>CM055099.1:17177884-17777884 GCA_029204225.1 Diphasiastrum complanatum
AATTCTACTAGTAGTGTCTACTTCAATCAAGCAAGTGCATTGTTTCTAGTATTCTATGATTTGATTTTGTTAGAGATCATTCTTAGATCTTTATAGGAAGTCTATTACTGATCTTTTCAGGTCCCTAAGAAGTGGGATAAGGTAGACCTTCAATCAAATCAATAGAAGTAACCTTCATTTGGTGTCAAGTCCTTGATTAGGAGACTAGATGGGCATCTATAAATGCATATCTTTTGGATACTAATGAAAGGCTCAACAAAACTAACTATTCCATATGGAAAGTTAGAATGGAATCCATCATGATCATGCAAGATCTGATGGAAATTGTAAATGGTAAGGAGGGTGAACCTATTCATCCTCAAGAAAAAGCCAAATACATCAAGAGGTGCAATGTTGCACTACATTGCATAAAAATGAATGTTGCAAATGAACACTTAAGAGAGGTAGGAGATTGCACTTCAGCTCAAGATGCTTGGGAGACTTTGCAAAAGGTCTATGAATCCAAGAACCAAACTAGAATGTTAGCTTTGAAGAATCAAATCTATAGAAGCTATCAAAAGAAAGGATGAGAGTGCACATACTTTTGTCCTAAGAGTAAAGGAATTGAACAAAGAGCTAGCCTTTATAGGTGATCCTATCAAGGATGAAGAGCTTGTTCAGCTCATATTGAATGGAATAAGCTTTGAATTGACAATTTGGTTCAAGGATATGCAATTATGGGTAAGCTACCCATACTTGAAGAACTCCAAGGCACACTCATGGCCGAGGAATCAAGAAGGAGCCAAATGCAAGAGAGGATGGATAGGCTTTCCATCCAAGTTGGAGATGACCAAGCTCTCTTCACCAAAGGCAAAGGCAAGTCCAAAGGCAAAGTATCAACATTCAAGAAGTCTACAAAGCTTGAGGATCAAGAAGGACCCTCAAAGGCATCTCCATCAACCACCAAAGTCAAGAAGGAAAAATCAAAGGGTGAAGTGCTACTATTGTAGCAAGATGGGGCATTATGCCTCGGAATGCTTCAAGAGGAAGCAAGATCAAAGCCAAGCCAACATGAACAAAGAGGAGGAGGAGGAGAGTTCACATGAGGACTCTTTCATGATGTCCATATTTTCTTCAACAAGATTTAAAGGAGAAGATCCTTGGTGGATTGACTCGGGTGCTAGTTCACACATGACTAGTAAAAGGGAGTTTTTCTCTTCTCTCTTATCTTATGATGGACCTATAAAGTCTATCTATACAGCAAATGATGAAGCTTGTAAGATTTAAGGAGTTGGTAGCATTTCCCTTTGCTTAGGATCTTCCAAAAAGATCAACATAGAAGGTGTTTTGTACATTCCTACATAACAAAGAATCTACTAAGTGTTGGCCAAATGGTAGACAATGATTTCAATGTTGATTTTGCTTCAAATGAATGTTTCATCAAGAAGAAGGGTAAGATAGTGGAGAAGGGCACTAGACTTGGCAAACTTTATAAGTTGGATGCATTTGTGGATACTAATGTTTTCATGTTGGCCGAGAAGAGCAAGATATCTACCTTTACTTTATGGCACAAAAGACTTGGACATGTCAACTCGGGTTCCATGGAGGCTATGATCAAGGAGGAGTATGCTTTAGGCCTACCAAGGTCTATTGGGAAAGAAGACAAGGTTTGTGAAGCTTGTGCCTTATCCATGGCACATAAGAAGGTGTTTCCTAACTCCACCACAAAGTCATCTCATCCTCTTGAACTCATACACTCGGATGTGCACATTGCTAGCACCAAATCTAATGGAGGTTCATCCATGTTTTTAACCTTCATTGATGACTACTCAAGATATTGTTGGGTGTTCTTACTTTCCTTCAAGTCTCAAGTATTTGATACTTTTGTAAAGTTCAAGTTGTTTGTGGAAAAGCATCATAATCATAGCATCAAGATTCTTAGAAGTGACAATGGTAGAGAATTCATCTCCAATGAGTTCAAGGCCTTTTGTGAGGAGGAAGGGATCAAGAAAGAGACTTCTTGTCCTTACACTCCTCAACAAAATGGAGTTGCTGAAAGAAGGAATAGAACATTATGTGAATGTTCTAAGGCTTTAAGATTAGATGCTTGTTTGCCCAAATCCTTTTGGGGTGAGTCTCTTGTATGTGCAAACTACTTGATGAATAGGGTGTCTTACAAAGCAATTGAAGGCAAAAACTCCTTATGAGATGTTGTATGGAAAGAAACCCAATCTTAATCACTTGAAAGTTTTTGGGTGTATATGTTATGTGCATGTGCCATTGGAAACAAGAACCAAGGAGGATCCATCTTCCACAAGAGGGATCATGCTTGGATATGCAAGCTCAAGCAAGGGCTACAAAGTCTATCTCCCATCCTTGAACAAATTTGTTGTTTCAAGGGATGTCATCTTTGATGAACATCATATGCATATGCTTGAAGAAGGCTCAAGTGCTTCAACAATCAAGAAGAAGATGGCCGAGGAGCAAGATCTTGGTTTTGAGGAGGAGCTGCACCAAACCCACCTATCACACCAAGGAGATCTTCAAGGGAAAAAGTGGAGCCATCAAGGCTCACATATCAAGGCAAAGGACAGCAAGTTGAGGGTATCTCATACACTTCTTATGCTTTATCTAGTTTTGAAGAACCATCTAATGTTGAGAATGCATTGAACTCCAAAGAATGGTATAAAGCTATGTTGGATGAGTATGATGCCTTGATTGAGAATGAAACTTGGTTGCTTGTTGAGAGACCTCAAAGGAATGTAATAGGATGCAAGTGGGTCTTCAAGCTTAAGTTGAATGCAAAGGGGAGTGTTAACAAACATAAAGCAAAATTATTTGCAAAAGGTTATGCTCAAGAGAGAGGGATAGACTATGAGGAAACTTTTGCACCCGTGGCCAAGATGGTCACAATAAGGCTAATCATTGCACTTGCATCACATTTTGGATGGATTCTATGTCAAATGGATGTCTCTAATGCTTTCTTGAATGGTTTTTTGGAAGAGGATATCTATATGGGGCAGCCACAAGGGTTCATCAAGCATGGAATGGAGAACAAAGTATGCCATCTCCAAAGAAGCATCTATGGCTTGAAGCAAGCCTCGAGATCTTGGAATTCAAAACTACATTGCTATCTTATTTCACTTTCTTTTGTTCAAAGTGAATATGATCCCACTCTTTACATTAAGTTTGATGATGTTGGTATTGTACTTTTACTCATTTATGTAGACGACATCATCATTAGTGGAAATAGTGTTGATGGTATTGAAAAAATCAAGATAGATCTATCCTTAGAGTTCAAGATGGTAGATCTAGGGTGTCTTCACTTCATCTTAGGCATAGAAGTGCTTAGAGGGTCTGATTTTATCTTTATAAGTCAAGTAAACTATCCTCAAAGTCTTTTGAAGAAGTTTAAGATGGAAGTATGCAAAAGTATTGACACACCAATGGAGCAAGATGTAAAAGTGCCAAATGAAGATGATGAAAGATCCTTTATGGACATCACTTTGTTTAGGCAACTTATAGGTTCCTTAATGTGGATCACTATAACTAGACCAGATCTTAGCTTTAGTGTATGTAGGTTGAGCCAATCCATGCAAAAGCCATTGAATATCCATTGGAAAAAGGCTAAGGTTTTGGTCATATGACTTGTAAATAGTTAGATGGTCATGATGTGGCTTGTCACACGTGCCAAATAGCATAGGATTCCATTCATAAGGATGTTCTCAAGTATGCTTAGATACAAGGGAGAAAAAATAGGAGCTATTTTTGGTAATTTTTGCATTGTTGAGGGATCTCCAAGATTCCAACCCTAACTTGGTAGGGATGAAAGATCCACCAAAATTAGCATTAGGGATAAGTTTACGGCTATTCATACCTACCCAAAATCGTGATGGATCATGTATATATAGGTGTGACTATGGTATCTGACCTATTTGTGTTCTCTAGGGTTCGGCTCTAGTCACGAGCTCATAACAGAAGTCCAGTTGGTTGCATACATTTCAGTAAAGAGTAGTTGGTTCAGGCTAGGGTTTTCACATTAGGGCAAGAAAGTTGAGTCTACTTCCTTATTACATCCTGGATTTTCATCTCACCAAAATCAATCAAGCAATTTCATGTTTTTTTTCTCATAATGGTGCAGTTGCTCTCTATGTTCATAATTGTTTGAGTACTTGTGATTACTAATGATTATAGGTTTGAATGTAGGTCTGGTGTACAGTACTCAGACTGTGGGAGGCCGTACTTTCACACGTGTGAAGCCTTCTTCAAGGATTTGGGCCATTTAGTGAGGTTCAAGCATAGATTTTTGATGGATTTTGATGGTTCAACTTGTGCTAATCTTATGAAATCATAATCTATTGTTTCCCTCATCATTTCAAGTGTCTTAGGATCCTTATTTGCTGTAATTTTTACATTAAGGTCCTTTATAGTCTGTCTAGATTTTGCTACAATACCAGTCGGCCATGCGTAGTATATATATATATATATATATATATATATATATATATATATATATATATATAAATTTGTAGTTGATCCAAGCAGCATTGCATCAAAAGTCATAAACTTTATGTAGAACTTTTAAGTCATGTTATGATGTTTAAGGTGTTTATCTTCAGTGTTTTCTACATGTACATTTTTTGTTTTGTTTAATATTTGTAATTAAAATCAACAAATATAGTAAGAAAAAACTCGCAAAGCTCGCTAAAATTTACTCGCAAATGGCCAACTCCCAATCGAGGCATCCTGTCTAGCTTACAACATTATATAAAACAATGTCTATGAAAGAACAAATCCACCCAATCATACTATGCAATGGTAATTTTATTACTTGTTTTTGTTCCAAGCAGCTTTGCTAAGGTGCTACACTTCCAAGAGCCTTCACAAGTCCAAAAAGAAGCTATCCAAAAACAATAGGTCACAGTAGAGATAGAGAGGACTAGAGAAAGTTACGAGGCATGAGGAGAAGAGTGAGATTAGGGTTTGCCCCTCTTCTTTTTATAGGAAATAGTGTCCCACGTAGTGCACCACGACCTCAAAAATGCTCACCATTAGACAAAAACCCTAACAAGTGTACCGATCTTGACCACTCAAAGGAAACTTGGATAGCAAGTCATCATAAAATTTGTAAAGGCCTCTTCTAACTTAGTGAATCAAAGTTTGTAAAATAAAACTGGTTTAGTTACCAAAAGAAGAAATATATTCCGGTTACTCCCAAAATTAATCAAACTAAATAAGCATGAAGTAGAGAGAGAGAGAGAGAGAGAGAGAGAGAGAGAGAGAGAGAGAGAGAGAGAGAGAGAGAGAGAGAGAGAGAGAGAGAGAGAGAGAGAGAGAGAGAGAGAGAGAGAGAGAGAGAGAGAGAGAGAGAGAGAGAGAGAGAGAGAGAGAGAGAGAGAGAGAGAGAGAATGCTCACAATTTGGTTTGTGCACCCAATGGCAAGGTCGTTGAAGTGATTTTCTTTATGCTGGTAATGGTGGCCACAGACCTAATTCTTCAAATATGTGTTGCTATCATGTAGAATTCCAAGGCACTCAAAGAGGATTACTTTTTTGCTAATTTTTCAGTCTCATGCACTCATAAGATTGACAAAGATGGTGACAACACTAAGTATATGTACAAATCTTCTAGTTTACACTACAATCGTTTCCAACGTTGTCTACTACATATTCATGGTGAAATCCACTCGTTATCAACTTTCATCCACTACATGCAATGAGCTGCAAGCTAGCTATGGTTTCTCATGCATAGGCTCACCATGAGCTCTGATCGATCTTCATTACTAGTTGCTACATTTATCCAGCTCTTCTCATTCCACTCCAAATATAAAGCTATGAGCACTCCAATCTCTTACCATTGATCCAAAGAAACCTCGCTTTTATACCAAGTGACAATGGCATGCCAACTCGAGAACTAAAAAGTGGAAGTTACATAATAAAAGTACAAAACACATTACCTAGTTTGGTGTGGTATACCATAGCCCAAGTTGTTGTTGTTATGGGACAAATGTTCCATCTAGTTGGCTATCATGAGACCTAATCATATTGTCTACCAAATTTCATAAAAGACATGTACAATTGTAAATTTAAATTTCTACTTTAATGTGAATTCGTCCATTGTACTTGTGAAAGGCTCAACAGTCCCATTGGCCATATTTGAGAGTATTTATAGAGTTTGGCATTCTAAAAATTCCTCATTGATTGAGCATAATGTAAACACATCAAGAAATGGATCTTCAAACACTTAAAATTTTCTTATATGTAAAAAATGCACTTGTGATTAGAGCTCAAGATATGATGCTCTTCAAAAATCACATGGTTCCATAAAATTTCCACACTTTCTATTGAAGATATTGCTAGAATTTTTTGGCAATGGTCAAACTCCCATAAGTCTATGCAACAAAGTGATAAAACATATTTTCTTATGGATTTGAGCAAGGCATTTTTCTTATGGATTTGAGAGATGAACTCAAAGGTAGGGAAAGATTGTTCTACATAGGACCCACACTCAAATACATAAGTGTTCATGAGTATATTCAATTGGAGGTAAATCTCAAAAAGAGCAATGATTGTGAAATTGACTGTGATAAGCTAATTACAAACTAATAGTACCTTCAAAGTACTCCATAAAAAATTGATAACTTTGTGTACAAAATTGGTGAACTTGAATTATGTATGCATTTGTTATTCAAAAGACAGTGATTTGAGAGCTCATGGAAATACATCAATCAAGCATCATAACAAGAGAGTATTATTGGATGTCACATCAAAATAAAATATGATGAATGCTAAGCCAATACAATGTTATCTTGAGTAATTGATTTATATATCATGTTGCAATTCAAGCTCCTTTATGTTGTACCTAGAACATGAGCACTTAGTTATGATTGTTTAATAAGGATTCAATGATAATATTTGAGCGTAAATTTATTGCCTCTATTGCATGCAATGATCTTGTGTACCACCAAGTTCTAATCAATCAAATCTCATAACAAAAGAAGTATGATTTAGCTTGTACAATTGAATACCTTTCTTTTTTTGTAAGGTGATACTTTATTGGATGATAGGAGAGAAAGTACATTGGATGATAGGAGAGAGAAAGTACATTGTAAGCAAATAATTTATTACAAAGCACATGTTAGTTTGATAAATAGAACATTGAAATAAAAATGAATAATATACATGATGTATATGCAAAAAATTATGCATCATATGATGTCAAAACTTTCTTCCATCGCATTTCTGATGTAAGCATTAGAAGCATAACATATGTGTGATTATCAACAAGAATTGTCTAGATATTCATATATAGTTTCACATGCATAGTATATTAGAATAGATACTCTTAATTAAGTTCTAGTGCTCATGCTCTAGATATATTTGAAGAATTAAGAATTTTATGACAAGAAGCAGCATAAAATAGAATTGTCCCTAACCATCACAATGAAAACAATCTATGTGGAGTTGGAGATTTTTGTTTTTGATTTATCTAATAATATTATCGATCGTCACTTTATCATGAGAATTTAAACTAAGAAATCCCATGAAGATCATCAAGAAAATATAGATTAGCCAAAACTTTGAGGTGAGCCATATGCAACCAACCATTAAAAATTGTCCAAATTATCAACTTTGGTCTACATTCAAAATTTTGTTGACAAAGTATTATCCACTATGTTCCAATTAGTTTATCAAGTATCTAAAACCACAGTTGCATTAAGCCAAAATTGGCAAAAGGCCTTCTATAGTTCATAAGATGGTGCATCTAGATAGGACTAAATTTTTTGACAAATCACTTTTCTTTCTCTCTAAACTTTACATTTATAAATGATTTTGAACCAATATACATTAGTGAAGATCAAGGAAATTGTTAATGTTTTAATAAAATTTTGTTCAATTAACGTTGTATTCTTTTTGCCTCTAGAATAATTGATGTAAAAAATTTATAATCAAGTTTGTATAAAAGCCTAAAACATTCCGGTTAGGCCCAGGTTTTCAAAGTGGAATGGCTCTAATTAGTTTCCACAGTTTTTTCAAGGGGTCCATCTTCTACCTCAAGATCTTATAAGAAAACATAATGCATATCAATCTTCCTCTCAAAAAGTTGAGTAATATTTATGTATAACTACTTGTTTAATGATGATGTAGAGTCTCATCTTCCCTCTTATATCTTGAATAGGTAATGAGACAATTATATAAACGATGATATAGAGTCCTTCCCTTTTACATCTTGAATAGGTAATGAGAATTTCCTCTATGTATTTCACTTTGATTAGTTAGCTTCATGAAGTGTGAAAACATACTTAAAGTTTGGTAGGATAGGAAGAAGATCTTTCTTAGTGATTGTTGCATCTTAATGTGGCCCAAACATTCAGTATATCTGTTAGCCAATACTTTCGCACGGAAAATCAGGCTAATATTGAAGTTTAAGTTTGCAATAATTGAAAAAACTGGCATGTAAAACCCGGTTATTAGAGAGAAATCATCACAAATTTGTCTTAAAATTGGGTCCCAGCCCACCCTAAATGAGGCCAGAGCAAATTTTGCGGCCTTAGACATGGCCGGTAAATATTTTACGGCTTTTCACAAAAATGGCCAGTTGTAAAAAAATAGCCGGTATGACCATGCTAAAATCCCACCATGTACTGAGTCCATTTTGTACTAATATATGATCACTCAGTGTATAAACACGAATCTCGCACACAGTACTGGTTGACCTTTACCCGATAGAAAGGAGTATCGCCCTAGATATGACATAATAGGGATACCATGATGAACTAAAACCAAATGACTTTACTACACCAATGTGACTACCATACAGCCACTAGACAAGGTGGTTAGCATCGCGCAAGCGCTGATCCCACTACTAGTGTGTTTAGGAAGCCATGCACTTAGCCAACCCGCTCCAGTAGCCATAGGATGGGAGGTTGAGGTACCACATAACCCTTGTAGAACTAATGAAGACCTCGTACCTCAAGATGGTAGAACTCCTAGTTGGACTTTGGAAATTCTTACGATATCCACTACTCAATAGAGGTTGGTAGAGGAATAAAGTGTGCTGCCCACCAGGTCCTATCAACACTAGTTTCTAAAAGTAATGGAGAATTTTGGTATGATAACAATGAAATCTTTCTCGTGGATTGAGAATTTTTTTTGTGGACTTTTGACCATAGGCACGCCTAATGAGAAAATAGATATGGCGGGAGACGATTTGGGACTTTCCCTAGGCACAAGCATCTACTTGGCAGGTGAGGATGAAATGCCTCCTCTAGAATTAGAGGGGAAGAAAATGCTCTGTGAGCCTGATATATCAATGGATAAACTAGAGGTAATGACCGAAGAAGGACTTACCAGTGCCACTGACGCATTTTTAGAGGCCCTTGATCAGGAAGAGTATGGAAGAGAAGACCTTACATCGATAGGGCTAGACATAGACTCGGAAGACAAGCACGTCATACTAGAAGATCTCTTGATCGAATCTCAGCTAGAGCCCGAAGGACCACAACTAGACCTAGGAGGATTGTCGTACGCAGAACTAGACCTGGCTATAGAAATTTCATTACAAGAGACTAGTCTATTGCCTAGAGAACCACGTCTAGCCGCAGATAGCAGGAGTTTAGTAGAAGATGCACCTCTCGTACTCCCAAAAGTAGTTGACACTCAAGAATAGCCACCACAAGAGCTCATGAACATAAATTTCCTTGAAGATCATGAGGATAGCACCAGTGATCTACAAATAACAATAGCGCTATCACTACAAAAATGGGAAACACGGTCAGATACCCACACGGATGACCGCCAGTTAGAAGTAGAGATAGGTGAGCCCTCGACACATTATGACAGTGAGGAGGAGATGCTTAATTCAGTTGAGAGTTATAGTGATGGATCAGAGTGGGAGACCATGTCGGAAAATGAAATGGAGCCAACTCTAGAGGAGGAGGACACAATATTTGAGTGGAAAGCTATGTCTGAAAGCAAAGTTCAATCAAACTCGGATGAAGGACTTGAGGAAGAAGTCATATGGGAGGACCCAAGCTTTGAGTCAATGGCAGAGAGTAAGATTGAATTGAACTTAAATTCGATCGAGACCAACCATGACAAGAAGATTGTTGTGGAAGAAATTTTAGATGAGAATGATGATCTGCCCATAACTCACCCGACTGTGCCAGCACCTAGCCCTACTCCTATCACTTCGAGAGTAAGGAGGGTGACTGAGCCAATAGTTGTCCCAGATGACACTGGGGGAGATACCTGAAATAGTAGGTCTCCTACCACAATTTCACGGGAATGAGAATGAAGATGCCCATGAGCATGTCGAGGACTTTGAAACACTAATGCTCGTGAATAGGGTGAGTCCTGTGCATCAGATAATGTTGTTCACCACTACTTTGGTAGGAATAGCCAGGAGATGGTTCCATACTCTACCTAAAGCTTCTATCAGCACATTGGAGGATTACTATCAAGAATTCTTTAGAGAATTCAGAGGCACTTATAATCTAGATAGTTTGATATTTGCCCTATCTACCATACAACAAACATCTATAGAAACTGTACATCAGTATGCTAGACAATTTGGAGGATTAGTGCACCAGCTGGACCTAAGTTTTACAATGGTATCACCTCCACAGCTACTACTTGATAGTTTTTTGAGAAGACTGTCGAGTAATATCCATCTAGTGGTACGCCAATCTAGAGTCTCATCATTGGAAGAGGCAATATCTAGAGCCATCATTGTAGAGGAAGCACACATCACTACACGTGAATGTCAGGCCATGAGAAATCTGATGCTAGATAGTAGCCGATAGACACTAGGACACGAGTTTCCAAGAATGAGAGAATTATATCATACAAGACTACCACATGACACTTACGAGAGGACTGGACCCTCAAAGTTTTTTGAAGCAGAATGTGCTGAGGAAGAGAGAGTGCCAAGTAGCGTTAAGTTATTACCTAACTTTGTGGAGGATTAAAGAGGGACACAGGGGAGTGGGTCAAATTTACACCGTTATGGGCTAGCCAATCAGGAAGCCTAGACTAGTAAGAATATAAACCTGTGGTCTAGATATCATGATAATACCTCTCAGGATAGACGAGTTGAGACCAACGACAAGTCCCTTGACACACCCAATAGGAACACTCATCCTTGAGGGGACTAGGGCAAGCGTGATGACGATAACCCATAGAGAGTTACAGATAGACACACCTAGGAAAGAGTGCATGAAAGAGTGTAATCGGCAGGTGAGTCTTGGGAAGGCCACTAAGTCTGAGGAGGCATTACCAACGATATTTAGCAATCAGACGAATCAAGTTGTACCTCCTGACGAGGATGACGATAGCAATGTAGAGGAGTGCTAACCCACTAGTACCACCCCCTAGATCCAGAACCATAGATCCAACTCCAGCAATTCTAGAAAGAAGAGTTATTAAACCACCTATCTCTGATGACATTAATTAGAAGGAGTCATATGATATACATAACCTATTCAAAGATCATAAGAATGTGGCGAACAAGATTACATTGATGCATACTAACAAGGATGAGTACCAAAACCGTATCCAAGAAACCCAAGAAATATTGATGGATATATTCCATTGGGAAAGAGGCATGCCAGGCTATGTCTCTGAAGAAGATATCGAGAACAAGGGGCCTGAACTAGAAATTAGGGAGGAAATAAGGAATACTATACTTCCAACCATGGATAAACCCTAGCATCTTGTGTATTGGATCTTAGGACAGTAAGTTGTCCTACATGGACTACTGTCAGAACATAGGGCTTGAGAGAAGAGTCGGTACAGAGAGGAGACTAGATGGTTATTCCCTATTGAATTAGTTCTTAGAGAGTATAAGTTGAATGTCTAAACAAAAAAAGAATTGGTAATCACCAGTCTGGACCGGTTTCAAAGTTGGGGCACTAAAGCCTCATTGTGCATACATTCACACACACATCAATGACACGGTGTTAGACACAATACTGTTGACTTGCATCCATATCGTCCTATCTCCAATCCTGAGATTTGCATTTGCATATCCCTCTATGCATAGGTCCGGAAGTGAGCATTGCCTTACATCTGATGGAATTGGGAGCATTTGCCATTTAGGTCACAGGTGGGTTTTTGCAGGTAAGAAGACATCAAATTGTTCAAAGATGCTGCAATCAAATCCAATCCAGTTGCAGATGGATCCTAAGGGCTAAATCGATGGCCTTTGGGTAGGAAGCTGTTGAAGACATCCTACCAACTCACTGTGGTTAGCATCACCTAGCAAGGGTGCTGAACCCACTAAACTTGATCCACTGAAGTTTAAGTTTGCAATAATTGAAAAAACCGGCATGTAAAACCCGGCTATTAGAGAAAAATCGGCACAAATTTGCCTTAAAATTGGGTCCCAGCCCACCCTAAATGAGGCTAGAGCAAATTTTGCGGCCTTAGCAATGGACATAAAATATTTTACGACTTTTCACCAAAATGGCCAGTTGTAAAAAAATAGTCGGTATGACCATGCTAAAATCCCACCATGTACTGAGTCCATTTTTTACTGATATATGATCACTCAGTGTATTTTTCAGGGAAACCGTGTTGTCGCGGGAGCCCAAGTCATGAATGCCGGAAAAGTCAACCACAGAAGAGAAAATCAAGAAAGAAAAGTTTCGGGTAAAAATGGGACCAAAAAATATGGATTCAATGTCAAGGAGTCACAGAAACCCTAATGGCAAAGTTTGGGCAATTAACGAAATGTGTGGGCCAAGTGGTTACCCAACAGGCCAAAAATCCAGACAAATGAGCAGTAGGCACACGACCCTTGAAAAAACGAAGAAAGGCCAAAAACAAAGGTACCCAAAGAAAAAATGAAGGCCGCCTACTAAAAATAGGGGTTGAAAAAGGGCCTCACCCAAAATTTGGATAATAAATGCCAAAACACCTTGGAGGCTATAAAAATTGGGAGGTACACCCACTAGCCATGACATTTTGGGCTTCTAGGGTGTACAAAAGGGGAAACTTGAATGGCCTCTCTAGCCTTTGACAAAAATAGCATCTTGGCTAGTTTTGGAAGAGAGCCTTGAATGCACCACTCCCCCACTCTCTTATGGAGGCCACTAGGTGTACTATCAAATGGGTTGGGGACAAATGGCAAAGAGGGCTTGAAGGGCATGAAGAATGACAAGATGGCATTTTGAAAGGGGAAACTTGGGATTTACTATAAAAGGAGACCACTCTTTGTGTTAAGATATAGTTGAATGATGGTTGGATAATTGGATAATGAGATGATGTTAATAGTTGATTGATAGTTGGATGATGGTTGGAATTTTGGATAATGAGATGATGTTGATAGTTGCTAAGTTGAGAGTGGAGAGTTTGATGAGTTTGATGTGATAGTTTTGATGTGATGTTGGTTGAGAGTCTTTGTGATGAGGACTTGCTTGCTTGAGGATGCTTGGAAGTTAGTTCCATTTTGGTGTAAGTGATTGTGAATGGTGGTGCTCTATGTTAGGGTTGTTAAAATGTTAGTACTTTTGTGTGTTAGTATTTTTAGGAGTGGGTATGTTTGAGAGTTGAGAGTTGTAGTTGTCTTGTGGTTTGGGAGTGATGTTACTTACTATGTTTGCTTGCTCATATTGAGGAGTTGAGAGATTGTGGTTGTTTGTGTTGATTGCTTGGACCTCATTACTAGTGTGAGTTCATAGTTCACTACTTCAAATTACTCGGAGAGGATGTTTACTTGCTTTTGTTGAGAAAATTGATGGGTGAGAGTGATTTCATGGTGAGGCTTGGTTGGTTGGTTGTAGTCTATTGTCATATTAGTAGGCTTATATCTTGAATGAGTGGGATGGTTTGCTTGAGGGCTTCTGGTGTGAGTGATGGGTTCTAGTCATATAATCTACCATCTACATAAATCTCTGACTTCCAAATGGATTTACAATCACAATCTGCTATAATGGTAGACAAACTCAATGGTTTGAATTACCACCTATGAAAGTTCAAGATAAAGGTAGTTCTGATGGCCAAACAACTTTGGGAAATAGTCGTTGGAATTGAATTAGTTCCCGGTGTCAATGAGCAAGCCATTTCTAAATGGAAGCTCAAGAATGGCAACGCTTTTGCCTTGATCACCCTTAATATTTCCGACACACAGATTGGCCATATCAAACGAGCTTAATCTTTGAGAGAAGCTTGGGACATATTGAGCACACTTTATGAAGTAAGAGATGTTACTTCAAAGCTACATCTGAGAAAAAAGCTCTTCTCACTCAAGAATGTCATAAGCTGATTCTGTTCAGAATCATATAATTCAATTCAAGACTCTACTAGAGTAGGTTAGCAATCGAATATTCTGATACAGTCATGACTTTATTATCTAGCTTGTCATCCTCTTATAAAAACTGGGTGATGATGATTTTCAGTCACTTAGAAATAGCTTTATCTAGAGTCATAACTATGTTGCTGCAGGAGGAAACTCGAAGGAATGGGGCATCCTCGTCCTCCATCAATGAATCGCAAGCTCTGTTATCCAAGAAGAATACAAAGAAGCAATAGAAGAAAAAAGCTTCCATGAAAAACAGCAACAATCAAAAGCAGTCACAGAAGCAAGGGCAAACCCAGAATCAGCAATCTCAGAAAAAATTATTCTGCAAATACTATAAAAGGACAAACTATGAGATCCAAGACTGTTGAATCTTGAAGTTCAACAACAACAACAAGAAACAGCAAGATCAACAAGCCAATGCAGCTATCAACATGAAATAGAATGTCAAAGTCAACGACGAGCAGGAAGCCTTCATGGTGGAACATCACCATGTTGATCGATCCGAAGAATGGTTCCTCAATTCTGGAGGAGCACAACACATGACAAGTCATCAAGAATGGTTTTCAGATTATTCAGCCTACAACCCTAAAGATTCATTCACCTCAGAGACAACAACGCACATGTAATTGAAGGTGAAGGTATTATAAGACTGAACTTTCTGCATGGGGTGTCAAAGCTGATACCAAATGCATTGTATGTCCCGAATCTGACCACAAATCTATTGTTTTTCAATCGAATTACTAATTTAGGACATAAGGTAGAGTTTGAGATAGACTCATGTTAAATTCTTGATAGAAGCAAAAGAGTTCTTGCACTCAGAAAGAGGCAAGGTTATCTCTATAGACTTTCTCATTGCTATTCTATGACTGATTGTGCTTTAAGCAGTTTAGCATCTAATAATAAAGAACTGATTGGGCATTATAGACTTGGCCACCTTAATCATATGTGAATTGATTATATGTACAAGCATTCTTCAGCTCTTGATCTAGACTATCGAATTGTTGACCCTCCTGCCTGCCAAAGTTGTATCATAGGAAAGCAGACAAGAAGGCCATTTAAGTTGAATCAAGAATGTATATCTAAAGATTTGTTAGATGTTGTGCATACTGACATATGTGGCCCGATGCAAACACCATCATTACTAGGTGCAAAATTCTTTGTTACATTTATCGATGATTATTCAAAAAGGACTGTTGTATATTTTATGAAGCACAAATCTGAAGCTTTTCAATTCTTCAAGCAATACAAAGAGAATGTAGAGTTGCAGACAAGCAAAAGCCCGCCTCCTCGCCCTCCTGTACAAAGGGCAGTGGAAATTGGTAGGAGAGTAGGTCGACCCAGAAGACCATGGTTAAGGGATATCAGGAGACTTCAGAGGACAACAAATCTTCTGATTCCCCATGCTCCTTTCTACAGGTCTGTGAGATTAGTGACAAGGTCACTCTCACATGATGTTCGCTGGAACATAACAGCCCTGGAAGCCCTCCATACTTTCTATGAGGACTTTCAAGTCAAATTCTTTGAGGACTCCATGCTTTGCACTGTGCACGCTAAGAGAGTTACCCTCATGCCTCAGGACATGCATCTTGTCGTGAGGCTGAGGAGTACATACGATCAGGTCTTTAAGAGTGGCTTCACCTCTAGGCCACCACCTACAGAGAGCGGGCTTGTTCCTCAATGAAGAAGGAGAAAGCAGACCAAGCCCACCAGGCCTGCCAAGCAAAGGGTGGTACTCAATGAATTACCATCCCCCCCTCACATCTCTCGTCCTTTGGTTGGACCATCACACCAGTCTACAGTGCGTTCTTCTCCTCCCACCACCCCTAACTATTCAAGTAGTTCCTCTTCCATTCCCTCCATTCCATCCCACAATAACGAGGATATGACCTCTACTATAGATAAAATAATATCGGATCTAGATATAAGTTTAATAGGTGATTCTTATAAGGATCTTTGTGTAAGATTTCATGTTGATCCCAAAGATTCATTTTTGGATTCTGAGAGGTATATAGTTTTTGATGAGTATGTTGCCAAAGATATTGATAAGCTAGGAGGTCAATTTTTTTTTTGTCTAAGTTTAATTAATTATGTAAATCACATAAATAAAGACTTTTGTGATGCCCTAAAGGAGAAGACATCAGATATATTAGATCCAGTTGTGGAGGCTGGTTTGATGTATTTTGTAAATAGATGTAAATGCGATGATACTAAGGACATTGGAGTTGTGCTGTCCTTTTTTGCACACAACCTTCATAGTCCAACTAAGACGACGAAGTATCTTCTCCATACAACCTCGGAGACCAAAGTCTTTATTATTCCATACTGCCAAAAGTAAGTGATTACATAGAATATATTCAAGTAAAATTTTTAATAGGTATTGTAATTCCTTCAGTTTAACTAATTATCTCTTGTTTGCAGTAAGCATTGGAGTATGCATATAATCTCCCTTAGGAAAAATTCAGATGGGATTATTAATCCCATCTGTTTAAAGATGAATTCCTTGAAGTCTACCCATGCCGAAATGGACGTGATGTACAGCAAAATGTTGCCATTTTTGCCAAGGCCGGATGGGGCCACTGTAAATAGCCACCTGGTGATTGTTGATGTAGAAGTAAGTATTTCTCATCAAGTATCTGATAGGTAATATGATTTGTTTTTTTCAGAGTGCACAACTAACCTATTATACATTTTGTGATTAAAGTCAGCTCAACAAGATGATGGACATAGTTGTGGATGGTTCTCCATCCGCAATGTACAGGACTTCTTAGAGTGGTACATCATGCAATCCGGAGCTCCAGATTTACGAAAGGTGAATAGACTAGTGAATGGCCTAACTAAGTTATTTTTTATTTGGTTTCTGATATGTCAATTGACTCGGTTCTTTTGGATTTGCAGTATAAATGTCGAGCATTTTCAATGAATAAGATGTATGAGTTTCATCAGCAGATGATGGTGAACTTATTATCTCATGCAACACCCAGTCCCAAGCGGAAACGGGAGGCCAATCAAGTCCACAACTGACACTAGTGCAGGGTGGAGATAATCCATATTACTTTGAGCTATAAATAATAGATTAAATAGAGATATACATTTTTTATGTAATGCCTTGTGAATAGTTATGGGCATATAAAAAGATAGAGACAATGGGAAAAAGCATCCATTGTTAAATATAGAACACACATGTACATTCTCAGAAAATGAGAAATATATAGATATTTATGAGAGCTTTTACAAATTTTGTATCATGATTGCTCTATTATCTGAACAATTCCGCCCAAATCTTTGCATTTGATTTTCTCTTCATGTCTTTTACGTTTTTCTACAAACATACATTAATCAGATTACAGTTAGTGATCCGAATATTGACAAAAAGGATACGGAATACAAATTAATATACAAATTCATAGATTTCACATACCAATTTTCCATCCAATATAAAGCTGAAATATTTGGGGATATCTTGCTGTAAAAGTGTCAGTTTTGTTCTAATGTAGAATAAGGTCCAGTCTTGCTCAACCTCAATAGTAGTAAGTAAATCCCCATTTGCCATGATATCAATGCATATACGATCAGTGTGTCCAATGTTGTCTAGATCTGATCTAATGGGGCCCAAGTACCATTGTGTTCTTTCCATCTTTGATAATGAAACACCATACTAAGCATTTGCTTTTCTATACTGTATCTAAATGATATGGATGAATGTTTGATTCTACAAGAAATATTTGCAGTGGATCTCATATCCCAACCATTGTCCATGAATTTGAATAAAAAATCATCTGATAGATTTTTGCAAACAAACAATGTGGGAGTTCGATGCACTTCCATGTTTGAAAAAGAGTTGACAAACAATGACATTGGAACAAACCAGCTAAAGTGCACATTTCTTGATCCAGTACTAGTTTTGAGTTACTTTTGTACATCATTATATAGCTTGGAACGAAAACATTTTATTATATTGTCGTTGATTGCAATCCACCACATGTTATCTTGAAAATTAGGTAAAATCCATGCTTTTCTTCAATGAGAAAGATAACAATGGACTACGAGTGCCAAGAAAGTATTCAAAAAACTCTTGAGTTTTGATGCATCCATCATCAAAAGGAACATTTCAAAAAACCAAGAAGACAAAACTATCATTTCAATGTTATTGGAAGGCTTGAATTATGGATTTTAGAATATCATCAAGAGGAAAATATATATATCTAGTATTTTAGTCCATATGCATTCAGAATTAAAATTGCAAGGATTGAACTATCAAGCTTACAAAAAAAAAAAACAATTGTGAGTATTAATATATCACTTGCACTTCTATTTCTTTCATTTTGAATCGTTTTTTTAATCGCTAATTTGATTAATTTTCTCTTTTTGAATTTATATTTATTCAATATAAATAAAAGCAAGCCAACTGGATCTCTTGTAGGTGTGTTATGTAGTACACACTGAGATTGAATAGTTGCGATATAAAGGTAGAACTGCAAAATATCTTGTTGATTGTAAAAAGAATTTCTATAAATTTATGTACATTCTCAATTTAAAGGGGGTTTTAGACAAATCCAACACATTCCACTACCTGATTTAAAAAGTGATGAATGGGTGACTCCTAATGCTGCAGTTTCAAAGTCATTTCGTTGTAAGCTATATAATGACGTAAAAACTTCGTTAAAGATAAGTACAAGCTCAAAAATAGTCCAATTAAGTTGGTTTCTTGTGGATTTTTTTCCAAGTGTCAATGTACACAAAACTCCAACTATGTTTTTATGTAAAAATTTATCAGAAAATATACTATCCAAGCTGGGATAAAAAATCAAATGACATAGAATGCAGAAAATGTCTTCCATATGCGTCAAATAGAAAAACAAATGCTCAACCTTTGCTTCCATACCAAAGATAGAAAAGGATTAAAAGTAAATGGATACCACTTGATCGAGGGGATCATGATGTTCTTTCCTAGATTTTTAGCAGAACAAGTTATTCATATATCATAAAGGATCATATGAATGGAAAAGTACTTAGTGTTCCTGAAAGAGGTGAATTTTTGGTGGAATGGCATTTAGCTAGAGACTTGAAGTCATTGAAATGTATGTTCAATGTATCTCATGGAGCAAATTCGAAACATCCATATCTATATTGTATGAAATCATCAAATGACATTTCAAGGAACACAAGAGTTTCAAGAGATATTGAAGATCCCAATTGGAAACCAGTACTACTAATCCCTTTACAAAATGTGCATATTTGCACACTTCATGGAGAGGTGAGGATCATAGAGAAATTAATATATCTTCATATCTTGTTTGCATGGAATACTAAGTCAGAGTCAGCATCAAAAAAGCAATTGCTTGATTAGAGGAAGTGTTGTCAAAAGGCCTTCATAAAGGCCATGTTAAAATACAAAAAGATGAAAAGCTTTCGGGAAAAACAAAAAATGTACCCAATAAACCTAGCATAGGAGGAGTCAAAGCTCGTCGATTTTTATCAAATCATTCTAAAGAGTTGTCTTAGATCCAATACTTGGTTTGGAAAGATGTTATTTCTGCAAAAGAAGACTTTGAAGATAAAGGAACAACAAGGGTAAAGAAGGTTGAAGTTTGGAAAAAGCTCGATAATATGATTGAAGTGCTTAGAAAAGACACAATTTCATCACCCACTACATGGTAAGATACATTTGAACAGTGTGTTACAATTTTATAATTTTAGTATAACTTGCTTGATAGATTCTAACCAATGCATAAATCTTTGATATTGTAGCACATACTAAGACATCATGCATCATTTTTTGCAAGAAAGTATGGCAGTTTGAGTATATGGTCCTCACAAGGAATGGAGAACTCACATTGGCAGGCAAGAGCAGCATTTCATCGAAATACACAACATGGTGGAACATCCTCAAAAAATAGGTACATCATTCAGCTATTCCAATGGTTTTATAGACGAGCTCAAGTTCGATACACAACAAGATCAATTGAATATCAAAGATTCAAAAAAGCATGTAAATTTATTAGCCAAAATTAGATTGATGACATTCAATAAAGATTAAACGCGTGTGATCAAAAATTCTCAAATTTCACATACATTAAATGGAAAAGAGTACAATCATTTTTTTTCATTGTCTCTAAGGACAGTTTTTGCTGTGTGGTCATGAAGGAACTTTTTCCTATCATACGGATCCAAAAAACGAGTGGATCACCTTTTGCTCAGATCTATATATCCTGATAGAATTGCCAGTGGCAGATGATCTCATAGGAACATTTTCTGGCACATATAGTGAACATTGTAAGAGCAACATCTCTTTTGACAAAAATGATTCTATATGTATTTTTTTGGATATTTATGCCCTTGGGCAAAATAAGATAGGGCCTTGATGGCCATGATTAAGGTTCCCGCATTCACAAAAAAGCTTTCATGAAGAATACAAATTTTGTTGTTTACAAAATCTTTCAAATAATGAGCCAATGAGGCATCCTTCTGTCTCCCGTCTTGTCTCTCTCTCAATCCTCCATGCCTGCTAGCAAAGGCATCAACTTCAACGATATCCTACAACACATAATCAAGTGTTAGTCAAACTAGCAGATCAATCATCAGTTACACGTTAAATTGTAAATGATTTTCGTGAGGTGTACTTACCAAATTCTCCTTGTCAGCTTGGATCATACCAGCAGCTTCTAAATTGTGACCAGTGTGAAAGATTCAACTAGTTTCATCACATTTTGCAATATTTTTTAGGGCGATTAAAGAAAAATGGTAGAAAATGGGTTCAAGAGGGTACTAGGCTGATGGCGAGTAAATTGGGTGGAGGACGAGCGAGAAAAAAGAGTCGGCGAGTAAAAGGTCCTGAGGGCGAGTAAACGCAAGTAAATGAAAAGTGCGAAAAATGAACAATGGAAGGTGCAGTTCTGATGGTGTATAAAACAAGATGTTTGAACATGATAAACTGGTGCCAAAAATTTTGAGACCTCGAAACTAGCACAAAAGAGACACTCAACTAAAAGATCTCAAAAGTCTAAAATTGATTCCAGTGATAGCGATGATGAAGTACCAATTCTTCAAGCTCAGAATCTGAAGGCAGCGATTCATCAAAATCAGAAGCTGATAAAAAAGAGAGAAAGAATAAACAACGAACCATATGAAAAGACGACACAAAAGTTGTCGAGGATAAGTCACTCAACTTCTAAAGTTGAAAAGCATTGAAAGAATAATATGGTTGACCTCAATAAAAAGTTTAATGATTTGAAAGTGCAAATCTCCCAAGTTGCAGACAAAAGACCCAAAGTGTCTTCCTCCAACTCAGAAATGTGGTGTACGAAATGTGGAACTTCAGGACATACTAAGGAAGGCTGCACTACTGTGAATGTCAAATACATTGAAGATCCTGCCCAGGAGGTACTTTTTATTTTTCAGAATGATGCGACTACTATGTTCAGGGTACTGCAGCATCAGCCCAGCAAGACAGAGCCAAGTTCGCACCAAGAAGACATAATTCTCCTGAATTTGTTGGACCAGTGAAGTCTCAAACCACGACTAAACCAGTGTCGGACAACTGCTACAACTATGGAAAGCTGGGACATTTTTCTCCTGACTGTCCTCAACTACGAAAGCCGATTGGTTATGTACCATTATGCTCGAATTGCAGAGAGTTTGGCCACAAGTATCATGACTGCCCTCAGCCTCAGAAGCTATGACCCAAATATTAGTACGTAGCAACACCAGCTGCTGCAGACTCGAAAGCAAAATCTTCGACTGATGCTGTTGTGCAGAGAATTGACGTTATTGAAGGAAAATTGGCAAAGACAAAAGACCAGTCCTGGCCAAGTGACGTGGAGAAGATTTTCAAAGTCACAACGAGAAGCAAAGGCTCCTCAAAACTCGAACAAAAATCTTCAACAAAGCGCAAAAAATCCTAGAAGAAAAAATCTGCTAGCAAGATGACGAATAAATCTACGACTAAAGAAGATCTTAAAGATGACCCCGACTATGACCGAGATGCTACAAAGTTATTTGCAAAAGATATCTCAGCAAAAGCAAAGGAAATTATCAACACTGAACTTTAGTCAGCTGCTGCAGAGAAGGTGGTTAGGTTCAAGGAACGTGATGAAGAAATCATGAAGACTAAATTGTCTAGTGCTGTTATTGATAAGCCAATCTCGAAATCAAAGACGAAGGACTATGATATTGTGACTGATATTGGATCTCTTCGTCCAAACATTACTTGGCAGATAACACTTATTACAGAAAGCAAGTGAAAGGTCTTTCTGCTCCTAAAAAGAAGAAAAAAGATTCTCTGCCAAATGCTGGCATTTTGTCTATTGATTTAGGTGATCTCAGTGCACCTGAAATTGATGTTACCATTGTGGAATGCCTGATCGAAAAAGTGCCAATTGACTCCAGTTCTAGCATGAACATAATACAAAAGACACAGCTCATGCTTTGGGGATGACTAATAGTCAACCAACACAGCAAAACATCAAGTTAGTTGATTCGAGGTGACAAAAACCTGTTGGAGAACTGAAGGATGTCACTGTTTACATTCAAGCCAAGTGTTTCACAATGAGTTTCATTGTTATCAAACCACTCAATTTGTCATCTTATTCTGTGCTAATTGGACAGCCCTGGCTTTATCAATCAAATTCAAGTGTTCATTGGAGATCCAGAGAGCTGAGATTTCAGACTGGTGAGACCAATAATCAAGGTAAGCCAACAGAACAAATAATCACCTAGATTCATGACAAATATGAAGGTGAAACTCCTTTGTCTGACACCAGTTTTACCTCAGAAGAATCTTCTTATTCCTTAAATATTTTTTCTAATGCATCTGACATTGAAGTACAATATTTTGAATGTTATGTGAATGTTGATGAAGAAGAATTCTTCGATGCCTGCAACGCTAAAGCGGATGTTTCGTATGAAGAAATTAAAGTTGCAAACACAAACTCGAAAGAGTCTGATGATTCGAGTGACAAATCTGAACACAAATTTGATAACAAGAACCAGACTGATGACAAGAATACATCAATCGAGTCAACCATGCGCGAAATTCACTCGGTGCACGTGCACTACCAGCGACGGACCCCTAGTGCAGCACGGCCAGGCGGCATTTGCTATTGGCGTCTGTCTGAGCCAGAAGGACGACCAAAAGAAAGATCATCCCATCTACTATGCGAGTCGACAGCTCAGTGCCTCAGAGAAGAATTATTCGACTACAAAAGAGAAGTACTTGGCATAATTTTCACTATTAAGAAATTTCAGCATTATTTGTTGGGATATGCATTTATTTTTTACGTCGATCACTATGCTTTAAAGTATCTTGTAAATAAACCAGATCTATCACGACGAATTGCTGGATGGGTTCTACTTCTGCAGGAATTCACTTATCAAGTAGAACTTCGCCAAGGAAAGTATCTTACAAATGCTGATTATCTATCGCGATTCAGCATGAGAAAAATTGAAGAACCAATTAATGATGAATTTTCAGACGAACATCTATTTGAAATTTCTTCCACCAATTCGTTATATTCTGATATCATTACTTATCTCAAGGATCAGATATATCCGGATGGTTATGATTTGGAGCAAAAGACAGTTTTTCAATATAAAGATACGATTATTAACAATATCTTGTACAAGCTTAGAGCTGATCATCAGCTACAAAGATGTCTCGAAACAACAGATATTAAAAAGGTTGTTCAAGCCTTACATTCAGAAGATACTGGAGGACACTTTGACTATTAATAAGATATTGACTGCCAAATACTGGTGGCCAACCATGTTCAAGGATGTATCAATTTCTATTCGTTCGTGGGATCCATGCCAAAGACCTGGCAAGCCTACAAAAGCAATGAATTGGCCGTTGACACCAATCTTGCCTCTTGCACAATTTGAGAAGTGGGGGATTGACTTTGTCGGTCCAATCAAACCTGTGACCCGACATACGAAATGTCGTTACATTCTAGTTGCAATGGATTACGCTACAAAGAACGTTGAAGCAGAGGCGACGAAACGAAACGATGCAAAAATTGTTGCGACGTTCTTATTCAAAAGTATAATCACAAGATATGGTTATCCACTTGAACTAGTAAGTGACCGAGGTATACATTTTCTAAATGACACTATATGGTTGCTGACAACATATTTTCTGATCAAACATAGAAAAACTACACCGTATAGTCCAAAGGCAAACGGATTGACCAAAAGAGCTAATGGAATTTTATGTAAGATCTTGAACAAAATTACTAATGCACATGCAACGGATTGGGATCAGAAACTATGATTAGTTCTTTGGGCTTATCGCAACACAGAAAAAATCATGATGAAGCAGACACCATATTTTCTTACGTATGGTATGCATCCAATTTTGCCTATTGAATTTGAGGTGAAAACTTTTCGTATTCAAGCTCAACGAACAGATGAAGATTGTATTAACGAAAGGTTGACCAATATTGAAGGACTAGCTAAATCTCGTGTGAATTCACATAAATTAACGGAGAAAATCCAGGAACAAAGGAAGAAGAAGTATGACAGCTGTATCAGAAAATGGAATCTCAAAGCTGGTGACTTTGCACTGATATATGACAGTCGACATCAAAAGTTCCCCGAAAAACTCCATATGAGATGGCTTGGACTTATAAAGTCATAGAAGTGTTTGAAAATGGTTCTGTACAACTTCAATCACTTGAAGGAGAACTGTTACCTACACATATCAATGGGTCCAGACTTTATAAATAATACCTTTGACCAGAATTTTTTTTTATTCTTATTCTTTTCTAGTTTTTTTTTTCTGGAATTGATTGTGATTTTTCTTTTATCTTTTCTAGTATTTCTCGCGACTTTTCTTTTATCTTTTCTAGAATTTTTTGTGAAATTTTCTACCACCTTCCAATATTTCTCAAAGTGTTTTCGAGAAATTTTCGAGAAATTTTCTAGACTTATCTCAATCTTTCAAGATAGTTTCAAAGTATTTTTGAGAATTTTTCGAGAATTTTTTGTGACACTCAATCTGTAAATCAAAACGTGTTTTAATTTTTGCGGACCATTTTCGAGAATTTTTCTAGAATCTTTCTCCAATTTTTCGAGAAATTTTCTAGCATTTTTCTTGGGAGTAAATTTTATAATTTTATTCATTTTTCGAGAAATTTTCTAGTATCTTACTAAAATTTTCGAGAAATTTTCGTGAGTTTTTGTATCATTTTCTAGGATCTTGCGAGAAGGTTTTGCAAAACTTTCTAGAATCTTTCTAGCATATTTTCAAGAATCTCTCGCGAATCTCTCAACCTACTTTTTGTATTCCTCCATTAAAGATGATGACCAAGTGAACATTATTCACACATGTGTACGATCACATATCAAAACGGATAAGTTTCTTCTTAATTTATTTCTTTTTTTTTTACAAACGGTCTTTCATCATTAAGATCGATCTGTCAAATCATAGTTTGAAACTCTGAGCCATGCACATCCTCTATAAATGGAAATGACAGATGTCATGTCACCATGCCACATCATCATCTCTACCACACCGCTACTGCATAACATAGTTATTTTCCATTTTTCTTCCTTACACTTTCTTCCTGTGATTACATGCTTTCCTGCGTTCACTCTCTTTGCGATCAAAGCGCGTCCTATTGCAATCTGCGGAGCTGTCGTCAATCATTCGACGCAATGGCTTCTGGATCGAGCTCTAGCTCTACTATTATTTGGAAAGCACGCGTAGGAATCCACCTTGCATCCATTCAGTCCTTCTTGGATCGATGCAGGTTGGGTGATCTGAAAGTGGATGCTTCCATCATCCTATCTGAAGTTAGTACTGAATTTGTCAACTCCATCCACTCAATCTCTGAGGTGGACTTCAAAGTACATGTGCGAGGCAAATTTTTCACCATTATTGAAGACCTGTTCTGCACAGCCCTCGGATTACCATTGAATGGGAAGATTGTTTCTACGAACAAAGATTCTGTAGATAAAGCGGCCCACTTTCTAAGCAACTATTTCGTACCCACGAAGGGGTACAGAATTTTAATGATTAGAGATACGACATTTAAGTTGTTCTGTAAATATGCCAATCAAGCAATATTTTTGACGGATGCGGATGCAACAATTTTGGTCCAAAATTTTGGCTATATATTGGACGCGCTAGCGGGTAATCCAGTTTGCTTCGGTGTTATTACATACAAGGCTTTTTTTGCGGTGGATTAAACACCAAAAATTTTCTGGAGCTGGAGCACATGTTTCTCAATTGTGCGATCATTTTGGAATTTTGACTGAGCAAGAGAAAGCCATGTTGACGGGATGGATATTGGCTCCAAAGCCAATTGATCTTTCCAGCCTCCTGACTGTGCCTATTCCGGTTATAGAAGATGTTGCGCCAGCAGTCGAAGTAGCAGCTACCGTTGCTATGGAGATGGATACTGCACCTTCACAACAAGCTACAGTTGATACTAGTGCTATGGATACAGATGGAGTTGCTGCTACTGCTGCTGATTCTTCAAATCCAACATCTGCTTCCACATCCCAGAAGCAGCAGAGTGCATCTACCTTGGATGATGATGCAACCTAATCTGACACATCTGAAAAGGCACGAGCAGCTGTTGAAGGCGACATTGGGGCACCTGTTGAAGATGAAGATGAACCAGACAATCAGCCCCAATGGTTTCGTACCATAACCAAAAGAGCCAAAAATTTAGTGGTTGAGGTCTATGAGTTTGACAAATATCACCAAAAGCTCACTATGGATTTTGTCAACTCAGAAAGGAGATGCCAAGACTCTCTAAAGACGTCCTACGAGAAAATCGATTCGCTCGAATCAGACAACTCAAAACTGATTGAACAAAATTGTTCTCTCAAAACACAGCTTCAGACTCTAATAAACGAAACTGATTTTTTGAAGAATACAAATAAGACGATTGAGGCCAAGTCTAACAATTTTCAGACTCAAAATAATTTTTTAAAACAACAACTTTTGGCTGCAAATCAACACAATGTCGCTCTCCAGAAATATTTACAGGAGGAGCGAATGACGCGAATAAAGACAAAAGCTGCTCTTTCTCTGAGCACCAATGCAGGGTCAATCATAGTAGACCTCACGAAGCTGAACCAGCTCCAATGTCAGATGCTCAAAAATTTTCGAGTCGAGTTCTTGCAACCGCTCGAGGATGCGAAGGCACTTGTCGAGGAAGAGTTGGCTGAGCTGAAGGAGCTGTCTAGTGAAGCCACCCCATCTTGCAGCAAAGCATTGATGACCTCACACAACAACTTCAAGCTGTGCCATCCTGCTCCGGAGCCTCAGACCATCCAAAGTATTTGGAG
Source organism: Diphasiastrum complanatum (assembly GCA_029204225.1). Taxonomy (NCBI): domain Eukaryota; kingdom Viridiplantae; phylum Streptophyta; class Lycopodiopsida; order Lycopodiales; family Lycopodiaceae; genus Diphasiastrum; species Diphasiastrum complanatum. The sequence continues at coordinate 17,205,459 of CM055099.1, forward strand.
GCAGTCGCGAAGATTGACAAGCTCGCACAGGAGCTGTTAGATATCAAGCAACAATTGGAAGATCAGAAGCTAGATGCTGAGTTGCAAACTCAGAATTTGGCAACTGCATCTACACAGCCAAAGCAAACACATCGTAATCAGTCGAAGGTATGTGCTGACAGATTCTGTGCATTTGCTGAACGCTTCTGGAAGTGGTGTCCACATGCATTTAATATTGAATTGCAATGGCGTGTGGATTACATGATGCTACCAGGCGGAGTAGGCATCGCCTTCGATGAGTGGAAGCGACCTTGGGACAAGGACGACTTTCTCTGGTTATGGGCCCAGCTCTCTATCGAGCAAAAAGGATGTCTCTGCTGGGGCATAATATAGGCGAAATTCCAGGTCGTACCTTTTTATACATGGGCTCTTCGGCTATGTATGCTCTTAAATATATTCGAATCAAAGAATTTCAATTTTTGAGGAACGAAGACAATAAGCAACATTTTTGGAAGCAAAAGTTGCAGTTTCAACTATACAAACCACAAGTTGTTGCGGATTTAGGCACATTCGACGATGCAGGGTTACTGATTAATGTAAATATGGCCTATCCAGAATTATTCAGTCTTTATGTGGATTGGGAGTGCAACCTTGCAGAATATTTTGTAGAGATTCGACATAATCTGCAAGACAGAAGGAAGTCATTCCGTTACAAGCAGTTCTGTACATATTTATTTTGGCAGTTTGGTACCTTTGCGGCAAAGACATTGTTTTTCGTTCAAAATCTTTATGTTAAAAGCTCTTTTATTAGATTTTCAGCTCGTTACTGTAAAGAAATCACACTTTGTAGTGATTCAAACAAAAATAGAAAGTTAACGTAGGAGTTGTTCGATGGAACATTGCTCTCGGCTCAGCTAGAAGAATTCGGCAACCTCCCAATTGGCCGTTATACGAAATCAAAAGAAGATTTGCTGTTGATTGAGGCTCAACAAAACTTGGAGTTTGCTCAGAAGTTACATGACGAATTGAATCGTTCATGAATATTCATTCGTGCCTTTGTCGTGGTGATGTTTCTGTATGTGATGCTGAATCCAAATCTTTGAAGTTTTGATGATGTTTTGAAGATTGATTCCAGTTCTTATCCACAATTCAAAGATCAAATCAAATCAGTCTATTTAATGAAACAACAAAGACACATATTCTCTAAGACAAAGAAATATCTAAAGGAAGAATCATACGAAGAAATATCTTTTCGACTTAACGAAAATCTGAAGAACAAGAATGTTTCGCGAATAATCCTCGAAATGAAGGTGAGTTCATAAGGACGTTTCACATTTGAGGAAGGGGATATGTGATGCCATGAAATTGTTAAATGTTGAATATCAACATAAATATGGCATGATTTACTCGAAAATGAAGATATGAACTAGATAAATATAAATCATGAAGAGGCCTAAGTCATTTTTTGAGAATACATATCCTAAGTACTTGCCTTGTAATTAAGGACAAGACCTTTAAAAGGAAAGACATTGTCTTGGATAGCCTTTAATAGGTCGTCCACACGAAACGACTAGATATCAAAAGACATGTCAGCTAGAGTAATCTTAACTCTTAGTTAAATATACCTCTTATTGTAAAATTGTACGTATACTCAAGCTAATTGTTAACTAGACTCTTTCGCGGGAGCGACGCACCTGATGTTTTAGAGATGTGTTTGTTCATCCTGTAGAACATATATTGATCTCACACTTTAGTCTTGAGGATCGAGAGAGAAGAGTTTATGCATATGTAAGAGGTTGAAGAAGTGAATAGAGTGTTGTGAGTTATTCTCCCTTATCTCTGTTCTCCTCACTATTGAGTGTGAGTGATCATGAGTCTACTAGCAATCTCTAACGCATTACATGAATTACTCTCTGATCAGACAGACTCTCTAGTGCATTACAGTCGTTTGTTGTATATCCATAAAGCATGCTCTAAAGAATTGTCTTAAAATCATCTTATTCGTCTGTCGCAAATACTTTCTTTTTGGCACTTGAATAATGACTATCTTTGGTACAGTCTAGCACGATCATTGAATAAAGCTGTATGTATACATATGAGATGACAGTCCCTGTCTAAAGAATTGAGTCTTTGAACTATGTTCCTAATTGTAATTGACATAAGTTTCCAACATGCTTGAAAACTATTCGTGTTCTTTAACCATTAATTTGGACTTAAGTTGTTGAGTACTTCTGTCTAGAAACAAATAGTTCGCGAACGCGATTAATTAATTGTCTGCACAACCACAAATACATCGAACATTTCTCGACTCTCTGTTGACACCTTAATCAGCCAGAGTGTAGTAATGTTATACTACTATGATAACATCTCATCTGTAGAACGTGTTTCATTCGATTTGATAGAGGCCAAATTGTTGTTCAGAAATTTATTAACATTACATTCCCAAAACACAAGTAATATTGGTTACTTTCTAATGTCTGTCGACAACCAGAATAACACTCGAAACCATTTGTCATAAATTGTACCAAATATGTAACTTTCTAACGTTGTCCTTTGTGGGAACAACATTATTTACTACAAAATCTATATTAACCTTGTTGGTATAGTACGATAGAAAGCACCATATAGTGAAACAAATTTCAAGACATCCAGCTGGTACTTGCCACCATCCCACCACACAAAATTGCACAAGTTAGCACAGTGAGGAAGACAGGTGTCAATGTTGAATGTCAGTTGTTATCCATGTCCGAAATAAGTTTAGCAACTTAACAGCTTAAAATATTTGATAATAAAATGTAGTCCAATCTTCTCTACAAAACACGTAACTATTAGCGATGGGCTTTCCCATAGTATCACCGTATCAGGGCATTTTGCCATTCTGATCAGTCTTATGGTACTAAACCGTATCAATTCCTAAAATAAACACATACGTATTGAAAAATAACTGCATTATATAAGTTGCAACACATGGAACGACACTCAGATATGGAACAAATTCATGCCATACCAATATCTGAACCCATTGTAGGCATAGTACCATTTTCGAAACTCTTGCAAAAATCCATGCTTTCCAAGAGTACGCCAGCTATCGCTCAGTTTCATAAGATTTTTTTTAAAAAACTTTGTCTATTATCTTCCATACAAATGCGGCGATCCCTTGCACAAATCCATGTACTTTTAAGGGTGCGTAGGTCGTTAATACTTGTCTTATTGTTCATAGAGTTTACTTGATACAAAAAACCACAAAAACATCATATGAGTAGCTTGCATTCTCCATAAGTGTCATCATTACTCTACAAGAGGCATAAATACATAGTCATAAGCAAAAGCCATCATCTTCTCCTATAACCTTTCATATTCGTGAGTGTTTCCTCTTATACATACCATTACCTCTTCACTAACCAATACCTGAAGCAGAGTGTGACAATACTGACCTGAATAGTCATCGCATGAGAATCTTGTGAGGAAGCCAATCTTGTTATCGGACGATACTTCCTTCTGAAACTTGGTAATAGAAGTTTTGCAAGTCTAATTTTTTTCACAACAATACTGGCATTAAAAGTGTTGCTATTCATACCATATTTCCCTTACGAAACATTTGCTTTGCTTCCAGTAACAAAAGGTTGCAAGAAACATACATATAAACTTTGTAGAGATGTTCTTCCGAATACGTACCTGTATATGCACGTAATCCGATTCCAATAATGGATTCGGAATATAATGTCACAGTAGAAAGCTCTGTTATCAAGTAAGCGTCATATTGCATTTGCTCATCATCTCTTAACATAATTCATAGCTCATGTGGTGAAAATCAGACTTAAACAAAATCAAGTATCATACATGCGGCCAGTTATACATTCGCATTACCATTGAAGAGACAACCAAATGAACAGATGGTAGTGTAGTGATTGCTACCCTTTCAGCACTGAAAGAGCCTCAAAGTTATGTGAGAAGAGGTCTGCTCAATCACATATTGTTACAGTAGGTCCATCACTATCCCAGCGAGCTTGTTTATGCATCATAATACCTATCGAATGAGTCATTCATGCAAAGGGTTGCATGAGCCCGCCATGTGCTGTCAGCGCATTATCAACAAGTAGTTCTTATCACACATTTGTCACATAAAGTATATCAAGCAAGCGCATGATGTTGCAGGCAACAGTAGCGCGCTGCCAGCACACTATCAATCGTGTAGTTGGCAAGTAGTTTGCCATATATCTTATATAAAGGGATGGGAACATAAACTTGGCATAGCTATGAGGCCATACCATCACGTTTCCCAGTCTGAATCCTTCTCTGATCATTGTGGTATATATTAATAGCAAAAACTATCAACTCAGAGGGTGTAGGATCGTGATCCACAGAGAGAGAGAGAGAGAGAGAGAGAGAGAGAGAGAGAGAGAGAGAGAGAGAGAGAGAGAGAGAGAGAGAGAGAGAGAGAGAGAGAGAGAGAGAGAGAGAGAGAGAGAGAGAGAGAGAGAGAGAGAGAGAGAGAGAGAGAGAGAGAGATTCTAAGATGAAATGGACAGAGTTTTATTAGGAAGAGTAGAAGATGATCAAATACAAAGGAAATGACTCCCTCTTATAGATTTGAGAGGTGATCCCCCTTCACTCTGATTAGCTATTGGAGTTCCATCAGGATCACAATCTTGATCGTCAAGATCACTTTGTGTTTCTTGAGGACAGGTTGTGTTTCCCAGCTTAGGAACATTACAAAAGCTAATTCTGAAATACTTTGTTTAATAGTTGTGCTTCATGTCACTTATTAGCCTAAGGCCCAATGTTGGACTCACACATGCAGGATGTGAACTGGTCATCTATTTCTAGTACTTTTGACTCTCTACTTTAGTTATGTTGTGTTTGGGCTTATTGTAGAAGCCTCTTGCCATATTTTAGAATATTCCATGTCATTCTCAGAATTGCACAATAGTCAACTTCATCAACTATCATTGAGGACCATCAAATGACTATCCTGAACTTATTGACTATCAGTAGCAACATGCTCAACTCCAAATAGTCGAAGCTTTCTCACGCCCACTTCTTGTATTGTGCAACTACTTGGACAATGACAACAATAGCCACAATCTAGTCCAGATGGTGCAATGGCTCCACACCACCTTCTTGTACTTACATCTGCACAACTATGTTGTATGATGTTGTCACAGGAGCAGAGGCAAGACCCGAATCAGATGACGCTGCAATATCCCAATGGAAGCTGAGGGATGGCAAGGCCTTCACGCTGATCATCCTCAATGTCTTAGACACACAAATTGGCCATGTTTCCGAAACTCAAACCTCCAAGGAAATCTGGGACATCTTGAGCACCTTGTACAAAATACAGGACGAAGCTTCCAAGCTACATCTCAGGTTGAATTCACTAGACAAGGAAACTTTAACATTTCTTATGCCTTCACCATCATTTCTTGTCAATATGAGATCATCAATATAAAGTACTAAAATGATGATCTTTCCATCATTACATTTGATGTACAAAGAAGGCTCATAAAAGCTAATCACAAAGCCAAGAGAGTAGAGAAAATCATGCAACCTAGAGTGCCAAGCTCTAGGTGCTTGCTTCAAGCCATATAGGCTCTTCCTTAAGTGGCAAACCTTGTCCTCCTCACCATCCTTGATGAAGCCCTTGGGTTGCAACATGTATATTTCCTCCTCCAAGTAGCCATTCAAAAAAGCATTTTTCACATCCATTTGATAGAGATTCCACTTGAATAAAGTAGCAATACAAACGATCAATCTAATGGTTACAAGTTTTGCTACAGGAGCAAATGTTTCTTCATAATCTATGCCTTTAGTTTGAAGAAACCCCTTAGCAACCAATCTAGCTTTGTACTTACTTAAAGATCCATCTTGATTGTACTTTAATCTATAGATCCACTTACATGCAAGTGGCTTCTTCCCATATGGAAGGTGTACAAGATTCCAAGTTTGAATATCTATCAAAGCATCAAACTCTACTTGCATTGCATCTCTCCAAACTTGTGATCTACTTGAATCTTCATAACATGATGGCTCTTCAAGCATTGTGGTTAGAAAAGAGTAAGAGGTAGAAGGAGATGTGTCTTCCCTTTGTTTCCCTTTCTCAAAGTATGTGGGCCTTAAAGGCTTGGCCTTGCTCCTTGTGGATCTTCTCGGCTCCTTTGGCACTTGATTTTGATCTTCCAAAAGATCAATTTCAAGAGGCTCCTCCTCGAGTGTTGCAAGATCTTCATCACCTAAGAGATTAGATGAATTTGGAGACAACTTGTAACTTTGAGATTCATCAAACTAGACATCCTTGCTAGCTTTTCCTTTCTTTGAAATAGGATCAAATATCCTATATCCTTTGCTATTTTCGTTATAGCCTACAAATATTCCTTTGAAGGAAGTTGCATCTTCTTTCCTTCTTATTTCCAAAGAAATGTGGACATAACATATACATCCAAATATTTTAAAATCTTTTACATTGAGCTTATTGCCAAACAAAGCTTAAAATGGTGAAATCCCACCAATAGCACTACTAGGAAGCCTATTACATAAGTAATTAGCACAAGTTATGGCCTCTCCCCAAAAAGTGATGGGTAGAGATGCATCAAGTCTTAAAGACTTTGCACATTAACAAATACTCCTATTTTTTCACTTGGCCACCCCATTTTGTTGGGGGTTGTAAGGACAAGTGAGTTCTCTCTTAATGCCATTGATCTCACAAAAGTCTCTCATCTTGTTGGAGATATACTCTCCTCCATTATCACATCTTAGAGCTGTAATGCAAGAACTAAGTTGCTTTTCTACTAGAGACTTAAACTTTACAAAAGCATCATATACAAGGCTTTTCTTAGGCAATAATTCAATCCAAGTGTATCTAGTACAATCATCAATAAAAGACACATACATTAAAGCTCCTCCATTACTTTCATGAGAAAAGATATGTACATCTGAATGGATAAGATCTAAAGGTGAGGTAGATCTTGTTAAAGATCTCTTGTAGGAAGTCTTGTGTGACTTTGCAAGGCCACATGCCTCACACACTTTGCCACACTTCTTCAAAGCCTTTGGTAGGCCGCGAGCTAGCTCCTTTCATGCCATGGATTCCATTGATTGAAGATTAGGATGGCCCAATCTTTTGTGCCACAGCTCCACTTGAGTCAACTCCTCCCTAACCATATTCACACTTTCAATAGCCACATTAGCATCCAACTTGAAAAGCCTTCCTTGCTTAATGCCACTAGCTATGCACTTATTATTTTTCAAGATGGAACACACTCCATTCTTGAAATGTACATCTAGTCCATTGTCCATTAATTGACCAACACTAAGCAAGTTTTTTGTAATGGATGGAACATAAAAAACATTATCAAGATCTATCCTTTTAGATGATCCTAAGCCACATAATGGAATAGATCCTATGCCATCTATCTTGCATTCTTGATCACTAGCAGTGTAGATTGATTTCTTAGAATCATTACAAGAAAGTAGATAAGAGAAATAATGCTTGTTGAATGACATGTGGGAACTAGCCCCACTATCAATCCACCATGTCTCTTGGCTTGATGTTGGTGTAGGTGCTACCATCAAGGATGTGTTGAAGCCATCCTCTTTCTCCTCCCCTTGTGCAAGATTGCCTTGATCTTCATTCCCTTGTGCATTTTTCTTCTTATAGCATTTGGAAGCATCCTTTGCCTCGGCCTCCTTTGCCTTGGCCTCCTTGCCTTGGATCTTCTTGAAAGGATGAGACTTCTTCTTGCCTTTAGATGTGAAGTTTCTCCTCACCATTATGTAGTGATAAGGACCCCATTCTTGTTTTGAGGTGTCGAATTCTACTCTCCTCGCCACAAGAATATTATGCAATTTTTCAATTGATGGAAGTTGGTCTTGAATAGCAAAAGATTGAACTAGATTAGAGAACTCATCTCCTAATCCATTCAAAATTACTTGTACTAGCTCATTATCTTGGATCTTCTCTCCTATAGATCCCAATTATTTGCTCAAGGATTTTATCCTTAGGACCTGCTCTTGTCCATTTTCTCCACTTCCCCTCATGCCTTGCAAGATCAAGTTTCTTAGCATAAGCACTCTTGAAGTGTTAATCCCAAGCCTCTTTTGATGTGGTACAAGAAGCCACCTCCTTCAAGAGGTCATTGCTTACAGTTAACTTCAAGCAATGTAGGGCTAATCTAACCCTCTTCTTGTACATTAGTTGTTCTTGGGGAGCTTGAGGCTCTTCCTCAACTCCTAAGACAATATCAAAGAGATCATGAACCACTAGAGTCTAACATATATCCACCTATGGATGTCATTTTGAATGAAAGCCTATGAGATACACAAAGATCTATAAGGTGTGATCTAAGATAGACTTCTAGCTTTCAAGAAGCTTCTAATCTCGGCCCAATCAATCCTAGTTTAACTTGGATGATGGTATAATAGATCAACTACAAATATCCTAGCAATTCACTGTGGGGTCGAAGATCTCTCGTAGTATAGCCCTTCCGCCTGTCAACAAAGGTTAGATCACTAGATAGGTGCCTAACTATGCATAGATGCTACTTTTAGTTAAATTCCTACTTTCTCCCTTAACTCTACTCACCACTATACTACTCCTCTTTAACTGTATTCCTCTACACTAACACTCATCATAGTTCTGGTTGAAGGGAAGGGATGGAGAAGAAGAGATTGAGAAGAGAAGAGAAAGAGAGAGAAAGAGAGTGAGGGTGGAGGTTAGCTCAAATGCTCCTTATGCTTGCTAATGGAAAAACATTCACTATGGCAAACAATAAAACATGGAAATGGAAAGCAATAGAAAATACAACCAAGAGCAATAGCAAGTAGTGAATAGCAAATGAGGATGCTTCTCTTCCAAAAATGGTAGAGTTTCCTCCTCCTCATTAAGCATGGAAATAGTGTACAAATGGTGCCTTTTTATAAAATGGGGAAGGCCCTTGCCCCTCAATCTTATTGGCTAATATTCACAATGATCCTAGCCATTCATCTTGGACCCAACTTGATCCAAGGGTCCACAAAAAGTACATTAGAAATCACAAGATTCATGTGAGTCCCAATTTGGACCCAACTCAAAAAAGTGATCTTTAAGTTTAAAAATGACATTGGGCCTCAAGTTTTATTTTAATTACAAGCCCCAAGTCAAGTTTATTTTATTTACAACTTCAATTGTGTGCTCATTGGGCCATGGGCTTATACATGTAGGATGCCATGCCCTCGCAACACATTTCATTGGAGGATTTTATTTATTTACACTTTGTTGGGAATACCCCCAACAGGACCCACGGCCTGAAGTAGTGTCGGTCCCTCGACACTCTACCGATTTAGTAGAGCATCCTCTTGGGCCGCCTCTGGTGGATGAGATATCCCGTAACGTCTTCCATGAAGTTGAGACGGTCCAGGTTCTTCAAGTCCTTTGGCATGTGGAAGGACTTGTGAACTCCTGTCAACCATTCCTGATCCACCCATGCTTGGAATCGTTTCGTCTAGGGATCACCAAGGAATGCAGCTCGGTAATATACGCGAGCGACTGGCAGCTGGTCTTCGACTTTGTTGGAAGCGAGCGCCTTATTTGGATCAAAAAATATGGAGGGAAGGAAATCATCCCATTTTGTTTCAATGCCCATTAAATATTCCAAGTCCCGGGTATAAGTGACTGTCGCGCGGACTGTGGGATCCGGGCAATTGATGTAGTGGCTGGCGAATGCGGAGAGAGCCCTTCTGGCATCTACATCCGATGTCCACCCATATTCGGATTTGATAATTGGCCAGTTGAAATTGTTGAGTGTGAACTGGTCCAGAGGAGTGCCGCATTCTGTCCATTTGGATCTTCTTGGACATGGCAAAAAATGCGTGTTCACCCGTAACTATTGTGGACTCGTCACGTAAGCCCTGATGGCTGCAGGGTCTCTCTCAAATATCTGTTGTCCCCACTCCGGTTGCGGTTGGAGGGCGGGTAAGGCTAGCAGTTCTTTTCCCTTGATGGTCTGAGCTGAGAATGATAACTGCCAGCCGCCTCTTGATGACTCGTGGAGATATTTGGATAAAAATTCATTGATGTTTTCCTCTACGGATTTCGGTCTTCGGAAGGTCCGGCTGGCAGATATTGTTTGTGACCCTCTAGATGATGTTGCTGGACTTAGAATTTGCTTTGCACAGGAACACGGATCATGTAACAATAACACAGACAGAAAACACTCTCCACAACAAGCTCACATAGCAACTGTATTTCTCAAAATGAAATTACACTGTACATATAGTTGTTCACTCAGGCAACCCATGCATGATCCAGGTTGCCATTGGCGGGACCGTGTCCCGTTGACTTGCCTCGTGGTGAGGCCAACTGATCCTTAGCCACTGATAGGATCCACAATATAGTAATACAGTAATTCTACTTTAATTCTAACTCTCTCCCTTAAAGTAGAGTCTACTTTTTATATAGTCATATACATAGCTTTAAAATCAACAAACTTTAAGTACAGAAAGCTTTGATCTAGACTTATCAAACTTTTCTCCAGTAAGTGGCTTAGTGAAAATATCAGCTAGTTGTTCTTATGTGCTACAATGAACAACATGAATTTCACGACTTAGCAGCCTCTCACATATGAAGTGATATTGAATCTCAATGTGTTTAGTTCTCGCATGGAACACTGGATTCTTTGCTAGCTGAATGTCACTCTGACTGTCGCTATGTAAAGTCGTGGGATTTTTCTGCTTCATGCCAATTTCTTCCAAGATTTGTCTCAACCATATAGCTTCCTGTGCTGCACTACACATTGCCTTATACTCTGCTTCTATGGTGGAAAGAGCAATTGTACTTTGCTTCTTACTAGACCAGGAAAAGCAACTACCACAAAACTAGAATATATACCCTATGGTGGATCTACGATCATCATAGTCATCTCCCCAATCTGCATTTACATAGCCACACAACTCAGGTAAACCATCATGCTTCCTGTAAATCAAGCCATACTCTGAAGTGCCTTTTACATAACGCAAAATGCATTTAGCTACCTTCCAATGCATTTCCGTAGGTGCTGCCATAAACTAACTTACAATGCCAACAACATAGCATATATCTGGTCTAGTCGTGGTAAGGTAAATCAAGCTCCCTACTAACTGTCTATACAGTGTAGCATCAAATGACTGTGACTCATCAAGCTTCGAAAGCTTTTTACCTGGTTCAATAGGAGTGTTTACTGGTTTGCAATCCTGCAACCTAAACCTGTGTAGCAACTCTTTGACATACTTCACCTGTGTTAAACCCACTTCATGTCCTTTTTGCCACACTTCTACTCCAAGGCAGTAATGCATCAGGCTGAGATCTGTCATCTCGAATTGTTCCATGAGGTCTTTCTTGATCATGTCTATCATCTCTTGATTATTTCCCGTAATAATCAAGTCATCAACATAAAGAGCAATCACCATCAAAGCATAAGACATATAGATTTGGATCAGAATGTGTTCTCACCATCCCCTTTGAACGAAAGTAGGTATCAATCCTGCTATACCACGCACGTGGTGCTTGTTTAAGACCATAAAGTGCTTTCTTCAAACGACATACTTTATTTTCATGTCCCTTCGTTACAAAGCCTTCAGGTTGATCCATGAACACTTCTTCTTCTAACTCACCATTTAGAAAAGCAGATTTCACATCCATCTGATGCAAAGGCCAACCAAAATGTGAAGCTAAAGCAATAAATAGACGTAGAGTATTCCACTTACAAACCGGCGCAAAGGTCTCTTCATAGTCGATGTCTTTATTTTGTGCGTACCCTTTGATCACCAATCTTGCTTTGTGCTTTGCTATACTTTCATCTGCATAGTACTTAGTCCTGTATACTCATTTTCAACCAATGGGTTTCTTGCCAACTGGTGGTTCTACTAAGTCCCATGTGCTATGCTTAGCAATTGACTCCATCTCCTCTCCCATGGCCTTGACCCAAATGTCATCATCCTTCGCTTCACCATAAGTCGAAGGTTCTTTGCTTTGAATAATTCTAGATAAGAGAGCATAATTTGCTTCATACCTTTCAGGTAGTGTCTTCTCTCTTGTTGATCTTCGTAGCTCTCCCTGGTTATAGATGATCCTGGAAAGTCATCTATGTCGCGGCTCTCCAACAATCTCTCAAACCACTTAGGGAGCTTCCTATCAGGTGATCGGGTTCCTGGTGAAAATATATCCCACGGTACATCCTTCTCCTTGCGTTTGTCACCTGCAACTTCAATCCTTCTTGCACCAAAAGATTTGTCCCTATCTCTCCAACCTGTTTCTTGAGGTTGAGTAGTAGTATCTTGAGATGTATCCTCATGTTCATCACTCGAAAGGTCAATGAATGGATCATCATCAAGTGGTATCCTCACTATACCATCTTTCCCACTGGATGTGTCTATCTTCTCAGCATCCTCGTCTTCATACATCTTGGATTCATCAAAGATAACATCACGGCTTATATGGATTTTGTTTTCGACTGGATCAAAACAGCTATAGCCCTTCACACGATCATCATATCCTAGGAATATGCACTTGATAGCTTTTACATCAAGTTTACGTCTCTCTTCCTTAGGAATGTGTACAAAGGCCTTACATCCAAAGATTCGCAAGTGGTTCACCTTTGGCTTCTTCTTCGTGAATGCTTTCTCAGGTGTTATCTTTGGTATGGCAATGGTAGGACATCTATTTTGAAGATAGACTGCCATGCTACATGCTTATGACCAAAAATCTTTTGGTAGTTTCATCTCAGCTAGCATAGATCTAGCACTTTCCACAATCGTACGATTCTTGCGCTCAGCTACACCATTGAGAGCAGGAGTATGAGCTTGCGTAAATTGTCTTTTAATCACACATTGATCACAAAGATCATTGAAGTCATTAGACTTGTACTCACCTCCACTATCTGATCTTAGGACTTTGATCTTCCTACTTGTCTGATTTTCGACCAATGCTTTGAAGCTCTTGAAGTTATCAAATGCATCTGATTTCTTCTTCAAGAAGTAGATCCACGTCTTACGTGACATATCATCAATAAAGGTCATGAAATAGAAGGCTTTACCTAAGGACATGGTCCTCATAGGCCCGCATAAATCTGTGTGGATTAAATCCAGGATGTTTTGTGCTCTTGCAACACCCCCTTTATTGAACTTCTCTCGATGTTGCTTCCCATATACACAAGATTCGCATATCGATTTCAAATGATCTTCTATGGTAGGCAATCCTGTTACCATCCCCAATTTTCTCATCAAACTGAGGTTTTCCAAGTTCAAGTGACCAAGCCCCTTATGCCACAACTCAGTTTGCGATGAAATGGACGATACAAGTCCATGTTACCCTTAATTGTAGCATTCAACCTGTACAATTTTGTATTGGGCTCTCTTACTCCATCCGCAATAACTTTGAACTTTTGGTTCACATCCTTCACAAAGCAACGATCATGGGCAAATTCATACTTTCAACTTTTGATCAGTAATGACTCCAACAGAAAGTAGATTTTTCTTCAAACCTGGTACGTAAAGTACCTCCTTGATCATCCTGATTTTACCATCAGGTAGTTGGATTGAAACAGTACCTATCCCCTTGATCTTGCACACCTCACCATTTGTTTGTGAAACAGATGTTCCATTATCCAACACCTTCAAACTACTGAACCAATTCTTGTTATCTGTCATGTGTCTTGCGGCTCCCGAGTCAATATACCATGCTTGATCATCTTGATTAGATGACAATGCAGATATGAAGATGCTAGAGTCTTCAATCTCACCCTCATCGACAAGGTTACCTGCTTGTTTTGGTTTTCCCTTGCCTTGTTCTGCTAGGAATTTGCGACATTCACTCTTCCAATGGCCCTTTTTACCACAATGGAAGCACTTGTCTTTCTTCTTAGTTCTACTGGAAGATCCCTCATCCTCCTAAGACTTGGCAAATTGCTGCTTAGACTTCTTCTTGCCCTTGCCCTTGCCTTGTTTTTGGTGTGTCGCAAGTGCCTGATCGTCAGTATTTTGACGTCTAGCTTTCACCATTTCTCGTCGTTGTTCTTCCTGCATCAAGATTCCTGTGAGTTCGTCAAAGATTGGAAATCTTTTTCTTGATGCTATTCCGCTCACAAACATCTGATAGGGTTCTGCAATGCCGCACAATGCATTGTGCACCAGCTCCACATCATGTATGCGCTCACCAATAGAATGTAGTTCATCTCTCATTGTCTTGATTCTGGTCATGTACGTCTGAATGTGCTCTCCTTGCTCCATGCGGACACTATTCAACTTTGACTTCAAAAACATGATTCTTGACGGATTTGACGTCTCGAAATGCTCCTTTAGCACATCTCATGCCTGTCTGGGTGTAACAACATCACAAATGTGGGTAATGATGTGATCCTTCACTGACAAGTTAATGAAGGTGAAAGCTTTCCTCATCTTTTTGTCGAACACTTTGATGTCTGCCTCATTTGGCGGCCTTCTCTCATCACCTATGACAACTTCCCACACGTCTTTCTCCATCAGTATGTTTTTCATTTTGAATTTCCACACTGCATAGTTGGAAATCCTGTCCAATTTGCTACTTTCACTCAAAATGGACTCTCCCATGTTTGCCATCGCAAAACTGCTTGAAACTTCTGTCTTAGGCTAATAATAGTATGCTGAGGCCAACAGTGATGTCAAAAGTTGAAAATAATGACCTGCACTTTTTCCTTTACCAGGCCACTCGTCGCTTTTCCACCAATTTGAAAGCCAAATCGGCGTCGCCTTCCAAAATGCACTCAGTCGTCAACTCCCAACAACATGCCCAGTGGAATGGTGAAATCACTTCTGACATACTCCGAACACTTTCTCTGCTACAATCACTTTGTTTTGTTGTACCATACTTGCGGGTACAGTCCAAGTGCCCTTCATTTGGAGGTTATAGCCTTTCGTTTGGGTCAAAACGGGCAAAGGACCCAAAAATAGGGACTTTTCTAGTTTTTGAACTGTTTCTTCACCTTGACGAAATTTCACTCTTCACTTGTGAAGGGACCCAACTCAACTTTCAGTATGAAAATTTTTAATGAATTTGAAGGCCAGAATGCACTTCACTTCTTCAGGGCCCTGTTCAAAGCCCATCCAATGGCTGAACCAAATCTTGTGGTCCAAGTTTCTCTCCCATCACAAGTTCTGGACCATCGATGCATTTGACACCTCATCCAAAGGTCCAAACTACATCTGGACATTGAACCGCCTCCTACAGTCGCTATGGCCTTCGAGACACTATAGTATCCATCGCGTTGGGCGCGTGAACAGCCTGTGACCTCCTTGTCTGCGGCCGCGCCTCCCCACACTCAAAATTGCTTGATCTAACTCGGCTGTGTATCAATTTGAGCACGATTTGAGGCCTGGAGTAGGGTCGCCCTACTGATTCCAAGACTGTAGAGTGTTCACTCAAGAAATTCCATGGAGAAACGGTGATTTTAGCTCAACTTGACAAAGTGGTTTTTTTCACCTTTTTACCACAAATCTGCTAGGTTAACTGTCTGGAGACAAATCTCTGACATAAACCTCAGAATCTCTCCATGGCTGGTTGACAATGTGATTAACTTCCTTCCTGTCCTTATGGCATCCAAAACGGTGCACAAACAGCGAAGAAATCACTAGCTATGTATAAAAATCGTAATCCCAAGCCCGGTTTCAATTTTCAGCTGGCTTCAAAAATGTCAATTTTTCACCAAATTTTTTCTTGTCTGATGTTATGCACAGGCTAATAATCCCTCTGCTGAGCTTAGCAAGCCTCTATAAACTAGAAACCGTGCACCAATGCTTCTCTTTCCGTCTTCAACCCGTCGTAAACCCCGAACTCTCATAAGACAGTTCTCCTGAAGCTCTCTTCAACGGTGATGTTGTACTGTGTACACTCCCTGTACGGCTCTGATACCAACTTAGAATTTGCTTTGCACAGGAACACAGATCATGCTACACAGTAACACAGACTGAAAACACTCTCCACAACAAGCTCACATAGCAACTATATTTCTCAAAATGAAACTACATTGTACATATAGTTGTTCACTCAGGCAACCCATGCATGACCCAGGTTGCCGTTGGCGGGACGCGTGTCCCGTCGACTTGCCTCATGGTGAGGCCAACTGATCTTTATCCACTGATAGGACCCATAGTATAGTAACACAATGATTCTATTTTAATTCTAACTGCTAGGCCATGGCCGGTGGTTGCGCCTTGGCTCTGGTCGCGCATCTCAGCGGCCGCATCTGTCTGCCCTTGGTCCTAGCCTTCGGACCCTTGATCTGGTTGAAATCCCCCTGCTGCCTGTTGGCTCTGGTCTTAACTGGTACTAGCCTGTGTAGCGTCAAAATTAGGTGGCAGTGAAATTACCACGGGGGAGGGCTGGGCCTTTGTTTCCATGTATTTCTGGCATGCCTTGAGGGCTTGCTTGGCCTGGGCGAGCTCTTGCGTTGCGCTTGCCTGATACTTATTGAACTCCGCCTAGTAGTTGTTCAGGGTTTGGCTATAAATCTGCACCTGACGCCGTAGAAGATTCATCTCTGATTGAAAAAACGGCCTTGTGTCCGATGCTGATTGAGCAAACCAGACAATAATGAGTGCTGGATGACAATGATTGTAGTTCAGAGCGCAGATCAGTGTTTGATATGAGCAGATGACAGTTGGTAGGAAGTTTGGTTGAAAACAAAAAACTTGGTATTTTCAGTGGAAATTTCGGCAGAGCTTCGCTAGCAAAGGTGACAAATGACTCGAATTCAGCCCTTATATAGCGGAATTTAGAGTGCGTTTTAGGTGAAATTCACTTTCCCTTGCTCATTTCCACCCAAATTTTGGCAAGCACCTTCCTCACAAAATTCTAAGACCTCAGGGAAGTCTACGAGAGTTCAGAAGGTGATTTGACTGCTATGCGAAGGTTCTGCGAGGGTTCAGGCTGTCTGCGAGGGTTCAACTCTCGTAGGAAGTGATCTCTCGCACAACTTGTCCCTGTGATTGGATTTTCAAGATCAAACCATGTAGGCAGGCTAATTTCACTTCTCTGATTCCATTTAGGCACCTTGCGAGAGTTGGTAAGTTGATCTTGATGCTCTGCGAGGGTTCTGAAAATTTTGCTTTTGGGAACTCTCGCATACACTAAAAAATGATAATTCCTCCATCAAGAACTCTCGCAGAGATTTTCATGGATGCATCTAGGCCAGATCTGGTGACTGTCCAATTTTCAAGAGCTATCTCCCAGAGGATCTCAAAAAATCATGAAAAAAGTGCTCCTTCAGAGTGTTTTTTGACGAGATCTTGAGATTTTTTGGTTTTTAACTTTTATAAACTGGTAATCAGCTTCATCCAGGCTTGATCTGACTGTTGGTAGTACTCTGGAAGTTCTGATGGATTCTTGGTAGTAGATCCCTTAGTCAGTCTGTTGATCTGCTTCCTTTTTTACCCTATCAAGATCTGGATCCTCCTTGGATTCTGATGGATTTTTTTGATCCTGCCAGATCTGGCTGAATCTTGATGGATTTAGCTTGATTTGGCTTGATCTCTTTAGATCTAGTGGTAATGGCTGAGCAGATAAGCTTTTTGTAACGTGCCACCCCCAATCTGGATCTGTCTTACTGTGGTGGCCAGTACTTGTGCAACCGGCTACCATTGATGGGTGTGTCAAATGGCGTCCCATCAAGCTGTTCTAAGTTCACGGCCCCATGATTAGGAGTTTCTTTGATCCTATAAAGACCTTTGCCCATGAATTTTAACTTCTCCTTGATCGCCTTGGTTTTATACATCAGGACCAGATCTCCTGAACGAAGATCCTTCTTTTGTAATCTGCGATCATGCCAAGCCTTCTATCTTTCTTTTTCAGTTGCCAATGCATGCACAGCTAGTAAGCGTGTTTCACAGAGTTTGTGCAGAGCTTCCTGACGTAGCTGTAGAGATTTGGACTCATTAAGACGTTGCGCGGTGGCAATCCTTAATGATGGAACTAAAAACTCTACTGACATCACAGCATCCTGACCATATACCAATTGGAAGGGTGTTTGATCGGTGCTCCCTTTATATGTTGTCCTGAATGCCCACAGTGCAGCATGCAACTTGTGTTCCCAATCTGATCTGCTAGCTTCAACTGTTTTCGTGAGCACGCTACACAGGATCTTATTGGATGATTCTACTTGCCCATTACCATGAGGATAATAAGACGTACTGTGGATCACGAAGAGTTCCTCCAACAGGACCTTGATGGTCTCATTGATGAAATGGCTTCTGCGATCACTGACTAGTTTCACCAGGCACACGAAGCACACAATGATATTTTCATAAAGGAACTTGGCAGTGGTCCTAGTGTCAGCTACTCGTATTGCCTTGGCTTTGACCCATTTGGTGAGGTAGTCTGTGGCTACGATTATGTATCGAGCCTGGGAACTCATTGCTGCAGGGTGAATTGGACCAATATAATCCAGTCCCCATTTTTCGAAAGATGCTTGGGCTAAGGCTGGGTGCAGTAGATCATAGTTCAATCTCGTTGGTCTTCTTGCCCTTTGGCACACATCGCACTTATTCAAGTATTCCTCTGTATCTTTATGAATCGTTGGCCACCAACATCCTAATTGCAGGATCTTGCAAACTGTAATGTCAGATGCAAAATGACCTCCACCCATCCCTTCATGTGAAAGCGAAATGATCTGGGTGGTCTCATGAGGAAGAATACACCGCCGAAGAATTCCGTCTAGACCTCTTCGGTACAACTGGCCGGCAATCAGCTGATAAGGTCTAGCTTTCAAGATCAATTTCCGTTGTTCCGCCTTTGGTAGTGATTTGTCTGGTTGGCCCCACATTAGATATTCAACAATGTTGGCAGCCCATTCTGGTACCGTATCTACGTAAAATAAGGCAGCATCTACCAGCTCATCGTCGGATTGGGTTGCAATCTCCTTTCCCTTGATTCGTGACACATGATCTGCCATGTAGCGTTGTTTTCCCTTGCGAACTACTATCTGAAAATCAAATTCCAACAACAACAGGAGCCATCTGGTGATTATCCCGGTGTTGCAAGTTTTATTAACGAGATATAGCAAGGGTTGATGGTCCGTATAAAAAGCAAAATGTGTGGCCATCAAATAGTGTCGAAACTTCTTAGCCGCATAGATCATTGCCAATGCTTCTCGCTCTGTGGTTGAATAATTCATTTTAGTATCACTGAGCTGTCGGCTTGCAAATCGGATTGGAAAATCCTTTTTGTGTTCACCTGGCTGGGTTAAGACTGCTCCAACTGCATACTTTGATGCGTCCGTATGCACATGGAACTCAATGGACCAATTGGGTGGTCGTAGGATTGGTGCTGAGACCAATGCATCCTTAATCTTCTGGAAAGCCTTTAGAACTTCCTCATTCCAATGTGGATCCGTTGTGAGCTTGTAAATTGGTCTAGCTAACTCTGCAAAATCAAAAATGAAGATCCTATAATAGTTAGCATGACCCATGAAAATGTAGACCTCGCGGATCGTCCCCGGTGGTGGTAGATCAACAATGATCCTGATCTTTGATAGATTTGTGGCGATCCCGTGTCTTGACACTATATGGCCGAGTATCAAGCCATGTGTCACCCAGAATTGACATTTTTCTGGATTCAGGGAGATCTGGTATTTGCGACATTTTTGTAGCACCTTTTTCAAATGGGATAAGTATTTTGAATCTGGTCCATGCACGCACAGATCGTCCAAGAAAATTTTCAAAATTTTTTGCAAATAATCTTTGAATGCCACCTGCATGACTCGCTGGAAAGTGCTTGGAGCATTGCAAAGTCCGAATGGCATCACTTTATAGGCATAAGTTCCCCATTCCGTGGAGAATGTTGTCTTGTGTTGGTCCTGGGGGGCTATTTTCACCTGGTTGTAGCCGCTGAAGCCGTCCAGAAAACTGTAGGCTTCGTCACCAGCTACTCTATCGAGGACACTTTTCGTAAATGGCATGTGGTGTAGGACTTGTTCATAAGTCAGCTCAATCTCCTTATTATAAGTTAGAGCATGTTGCCAAGGGACTAGATCATCGTCCACTGGGTTTTCAATCGGCTCCGCCCCATGCTACGTTCATCATATTCACTCCAAATGTGATTGGTGTGTCCATAGTGTAACATTTGGGTGAAGATGTACTCGGTTCTGGATCTGATTCATATTGACATGTCTGGCAGTCAATAGTTGCTAATGCATCCGTCCATCTCATGACATCCGTCTCTGAATGATAGTGACCTCCCTTGGCTGGCCTTGGGTGGTCAATCGTATGATCTGTCGTGGATGAATCGTCATCAGCTTTGGGTGCAATAGGTTTCACCACCCATGTGGTTGGATCTACCTTTACTGCCTGTTCTCTATTCTCGAAGGTGAGTTTCTCTGTACCCCAATTGTGTACTACTTGCGTAGCCCTCACCCATGGTCTTCCCAGTAAAATACGGTATGCAGATGAAGATTCAGGTATATCCATGACCACAAAAGTAATCACATACTGCATGTCTGCTATCTTTACGAGAATATCAGCAACTACACCTTTTGGTTTCACACAAGATTGATCTACTAACTTGATGGCGAATCTGGCTGGCTTCAATCCTTGTAATCCTCATTTTTCGTACAAAGTAGTGGAGATCAGATTGACACCAGATCCTCCATCCACCACTGCCGCCTCGTCCTCATATCTCTTGTGTTTGATTGGCAAAGTGATGTTGTATTCCTCACTTTCCCATGTTGCTCCGATGTGGAGGACGGTACTTGTTTCATCATAGCTCGCACAATATATGGGATCAGGCGCTACTGGCTCCTCATTTGCCTTGGTCCATTAAGCTAAAAGGCTTTTCGCTTGTGGTGCAATCCGCAGTAGTTCTCTGAGGGGTAAACTAACGTGGCTTGACAACAAGAGTGTGAGCCTTTCAGTGCGTGGTTCCTCAGGCTCCACCATGTGAAAAGGTGGTTCATTTGGTGCAACCGATCATTCTGATCAGTGCACAATGGTGAGCCCGTTTGCGGATCCTATTCGACGCCGACTGGAGGTTATGTGGGATTGTTTCATTCTTGCTCTTTTTCCTCCTCTTGTGCTTTTTCTACCCAGTGTCTTATTTTTTGGTACTGTCTTTTCTCTTCCCTCACATTTGGATATGGCGTTGAAGTTGAGGGTTGGTCGTCAGTGACCGATGGTGGTGGTGAGGGAGCCACTTCCTTCATCTTCTGTGCTCGCATAACAACTAACACAAAAGCGTAGTCGTGTCGTCCTTTCGATGGCAACCTTGTTGAAACTGATGATTGCTGTATGGCAATGAGGTTAAGAGGTGCACTGGTTCTAGGTTTAAATGAACAATTCTTGAAACAATGTCCATAACTGCAATCCCGGCAAGAGGTTGTATATTGTCCTTTGTAGAGACATTCTGCAATTCTGTGTCCCTCGCCGCACCCGTAGCAGCTGTAATTTCTTCCACCTTGACATTGAGTTTGAGCTGCATAGGCCGAAACATATTCATTTATGGCAAGATCCATAAATGGTTCACCCGGTCCGTACCACTGCTGCTGCTCAGGTTGAGGTGACATTTGCAATTCTTCTTCTGTTGCTGTCAGGTTTACATGGGCCACTTGTTGATTGGCTGGCCCTGGCGGAGCAGGTAAGGCCATGCGTTGTGGTTGATTGGGTGCGTCGTACCTTGGTGTCGCATCCTCTTCCCTGATGGCATCTTCCATAGCTTCTTACATAGTAGCGTACTGTTCCCGTCTTTTCAGTTCTCTTCTGATGCTTCGTGGTAACCCGGCTAGGAACCACATGATCACCGTATGATTGGGAGTCAGGGCTGCACTACATTCGGATCGTAGATGTTTGACCCATTCAATATAGTCCCGGACCCTTTCTCGTTTTCCCATCTTGACTTTGCTTAGCAGGAGAAACGGGTCTTCCAAGAACTTTCTTGGTTTAAAGCGCGTAATGACAGCCGCTTTAACCGCTTCCCAGGTGGATTTCTCTTTCTCTGACAAGTTGAAAAACCAATCCTGAGCCACTACAAGTAAAGACATAGGGAATAGCATCAGCTTCTCTGTAGGTGTCCGTTCGCCGTATATTTCACAAGCTTGCTCGAAGATCTGGAGGAATCGGATGGGATCTAAGGATCCATTGTATTTTGGTATCTCCATCCGTGGTGCTCTTCGAACTGCATGCAAGGGTGCGACAGGTACGGGTTGGCCCATTGGATCCATTGGTGCTGGTTCCGATTCTGCCTCTTGTTGCACAATTGCTAATCTGGGAAGGTGTGGTGCCTGATTTGCTATCCTTTGTGCTATTGATCGTCCCGATCTTAGATTCATCCGATGGTGGGTTCCAAAGTGATTGGATCTTGCTTATACAATAGGATGCAGTCTGGATCTTCAAGGATCTGATCGATCTGATCGGCCGGAATGAATTTTAGGCCTTTTGTGGGATTTTTCCTTGATAAATTTTTACTCCTTGCACTGATTGACCTGAGACTTTGATAGTAGCTGGATCTGATGCAGATCTTTCCACTGATCTGGTCTACAAGAGTTATCTTGTGCGAGGGTTCTTTAGCTGTTTTGCAGGTAAAAAACTTGAGATCTTCCAAATCTCTGGGAAGTAACCCTCGCAAGCTTCTTCCAAATATCCATTGAGAAAAGCATTAGTCACATCAAGTTGAAATAGAGGCCAATTGAAAGTAGTTGCAAGAGAAATAATCAACCTTATGGAAACTAGCTTAGCAACAGGAACAAAAGTTTCATCGAAATCTACTCCCTTGGTTTGCAAGAACCCCTTTGCCACTAGCCTTGCCTTGTGTTTGTTGATGCTCCCATCTTGATTGTACTTCAATCTATAGATCCATTTGCACTCAAGTGGCTTTCTTCCTTGAGGAAGATCCACAAGCTGCCATGTATGATTCTCCATAAGAGCATCATACTCCTTTTGCACGACATCCCTCCATTCTTGTGACTCCATAGCTTCTTCAAAGCAACTTGGCTCATCAAACATAGAAGTTAGGAAAGTGTAAGAGGTAAGTGAATGTAGATCTTCCCTTTGTTCACCTTTGTCAACATAGGTGAGCCTTGAGGGCTCGGCCTTCCTTCTTGTAGATCTCCTCGGAGTCCTCGGATCTTGAGATGGATCTTCAAGATCTTGATCACATGTAGGCTCCTCCTCAAACCTTACAAGATCCTTGACATAAGATGGATTAGAAGCTTTCTCATTCAACTTGAAGTAGTTACCTTCATCAAAAGTAACATCTCTACTCACTAAAATCTTCTTAGTGACAGGATTATAGACTCTATATCCTTTGCTATTTTCAGCAAAACCAAGATCCCTTTAATAGAAGTAGGATCATCTTGTATCTAATGCTTGAAAAACATAGCAAGTAGATCTGAAAATTCTTAGATCTTTAAGATTCGGCTTCTTACAAAATAGAACCTCATAAGATGTTATGCCTCCAATGGGCTTACATGGCAATCTATTACACAAATAAGTTGCACAAATAATAGCCTCTCCCCAAAAGGACTTAGGTAGAGATGCATCTAATCTTAAAGCCTTAGCACACTCACATAGTGTTCTATTCATCCTCTTGTCTATTCCATTTTGTTGAGGACTATAAGTACATGTAAGTTCTCTCTTAATGCCATTGGATTTACAAAACTCTATCATCTTGGTGGAAATATACTCTCCACCATTATCACTCCTCAATACTTTAATTTTAGCATCAAATTGATTTTCAACTAGAGTTTTGAGCTTAAAAAAAGCTTCAAACACTTTACTTCCAAAAGTTCAATCCAAGTGTATCTAGAGTAATCATCAATAAAAGATACATACATAGATGCACCTCCATTAGATTCTTGAGAAAAAGAGTGCACATCACTATGAATAAGATCTAATGCTTTTGTAGATCTAGTGGAAGAGATATCAAAAGGTAGCTTGTGTGCCTTTGAGAGGCTACAAGCTTCACAACTCTTTCCACACTTTGAGAGTGTCTTTGGAAGCCCGAGAGCAAGATCCTTGGTGCATATCATCTCCATAGATTTGAAGTTGGGGTCGCCCAACCTCTTATGCCAAAGCTCCACATGATGTGGCTTGTCACACGTGCCAAATAGCATAGGATTCCATTCATAAGGATGTTCTCAAGTAGACCTAAGTGTTAGAACCTTTGGAATGAGTCCAAATTATGCTTAGATACAAGAGAGAAAAAATAGGAGCTATTTTTGGTAATTTTTACATTGTTGAGGGATCTCCAAGATTCCAACCCTAACTTGGTAGGGATGAGAGATCCACCAAAATTAGCATTAGGGATAGGTTTAGGGCTACTCATACCTGCCCAAAACCGTGATGGATCATGTATATATAGGTGATGATATCTCACCAAAATCAATCAAGCAATTTCATGATTTTTCTCTCATAATGGTGCAATTGCTCTCTATGTTCATAATTGTTTGATTACTTGTGATTACTAATGATTATAGGATTGAATGTAGGTCTGGTGTACAGTACTCAGACTGTGGGAGGCCGTACTTTCACACGTGTGAAGCCTTCTTCAAGGATTTGGGCCATTTAGTGAGGTTCAAGCATAGATTTTTTATGGATTTTGATGGTTCAACTTGTGCTAATCTTATGAAATCATAATCTATTGTTTCTTCATCATTTAAAGTGTTTTAGGATCCTTATTTGCTATAATTTTTACAAAGCACTCTAGAGGTATTTTTGGATTCATAAATCCCTTTGAGGTAGTTCCATGCCTCCTTGGCCGAGGTACAAGATGCTACTTCCTTTAGAAGTTCATTACTAACATTCATTTTCAAGCAATGTAATGCTAGTCTAGCTCTCTTTTTGTACCTCACTTGATCTTGACCTCCTTGAGGTTCTTCTTCCTCTCCTATGACAAGATCAAACATATCTTGGAGCACTAGTAGTGACTCCATTCTTACTTTCCAGGTTGAATAATTATTAGAATTTAGCCTTTCACTAGCCTCAAGACGATAGGCTCCAATTGAACCCATTCTAACTAGTAACAAGTACAATAGATGTACTATTCAAAGGCTCTTCCTTCTTTCTTTCTCAGAATTTAGCTAAATGCTACTTTCTTGAATCTCACTAGACTCAAGAAGCAAGATCTATAATGATCTTGAACTCAAAAAGATTTGGGAAAGTGTATTCTACACAATCTATTCACTTAGAATCTTGGATTTGATTTTTGGAAGTGCCAATGCCTTCCTATGATGTTTAGAATTGGTTTTAGTTTCACTCTTGAACTAAAAACATAAGCCTCAAACTCTCTCACAAGGATTTGTAGGTTTAATAAGATTCTAACACCATTCACTCATCAAATCTATAATGGAAACAATGGTTTTTCATAAGCACATCACTAGTTTCACTCTACACAACTTGTTTGAAGCTCAAAATATTGAAAAAACACAAAGTTTTGGTGAAAGTACAACTCCAGCAGCCTCTCACACGTGTGAGAAGTACTTCTGAACTTTACACACTAATCTGAACCTCAACATCACAAGTAAACTATTAGAAAAGGTTGCTCTCCTTCAAAGTGACTCTAGCACCAATGCCTTCACCAAAATGAAGATTCTTGGATCATCAATCAAGATCTTTGACTTGGCTCTGATACCATGTCAAATTTCAGAGTTTATGGACTGAAATTGATCTACAAATGATCACAAAGAGTGATTGGTAGCTTGGGATCTTGATCTATATCAAGACTAGCTTCCAAATCTAGCTTCTACTTGACAATCTTTGTGTTTCCAAGCAAGAACAATCAAAAAAGAGGATCCACGGCTTCACACGTGTGAAGTACAGCTACTTTACGGTCTAATAACAGAGAAATAGTTTACTTATCATTTACAAAGCATTCATCCACAAAGAA
The DNA here is from genome assembly GCA_029204225.1 of Diphasiastrum complanatum. NCBI lineage: Eukaryota > Viridiplantae > Streptophyta > Lycopodiopsida > Lycopodiales > Lycopodiaceae > Diphasiastrum > Diphasiastrum complanatum. The sequence continues at coordinate 17,231,287 of CM055099.1, forward strand.
AGTGCTTAAGAGTGTCAAAACACAATGATAGCTTCACAAACCAAGATTTCTCATCATTAGCTCAATAATGGATCCATCATAGATCAAGTACAAATTCACCATAATCTCTCTCTAGGCTACATCCAGCACGTGTAGGACAGCTCATTGTACTTATCCATATCCACTTTGGATAAGATCTATCAAGTTTGCCACATCATCCATTGGTGGTTTGTGTTGACCTTCTAGATTTCTACAATCTACGACCTAACTCCTATAATTTAGGAGATGTCATATTAGACTCAAATGAAAGCTAATCAAAATAGATCTGAATATTAAAAGTGTCATTTCACACGTGTGGACAGGTCCTCACACGTGTGGATCCACATAGATGTCTAATATTCATCAAAACCATGTGAAAATTGCTAAATTCTAACAGGCGCCACTGTGGGGTCAAAAATCTCTTGTAGTATAGCACTTCCGTTTGTCAACAAAGGTTAGATCACTGGATAGGTGCCTAACTATGCATAGATGCTACTTTTAGTTAAATTCCTACTTTCTCCCTTAACTCTACTCACCATTATACTACTCCTCTTTAACTCTACTCCTCTACACTAACATTCATCATAGTTTTGGTTGAAGGGAAGGGATGGAGAAGAAGAGATTGAGAAGAGAAGAGAAAGAGAGAGAAAGAGAGTGAGATTGGAGGTTAGCTCAAATGCTCCTTATGCTTGCTAATGGAAAAACATTCACTATGGCAAACAATAAAACATGGAAATAGAAAGCAATAGAAAACACAACCAAGAGCAATAGCAAGTAGTGAATAGCAAATGAGGATGCTTCTCTTCCAAAAATGGTAGAGTTTTCTCCTTCTCATTAAGCATGGAAATAGTGTACAAATGGTGCCTTTTTATAAAATGGGGAAGGCCCTTGATAACAACTATGAAATCTACACTACCAATATTGAACCATATGGCTAATTTTCCATCAAATAAAGGCAATTTTTTGGACTTTAAGTTTACCACCTCTAAGACCCATCTTAAAATAATAAATAATACTATTTCAATCATCCACATGTGTAAGAAAATTTTGATAAGCATTATGTACAAATCTGGCCTCCATTTGGCCCAAAATAGTTTCACAAACATTCTCCCATTCCCTACAGAGAGCATAACCTCCATAGCACCACATTGTAAATCTCATAACTAATGACAACACTAACATGTCAAAATCAAACATACAACTCACCAATAGAGAGGCCATTCTTCTTACCTATATTTCTAACCACTCAATTACAAAACGTCTATGAAGCCACCAAAGAGCCCAATAGTGCCTTTCACTACTTTAATAACTAATAGTCAACTCTTGAATCAACCAACAAATGGAAAAAGCAATTCAAAAGGATCAAATCCATCAAACTAGCCAAATACAAATTCTTTTGTCTTAGATCACCCAACAAGCCATCCTTGTTGGAGATAAAATATCGGGGCTTTATCAATAAGAACTACATCTTATACAATCATACTATGGAACCATTCTCCATCTCTTCTTTCATTGTTGTCCTAGGCTTTGGAGAGATGTCCCCTAAGCCTTGAAAAAGAGATTTTACAACAAGTTCAAACTTCACTCTCTTCATGTGCTTCTTCAAAGTAATATTGACTTTAGTAGCTGCAACCTCTAGTGTTACAACCCTCTAGATAGAAGCCTTACCCAACCAACTATACATAAGTGTCGTAGAAATAAAATGGGAGACTTTTTTCCCCACCCAGCCACAAGCATATCGTATAGATGCTCTCCCTAAATAGGATGAAACATTGTTGGAATAAAGCACATGTATGGTCTGCTATCCAAGTTGGTTGCTAAAGCGCCTTTAGTGAAATAATAGAAGTTTCACACTCAATAGCCAACTAGCCAATTATCACCCATCTTCTATGACTTCTAATTTTCGATTATAGCAAATTGTAGGATCTTCTCCAATATTTTCTAAAGAAAAATAGATAGTAGCCTTTAGCTGGCTGGTTGGATACATAGTGTGTCTAGGCCACTTAAGTTGCCATACTTGACCGCCAGAGCTAGTTGTAGTGGTCTGACGATATTAGGCCCTTCTCATATTTCCATAGATCGATATCTTAGTCAAAACATCTCCATGTTTGAAAATGAAGCTTTCTTAGCTCTACTAGGGTGTGGTGAACACCCTTTGAATGAAGCTATGAATATTGAGAGCACCTCTTATGCTCAACCATGTGGCATATATATCTTTAGGAAGGATTTACCTCTCATCAACAATCTAAATTTGCTTAACAACACATATTTAGACAATATTGTTGTTTCTGCCTATTAGACAATGTCATACACATTGCAAATATATAGTTGAATACAACAAAAAATCATACCAATGGCAAAGTACAGAGACAAATGTAAAAGTGCACTCACCTCGAATAGATTCAATCTTGGAGACTTTGGTTTAGAATTTAGATGATAATAATGTATAGAGTTTATGAATTAATTAGACCCATGCATGCCATCTAAATATCAATGGATTGCAAGAATTCTCATATAAGTGTTCAGGTAAGCGGGTAAAGTACTGAATGGAACCGAAGGTGACATTATCTTTCATAAATAAGTATCATCAAATTTTTGACAATTGTTTATGTAGCATTTAAATCCTTCTATGAGTGACAATCCCTTAGAAAATGGAGAATCTTAAAAAAAATGCAATGTTTTTTTACGACAACCCCAAAAAGTTTCAAGGATAACTCAAATCAATCATCTTCGAAAAATGTAATGGTTTTTACGACAACTTACAGAAAAGGTTTTGAAGGCCAACTCAAAAAAGGTTTTCAGAACACTACCTCATATTAATCAATTTTTACTTTAAAATTAATATAGATAACAATTGCAAACCTCACATTGATCAATTTCTACTTTATATCAGTGCTCGAAAAAACCGACAAAGTATAAGAATGAAACCGGCAAGTTTTCTCAAGAATCGATATCATAAAATCTTTGACGATTTTTTACTCGGGCATATTAACCTTTTTATAAATAAAAGTCTTAAAAAAATGAGAAGGTGGATATTTTTATGGGGATAACTCAAAAAAGGTTTGAGAGCAAGTGCTTTAAATTTTATATATAAAAATTGCAAAAGAATTTGCAATACTCATAGTGAATTACAATGCTATTTCTCCATCTAATTGCCACGTTATTGAACACAATAATAATAATGACAATAGTACTAATGGAAAATATTTTAGTGTTTTTTTTTCTGCGTTTTATGTAGTACACAAATTGACTCTTGCTCGGTCCCTTTACAGCCATGGCGGCTGGCGGCAGCCTTTCTTCGCTTGTGATTTTTGAGCGTCTGCGGGATGCGGAGCATTCTTTAGTCACATGTCACGTAATCTAAGGAGCAAAATCTGGACGCGCAGAAAAATCCTGCCTCAGAAATGGGTGGTTCCCTTCTGCTTCCATAAATGTGGCGGTGATTGTGGCTGCGCCACCGGAGGCACGTTGTCTGTAACCAGGGGTGTGTCGGTGGCATGCATCCGTCCGGCGTCTCTCAGCACTCTGGTCGCTCTCTCTTTTTCGCTCGATCTGGCGTCCTTGTCCTCGCTTGCCAGCCAGCGAGCGAGCGAGAGAGCTTGATCTTTGTGCCTTGGCCCCACTGCACATGCACCAATCCATCCCCATACCGATTCCATCACCCAATCTGTCCATGCCATGGCCTTATCAGTTGATCAATTAGCTCAGCCTGCTCAGGTTTAAGCTGCAGCTCTAGTGTCTAGGCTGTAGTAGCGCAGCTTGAGCAGCAAACAGGGCCAGGCAGAGCTTGGAAACTTGGAATATGGCAGCAAACAGAGCTTGGAAATTGGAGCCCAAGTTGCCGCTCAAGCTTCGTGTCTTGTTTCTTCTGCGTTTGATCCTGTTCTGATCACTGTTTTTGAAGTGAGCTAGGCATCTAGGACGGATGGGTTGATGGATGGCTGCCTAATTCTGTTGAATCTGAGCTGAATTGATGCTGTACTAGTACTGTATTGCTTCTGTCTTGATTGTTTCCTGTTTTAATTCCTACTGAATCTGCTCTGAAGTGAGCGTGGCCTTTAGCTGGACGGTTGGATGAATGGTTGCCCATTCTGTCGAAGATCAGCTGAATTGCTACTGTGACAGTACTGTCTAGTTTCGGCTTGATTCCAGGTGCACAGCCCAATACGTGTATGTACTTCTCAATGTGAATTCAGTCTGGCATTGTACCCAGCAAAGCTCTAAGCTTTACACTCTCCGTCGTATATGAATATTGTTTGCAATTGAGATCCCTGTTCCCGGAGATGGTGATTGCTTTAAACATTACATTTCTAGCTTCTTGTGTTTTCATCTTCTAGCTAACTTGGTCTCTGCCACAATGCTGCACCAGCCCCGTGATGATACAGCAATGTTGTAGGACTGTGTTGGAGGTATCCGATTGTAGGACTGAATTGGAGATATCGGATCATGCTTCAATGAAGGAAGAATAGTTGCTCCGAGTTTGATCAGGCAATTTCCTTCTCACTCTTTCAATCTGTGTTACTATCGCCCTTTCAATCTGGATTCTCCCCTCCCTCCCCTAGAAAAGCAATTAGACTTGTTCTTTCACTCTGGAGCGGCTGACATGCCGACTCCATGGCTGGCCTGGACGCGGCGATCGCTGCCTTGCAAGTCGGAGAAGATAGAAGTTCATGATCCGAAGCGCATTACCCCCCTGGAGGGTAACCCGTCTCCCATCACCTACCCCAGGTCTCACAAATCTCCCTGCTCCAGATCTCTCTCTACGCTCAAGGATGTCGTCCATGGCAACACCAAAGTAGCCCACAAATCTAGCAGCTCCCTGAAAGACGATCGCAGTGTTTGCTCCAAGGATTCCCCTCACGCAGCACCTGTTGCTCGTGGTAGGCAGAGGAAGACGGCGATCAATGGGCCTATAAGCAGAGCTGCTATAGCGCGCGATCAGATTGCCAATTCTGTGCCTCGGAGAAAATTTTCTGGATGCACTGGATGTGATGTAATCCATGATAGTGCGAGCTGTAAGATGGTGTATGTTGATCATCTTTCTCGGCCAGGATCGCTCGCCCATTACCAGGTGCAGCCTTCCTGCCCACGTTGTGGGCAAATGTTCAGCAGATTTGACGCCTTGGAGCAGCATCATGTGGCCTTTCACGCAGGCAATCTCTCTCTCTCTCTCTCTCTCTCTCTCTTCACTGCATACATTCTCTCTCTCACACACATCACGTGTTATTCTGCAGTGACAGAGCTCAGCCAAGAAGATTCATCACGCAACATTGTAGAAATCATCTTCAGAACAAGCTGGCTGAAGAAGGATTTGTCGTTCGACAGCATAGAGAAAATTCTCAAGATCCATAGTAGTCAGAGAACTATATCCAAATTTGAGGAATACCGAGCCATGGTGAAGGACAAAGCTGCCAACAGCACTCACATGCGGAAGCACACTCGCTGCATAGCCGACGGCTACGAGCTGTTACGTTTCCATGCCACCACCCTGCAATGCTCCCTCGGATCAAACAGCAACGGCGGCTCTTCCAGCTTGTGCACCAACCCCAGCTGCAGAGTCTGCAACATAATCCGATCAGGATTTTTGTCCAAGAAGGATGTGAAGAGGGGGATCTACACGACAGCCACCAGTGGCAGAGCTCATGCGTCGCTGCTATCCTCAGGCCAGAATCTGTCATCTGCAAAGCTAGCAATGCTGGTGTGTAGAGTGATAGCAGGAAGAATGTACAAGGGCTACGATGGTGCTGCTAACATTGAGTTTGGCCCTCTTGAGGGCTATGACTCAATATCTGGAGCGCTCTCTCCCTATGCAAATGTAGACGATCTCTATGTCTTCAGTCCAAGAGCTGTCTTGCCATGCTTTGTGGTGATCTACAAATGTTGATTAGCAGCTGCAATTGAGAATTATCAGAGAAGTTCACTGAAAGGTCAAATTGTGGATCTCTATCTACTGGCTATGGCCTCTAGTGGAGCAGCTGTAACTCCATTCCAGCAAGCCCTCACTGCAGCAATCCCAAACCAGAAAAAACTACAGTAAACTTGTCACTGTACGTGGATGTTCTTCAGCCCACAAATGCATTTCTAGCTGCTTCACCTTATAATTCAATTTCTACGAACCTCGGTTGAAGCACTTAGCTTAATTTGCATCTATAGTTCGCTAGATTCTGGTTTCATAGCAACAGCTTTATGAGCTTTTCTTAGGCTTCTGCACTTACATAGACGAGATTAGGAGAAGGCGTTATTTTAAAATGTAGTGCTGCCACCATATCTTGCGGTGCCAAGAATAGCTGAGATAACGCAGTGCTTAATTTTGAGGTAAGTCCTCAAATATAGGTGAAGTTGTTGCAATGCACTTCATTTTGAGGCAATTCCTCACCAGATGAACGATAACTGGGTGGGACATCTAGTTTGCAAGTGAATGCAGGAGCATTTTCCTCCTGAATGCTAGTCGAGTTAACATAACTTTCAGTACATACAATGAATCAGAGCTACTTGTTGTCAGTACATACAGAATAAAAGTTGTTGTTTTGGTATTATCTTACTTTAGACCTCTACCAAGGAACATGCATTTGCTAAAAGCAATGCCATTTCATTATCATTGCAGCATTGAACAATGTGCATGTGAAGCCTGCTGGAATTAAAGATCGACTTCACATTTTCTCTACATTACCTGGTGCAAGTATCAATTGCCCTTTCTAAGATCAGATTCACCCGCTGCATTCGTGAGTACTAGTTTCTTAAATTAATTTACTAGTACAATGCAAGGCTGTGGATGGCCATGAGTTTCTTAAATTAACTTACTAGTACAATGCAAAGCTTTGGATGGTAGCTTTACAGCCATCATGTTTGAACCTGCAATATTTATAAAATTTGGAGCTTGTCTTGTGATTATAAAGTAATTTGCTACATGTTAATGAAAAAGTTGCTGACTTTTTTGCTCGCTGCTGATTAAAATTCGGAAGACTTTTGAAAAAACCTAAACCATTATTGTTCCTATAGTTGCAACCCCTATCTCATGTTGCTTCATTTGATTCTTCTTGTACATCTACATCAACTTATGTTAACATTTTTCAAAAGTGTGGAGCTGGTAGTAACCAGATTATCCTTTTCGGCTCGTCTCCAGCAACTCGCATCTACCAACCCTCAAGCTACTTAGGGAATGGAATCGATAGCTTGGTTGCTCTATTTTCTCTTGATAGTCCATTATGCATGGGGGAACCTCAATTTAAGAGGCACACACCTGTTTGGACCCGGCAGGCTCTGAGCCACACAATTTCTCTTTAGATGGCTGCCCGGAGGGTCACATCATCGGGCAACCAGAAGATTATCCCATAATCATCTGTGGGAGCTTGCTGAGGAGCCATATATATGCAAACTTGCCCACATGAGTGGGTGCCCAGGAGAGGGGGTGCCGACGCCCCGGACTCCGGCGGCGGGCCCATTGCACTCTCTCGGAGCCACCTCGTAACCTACCCGGGAGACATGGCATTACTGCCCAGCGCCCACCAGCGCCCACGGGCGGCTGCCGCCTGGTGACGGGCCTCCTGGGACAATGCGCATATCGGGTGCCCTTGAGCCAATTTTCTCGGGCACCGGTCTGTTCCGGTAGCCCGGGCACCGAACACCACATTGCACCGCCCAATTGCGTCGGGCTCAAAGGCACCACACGTGTGTGTGCATGCCTTGGAGCCCCAACGATGGAGGGATGATTTTTTTAGAGCCATTTTCATTTGGTCATCTTGCCATAGAAATAGATCAGCCTGTATTCATGCAAGATTGGGCAGCCCACCTCATAACCTACCCGGGAGACACAGTGTAGCGCAGGCATCCCAAAGGGAGCAGGCAACCACGACTTAGCTTCCCAGCCTTCAACTCTTGCCATCCAAACCCACTTGACATACAAGCAGCCAACTCGCCAACAACGATCAGACTTAACCAACTTGAAGTTCCGAAAACCAACATTGAGATCCAACCTGGCGCCATGCCAGATCGGGGGTCCCGATGTGGGTGACTTCCCTCCAAGCAAGCCGCCCGACATACATCAAACTTAACCAACTCGAAGCTTCGTTACAAACGAGTAACATCCATTCCAAGCAAGCGGTCTGACCTACATCAGACTTAACCAACTGAAAGCTTCGTCACGAGCGCTGGAAGCCAACCTGGCGCCACGCCAGACTGGACAACCATAAACAGTAACGTCCACCCAAGCAAGCCATCCAACTCAGCCGACAGGTTAAAGCCCGTTCCCCAAGAGCTTAACCCATTCACGTTCATGCAAGGAACACTCAGAACCACAAGCCGCGACAAATATGGAAACAACCAGTTCCTGGACCAAATGGTCCCGACAGCATACCACTGGCGCCACAGACCGAATGGTCCCGACGGCATACCGCTGGCGTCCCGGGATACGACCCTCAGTTGTGTGCCAACTTTAAAAATTTGGAAGCGGCCTTACAACTGGCGCTTTTACCGAACACTGAAACCCAGGAGGTAATCAGAGTCAGTTTGAGGAAAATCCCACTTTATTGATAGATCTGAGAAGGTTACATTGCAACTGTGTGACCGACCCTAGTCTCCGGGGCGCTAGCATGCCAAGGCGAGAGCCATGACAACATTCCAGCAAGGGAGGCTGAGACTTGGTTGGAGCTCGCCCTGAGTCGCAATCCGCACTCCCCTTTAGTATTGGTGTGATTCGGCACCCCCCCCTCATACCAAGCACTCTACCCAAGCTGGTAAGCACGTTTTTCTCTCTCTAGGATTTTCTCTTTCTAGAAAGTCATTTTCTCTCTCTAGATTTTATTGATTCTCAGGCTTCCTTTAATCATGCCTAGATCGTGTGAGGTGATTGCACATCGATCTGAGCTCTCTGGACTCCGCTAGAACCGATCAAAGATTTTCAGCCATAGGAACTTGGCGCCGGTTGGATTCTGGTCACAGTGGCGTCGGGAGCGGCGCCGGCGCCGTTGGCGCCGGGAGCAGCAGGGGCGCTGCTGGCGCCGGGGACATAGCTAGCGCCGATGGCGCCGGAAGTAAAGCTTGTAAAGGTAGCTTTACAACATCCACCTCACCTTTATAAAATCTGATGTCCTCATCAGATGTCAGATTAAAGTAAAGGTGTCTCCCAATTAAAATAACTATACATTTAAGCTACTTGGCACAGTACTCAATTTACTGGCCACTTTTTATTAACATTGAAGCTGGCACACCACAAGTCGGAGGCTCAGCTCTTTGTACTGAAAAATTACATAACTTGAAAATATATCTTTGTCTAGGAAAAGTGTAGATTTGATATCGCTTTCGTAAAACCCGAGAACCTTATTAACTGGTGACAGAGGCCTTTATTTGAAATGTTCGCCCCTGTCGCTTCTGACTTTCGACTTTGGAACTCCTTTGAGCTCCTGATTTGTCCTTGATGCACTTTGTGTTGAGCTCCCTGAGCTCCAAATTTGTTCAGTTCCGCACAGGTATCAAGGCTCCCTGAGCCGAAGGATTTATCGTTTGATTGCCCACTTTATGGTCCACTCCGTGCCTTGTTGCTTCTGCACCTTGACTTCTCTCCTTGTCCTAGCCTGATCTTGATACTTTTCCATCTTGGCTCTTTAAGGTAAGCAAAGATTGAGTACTCCGCAATGCACCTCTCACTTAGCTTGAAGTAGCTCTTTGAATCAGCCCAAATGTAACCATTGACCTCGTGGAAAGCCAAAGGGTCGCACCAGTTTGATCCGCATCCGAACTACCTCTTCGCGTTTGTTTGAAGCACCATGTCCATCGCGCAAAACTTGACTTTCACAATTCCATCACTGGTCAGTTGCCTCACAGTCAAAACAAGAAGTGTACATCGAGCTTGGCTTCAAGTAGCTCTCTTTGAATCAGACACATGCACCCAGAGTTTGCACTAGTCCGATCTCAACGCGAACTGTCCCTTAGCGTCCGTTCGAAATACCAAGTCTCTCATGCAAGACTCAACTTTCACAGTTCCTTCATTGATCAGCTGCCTTACACGTAACACAAGCCAGCGTACTCATTGTTTCCTCATCATTGCTGGTCCAGAGAAAGCCTATAACAAACTTTCCTTTCCACAACAAAAACTCGTCAACTTATTAGATCCAAAGTTCGCCAGTCTCCTCGTGTGAGTATGGCTAGGTCACCTTGAATTTGCCCCCATTTTGATCAACTTTCATTCAAAATTTGCCCCAAGAGAGAGGTGTATGTAATAGTTCCCCTCCACTTATAAAATCAGCTGATCGGACTTAGAGTAGAGTTCTTCGGACAAAAAGCCTTTCCAACACTTTGCTTCCCATCTGCTAGGATTATGGTTCGATCCAACTTGTTGCCAATCTCTGAAGAGGTTCCTAGTCTTTTCCCCTTTGAGGAAAAACCCAACTGATACTGGATATCACCCATGCTCAGTGAGTTTCAGTTCCGAAGGTGGCCGTCCCAAAATGAAGACCAACTGCTCCATAGAAGATCTCCCCTGAAATTGCCCTTTCCAACTTTTGACTTCCTGCTTGCGTCTGGTGAGCGTTGTCGCAAATGAAACTAACCCAAGAAACAGGCTAGCCATCCATCCTTTGCAAACATTGAGTCGTTTCGTTGTCGTTCACGTGCGAGTACTTGAACTGCAAATCCGTCGCACAGATTTTGGATATCGCCCATGCTCAGTGAGTTTTCAGTTCCGAAGGTGGCCGTCCCAAAATGAAGACCAACTGCTCCATAGAAGATCTCCCCTGAAATGGCCCTTTCCAACTTTTGACTTCCTGCTTGCGTCTGGTGGGCGTTGTCGCAAATGAAACTAACCCAAGAAACAGGCTAGCCATCCATCCTTTGCAAACATTGAGTCGTTTCGTTGTCGTTCACGTGTGAGTACTTGAATTGCAAATCCACCCCACAGATTCTGTAGTCCTCTTTGTTTGATGGTATCAGCCTTCAAAAGAAAAGGTTCCTTCTCGAGCCATCAGCTCCTTGTATCACAAGCAATCATGCAAACCAGGCAAAGCACGAGTACTAAGACTCACCACGAATACATACAAGTAAGACACTCAGGCAGGTTTACTAACAAGTAACAAGGACAAGGTCCCCCTTTGAGATGGTCCTGCCAACGGACCTTTGTCTGGCCGCGCCCATACAAATCGATCACGGAATCAGCCCACATAGGACACCCCTCCAACTATCCGTGCTTTCACCATTAAGCAGCACATTGCCTCAGTCACGCCCCACCACTTTTTGGTTATTAGCCCTTATAGCTAAACGATCGGCAGCTATCCCACACCGGCAGTTAACCACCCGTGCTTTACACCCGAATTCGAGCAGCATCTTTGTGTCAATGGTTAACCCGTACAGTTCGAATATGTCGCCCCGCACCCCACAAGGCACAGATCGTGCTTACACCAACCTAATGGCAGCACACTGCCTCATCTGTCCTACGTGCAGACAACGCCAGGCCCAGGCAGCACTTTGACTCATCAAGTCCTCCGTTCTGCCGACCACCCCGACCGTGGACGCACCCGTGCTTACACTGTGGGCAGCACCTTGCACAACAGTTGTCTTGATGAACCCCAAACCGTGGCCATTTCCGTGAGATCCGCATAGCTGACCGGCCAGTCGGCTCTGATACCACATGTAGCGCAGGCATCCCAAAGGGAGCCGGGAACCACGACTTAGCTTCCTAGCCTTCAACTCTTGCCATCCAAACCCACTTGACATACAAGCAGCCAACTCGCCAACAACAATCAGACTTAACCAACTTGAAGTTCCAAAAACCAACATTGAGATCCAACCTGGCGCCATGCCAGATCGGGGGTCCCGATGTGGGTGATTTCCCTCCAAGCAAGCCGCCCGACATACATCAAACTTAACCAACTCGAAGCTTCGTTACAAACGAGTAACATCCATTCCAAGCAAGCGGTCTGACCTACATCAGACTTAACCAACTGAAAGCTTTGTCACGAGCGCTGGAAGCCAACCTGGCGCCACGCCAGACTGGACAGCCATAAACAGGTAACGTCCACCCAAGCAAGCCATCCAACTCAGCCGACAGATTAGAGCCCGTTCCCCAAGAGCTTAACTCATTCACGTTCATGCAAGGAACACTCAGAACCACAAGCCGCGACAAATATGGAAACAACCAATTCCTGGACCAAATGGTCCCAACAGCATACCGCTGGCGCCACGGACCGAATGGTCCCGACGGCATACCGCTGGCGTCCCGGGATACGACCCTCAGTTGTGTGCCAACTTTAAAAATTTGGAAGCGGCCTTACAACTGGCGCTTTTACCGAACACTGAAACCCAGGAGGTAATCAGAGTCAGTTTGAGAAAAATCCCACTTTATTGATAAATCTGAGAAGGTTACATTTCAAATGTGTGACCGACCCTAGTCTCCGGGGCGCTAGCATGCCAAGGTGAGAGCCATGACAACATTTCAGCAAGGGAGGCTGAGACTTGGTTGGAGCTCGCCCTGAGTCGCAACCCGCACTCCCCTATAGTATTGGTGTGATTCGGCACCCCCCCTCATACCAAGCACTCTACCCAAGCTGGTAAAGCACGTTTTTTTCTCTCTAGGATTTTCTCTTTCTAGAAAGTCATTTTCTCTCTCTAGATTTTATTGATCCTCAGGCTTCCTTTAATCATGTCTAGATCGTGTGAGGTGATTGCACATCGATCTGAGCTCTCTGGACTCCGCTAGAACCGATCAAAGATTTTCAGCCATAGGAACTTGGCGCCGGCTGAATTCTGGTCACAGTGGCGCCGGGAGCAGCAGGGGCGCTGCTGGCGCCAGGGACATAGCTAGCGCCGATGGCGCCAGAAGTAAAGCTTGTAAAGGTAGCTTTACAACACACGGCGTTGCTGCCCAGCGCCCACGGGCGGCTGCCGCCCGGCGATGGGCCTCCCGGGATAACGCGCGTATCGGGTCCCATGAGCCAATTTTCTCAAGCATCGGTCTGTTCGGGCAGCCCGGGCACCGAACACCACATTGCACCGCCCAATTGCGTCGGGCCCAAAGGCACCACACTTGTGTGTGCATGCCTTGGAGCCCCAACGATGGAGGGATGAATTTTTTAGCGAATTTATCTCAATCTCTTTCCAAGTGGCAACCACATATGACCGACTCCACTCTCTCTCTCTCTCTCTCTCTCTCTCTCTCTCTCTCAAAGAGTGAGGATCACATATGAGTTACCGCTTTTTCTTCTCTCACTTCCCAACTCTCGCGAAAACCATTCCCCAACAAAAAAAAAGAAAAACAGTGAGTACCATTTATGACCCTCTTTACTCTTTAAAAAAAAAACAAGTGAGGACTACATTCTAGTTGTCTCTTTCTTTCTCTCCCCCAAGTGTGAGGATGATCTCTCTCTCTCTCTCTCTCTCCCCCCCCCCCCCCCCCCCATCCAAGTGGGGACCATCTATGAGGCCATGCTCTTTCTCCCAAATGGAGAGCATCTTATGACTCCATGCTAGGACCGTCTCTATTTAAATATGACATGTTGTATGGTTCTGAAACTTTATGAACACTCTTTATGGAGCCCTTCAACATCTTTATGTCACTTTCATGGGATCCACCCTTACATTTATTGCCCCAACTATGACTCTTTTTTCAAAGATAAATACAATGCTCGTAAAAAAATTTGAAACCAACCTTATAAAAAACCCAAAAGATTATTATGAAATATGTAAAAAAACTACAATAAAAACCTGAAATTTATAACTAAAATTAGCTGATTTCGAACCATTTAAGAACCTACAAATCTAAAATGAAGTGGTAAAAAGTAAATTTCAACGATTGGGCTATTTGCATTGGTCAATTTTTTTCGAGCACTGGATTACTGGACTAGTTGGTAGTTTATGGAATTCATTCATTTTGGTTTTTGCAATGGTTTTTCACTTCTTTGGCTTCAATACTAAAAACAAATAGCTTGTTTTGGCTTCTAGATGGATGCCAATATCCAAAACCCAAAACAAGCTCTTGATGCTAACTAAAACATGACTAGAAAATCAATTTTTTTTTTTTGTAGTCTCTCAACATGTTTTCTAGGTTTTTCAAAAACATAACCAGGGATCTTGTTAAAAATCAGAACTTTTGAAATTTCAAAAAATATTAGTTTACTACATATCTAAAGAAAATCAACAACAAATAGGGGGTTAATAAGCTACAAATTTTCATTTAACCTGTAACTCTCATGAGAAAATGCCTTTTCTAAATTCAATAATGAGTGCATTTAGAACTCTTATAAGAAGAGGCTAGAGCCAAAACTTTTCTAAATTTTAATAGTAAGTGCACAACAAACATTTATTCAAAAGCATTTTCGACAAGATATCAACTCTTTAAAGCAAACACAAAATTAGCAATTTAAGACAATTTAAATGGATGTTCAAGTTATCAAGATAAGTTGCAACCATGTTACGAATTTTGATATCTTGGACAATTTTACTCCACAAATTTAAAAGTTCGCCTTGCTTTTGATGAGATCTTGAGTGCTCAAATACATCTCTCTTGCATGTGATTACATCATTGCTTGAATTTAGGAAAGAATGAAAGATGCTACATTCGTTGCTATAAGAACAATCAATGTCCAATAAATGGATTGTTTGCATTGGTTCTATTGTATCCCATAATGAAGGCATTGGAGATGTGTTTATCAAATAAATGTTTCTTCATTGATCTTTTGAGACTATCATTCTAATCTAGAAATAAGATATCAAAAATAGCAAACAAGAAAACTAGTGTTGAATATTAAGACCATTGAACTAAAAGATGCATTTCTCTTGTATGATCCAATGAACCTTGTACAAACTTTATGAAGTCAAAAGCTTAAATCAGCTCCAACACAATAGGATTAAGACTGTAAGCTCCACTTATAATCAAGAGTTTTTTAAATCAAAATCAAAAGAGTATATACGTGCAAGCTATCTATAGAATTGGAAAAAAATTTTATCAATATGATCATATGCAAATGCTTGCCAAGAACAAACCCAACTTTGCTCTCACTAAACATCTTTTCCACTAGTATACCAAGATGAGTAGAAGGCCTTGATTTTTGGTTTCATCTTGTTGTGTTGTAAATAAGACACTAGAGGCAAGGGCCCTTCCTACGTTGTGTTAATAAGTTGTAGCAATGTGATTGTTAGATTTGAATCCTTATGGAGATAATATATTGGACAAGCCACAATATGCTCTTCTTTTAGAACTTGGAAACTCTCACATTATGTAATAGATTTGTGTTTTGTTGATACAAGCCACTAGTTACAACTCCAAGGTACTTTAAAATATTTATCAAATACTTCTTTCTATGCTTTGTGAGCTTTGAACTTTCAAATGTTTTTTCTAAATCATAGATTTTTAATGTTTCAATAACTTGATCTAAAAAAAGGTAAAATGAATATTTGAATATGATAAACTAAAACAAACGAGCATATGCATTTTGAAAGCCTGCACCAAAATACAATAAATAGTACTTTCTTTGTAATCTAGTTATGTGTTATGTCTTCTATTCTTTATATTTTGCACAAATTGTATAGATTCCCTTTAAACTTTTCTTGTGACATAATTACATTATTCAAGAAGTACCTCCATAGCTTAGTGACATGGTATATCAAAAATTTGCTCCAAGAGGGAGTGTTGGAAAATGAACTTCACTCTCCTTCATCCCTGAATACTTCCACTCGGGACAGATCTTGAAAAAGCTGCTGCAAGTACAATTTATTCAAATAGATGCAGACAGCCGCAGCTAATCAGTGCTTAGCGCGGCCATTAGTTCTACATGAAAAACTTAGAAGAAGATGTAAGAATAGAATATATAACAATTCGCCAACGTAGCATAGTGTAAGTCAGAAAAATAAGAACACACACACACACACAGAGAGAGAGAGAGAGAGAGAGAGAGAGAGAGAGAGAGAGAGAGAGAGAGAGAGAGAGAGAGAGAGAGAGAGAGAGAGAGAGAGAGAGAGAGAGAGAGAGAGAGAGAGAGAGAGAGAGAGAGAGAGAGAGAGAGAGAGAGAGAGAGAAGATATACAGAAGACTTGCAAGAGGATGTGCTACAAGAAATGTACTCTCATCCAAGAATAGGGCCTTTAGAATAGAATTAATCTTGTCCGGTCACCACTCCGCATGAATGACTATGTTGTTTGTGTATACTCTACTATTATGATAAGTTATGTCATTGATCTTACAAACCTAAATACCGATGCATGTTCGTAAGTGAGAAAACTAAGTGGTAGAAACCTTGTTGGGTTTATCTCATTTTTTGCATTCTCTCTCTTAGGGTTTTTTGCATATCTTCTCGCAGAGTTAAATGTGCCTAGTGCATAAAATTCACATGGTTTCGCACATTTCACATATTTTGCATTTTTTTTGCCTTTTCAAAAAATGCGACAATTGCAAAATAACGCACATTTTTGCATCCTCAAAATCACTAGCTGTAGTTGAAACAAAATGATAGATTTGCTTTAGATTCGAGACTGAGCATCGAATTCCAACACTCCCCCTTAATGTGGATCCTAAAAAATTTTGATTTTTAGAATTAACATGTCGTTGAATTGGAGATGGTGCTCCTTTTGTAGATTTTATGTTTGTTTGTTCATTTTCTATTTTGAGTTTGCAAAATTTGTTCGCAAGATCCTAAGCAAGCGACTATAGATCACAAGACCATCAATAAGAAATTAGACGAGTGTAGCACGACAATCACAGATGGAAGAACTGAGAGCATTCATAGTTTGGGCTTTGTTTTGAGTGAGTCGATCAATGTCACACACGTTGGCGGCCTGTCGCTCCTGTTACAAAATTCACTCTGTCCTACTCGTTGGCAGATTTTATTCTGCACGTTGGAAAACTTGCATACATTGTTGATAATGCAAACACAATGTTCTCTCTCCCTCTCTCTCTTTTATCTATCCGTTATGTCACTTACTTATCCCATATGGGGGAATTACAACAACAGATTACAAGATAGTTTTAATGCTAATCTGTAGGCTAGTCACTTTCTGATGACGTTGCCTTTGGCGGCTGAGCATTATAGTGCAATGCCTTCACACCAGTCGTTTCGTGTTCGTGACACTTTTGCATTTGGGTGATGGATGGTGGATGAGTCTTTGTCAGCCGCTTTGGATGCCCTCGAACATTTTCATCTCGGGGTGTCCTCGAAAACTTTCACTTCTGAGTGTCCCGAACACTTTTGCTTCTGCTTCAAGTGGCACTTCGTCAAGATTTCGAATTCGGCTACTTCGAGCTCTTCGTCTTCAAGGAATGTTTTGAATGGTTGCAAGACTTCACCATTTCCAAAATTTTGATAGAGCCTTCATGAAGTAATCTGCTGCCATTAATTATGTCCTACAGTAGACTAATGATACTTCATTACTTTGCACTTTCTCTTTTAAATAGTGATACTTGATTTTGATATGCTTGCTTCGAGAATGAAATCTTGGATTGAGAGAGAGAGAAAGTTGGTGTCACAAAAAATGGTTGTTGGATGTGATTGTGCAAGGTCGATTTCTACTAGCAGGTGCCTCAACCAAATTGCCTCTTTGGTAACATTCGCAGCAGCAATGTACTCTAATTCAGATGATGATAATGCTACTGAGGTCTACTTTCGGCTATTCCAAGAGATTGGGCCTTGACTGTATAAAAATACAAATCCAGAAGTTGGCCTTCTAGTATCAATATCACTTGCCCAATCCGCGTTTGTGTATCCTTCAAGAATATTGGCATATTGGCTGCCTTCATAACAGATGCTGAGATGTTTGGTTGCTTGGATGTACTTCATGACTTTGTGAGTGCTTTCCAATGGGCCAGACCTGGATTTGATAGGAACTAGCTGAGTGAACCGATCGACTATGCAATGTCAAGTCGAGTGCAGATCATTGCACACATCAATGAGCCGATGATGGAGTGGAACGAATATTTCTTCATTTCCTCCTTTTCTTCCTCAATTTGAGGAGGTTGTTCTTTTGACAGCTTTAGTCCAGGGTCGAGTGGAAAGTAACTCGGTTTGCAATTGTCCATTTCATACTTTTCTAGCATGTTTGTGAGATATCTTTGTTGGCTGATAAAAATCAGTCTACTGGGTCGAATTCAAAAAAATTTGAGTCTGAGACAATAGTGGGCTAGACCGATATCAGTCATTTTGTACTTCTTGGCTAGCATGCATTTTGTGTCTTTCATCAAATTCATATTGTTACTGAATAGTAGAGTATCATCTACATAGAGAGTGATGATGATGAAGAAATTTGATATAGACTTGAAGTAGACATTCGAGTCTACTAAGTTTGGAATAAAACCATTCTCAATAAGAAATGCATTTATTTTCTGGAACCAGGCTCTGTGACTGCCCATAGAGTGCCTTGTGAATTTTGCATACAAGGTGTTGCTTACCTCTCTGTTCGTATTCCTCTAGTTGTGACATAAATATTTTCTCTTCAATGGTCCCGTTGAAGAAAGCGGTCTGGACATTCATTTGATGGTTCAAGATCTATTGCAGCTGCAAATGAGAGTAATAGTCGGATCGAAGCATGTTTGACAACTGGGCTGAAGGTCTCTAAATAATCCAGATTTGGAATCTGGGAATAGCCTTTGGCGACCAACCTAGCTTTGTATCGATTCAGTCTTCATTCAGCATCATACTTCGTCTTGAATATCTGTTATGGCCATATTCGGTTAAGGACCTGGAATAGTCCTAATATGGTAGATCGGCCCTCCAATGTTTGAGATTGTTGGTCACGCCGTGATTTAATTCCATGTCAAGGCCAGTTTGTCACTAATTTCCTTGAGAGGACCCAGACACTCTAATTGAGACATATGGAGTATTGCATGTCTGTGTGACGGATATAGGCAGGAGGACTGCATGAAGAGCTGTGATCCATTGATAGTTGACCTGCATGGGGGTTGCATGGTTTCATGCACATGACTCTACTCTCTATATAATGATGTAGGGATTCTCAATCGACATATTGGGTTAGGTTACCAGTTTATCTCTTCTCCTCTTGCTTCACATGGCATGGCTTGGGGGCTAGATCCAGTTTTGATCTAGGATTGGTTGGGCGGTTTGGCTCCATAGTCTCTCTTATGGTGTTCTCCTATCCTCATCTTAGGGGCAATCCTTTAGGGTTCTTATATTGGTATCAGAGCATGGCTAAGATGCGGTTTTGGATAGGATGGAGTCAGCCTTCATCGATATGGAGGTAAAGTTTCCTCAAAGGAGTTTGGTGTTGGATTCACTAGTTTCGAGTTAGCATGCTTGCCAAATATGGTGGTAGAGTCCTCTTCTACACTTTCAGTTTTTGATTTAGATGCTGAGAAGCTATGTGAATTCATTCTTAATTCCCTGTTTTATGAGGAAGCTTTCTTTTGCTTTGAAATAATCTGTTTTTGAAGATTATAATGTGTGTTCTCTAGCTACACTCTGCTTGGCTAAGAAGTAGAATGTATAGCATATGCCAATTGTCCTGAATCTTGTTAGGTAACTTTGGTTCCTTGATAAACAGTTGTGAATCAATTTATCAAGCTGTTTTGAACAGAAAGTTAAAGTATTTGAATTCCAGAACTTGCATGTGAGGAATGGAAGATTTTTTATCCTCAAATTCCTCCAGTTAACCTGCATGTTTATATGGAATAATTGGGTCTGAAGTATTTCAAACCTGTTGGCTTCAAGTAAAAAAATACTGGAGCACAATAGTAGAAGCTAGAAACACATCTTGTTGGCCTTTTCTTGCTTACCAATTCTGCCTGGATTCACATGTATAATAACCACACATGCCAAGAGTCTGTGAATGTAAGTTCTCAGATTCGGGCGAGCTGAGAGTACCTTTGGTCAGAAGTCTATTCTTCTGTGTAAGGGAAGTAGAGAGGCGATGGATTTTAGATAACAGCTACTATGTAGCTGATGAATCCCTGCAGATCGCTGTGGAGTGTGTGGTTAGGAAGTGGATGCAGTTGAGGGAAGTTGAGACAACATTTTTTTGACAACGATGAGGAGCAGAGCCAACGACCCTTGTGGATGGTGTTTCTCTGCAAAAAGATGTAGAATGTTGTCCTGTTGTGTTCAATGGTGGTGTGGATGCATCTAGGAAGGATTCGTAGCAGACCATTCTATGCATGCCATGATGCATTGGTTGAATCTGTTGATTAGTGCAGTGGATGATGAAGGTCGCTGTAAAAGCGTTCTTGTAATTCATCTTCCAGCTATGGAACTCGCACAGCTGCTGGAGAACCTTGGAAGACTTGGCAGTCGTTCTCTCTCTCTCTCTTTCGCAGGTAAAACCCCGATCTATTGAATGTGAAAAAAATAGGTTGCCCTCGCTGATCGATCGATCGATCTCTTTTTCTCTCTCTCTCTCTCTCTCTCTCTCTCTATATATATATATATATATATACATATATGAGATGGCCACGCTGTCTATTGCAAGGAGGGAGCCGGCCCTAATCTTATTCTTATTTTTTTTAAATAGGGTTTATTTTTTGAGAGGCCTTTTGTTTTATTAACACCTTATGGTTTGGGCTGCTAGTATGCATGTACAAAGTGGTCAAGGAAGTTATGATCATTGAAAAATGGTCGGCAATTTGTATTGGCTAACTATTTGCATCAGTGCTTTTGCATGCCTAATAATCAAGGTTTGGAAAGAATTTTGATATTTCTTAGTTGTGAGTTAGTTCGAAGTCGATTTTCTAGAACAACTCTAGAAGTTCAGGCTAATAACACCCAGTTAGAGAAATTTCGATTTCTTGGTGTTAGTTTGTCAAAATTTAACCTTGGATCTAGTATTGTTTCTCGTAAAAGGAGTTAAAGGAATTTGGATTTCCTTTCTCTAGGGACAATATTCATGTCACTTTGACATTTTTGGCTAAGCTGGTTTTTTGGAACTTGAGTACCATTATTCGTGGTCAAGCAGTATTAATCGGTTCCCGGTGGAAATTTTTTTGAAGCCAATCTTGACGGAATGAAGGGAGTGGTACAATTCTCAGGCATATACCCGGTCTAAGAATCCGATTCCTTGGTACGATACTATTTAAACCAATTAATTCTGGAGTATTGGTACTCCCACGGAATAGAGTTAAATTGTGTTTTGTTTTCTCCTTTTCAAATCGGTAGAACTTCAATCAATTGGTTATTGTGGTTTTAATGATTTTGGTCATTAAAATTGAACAAACCAAAGCTTTCGAGATACTTGTTAAATAATTAATGGTGGAAAATTCATGGTATTTGGAGGTAATTCTTTATTCGACAAAATTATTTGGAGTGAATACAATGTAAAAAGTACCCGAATCCAAATCTTATTTCCCATTAACTTTAAAGAAGTAATTCTTAAGCCAGTTAGTGAAAAAGAAAAACAGTCCAATTTTAGTTGAATTGGTAATTGTTAGGAACTATTCAAATGTTAAAACTAATTTCATTTCCAATTAAAATCCTATGGTGGATTCTATATCGGTGTTCTACTCAGGTATAGAATAGAAATGAAATTGTTTCAGATTTTTTACTACAGTAATTAATTTTAAAACATTTACTTATGTCGTTACGTCTTCTTAGTACCTTAGCTGAAATAGATTTTCAGGGAACTGAAAATTCTGAGGGAAGAAGAGTGGACATCAATGGTAAGTGATTGGGAAATGTATTTCGCAATTAGGATTGGTAATCTCAGTAAATAATTGCTTAATATCAGTTATTACTTTCCTAGATAGAATTCATTTAGTTGAATTCATAACTTATATCTTTGTAACCATTGAGTAGTCCACAATTTTGGGTGTCAATTGTGATGTTAGAAGTGAAGTATGATACATGGATTACATTGGATCTGTTAATTGATAGAAGCTTGTCCCTAGAGTTATTGCTCTTGGAGCTAGGGGGTGGAAGGATCAGAATGTAATGTTGAACCATGTTAATTTTTCTGTCTAAATCACGGGATCAGGTGTGGATTTGTAGTATCCCTCTGATAAGCATGCCAATCATCCAAATAAATGGATTCTCCAGTATATGGAAACCAGAGATAATTTCCTATGTGAACTATAGGACAACTAGATGATCCGTGGATCTCTAAAATTTCAGATAAGGTGGTTAAGGTTTTTCTGGAAAGAAAAGCTGATGGTATGGGACAACAGTAATTTTGGAAAGGGAATTCTAGGACTGTAAAGATCTGGTGATCAATGGTGTGTTTTAGTACCTAGTCGCGATATGGAAAAAATAACACTGTTTGATCAAATGTGGGGTATTTTGGGAAAATTTGAGGTTTAATCTAGATCCCAAAGTGGTATCTCATTATTTACAAAATCAAAGGCCCTCAAATCAATTTCTCGTTTATTTAATTAATCTTTTACTTCTTAGTAATTTCTCAAATATAAGACATCAGACTAGTTTATATGATTCTTTCCAGTATGAAGTTATTCTTCTGAAAGACTGTTATGTCATATAAATTATTACTTATGTGGATAGACATGGAATTCAGATAAATTCAAGGTCAAAGTGTTTCAATGTCTTAAACCTTGGATATCTCTGTTGCATAAATGGATTTCAGAGGAATGATAGTTCTGTCACTCAGGTTGAAAATGTTTGAAGGAAAAGTCATGTTTGTAATAGAGTGAATCCTTTAATGGAATGCACTTATTACTGACTTTTCTTGGATTTGGATATTTTCATATATCATCTTTCCAGTAAACTTTTATTAAAATTCATAATTTCTTTAAAAGGAGGGGTGAAGGGATGGGATAAAATTCTATTTGGGAATCTGTGGATTGCATAGTTTTCGGAAGAGAACCAACTGTGGTATAGAAATGAGATTTGGTCTGAAAGTAATTTCGGATAGCAGAATAAGTTGTTGGTAGATTTTTAAGAATTTCATAGCCGACTAGATCATTGTCTGCTATGTATTTCGTCTCATCAAATTTAACATCTCGAACAACTTTTATCTTGCCAGTTTCGGGTACATAAACACGATAACATGACGAATGTAACTCGAATCCTACCAGAAAACCTTGTTTTGTTTTTTCATCGAGTTTCTTTCTCAGCTTATCTAGTATGTGCATATACACTGCGCATCCAAATGTCCGAACGTGTGCAAGATTTGGCTTTGATTTCCACCATATCTCATGAGGAGTTTTATCCGATATGCAAGATTTCAGAATACGATTCTGAAAATAATTTGATGTAGCCATTGCCTCTGCCCACAACTGTTTTGGTGCTTTCGCATGAGCCATCATACACCTTGCAGATTCCATCAGTGTATGATTCCTTCGTTCAGCTATTCCATTGTGCTGAGGTGTGTAAGATGCAGTCTTTGTGTGCATAATACCTCAATCAGTACAATAAGCTTTGAATTTGTTGGAAATGTACTCACTTCCATGATCTGTGCAAATTTGCTTCAGCTTATTGTCTGTCTGCTTCTCAGCCTAATTCGTATACTCAACGAATTTCTCAAAAGCTTCAGATTTAGTATGAATAAAGTATACTATAGCAAACTTGCTAAAGTCATCAATAAATGTAATGAAGTACTTTGCATCATCCAACGACAATACTCCAAATGGTCCACAAATATCTGAATGCACAATTTCAAGTACCTTAGTTGCTTTATAAACATCCTTACTGAAAGGTGTTCTAGTCATCTTGCCTTTAAGACAGAATTCGCAAGTAGTTCAAATATCTCTACTTTTGATTTTGACTCCTTGAATTCTCTGACTTTTGTTGGTTTGGTACAAGGATTCCATGTTCATGTGACATAGTCTCTTGTGCCACAGTACATCTATTGATTCCTGAGTTTGATTGACTTGTTTGATTCTTGTTCGAATGTTCAAGTGATTTAAATTTCATGTTGTCTTTAGCAACCAGGTTATTAGAATCTTCTTCGAACAGTTTACAAGAGTTCTTTGTGAAGGTTACTGACATGCCTGTATCGACTATCTTAGCAACGGATAGAAGATCTTTGTCAAGAGTAGGGACATAGAGAACTTCCTCCAGTTTCTTGTCTCCCTGATTTGTGTCCAGCCATAATACACCAGTTCCATCAACCACGTGTTTAGAACCATCTCCAAGTATAATAAATCTCGAATTGTTCGTCTTCTTGTATTCAGACAAAATTTGTTTCGAGGAAACAAAATGTGAGGTGGCTCCCGAATCAAGTACTACTCGAATTGAATTAGATGAAGAGCATAGATCAGTACTAACATAAGCTACTGAATTCCTTGTTGCCCTGTCTTCTACTACTTTGGAGCATTCTGCTTTGTCTTCGACATAGTTTGAATCTGAAGGTTCGCTTCGATTCTGCTCCTTTTTCTTTCTGGGATTCTGATAATAGTCTATTGTTGCATGACCCCATTTATGACAATGAATGCATTCAATCTTTGGATTTAGCCAACACTTTTCTTCTGTGTGACCTGATCTTCTACATCTGTGGCAGATCTTCTTATCACCAGAATTATTCTGTTGTTTTCCAAATTGTTGTTCATTAGTCTTAGACTCATTTTTCTTAGATGACTCCCTCTTAAACTTAGACTTCTTAGAAGATTTATTCTTCTGAGTAAATAGAGCATTTTCTGAATCACCATTGTCGTCATAGCATTCACGAGCTTCTACTTCCTCAACTCCATCTATTGCCTTTTGAAGTGTCATTGTCGTATCTTTCGCCAATAAGGTTCGAGTTGTGTGGAATGACCTGGGTAGGGCTCGAAGAAAATAACTAAGATGTTTTTTCTTAGAAATTGTATTTTCTGTACCAGGATTCTGCAAGGAAATAAACAGATCTTTAATCTTTCGCACAAATGTGTTCAAGTCTTTGTCGTCCCACTATAGGTAAGTTAATTGGTCTTTCAAGAACATGATCTGATTACGAGATCGAGTCTCATTCTTGGTTTGCAATTCTTCCCATAAATCCTTTGCATTTGAAAATGATGTAAGATCTAGCATTATATTGTCATGCACTAAAGACACAATAATTGCTATAGCTTTGTCATTTTTTAAACTCCATTCTCAAAGTTCTTTGTCAAAGAGTAGCTTCTGGCTTCTCCTCAATTGGTTCTACCCATTGCCATAGACCTTCGCCCTTCAACAAGAGTGAAGTCTTTAATTTCCAAATCAAGTAGTTTGAACCTTCTGGGTCCAAGATTGTAGTGATCTTAGCTTGAATATTGGTGATCGACGACATCGTTTAATTATGAATAGACTCCGGATAGCGGCTTATTGATGGATGTATGAAGAATGTTGAGAGAGATGCGAAGATACCACTATATCAACTTTAATTTCGTAAGCTCTAATGCCACTGTAGGAAAAATAGTAGTTATTCTTCCACAGAGAACACGATGCAAGTTTGAATAAATCAAACTAATATCAGTGTCTTCAATCGGAATTGTATTTGATCTATGTACTAATAGAACAGTATTAGTTTTGATTGAATATGCGTGCGAAAATTATATGCAAAAATAAGAGACCACTTAAGACAATTTAGACAAAAAGAAACTATTGATCAAAAACGAATTTTTATAACTCTGAATCTGATTCTCATGTATTTATATTGCTACAGGGGACAAGTCTTTTGGTCTTTTATTTACAGGTCTTTTGGCCTTTTAATGCTATAACAATAGATATCTAACCATTTACAACGGTTGATATTCAAATAGACGCTCTGTTTTC
Source organism: Diphasiastrum complanatum (assembly GCA_029204225.1). NCBI lineage: Eukaryota > Viridiplantae > Streptophyta > Lycopodiopsida > Lycopodiales > Lycopodiaceae > Diphasiastrum > Diphasiastrum complanatum. The sequence goes on from CM055099.1 coordinate 17,256,900, forward strand.
AAAGTCGAATAAATTTTGTTCGCGAATTATTCGTGACAGTCCTTAGTTTTGTGTTTTGCGAATTATTCGCGACACTTGTCTCTTCGCAACATTTTCGTCTTTCATGAACTGTTCGAGATAGTTTCGCGACAGGTGAGCTTGAAGAACAGTCCAGAAGATTTCGCGAATTGTTCGTGACCATTTCGCAACATCTAAGGCTTGAACAAGAAAAAAAATATTTTGCGACAAGATTTTGTTCGCGAATCTTTCGAGCTTCAGCAAGAAAGCCACGAGCTTCTACAAGAAATTGTTTCACGAATCTTTCGAGTTGATTTCAAGACAAATTTCACAAATCTTTCGAGTTGACTGCAAGACAAGTTTCGTGAATTTTTTGAGTTGGTCACGAATAGAAATGACTATGCGCTTTGTAAGTAGAATCAAGATCTGTCTGATCGGTTGTTCTACAGGCCTGTTAAGTAATTAATAATCATATGAGGGCCCAGACCTATAATTGGACATAGGAGCACATGCATGATGAAGACTACTTTTATGCAAGAATAGGAGGTCAATAATTCAATTTAGGTTGCATGGGGATCCTAGGAAGAATATTCTCTCTCTTGAGAAGAATATGTCCATTGGAAACTCGCCCATTCTCCTATTGTGAATTTAGATTCTTGAGTCAGTTTCTTCTCCTCTCTCTTGTGTTCTTCACTATGGCTTGGGGAATAGATCCAGGAGGAAACTCCAGGAGGGATCTAGGTTTGGATGGGTGGTTTTGCTCCACAAGTGTCCTTTTGGTTGTTTTACAACATGATCTAGTCAGATCTTCATAAGGCGATTCTTACAGTATGTCATTGCCTCTAAGTTGATAGGCATACACCGGTAACAAATGCCCCTTAGGATCTTCCACAAAATAGACTGGTAGGCTATTATGGTCCTCCATTGAGTTCGGTGACATGCAAGATGATATGACCAAGACTTCCACCTTGTCACTGGTTGTTGACAAAACTCGTAATTTTGATGGATCAATCTGACATCCATCCTTCGGATGAGCTCCTTGTCGGCTTGATTTTGCTTCTGACCGTTGAACCTCTGAATCTTGTTGTTGAACTTGTTGCTCTGCATTTTGCCTTTGTAAGAAGTGCAGATTCTTGATTGGACATCTTAGACTTGGATGACCATCGCCGAAGCAGTATGTACATTCGTCCTTCTCAAGAAACTGAATTGCGTAAGCATAAGCTTACTAACAATCTGAACTTGAAGTGCAAGGTTCTTGGTCTTCTGCTGCACTCGATTTGTTTGACTCTGTTGTACTCCTTGATGATTCGTAGCCTTTCGCTCTTGTATGCTCGAGTAAAATTACACATTCCAATTTTCTTGATTGTCCCCATCCGATATTTCTACGTTTGGATAGGAGTGGTCTACTCTTTTCTTCAAGATAAGATTTTCCATAATGACAGCATCTTGACAGATATGTGTCATTAATGAATTGTAGGATGTAAACTTCTTCATACCATACATGAGATTGCCTAGTAATCCAAAATAGAAGTTTTGCATTATGGTCTATGGACTTAGTAGATCGAACATTCTCCTGATGTATTGTTGAACTGTCTCATCAGAAAACATATGAAATACAACTAATCTCACAAACTCGGTAGTCATGGTTGGAATGCAGTATTATCATGATGTATAAAATTGTTTCAAGGGTTGTACAATTGTCAGTGTTCCACTTGTTTCTGTTTTTTTTTTTTTAAAGTGAGAGTAGAAAAAAAAAAGAGTAAATGAAAGATTGATCAGTGTGGAATAAAAATAGAAATGGATGGATCTAACAGATGAACTTGATGAGTATTACACTGTCAAGAGGAGATGGAAGACGGAATGGAGATAAAACAAAAAAGTGATGGATGGATGGTAATTGATTCTTTTTCGATTTTTAGATTTTTTTTAGAAAATAGAACCGTCGCAGTCGTGGGAGGGCACTATTGAAAGATAGAGAAAGCTCACTAGCGAGGCTTAGGTTCTTTTCTAATTTTTAGATTTTTTTGAGGGAATAGAATCGTCGCAATCGTGGGAGGGCGCTATCTGAAAGATAGAAAAAGCTCACCAGCAAGGCTTAGGTTATTTTTCAATTTTTAGTTTTTTTTTTTTTATGTACAAGCAAAAGATCTCTCGAAAAATCTTATATTTTTTTATTACCAAAATCAGAATTTCTAGATACGAGATCGACTCAGAAAATGCAAAAGTTAGTTGTAGATATTTTATAGCATATCTAACCTAGAATTTTCATCAAAAAGCTTCTTCATAATACATATAGTTACTACTTCTGATAATCTCTGATCTCTTCTGATACTTCTAAAACATCTGATGATTGTATATATTAATTCAATCAGAAAGTTCTGTTGCATGTGTTATTACACACAATGATCAGGTGAAGTTATAACTTCTCTGATATATTGTATCAATTAGAGTTCTCCTTTCTGTAGCCAGCGTTATCACACTCAACCAGCTGAAGTTATCACTTCATGAGATTGTACTCCTTTTGATATTTATCAAAGTACATTTTATCTCACTTCAGTATTGTTCTATTGCGCATTTCTGAATCATTCATTTTGAACATTCTACTGCTAACTATGGCGCTTCCGATCCTACATGCACTCACTCGAGCTTCCGCTGACTAACCTCTCGATTTCCGACAGGGATGTGTGGCACACATCGTCATGACTCATGGATGTCCATTGAGTCTATTTGCTATGTCCGTCCGAGGCCAGGAGTCCCGTGGGCCCAAACAATGGCTCTTCCAGGGCAAAATTGCACTTGACTTTTTGTTCTACTTTGATGCATTCCAATCGGTGGCTCTGATGCTGGTGTGGCAATGACTCATGCCCATCTGCAAGCCCACACATACTTCTTCGGGCAATCACAGAAGGCCCATCAATCAGAGGTTGGAAACTTATTATGGCCACTGGGTTTCTCATGCAAAAATTCAGAGTTTGACAAGGCCCACAAAGAGGGATTTTGTGCACGTTCCTCTGATAACGGATGGGATGGGACCTGTGGCACGTCGACACGACTAGTGGATGTTCATTGAGTCTATCTGCTATGTCCGTCCGGGGCCAAGAGTCCCGTGGGCCCAAACAAGGGCTATTCCAGGGCAAAACTACACTTGACTTTTTGTCCTACTTTGACGCACTCCAATTGGTGGCTCTAATGCCGGTGTGACAACGACGCGTGCCCTTCTGCAAGCCCACACATAGTTCTTCGAGCAGTGACAGACGACTTGTCAATCGGACCTCGTAAACTTATTATGGCCACTGGGTTTCTCGTGCGAAAATTCAGGGTTTGACAAGGCCCACAAAGAGGCTTTTCATGTTCGTTCCTCTAATAACAGATGGGATGGGACGTGTGGCACGTCGGCGTGACTCGTGGATGTCCATTGAGTCTGTTCCTACGTCCGTCCGGAGTCCCGTGGGCCCAAACAAGAGCTCTTTGTAGGTTTTGGCAATTTTATCCCTTAAACAGTCTTTGAAGTCAAATACCACGTGCCACCACAAGCAATTGTTTTGATATTCTGGAGTGAAAAGATGTGGAAGAGTTCCCTTTGTAGCCTAGAGCTTATGCTAACCAACAACTAGTTTTGATTCCCCAGTAAATTGACAAGTGTACCTTTGCAGTATATGAAGTTGTGTTCATTTCATATATCACCATGGATGCCAAATGGGTGGTTTCGTGAGAAAGAACTTACATGGGCATAACAAATGGCCAAAATGACTCCAAACGATCTATGAGTAGCATGCTGCTCATTGCAACCCTAAGTATTCTACCAAGGTAGGCCAAGCAAGTTTTTAGTTTGCAATAAGACGAAACTAATTTTTTTACCATACAACAAGAGACGGTTATGTCTTTATGGCATCTATGTCTATCATTCTACAAATTTGTATGTATAGCTTTGACATGCGACACATAAATCAGAGGTTAGAACCTAAGCAGGGTCATTGTATCTCTCACACCAAAATCTAGGGTTTTATAGGTCCCAAAACAAATGTTTTTGGTTTTTATTGAATCCATAAATGTGACAAATGGAAAGCCATCAAAATTCTCCTAATCAAACATATTAAGATTTCTCCTCTTTTGAAAAAAAAAAATTCACAACTCAGTGAATCTAAGATGCATAAGGACAAGAGAAAACATAATTGCATCAAACTCACCAGACAATTGGGTATTTACGATAACCTAGAGATGGTCCATGACCATGAGGCCATGGACATCTTTTTGGCCTTGCCTTGCAAAGATAATACTATGTGGTGAGGTTGGTCAATGGAGTTAGGGAAAAAGTCAACAATAAAGATCAATCTGTGGTAGTAATCCAAAGTTTTAAGGCCCGAACCTTGGTTGAGGGCTAAAGTGTCATGCATTTACAAATGCATGTAGTGCTTTCTTATACATGAGTTGTGCTTTACTATATCTGCATGCATCTATGAATGCATGCATTGGTTTCTTATACATGACTCATGGTTTACTATTTTCAAATCAATATTTTGCATTCCCAAAAGCAAAAGCAAAAGAAAAAGCATGTCTCCCTGAGAATTTCAATAAGGTATGTGTATGTAGTAGACGTATCTCTCTCTCTCTCTCTCTCTCTCTCTCTCTCTCTCTCTCTCTCTCTCTCTCTCTCTCTCTCTCTCTCTCTCTCTCTCTCTCTCTCTCTCTCTCTCTCTCTCTCTCTCTCTCTCTCTCTCTCTCTCTCTCTCTCTCTCTCTCTCTCTCTCTCTCTCTCTCTCTCTCTCTCTCACATCCTTCTCTTGCTTTCGTTTGCTGAAAGGAGCTCGCTTTGTCTCTATGGTGGATTCTTTGTGGATTATTGTTCCGATTGCTGTTCCGAGTGGTAGAAAAGCAAGACATAGCAAAGTGGAGTCTGTGAATTCTGAGAAATTGTTGATGTATTCAATTTCTGCCACAAGTAAGCAGCACTTTAATTGAATCTACTACATGAAGCATATTGTACAAGCTTGCATGATAAATTTTTAGCGAGAATGGCATGAGTATAAGATGACTTGTAGTGGCATTCCCACCATCGCTCTTCATTGTTGGTTGTTTCATGAAGAAAACATTGGTTGTTTCATGAAGAAAACCTTAGTTTTTTATAGATGATGAGTGTGAAAGGGAGAAAACAGATTGGATTATCCATGAATACATAATGGAAGGAGTAGTGAGTCCTTTTTTATATATGAAAGAATAAGTGAATATGAGTTTGAGATGTTGTTGTTTGTGTGTATCTTTTATAGACTGTAACATCTTGACTTACTAGGTGTATTGCCTTCATCAGTGTGCTTCATGTTCATAGATTTGTGGTCTTCTACACAATCATAGCCATTATAGTAGAGTTTGTTGGCAGGTTGAAAGATATCAGTCAGATCTTATGCAGACAGTGAAAACTTTTGATCTCAATGAACCATAACAAAATATTCCAAGACTTGAGGTGTCATTGATGTTTTGACAATGACTGCATGGATCTATCAAAGAGCTGTCTGGAACCTTAACAAATCTTTAAAAAATGATCTCTAGAAATCACCTGGCCCATGTAAGCTCTGATTCACAAAAGAAAAGATGCTGCTATATTTTGATGAATGGTCATTAACCTTTTACAGTTATATCATTCGAGAAGATGACTCAGAATTAGGACAATTATGTTTGCTGAATTCACACGTGTGGGACGCCCTACACATGTATTTTTGATCTCCTAAGCACAATAACACCATAAAGATCAGACTAGCATTGGTTGTCAATAGGAAAGCTGATCATACAAACAATATTATTGTGTTACAAGCAAGATCTATCAACAAAACATAAGACAAAGCATCATAGCAAGTACAAAACTCGTGGAGAGAGAGAGGGCACAAAGAGCTTGTCTCCAAATTTGCATTACACACAAATTTCATCATTTTCTCAATGAGAGTACATCACATATATATAGATCCATGAACTCTTCTCCTACTTTGAGTTGAATTGGAGTTGTGGATCCACCTCTCAAGCTATCTAGACTTATCCAAGCCACCTCACTATGTCTAATTGTGCCACATAGTCTTTTCATGCATTAAATGTGGCATGTAAAGTACAAATGGCAATTCCTATGGTATCTCGAGTTTCTACTTCTACCTACCTTGAATATTTTATTCTAAGATGGGTCTTTACTAAGCCAAAAGAGCTCAATTCATCTTTGGCATTTTTAGGACCCATACTCACAACATTAGATAGATTTTTCAATATTTTGACAATGTTTAGTAGAAGTGGACAATCGAAAGAAAAGATGCTGCTATGTTTTGATGAATGGTCATTAACCTTTTACAGTTATATCATTCGAGAAGATGACTCAGAATTAGAACAGTTATGTTTAGTAGAAGTGGACAATCGACTGGTCTTACCAACAAATAGTCATGAATGTATGACTATAAAAAAAATGAGTTTACTATGGTTAGTGCAATTGCCAAAATGTTAGAGCAGCTACCATCTAGCTTCTTGTATGAGGTGCAAAATTTTCACTAAAAATCAGATAACCATAGTGCTTGATCTTGTTGATTGCACATCCCCGACCAGAATCACAATGGTCTATTGAGTTTTATTGAGTATTTTTATGGTCATATAGTTGCCCATGTATCAGCGCCTTATGGTATCAGCACCTGAAATTTGTAGATGTTAAAAAACTTTTGAGATCGTTAAGATAGATTTTGAGCTTTTGAATAACCAATTGTGTGGCTGATGGTTTGATATGTACAATAAACTCAGATACGAACTGGATCGCTTAGTGCATGAGTCCTTTGCCACATAGCTAATTATGAGCAATTGATCTGTCGGCATATTGTACTATGTTTTTGCAAAGCGACTAAGAGACATTGTAGAACGTTTCAAATCCGGTAGCTCCTTGAAGACAGCGATGAGAATTGCAGGAGAGCGGTTGGTACGTGGAAGATAGTGTTGGATCAAAGATGGCAGGCTCCATAGTTTGTGATCCACATTCATTATCGACTCGCACTGCATCGAAAATATCTCATTGCTGGTATCTAGAATGAAAAGGATGTGTCTGCCCCCGAGATCCAATGATCTGCAATGGCATGTAATATTGTCCTTCCCAGTCTTCTTGTCTGCCATTGTCCTGCTCGGTCTTCTTGTCTTCTCAGCGTGCTTGATTGTAGTTCACGTTGGGTGTGCATATCTTTTTTAAGCATGGATACAACTCTAGTGTTTTGAAATTTTGTTGCTTGTCTAGATTTTCTTTCTCTTAAATGTGGTACATGTCTGTGGAAAACCTTCATGCCAACTCCATGTTGATGACTGGTACTGCCGCCACTAGCTAACAAAACTTTGAGAGTCAGGACGTTACTAGAATTGATCTCCAAGGAGCCTCTATCGACTAGGCGGGTTGCTCATACTGTCTCGGGCAGAAAGAAATCATCACAAGTACACTGCCAAAATAAGGCCCAGTTTAGAGAGAATCTTGCCTTCTTTTCAGTATAAGGAATTTTGATTTTCTTGATTTCACATGAGATCTAGTAGTTGCTAAGAGAAATCATATCAGGCCAGATGTATTGATCCAAGGATAAAAAGTAAACAAAATTATATTCTCTCTTCACCCTTATTGAATGTGTTCGTGTTTGTTTAGTGTGACCTATTCAATATCTCTTAACAAGCTATGCATAAATTTAAATACGTTTGCCTTCTTTTTTAACCACTAGAACAAGGTATACACGCACACAGGCACACCAATTGTATGATATTCTTTGTGAAGCAACCCATTGAACAGACTTCATATAAGACCTCTTACATTCCTTGATCCTGTATTGATTCAAAAAAACAAGATCAGATGCTAATGAGTGCAAGATAATAGCAGATAGAAACCACGCACTCTAAAGTTGTATCTGAGTAACTGATAATAAGTCTGAAATAAACAACTCTGTTGATAAGCAGCAGTGCAATAGCAACTCTAAAATAAATCTCTAAAAGACTGAGCTAGAATGCTCAAGAGAGTTCAAGCTTGAAAGCTTGATAGAGAGCTAACAACAACACTTTTTGATTGATCTGGATAAGGCTCTCAACAGGTAGGTGAGTTGCTTCTCAGCTGACACTGCATTCTCTGCTCCAGAGTCGTATAGTGATAGAAATAGATCCTTCATCTTTCTTACAAAAGAGGTGAGGTCTTTCCCATCCCACTGTAGATTCGTCAGCTGATCTTCCGGCATCATGATTTGACTTCTTGATTTTGTCTGAAATCTGGTGAGTGATGCATCCCACATCTCCTTAGCTTTGGAGAGTGTAGTCAGGTCAAGTGTGAGACTATCTTCGATGGAAGATGATAGCAAGGCTACTGCCTTGTCATTTTTCTCCCTCCATTCGAGTAGTATTTCTTCTGTGCCATCCATCCAGGGGAATAAACCTTTGCCCTTGAGTATGAGTGATGTCTTATCTTTCCAGGCTAGAAAGTTAGATCTTGAATAATCAAATATTGTGCAAATTTTGCTCTGCATGCTGCTAATTGAAGCCATTGCTTCTTGGAGTCTGTTCCTTTGTTGATGGTTGTTTGCCTGAATTCTTGGCCTCCTAGATCTGATAGCTTCTTGGCTATGTCAGATCATGACAAGATAGACACGGCTTTGTTATCACTGATGAGAAGTGAGAAAAAGAAATTCGCAAAACTTTCGCGAAGGTGAATCAACCGCGACTCAATGCGATTTGGATGGAGTTTAGATGCGATCGCTGGACAATGCCGGCTGAATTTCTCCTACAGTCCTCCAGAATGTAGTTAGGCACTACTGATCTACGTTATAAAATTAATGCAACATTCAATATAGTTTCAACCAAGGTGCAAAATTAAAATGAACAAGGAAACTTAGACACATGAATCACAGTAGACACATTTGCATTCGAGATCAGACACAACAAAAAAATCATGTATATTGATCTTTCTCTTATTCTTCAAGCACTGCATGCAAATCCACACAATGCGTTGGCGTGCGAGAAAACACGGTTCTCTCACGAGTAATCGTCTCGCTTTACTAGCGGACAATTGGATCTTCGTATCCTAGACATAATTGTCTTCGCACGCAGGCGGACATGTATTCTATAATTTCGTATTGATTGCTTACTAGCATCAGACTACTTTATTACATTGTATGTGTGTTCTGTCATCTATGTCAAGTATCATTCATCAAGTATATAGTCGCTCTGTGTAACCCTTAGATTAGAGTGATTAAGCATCTACAACTAATCAGAAAATTACAAGAGTGACAGATTAACCATGACCTAAAGTGTATCATCTAACGTCATGCCATCAGATTAGACATCTGTACTTTTGGGTACTTGCATCATCTTGCTGGTACTTTTTGGAGCGTGAAGGGCAGGTCTCCCACGTGTGAAATATCATGTTAAAAGTTTAGATCCATTGTATGTAGTTTTCATACAAGTCAAATGACAAATATCCTAGATTGTAGGACCTATCTCCTAATTTGTAGGAAGCTAGAAGGTCAACACTAGCCACCAATGATGATGTGGCAAATTAATGGATTCTTAGCCAAAGTGGATATGGATAAGCACTATGACCTATCTCACACGTGCTGGAAGTGGCTTAGAGAGAGAGTATGATGATTTTTGTATTTAATCCATGATGGATCCACTTTGAGATATCAATGAAGCAAGATCTTGGTTTTGGAGGCATATCTTGAGTATTCTCATATTTGTGTTGTGATTATATGGTTCTATTGCTTTCTAACACTTGTGTACTTCACTCTCTCTTGTAAGTCCGTACAGGTACTGTTATTCACACGTGTGAAGGCAGTAGGTCTCAAGTTTTATCATTTGCTTGCTAGATTTTTTATGGGAAATTGATCTAATTCTAGATCTAATCATTGGTTGATTAGTAGATCAAGTAATCTAGCTTCCAAGACCTCTTGAGGATCTAATCTAGATCCATTCTTGGTCTTTATTTCTCTGAAATTTCACATATATATAACCAATGAAAATGGATTTGATATTGTGGGAGTCCAGCTTGTTTCTGATCTCCTGTGGTATCTATGCATAGGCAATACATCCAAAAACTTAGAAGTTCGATAATGAAGGCTTGGAGCTTGTCCAAACTTCATAAGGTGTTTTGTCTGAGAGCCCTTTAGTTGAGCATCTATTCTGAATATAAGCTATAGTAAAAATAGCTTTAGTTCATAAGAATTTAGGCAGTGTCGCATGAGCAAGCATACACTTAGCCACTTCTACTAAGGTTCGATTATTTCTCTCAACAAGTCCATTCGACTAAGGTGAATAAGAAGTAATTACTTGTTGCTCAATGCCTTGCTAAGGCAATACTCCTTACATTTGGTTGAGATGTATTCTCCCTTGTTGTCGACCTCAATGCTTTGATTCTTTTACTAGTTTCAAGTTTTGCATGCTCCTTGAATTGTCTAAAGGGGTTGAAAGCCTCCAAAATCTGCTTACTGAAATAAACAATTGTTCTTCTTGAAAATTTGTCGATAAAGGTAATAAAGTACTTTGCACCAAGCAAGGAAAAGGTTTTCATAGAGCCACATATATTTGAATGAACAACATCTAGAACATCTTTTGCGACATGCTTATGACTCGATCTAAATGGAATCCTAGTCTGTTTTTTTGACAATGCAACTATGAAAAATAAGGGGGTCAATCTTCTTGTCTAGATACTAAGGATTGTCATTCGATAAAAAAAAGTGTGATTCAAGTGACCTAACCTATAGTGTCAAAGTAATGCTTTATTGACAAAAACAAGAGTATTCAAGGCTTGACTTTGTCATAATAATAATGAATTGGACTATATAAGTATCCAATTCTCTTTTCAAGTGCAAGAACCTTAATTGTCCTATCGACAATTCAACATTGATAAGATTCAAATTCTACCCTATGACCTAAATTAGTAATTTTACTTACTAAAAACAGATTTGTCGATAGTTTAGATACATACGTAACATTCAATAGTAACTTGAATTGATCATATGTTGGAACTTCAATCTTACAATGTCTTCTCCTTTGACAGTTTGTAGACTATCGTCGCCAAGATGAATGAATTTCTTTGTACTATAAGATGTATAGGATTGGAAATGTTCGCGATGATTAGTCATATGTTAAGTGGCTCCAAAATTCAAAAACCAAGCATTATCGACTTGCACTTTCTGATCTCTAATCATAAACGCTCCTTCATCCATGTCTTGAACTAAGGATTGAGATGTAACTGCAACTGCATCTGCTTGTTGATTTGACTGCTTGTTGTTGGCGTTCTTTATGCAAGCAATGTCATGATTGCATCTTAACTATCGTTGACAGTTGATCCGATAGCTGCCATCTAATGATGCAAGAGATTCTTCTAGTTAACATGATTCTGAAGCGAATCACCATTAGACATCTTTAGTGAGAAGAATGTTCTTCTAAGATGCAACTTCAAAGTCACGTTCCTCACATCATATAGTGCACTCAAGATGTCCCATACTTCTTTCAAAGTTTGAGCTTCAGATACATGTCCAATTTGAGTATTTGATATAATGAGAATGATTATTGTGAAAGCTTTACCATCCTTCAATTTCCATTTAAAGTCGATTGTGTTGTCTTCAAGCTTCAATTCGATTTCTGTCACTGAAGAAACAAAACGTTTCTAACTACAAAGCCTTGCTAGCTTTTAGCCCTCCGCCTGATGCGAAACACGAAGACGAACAGTTCACGAACACGAAAGTCAAAGGAGACAAACACGAACGGTTTACGAACATGAAAGATTCACGAACGAGAATCTTTTGCGGTCTGGCACAAGAATCCTTTGTGGTTCGGTACGAGAAAAGGTAGACAACCAAACATGAAACCAACGATGGAAATGAAACCAACGATGGAAATGAAACCAACGAAGGAAACGAAACCAACGTCGTGAAACCTTCATGTGATATAGCATTTTCTACCACTAGAATGGTGCCAAGTGGCATAATACTACTAGACTAGTTTTTGGCCAATTTAGCCACTAGTTTCCAAATTAAATGATATGTACAACCTATGTAATCTATCTAAATGACTTTGGCACATGGGAACAGGCTCCACACAGAGTCTAATGATGATAGGTACAAGTCATTATGGTATTTACAAGATTTGATCAAGTTAGCTTTTGCCAATTTTAACAATACAACTTCAGATACAGTTGATAAGCTCCACGATCTCGTTAAATTGGAAATATTCACCAGCTGAGATATTGTCTTTATCGAGAATCGGTTTATCGACCTCAAGGGCAAGGGAAAATCTCAAACAATCGAACTATCGAACACTCATGTTTTTTATTCACTATTCCTATCAAATGTTCAAATGCATCAACTTTAGATGAACATCTTATCAACAACGAATCAAAAAGAAGATGTTGCAACTCAATAACAATAGAACCAAGAAAATGATTATCAGCTGTGAAAAATTGTCAACTAGTAGTATTTTCCTAACTTGAGATTTTGTAGGCCTATGGCCAAATAAAAGTTAGAGATAGGTTCATACATGTATGTAGAGGCCCAAAGTATGTGTACACTACTTTTGAGGTCACATTAATTAGAGGAGGTCGAGTGTGGAGCTCTTCTATTGGCTCATAATTTGGTGCATTCCTATTTGACCAAATTTCTAGGTATATGGGTGAATCCTATTGGACCCCAATTTTAGCCTATCATAAGACAAGTGGCCAAGAGGCACTATGGCTGCTATAAATAGCCATCTCCACGAGTATGTACATATCTCATTTTCATTCTATTGAATGAATGTTATGCTCTTTGAAGGTCCATCTTCTTCTCTCTCACTTTTTTGTTCATATCTTGCATTCTAGCCACTAGAATTGTGATTTCTTTGTTGCTATGGCTTCACACGTGTGAAATGCAGGTTGTAGGCTCTGAAGTACGGACAGGGACAGCAAGTTTCTGTTTGTGGAAGCTTATGATCAGATTTTGATGTTTAGTTGATGTTTAGTATGCTTAACATCACAATTTCTATCATTTTTTCAATCTAGATGTGCATAACTTCCATGGCCAAGATCTTTATGAAACTTTAGCATCTTTTGGATCTGAGTTTTTCACATGGTATCAGAGCATTAGGCGGCCAAATGTGCAGGTTTTGCCAGATTTAGAAGAGATTTGTGGGCGAGTTTGCTTTTGTAGCATTCCAATCAAGTTTCTAGCTAAAAATCTTGTTGATTTATGTGTAGAAATTGGATCTTTGTGATCAAAACATCATTTGTATGCATTTCAATTGAAGTAGGGCGAATTCCCTCTGTACTTATCAGAATAAGGAGACAAAAATTGTTTTGGAAAGAGGGAGATGCAAGATCCAACAAGATCCTATTAGTTTTCCATTCTAGCATATAGTTTTTTGATTCAATTTCTTGCTTCTTCATGTCAAAAACTTCAAAATTGATGTAACCCTCTGATTTTCAGTTTGCTGAATGATTCAAGAGTGTATTTCAATCTTAGGAGTGAGGGAAAAGCAAGTATATTGAGGTTTGGTCTTGGTTTGATCAAGAAATCATAAAACTAGTGGCTAAAATTAAGGAAAAAGTGAGGAAAAGAGAGAAAAAGTAAGGTTTTAGGTTCCAAATCTTTGTGATTTCTTCTTGTGTTTCATTTGTTGATTCAAGAGAGTGCTTAGTGCATTGGAACAGGTCAAAGATCAGAGATCAATCATTGCAACATGGCTACAAATGGAGGCTACATGTTGGAAAGCAATGATAGGCTTACCTCCCTCAACTATTCTACTTGGAAAGTAAGGATGGAGTCTTTGCTTGAGATGAATGAGTTGATGGATATTGTTGTAGGTGTGGAGGAGAGACCTTTGGCACCTCAAGAACAATTGAGGTATGACAAGAGGGCAAGGAAAGCCCTTCACATGATCAAGATGAATGTGACAAATGAGCTTATCAAAGAGGTTGGTAAGTGCACATCATCTAGTGAAGCTTGGGAAGCCTTGAAGAAGGTTTATGAATCCAAGTCTACTTCTAGAGTGTTGACTTTAAGAAGGCAAATCTTTTCTTGTATGCAAAAGAAGAGTGAGAATGGACATGCTTTTGTTTTGAGAGTTAAAGCATTGAATGATGAGTTAGCATGCATTAATGATGGCATAAATAATGAGGAGCTTGTTCAAGTGATTCTCAATGGCTTGTTGGATGATCATGCTAATCTTGTTCAAAGTTATGCTATCCAAAAATGTTTACCAAGTGTTGGAGACTTGCAAGAGGTCTTGTTGGCTGAAGAATTCAGGTTGCAAGCAAGAGTGGGAGCATCTTCTACATCTCAAGGAGGAGAAGAGGAGGCAATGTTCTCTAAAGGCAAGTTCAAGGGCAAAGGTAAAAGCAATTGGTCTAAAGGGCAAGACCAAGGTGAGCACTCTACTTTTGGCAAAAAGAAGGATAGATCTAAGCTAAAATGTTTCTATTGTGGAGTCAAAGGGCATTTTGCTAGTGATTGTTTTAAGAAAAAGAGGGATCAAGGGGAAAAGCAAACCAATCTAACTATTGATGAGGGTGGGGATGAGCTTCTTTCAAATGATGCTTTTGTTATGTCATCTTGCTTGTTGGCTAATCATGGAGACATTGATCCTTGGTGGATTGATAGTGGAGCCACTTCTCATATGACATATCATAAAGAGTATTTTTCATCTTTAATGGCATTTGATGGTGATAGGAAGGTAATCTATACCGCAAATGATGGTGAGTGTGCAATCAAGGGGATTGGCACAATTCCTATTTCACTTTCTACAAATAGGAATATAGAATTGAAAGATGTTTTGCTCATTCCATCCATTACCAAGAACTTACTTAGTGTAAGCCAAATGCTTGACAAAGGATTCAAAGTTGAGTTTGATGGTGATGCTTGCTTGATCAAAAAGGGGTGTAGTATCATTGCAAAAGGGAAAAGGCAAGGGAAATTGTTCAAGCTTGATGCATGTGTTGTTGCTAACCAAGTTGGATGCATGGCAAATGAACAAATGTCAATTCAAGAGGTATGGCATAAAAGGATGGGACATCTCAACTACAAGGCCTTGGAGGTAATAGCCAAAAAGGAGGTAGTAAGGGGACTTCCCAAGTCTCTTACTTGCTTGAATCATGTTTGTGAAGAATGTGCTTTGTCTAAATCACATAGATTGCCATATACTAGATCTATATCTAGATCTAAGATGCCTTTTTCTCTCTTGCATTCGGATATTCATGGTGTTACTACAATTAGCAATGGAGGTGCTAAGATGTATGTAACTTTCATTGATGATTTTAGTAGATTTTGTTGGGTTTATCTACTAAAGAGCAAGGATGAGGTGTTTGATGTGTTTGTCAAGTTCAAAGTTGCTATTGAGACTCAATTTACAACCAAAATCAAATGCTTGAGGAGCGACAATGGTGGTGAATACATTTCTAACAAATTCAAAGCCTTTTGCGATGAGCATGGGATCAAGAGGGAGTACACATGTCCAAGAACACCACAACAAAATGGAGTGGCCGAGAGGAAGAATAGAACCTTGTGTGAGAGTGCAAAGGCAATGAGATTGAATGCTAATCTTCCTAAACCTTTTTGGAGTGATGCTTTGTTGTGTGCAAATTTCCTATGCAATAGATGGCCAAGTGTTGTATTGGAAGGAAAAACCCCTTTTGAAGCTTTGTTTGGTACGAAGCCTAATGTCAAGTTTCTAAGAACTTTTGGATGCATTTGCTACTTCAACATTACTCTTGATGATAGAACTAAGGAGGATCCATCTTCAAGAAAGGGCATTTTTGTTGGTTATAGTGAAGTAAGCAAAGCATATAGGATTTATGTTCCTTCAATCAAGAAAGTGTTCACAAGTAGGGATGTCATTTTTGATGAAGGTAACATTCCAAAAGTTGTTTCAAGTGATGATGGTGTTGTTGCAACTAATGTGCTTGATGACAATGGAGTTGATGACACATTGGATGTGGATGTTGAAGAAGCCTCTTCAAGTCAAATTCCAAGGAGAACTCCAAGGCATAAAGTGAAACCCTCAAGGCTCACTTATGATGGCAAAGGTAAGCAAGTGGTGGATGGATCCAACTATGCTTTCCTAACTTCTTTTGATGTACCTTCATGTGTAGATGAAGCAAGGCAAGAAGAGGAATGGATCCAAGCAATGGATCTTGAGTTTGAAGCACTTATGAAGAACAACACATGGAGATTGGTGGAGCTTCCAAAGGGCAAAAGTGCAATTGGATGCAAATGGATCTTCAAGGTAAAGACAAATCAAGATGGATCTATCAACAAGTTGAAGGCAAGGTTGGTGGCTAAAGGTTATGCTCAAGAGCATGGCATTGACTATGAGGAAACCTTTGCACCCGTGGCAAAGATGGTGAGCATAAGAGTAATCATTTCCCTTGCAACTCTTTATGGATGGGATCTTTGGCAATTAGACATTTCTAATGCTTTCTTGAATGGTGATCTTGAAGAGGAAGTCTACATGGAGCAACCCGAGAGCTATGTTTCTCATAGCAAGCCTAATCATGTGTGTTTTCTACAAAAAAGTTTGTATGGTCTTAAGCAAGCACCAAGGAGTTGGTATGCTAGGCTTAACTCTTTTCTACTTTCTCAAAACTTCACTATGAGTGAGTATGATCATTCACTTTACTTTAGAATTAGTGCTAATGATGTTACAATCCTTCTAATTTATGTGGATGACATTATTTTAAGTGGAGGGAACAAGGAAGATATAGAAGATATCAAGAAAGCACTAAAAAAGGAATTTGAAGTGCATGATCTTGGTCTTTTGAGCTATATCTTAGGAATAGAAGTAATTAGAACTTCTCAAATCACTTTTATTTCACAAGAGAAGTATGCTATTTCTATTCTCAATAGATTTCATATGGTAGATGCAAATCCTATTGATACACCTATGGAATCACATGTAAAGCTAACTATAAGAGGTAATGAAAGATCCTTCGAGGACATTACTCTCTATAGGAAGCTAATAGGTTCTCTTATATATCTAACCATCACAAGACCTGATTTATCTTATTGTGTTGGTAGATTAAGCCAATTCATGCAAGATCCTAGCATAGAACATTGGAAACTAGGAAAGAGGATCTTGAGATACATCTCGGGAACAAAAGATTTTGGCATTGTTTATAGAGGCTCATCACCTAACTTATTTGGTTTTTCAGATTCAGATTTTGCAGGAGACCTTATGGATAGAAAATCCATAAATGCACATGCTATTTTCATAGGTGATGGAGCTATCTCATGGATGTCGAAGAAACAAGCAACTATATCACTTTCTTCTAGTGAGGCCGAGTACAAAGCTTTGACATCATGCACAAAGGAGATGGTGTGGATCAAGAGGATGATTATGGAGCTTCATTTGCTGGATTTTTCAGAGAGTCCAATCATCTTTTGTGACAACCTTTCAGCCCAAAGTCTAGCAAGCAATCCGGTTTTCCATGCAAGGAGCAAACATATCGAGGTGGCTTACCATTTTGTGAGAGAACAAGTGTTGGCAAAAGAGATCAAGCTTGAACATGTCCCATCAAAGGAATGTGTGGCTGATATCTTTACCAAAGCATTGGGAAAGGACTTATTTTTCAAGCATAGAACAAGTCTTGGTGTACTTTCTAAATCTATGCTAAAACTAGTTGAAGAGGGAGTGTGAAAAATTGTCAACTAGTAGTATTTTCCTAACTTGAGATTTTGTAGGCCTATGGCCAAATAAAAGTTAGAGATAGGTTCATACATGTATGTAGAGGCCCAAAGTATGTGTACACTACTTTTGAGGTCACATTAATTAGAGGAGGTCGAGTGTGGAGCTCTTCTATTGGCTCATAATTTGGTGCATTCCTATTTGACCAAATTTCTAGGTATATGGGTGAATCCTATTGGACCCCAATTTTAGCCTATCATAAGACAAGTGGCCAAGAGGCACTATGGCTGCTATAAATAGCCATCTCCACGAGTATGTACATATCTCATTTTCATTCTATTGAATGAATGTTATGCTCTTTGAAGGTCCATCTTCTTCTCTCTCACTTTTTTGTTCATATCTTGCATTCTAGCCACTAGAATTGTGATTTCTTTGTTGCTATGGCTTCACACGTGTGAAATGCAGGTTGTAGGCTCTGAAGTACGGACAGGGACAGCAAGTTTCTGTTTGTGGAAGCTTATGATCAGATTTTGATGTTTAGTTGATGTTTAGTATGCTTAACATCACAATTTCTATCATTTTTTCAATCTAGATGTGCATAACTTCCATGGCCAAGATCTTTATGAAACTTTAGCATCTTTTGGATCTGAGTTTTTCACATCAGCCTCATTTGTCTCCAAGATCGACACAAATCATAGACCACCTAATCCGTATATTGATGAATCTGCTTGTTATCTCATTCGAGAGCCGACTACTATCAAAAAAGCACTCAGTCAGTCAGACTTGATCTATGGACAAAAGCTATGGATAGAGAGTATTCATCTCTCATTAAAAACGAGACTTGGACTATCGAACCTAATGTCGAAGTCATCAACAAAATAGAGTTTTCCATTTGTTCAAGATAGTGAATTAAGAGTTGGGTGGTGGGACCTTTGGTACTAAAGGTGGATACATTATTCTTTGCACTTTGAGTCTGATTGGTAATGTGTGATGTTGATCTAGATTGGTAGAAATCTATACCATGGTTAGAACTTTCTTCTTCCCTGTAAAACAAGGATGATGTGGTATTGTACTACAAAGGCCTTGCCATGTCATAATAGCATGAATCCTAAAATTTTAGGATTTGTGATAAATTATTTTGTGTAATTATTTTGTAGTTTCGAAATTTGGATAGTAGTTTGTTGTAAGTTTTTAATAGACATTTGAATGTTAGATGAGATCTATAATATTTGCTATTTATTTTAAAAGCCAATTTATTGTAAGTCTTGTACAAAGTTGTTTTCTAGAGAAAGATGTTGATTCCATTCTTGTACTTGTTGGCTTTTTCAAAAAATGGCCCAAAGTTTGAATCAATTAAAATCTCAATTAAAAAGGATAAATTTGATTTTGTTATATTTTGAGCATTTTGGCCCATGAGTTTTGAAGAGCCTAGATAAATTATCTTGTTTTAGGAGAATCGTTGATTCTTTCCTTGTATTTTGCATTTTTTTTGAAATTTCCTCCATGTTTTTGTATGAAATCTTCAACAGATATTTCTTGCTCATTGAAATTGCTCAGTGGATTCATTATTGTGATTTTTGTTTTGTTTAATAGTTAATTATTTTAATTTGTTTTTATGTACTTTCTCAAGTAATAAATGATGTTGTTATTTGATAGTTGCGAGTCTTGATGGACTTGCTTAAATTTGTTAACAATCGACATTTGTGGCAAGTGTAGTGAAATTGATTTACTAGAGAGTGTAAATTTTGTTTCATTGTTTATGTCCATTTGTATCGCTTTTATTGTTTGACGAGATACAAGGTTTTATGGTTGTTCTTGGTTATTTCCAAGGATATACTTCTACTTTGTTGTCAGTATTTGTTTGTATAATGATGATTTTCATTGTTCCAATTGGATTGATGCATGTCACTTTTTCTTGAATTGTTAACTTATAATTCATGCATTTGCAAAACCAAAATAAACAAAAGCTATCTCATTGTATTGGCGATTGATTGTCATTGTTGGTATGAAGTTTTGTGTATGTTTCGAATGATGTGATTTGCTCATGTTAGATTTTAAAAATTGGATTATTTTTGTAGTGTTCTTTCCAAATCGTAGCATCACAATCATTTTCTCTTAAACATATAAAAAAGCATCGCACAACATTTTGTATTTATGAAAGTCCATATTAATCACGATTACGTTGTAGAGTTTTTTAGTATTTAAGAATATTCAAAATCAATATTCACGATCAATAGGCTATGACCTCCAAACGAAGGGCACCTGGACTATACTTGCAAGTACGATACCGCAAAATAGAGTGATTGTAGCAGAGAAAGTGTTTGGAGCGCACCAAAAGTGATTTCACCATTCCATTGGACACGTAGTTGGGAGTTGGTGACAAAGTGCATTTCGGAAGGCGACGCCAATTTGGCTTTCAATTTGGTGAAAAAGCAGTGGGTGGCCTAGTAAGGAAAAAATAGCAGGTCATTATTTTCAACTTCTGACATCACGGTTGGCCTCGGCATAT
This sequence comes from Diphasiastrum complanatum, assembly GCA_029204225.1. Classification (NCBI taxonomy): domain Eukaryota; kingdom Viridiplantae; phylum Streptophyta; class Lycopodiopsida; order Lycopodiales; family Lycopodiaceae; genus Diphasiastrum; species Diphasiastrum complanatum. The sequence goes on from CM055099.1 coordinate 17,277,028, forward strand.
AGTTTATAGCCTACGGTTGCAGTTTCAGACGTTTTTGGGATGGCAAACATGGGAGAGTCCATTTTGAGTGAAAGTAGCAAACTGAATGGGATTTCCAACTATGCAGTGTGGAAATTCAAAATGAAAAACATATTGATGGAGAAGGACGTGTGGGATATTGTCATAGGTGATGAGAGAAGACCACCAAATGAAGCGGACATCAAAGTGTTTGATAAGAAGGTGAGGAAAGCTTTGACCTTCATCAACTTGTCAGTGAAAGATCACATCATTACCCACATTTGTGATGTTGTTACACCCAGACAGGCATGGGATGTGCTAAAGCAGCAGTTCGAGATGTCCGTCAAGAATCATGTTTTTGAAGTCAAAACTAAATAGTGCCGACATGGAGCAAGGAGAGCATATTCAGACGCACATGACCAGAATCAAGACAATGAGGGATGAACTGCATTATATTGGTGAGCGCATACGTGATGTGGAACTGGTGCACAATGCATTGTGCGGCATTGTAAAACTCTATCAGATGTTTGTGACTAGAATAGCATCAAGAGAAAGATTGCCGACCTTTGACGAGTTCACAGGAATCTTGATGCAGGAGGAGCAACTACGAGCAATGGTGAAGGCTAGACATCAAAATACTAACGATCAGGCACTTGCGACATGCCAAAAGCAAGGCAAAGACAAGGGCAAGAAAAAGTCTAAGCAGCAATTCACCAAGACTCAGGAGGATGAGGGATCTTCCAGCAAGACCAAGAAGAAGGGCAAATGCTTCCATTGCGACAAAAAGGGCCATTGGAAGAGCAAGGCCTATAGATGTTTTGATCCAGTGGAGAACAAAATTCATGTCAATATGTTATCTTTGATGAATTCAAGATGTATGAAGACGAGGATGTTGAGAAGACGGACACATCCAGTGGGAAAGATGGTACAGTGAGGATACCTCCTGATGATGATCCATTTATTGACTTTCCTAGTGATGGACATGAGGATACACCTCAGGATACTACTACTCAACCTCAAGAGACAGGTTGGAGAGGTAGAGACAAACCCTTTGGTGGAAGAAGGATTGAAGTTGCAGGTGATAAATGCAAGGAAAAATATGTACTGTGGGATACATTTTCACCACAAAGCCGATCACCTGACAGGAAGCTCAGCCACGATATGGATGACTTTCCAGGATCATCTAGCCAGGGAGAGCTACGAAGATCAACAAGAGAGAAGACACAACCTGAAAGGTATGAAGCAATTATGCTCTCTTATCTAGCATTATTCAAAGCAAAGAACCTTCGACTTATGTTGAAACGAAGGATAATGACATTTGGGTCAAGGCCATGGGAGAGGAGATGGAGTCAATTGCTAAGCATAGCAAATGGGACTTAGTGAAACCACCAATTGGCAAGAAACCCATTGGTTGTAATTGGGTATACAGAACTAAGTACCATGTAGATGGAAGTATAGCAAAGCACAAGGCAAGATTGGTGATCAAAGGGTATGCACAAAGTAAAGGGATCGACTATGAGGAGACCTTTGCGCCAGTATGTAAGTGGAATAGTCTACGCCTACTTGTTGTTTTAGCTTCATATTTTGGTTGGCCTTTGCATCAGATAGATGTGAAATCTACTTTTCTAAATGGTGAGTTAGAACAGGTGTTCATGAATCAACCTAAAGGCTTTGTAGCAAAAGTCCTTTTGGGCCTACAAAGCTTACAATGGCTCACTTGGATTTGTGGGCGGCTATGCGTCCAAGGACGGGATCCCAGAACGCAGCTCAAAAAAGGGGCAAAAGGCTCCGTGATTTTGGTGCAACCTCTGAACCAAAAAAGGACTCTTTTTTGCAAACATAAAAGTATTACATTTGTAACATTCGCCGAAATCTTCGCTGGAATCTTTGAGGATATTATTTATAATAAATCGTCATTTTTTTAGTTCGGCAAACGTTAATACTACTAGGATCTTGAAAAAACTCTATTTTTACACTCACCCACTCCAAAAACCTTATTGTTTGTCTATGAGAACCTTCACCAATTCGACCCTAGCTTTATCTGAGTCAGATTTACTCTTTGAGAGTTCGACAAAGGTTAATATTACCAGATTTTCAGAAAATAGTCAGATAAGAGATTCTTTGCAAAATAACACTGAAAAACCTTTGTCAAGTTAACCTTCACACAGAAAATCGTCGTCCGTACTATTTTTAAGTGCTGATTTTCCAGATCTAGCCTCTATCAAATTTTTGAACAATTCTATTACAGTTTGATTCTGATTCTGAGAATTTTTAGAAGGGTCAATCGCTTGATCACGGATCTTTTTCTCCAAAAATCAGAAATCTGATTATTGTCAAGTGATAGAGATTTTACAGATAGATTCTGATTGAAAAATCTAGATCCAATCTCATTGTCTGATTGATTTGAGTTGCAAAAATAGCTGATGGAGGTTGTAGAAAAAATAGTAATTATTCTTCCACAAAGAACACAATGAAAGTTTGAATAAATCAAATTAATATCAGTGTCTTCAATTGTTAGTAGGTCACCACAATTAGATATACCGATCTTGTCAGGTTTCTCCAAATCTATACGGAATCTTGTGAGGTTTATGGCGAAGTTCATCCACAAGATAAACTTAAGCTATTTCCAATGGTCTTAACAGGAACCGCACAAGATTGGTATTATAATCTAGATGAAACTGAACATACAGATTGAGAAACTGTTAAACGAGCCCTCGTCACACATTTTAGACCCTGAAAGTTTATGGAAGATCCTTTCTTGCTTTTAAGTAAAATCAAAATGGGAAAGAGGAAAATGGTACGAGACTATATTGAACATGTTAAACGCCTTAAATCTGAGTGTGTTCCCAACCTGATTAACGATGATGCCATGATTATGTGGTTTTTGGTAGGTTCACCTAAAAGGATCAAACGTGGGCTAAAACGCCATAACAAATATGCATCTTTACAAGATGCAATACCAGAGAATGATGAAGATTCAGATAATGCACCGAATATTGCCATAGACAATGGGGCAAACCACTACAAAATCCACCAAATGCTCATTCAGAATATCATTTGTTATTTTCGAAAATGATCAATCAAAGCATATTAGTCCCTAAATTGGGAATTAGTCAAGGCAGCAATTCTCTCATGTGGGATCTTAACAATTCAAATGCAAGATTTATGGTTATCATCGAAGCACTTGGATTGATCAACAAAGTGACCATCCAACAACATGTCAAAATCTTTAGGTCAGCAGAACCGGATGCAATGCTAAAATATGATCCTAAAGGAATTGGATAGATCATCCAATTTATTACGATGTCAAAGAAACAAACAAGCGAGGATATTGCGATTTGATTGTCCAAAAAGCAATATGGTGTTTCATCTATCTCTTCTTCGCCCATCTTTTCTCCTTCATGGGAACAAGCATTACAGTCTGAAGCCAACCAAATGGATTCAATTCGATAGCTTTGGATTTGTAATGAGGCCATAATTTTTTGGACAACACATCCTCAATCATGACTACTTAACCAAGGCGATCAAGCTGATCAGACAAGCGTCTTCCTTTTTTTAGGACAAAAATGTTTAAGTAGGGGGAGTGTCATGTACTTTTAGTACGTTAGTGCTTTTCAAGGCAATATAATATCCATTGTAAGCTTTGTAGGCCCAAGAGGAGCTATTAGCCTTAAGAACATGGTGATTCCCTCTTTAGGCCCTCCAAAGTAATTAATAAGGATAACAGGCCAACAAGGGCCCAATCTAGCTTAAATAACACTTAACAAGGGCTAATTATCCCTCAAAATAGTTAAGTTAAGTTAAGTAAGAGCATTGTCTATAACTAGGCGAGAGACATCATTTTGAGAATCTCTTGGCTCATTTGCAAGTGAGAGCTTCTTGTTTCCTTCTTGTGAATGTGAGCCATAGGGATTTCCATTGCTAGGTCTCATGTGCCCTATCTACATGCTCATTTACATTGCTTTGTACTCTTATTTTCATTTCTATTGTGATTCTATGGAGATATTTGTGTTTCTAGCTTTCTATGGATATGCTAGCTTGAATGCTTTGTACTTTTCTTGCTATTAGCTTTACTTCCATTGTAATTGCTATTAGTTTAGATTTGGCACATGGCAAAGAGGGTAAAAAGTTATCAGGTCTAATGACAATTTTACCTCCTTTTTGTTCAAAATCTGGTAGATTTGACCAATTTTTGTTGTTTTTTCTGATTTCTCAGATCCAAATGGATTTTAACAATGGTGATCTGAATAGATTTCCCTACTCAACAATCAGATTAGATTTCAAACAAGAAGATCCAATCAAATCAAGCAAAATCACTCCCAATCTAATCCTAAAATACAATTTTAACCCTAGTCATGCTAAAACAAGATGTCTAATGCAAGCTAACCATCTAACAACCATGACTGAAAAATTGATGTAGCTCCTCGTCAATGGTGCCAAAATTGTAGTGGCTTTATTTTCTCTCCTATCCTCAACCCAAGATCCAAGCACACAAGCACGAAGGAGATGAAGTTAGTCGTCACGTGGAGGTTCGATCACGTGAGAGCGATAACATAGTTCAAAATTCAGCTCGTGTGAAAGATCCACAATAGCATTAACCCTATGTGAAGTATTTCAGATCATTCAAGATCCAAATCCATGTCCCTGATCTTTGGTTAAAAAATGAGCAAACCAACAATCCTGCCAATGTCGAAAAATCAGCATCTACATACAAAATGAGATACAAACTCTAAGAGATACTGATCAAACATGAACCAAAACATAAGATATAGTTGTTGTACGTACAATTACAGTGCCTTGAACATCAAAGATATCAAAGATATGAACATCTTTAGACCTGAACCTTTGGAAATACTCCCTCTCAAACATATGATCTAGATCCAACAAGATCTCATCAATGCTTGATCTTGATCTTTCACAAAGGTTAGTAAAAACAATGCCACCAATGTCACCATCATAAATCAAAAGATAGATTCCAAACTTTCCATCCAATATGAAGTAGAGTAGGTGAAGATGAGTATCAAACCTAATAAATCCAGCCCTCTTGAGTCCATAACAAACCTCAATAAGCTCACCAATGAAATCTTCCTTGCCTTGAAGAAATTGCCTCTCGATTTGCTACGTCTTCTCCAACCAACCTTTTGCCATCTTGATCATGAGTGATCAATTCATAATCATAGAATCATTTGAGTTGATGGAGAGTTGTGAGATCCATGCCTTGGTTCTTCCCAAAAATCAATCTTCCATTGCTCTTTCCTTCATAAGACTCCCTCTTAATGATTGCATCATAAGAAGTAGAAACCTCAAAAACATTAGAAGCCATGAAAAAAATCATTAGTACCTTCAACATAAGGATGATTGAAGTACTCTCTTTTTTCAAACAAGAATTTCTACTCAATGATTTAGGTAATGACTCATTTGATAAAGATTCTTCATCACAATCATTCACAATGACATCATTCAAAGTACGTCCTATATTGAACACTTCACACACTTCTCTTCTTCTTGACTTGTGACTATCTCCCTCACCAAGTCTCTTGATAGAACCATTTGATCTACTCTCTTTATGAAAACATATGACTCCACTTGCTGGAAAAATGACTTTCTTGGAATCATAACAAACTCGACTACAAACTTTCCCACACTTTCAAAAAGTGTTTATTGAATGTATTTTAAACTAATGTTTATCTCTAAGTCTAAAATGAGTTTTGGCCTCAATTGACAATTTACCAAAATATGACTAAACTTGTTGAAATCTCTCACACCCTACATCCATTAACACTACCAATGAACACCACAACCATTAACCCTACGATCCACAATGATGATAGCTTACTCTTTCTCTCTCACGAAAAGCATAAGAAATAGCAATTCCAATAAGCCAAATCCAACAATTAGCAAACACAACGGAAACATGAGAGATGGAGGAAATAGAGAGCAAGGACATTCTTTAATCCATTCCATAAGAGGGCCAACCTTAAAAAATCCAATGACTAGTTTTGTGGCTTGTCCATATCAAAAGCCACAACAACTTGTAAATAAATTAATTGAAATGTTTTCTCATCTATGGATTGGATTTTAGATTTATTTAGTGGTAGTGCCACGATTAGTGCATGTGCTATCCCAAAGGGCAGGCATGTTGCGGCTGTAGAATTAGATGAGAGTTTAACAAGTTTTGTTAAAATGAGATTACCTGACATCTCAATTTTGTCGGATGAGTTTCAAGATGTGGGTAAGTTGGGCCCCTATGAAGATGATATTGCTCCATTATATAATGAGACTCAACCACCTGCCAGTGGTGTTATTGGTGATAAAAGAGATCTGGTTGAGGTGACTGAGCTGAGTTGCAATGTTGTTGTAGATGTTGTTATTCAAGACGCGACAACAGCTCCAGCAGATACAAGTGTTGGAAGGATTGTTTCTCCTGATCCAAATGATCTAATTGAAAATTTGTTACTACATATTTCTAAAAACATTCAGCATAATTTTATTTAATTTCTCTCTTAATATTTGAAAGATGTTTGTATTTGTATAAAAGAATGTTTGTTTTTTAAAGTAATTCCAAATATTTTTTTGTTAAATGAGTTTATTGTTGAATTATATTTGTTAGATAAACATATCTTTTCAAATTTTACATCTGTACTATTTTACTGGACTGTTAAAATACAAATATTAAGCACAAACAAGTTATTAAAATATTTTTTTGTTGACTTTCTTAAAAAAAAAAAATTTACAATCACTTAATTTAACAATTATTTTTCATATTGAAAAATTACGCGTAACTAATGTTTTTATTTTTGAACAATTTGAGTGTAAAATTTTAAAAGTACTTTGCATAACTCAATCTAAATTTTAAATATTTGCATGTAGCATCTTACAAAATAATTAATTCATTTTTGAATTGAGGATTCAAATTTTACGTGAATTCTGAATAATCATAAGGGCCTCAAAAAAAATGGGCCCATTTCTCATTTCAAAAGATTTCGTTCAATGTCCACAAACAATATGTCCCTTGTAAACACGTATACTTTGTATTTCATAGAGTTAAGGATTTGGATGTGGATGAAAACATGTTTATCCATCAGCCCATCATAGGTACCCATGAATTGTTTCATGTGTTGGCAATATCTAGTAATAATATTGTTCCAATGCATAAAACTTGCTAGTTAAAAGAAGTTTCCAATTTTTGGAATGGACAACAACCATGGATATTCATATTTAGTTCATGCTTTCAAGTCTATCATTCTATTGATTTTTGTTCGCATGTTGGAATGATCAACAACGATCATATTGCAAGTTCCTCAAATGCACTCATGTGCACATCACTTTATGAATTTTTGTTAATGAATTTTTTTTTTTGCTCTTCTTGATATAATTTGTAACAATGTGGAGTGTTTCAATCATCCATTTGCACAGAAGACTTTATATCATGCAATACTTTTATCTTGCAAAACTCGCATACTCAGTACTCCCAAAATTGCATTCCTCTTGGAATAAAAGGTTCCAATCCGATAGGTATTCAAGATTTTTTGAGAAGTTAAACTACATGAATTCCAAGCCAATTTGTTGATGTTCTTCATCATTTGAAAAATGTCTTAGTCATACTTGTTTAGTATCATCTTCCTCATATACCTTGGCACTAGATACCTAGTTAAATTGTCCGTACTTTTATCAAGCAATGAAGTCTCCTTGGCTGCATAAACATTTCACAATTAATGTTGATATGGTACTTGAGTCTTGATGCCATTGCTTCTCATTTCATGACAATGTCAAAACATTCACCAAAGCATGTGGAATTATTGAAGAGCTTGTTAAGACCATTTCAAAATACAAAGCAAAGATCTCAAATTTAAAACCACTTGGTTGAAAATAGAATTAATTTTTTTTCCTTCAAAATAAACTTAAAACTTTCTCCTTTTGAGATATGATTGAGTCAAACATAATATTTTCAAATCACAAAGCACAAATAAGTAGGGATATATGGAAAAGCTTAGTACTAAATTGTCTGTTTCACAACATTTCTCCAATATTTTGATGCATGCGACCTTTAGTACGATATTACAAGATAAGAAGTTCTCAGAGCCCACATTATTACAGTAGGGCATCAGCAAGAGGATAAGTGCTGTTATTACAAATATTAGAACTCAAACATGATAAAACCTTAGTATAAAGTATATACAGATTTATACTGCATAGGTAGTAGGATCCAATAGTTAAAAGAGACCCTTCAAACTGTGATCCTTGGCTTAAGTGAGAATGTGATGATCAGAATTTCTGTCCATCAGTCGGCACTCCAACTCAGCTTTGGCTCTTGGGATGGGTTCACCACGCCAATAAATGACAATTTTATACTTGGAAATTCAAATAAATAGGACAACTTCAATAAATTGTTTTTGACCAATTTCACAGCAAGTAACAAAGAAGACGGTTGCTGAGAGTAGCAGCTATAATTGTCGTTGCTGCAATTGTAGTCATCGTATTAAGCATCACTGGGAACCCCAAAAAACTTTTTAGGAAAGTTATAAAGAAGATAAGTCTACTATAAAAGGTGTAAAGCTTCATGAGGGAGCAAAATATCAAGTTACTGTAACCAACTTCAAGACTAGCATCAAGCACATGAAGAATGGAAATCTATATAAAAAGAGCACAACACTTACGCGTGCATGCGCACGCACCGTACACACTCTCACAAAGATTATAAGAAAAAATAGGTGAACTGACAGGCAAACAAGCCTAGCTCTAAATTGAACTTCCAAGCTAGTCCTTTACAAAACGTGTCAACAAAATTGTGGAGCCCTAGTACAGAAAGTTATTCTCTTTTCTTCAAGAAACTGGCTGGCAGATCTGTACTTGCAATCTCTCTCCAACAATAAAGGACCGGGACTTAACTCTCCTCAGTTTAAGGAATAAACATCCTCATGAGAGATAGAGAGAGAGAGAGAGAGAGAGAGAGAGAGAGAGAGAGCACCACCAAGCAATGCTGTCAACATAAAAGATCAAAACATTCACATGGGAGACTACCTTTTAGCGCCACTATGTTTGATGACAGAACTAGCAGATCAACTATATACACCATCAAAGGTGAAAAATCCCAGACCTGTTTTGTTAGAATGTCAATCAGAATCTCTTTCTCTCTCTCTCTCTCTCTCTCTCTCTCTCTCTCTCTCTCTCTCTCTCTCTCTCTCTCTCTCTCTCTCTACTTTCACTGATATGTACTTATTCTCCACCTGGCCCGGGTTGTGGGCATTGGTACTTTTTCTGTAGTTCTTCTGTTATACCTGGCCCGGGTTGTGGGCTTATTTCACTTATGCTTTGTTCTACTTTCATTCGTAGCTAGTTTATAGCATTTTACGGCCACGTCCTCCTATGGATGATGCTCCCACTTTGTACATATTTTCTTTTTGGTCTTATGCACCCACGGGTGCCCAAAAGACGTTAATAAAGCTTTCTTTCTTTCTTTCTTTCTTTCTTTCTCTCTCTCTCTCTCTCTCTCTCTCTCTCTCTCTCTCTCTCTCTCTCTCTCTCTCTCTCTAGAATCGTATATACCCCAAAAAAAGGAAATTTTATTTTCTTCTTTAAGGTTCTGTACATAGGGAACAAAACGTAGGACCCAAAAATTTTGAACGGGTTATCTATGAAGTCCCAGTAAAAAAACTTTTAGCTTAACAGGAAATCAAAGAGCATTCTCTCTTTACTTACAAGTGAGACAAACTTCCTTTGCAATCACGTTGATAAAGGAAAATAAATGGCATATAAATCTCCACCTTAAGTTTTTTAAAACAATGATGATGGCAAGTATGCTGCACGTAGAATATAGCTGAGGCTAAGTATAGTTTGTAAAGGAAGAGGATGTTCCAGCCTCTGAGTAGATTGTTCTAGTGGCATCTGAGCATGCAAACATTGATTCAAAAAAGGGATCAACAACCAGATCTTTCCTTTTACTGCAAATTCTACAAAATTAGAGTTAAAACACCAAAAAGATGGGGATGTATATGAGATCCAGCTAATCGACTAGCACATTTTTGTAGTAGCAAATATATTACTTGGTAGTAGCATATTTGATCGAATAGTTTAAGATTAATGAGACATAATATTTGGGATGCCAGAAATTAACCTTCATGCAATCAAGGTTGCTGATTTGTAATTTTATCATCAGGAAGACTAGGTGCATGCTTAAGGAACCCTCATATTTTAGTATACAGAAAGGTCAGTTCTATGAGCAATCAACAACAACCACGCACAAAGGATATGTCTATTTGTTTCATAGCAATACGAGGTTAGACAGAGCGGCCATCTGACACAAACTATAAACTACCCTCCAGGCACTAAAAAATCATATGATCTGGAAGACACAGAAGACACAGAGTGAACAAAGTATTTGATGATGTAAACAAGATCTTTTCCACCAAAAGAGAAAAAATATGGCAACAGATTCGGCACTCACAATGTACATCCTTAGAAAAGAAATATTTGATTTGGTGCTCTATCCAATCCCGTGCAGTAAAAGAATAATAGCTTAGGACACTTCAAAACGACACTGCAACTTTTGGGCCAATGTGCTTGGCATACACGTCATCAGCATTTGATCTTGGTGTGACATCGATTCCATGTTGCCTTGAAGCCTACTACCAGAATACTACAGGAAAGAGAAAGCTACAAGAATATTGTACTGTCTCAAGCAAGTTGTTTGCTGCATATTTCCTTCCTAGGCTAATTCCATTATATGCAATTACAAAAGCATAAGCCTACAGAGGGGTGGCGAGTCAAATTATGCCTGTACATATGCATATATTTATATATGAAAAAGAGACAAAATGTGTACATGTCAGGATACCAGAGGAAAAGGATCAGCTATAGTAATGTTGTAACACAGTCTCAAGCTTAGAAGCCCGTTCCAACCCTTTTGGGTCGGAACGTTCCGGAACGTTCTGGGTCGGAACGTGTTAATGTAATTATAAAAAATTTGATATCTGACCCTGCTGCTGGCCCACGACTTCTGCAAAACTAATATCTATCAAAGATCTACCAGCAGTCCAAATAGATAAATAGATAATATCCGCCATGGACCCTGCAATCTAAAACTATGGCGGATATATGACCCTGCTGGCCCACGACTTCTGCAAAACTAATATCTATCAAAGATCTATCAAACTAAAACTAATATCTATTTGGATCCAATCTATGGCGGATCATGAGTGACCTATACTGATAGAGTTGGAGACTAGTTTTGATTAGGTGCGAAAGAACACTATAGTTCTCAGGATTGACTGTTCAACATTTTAATCTATGTGAGATAGGGTGTTGAGTGCATTGTCAGAGATATCTATTTACAGGATGATGTATTTATATACATTTAGTCATGGACTGTGTTCAGAGGATCATTCTAAACTAAGGTTCAGAGCTACTATGATTATTATAGTTTCAGGCAAGATTTGGATCACTCTAAACTAAGGCTTAGAGATACTGAATGGATCAAGCAAGAATCATGCTAAATAGAAATTGGAATTACTTGTGGTCTATTATTAAGACACAACCACTCGATAGAAATAGAGCTAGTGATCAGACACATGTAGAAATAGAGATAATTCTTCCATTGGTAGATAGTTAAACTAGAACCAAATTAATCTGACTCAAAGCTAGATTTACTCAAGTAGAGAATGAGGTAGATTCTTCATATGGTTTATAGATCATTCTGAATTCTAAGGTTGAGAGCTCAGGATATGGTTTTTTTTTCACGTATTTTTTTATTTTATTTTTGAGGGTCTCGTTCCGGAACGGGCAACTAAGGGACTCTCAAGCAAGCTGTGTGCTACGCATTTGTTAGGATAATCCCACAAAAGAATAAGCTCATCAAATACATTGTCGGACTCTAAAATTGCATCTTCTATACTTGCTTTGCTTACAAAAAAAAAGTTTCAACCTGGAAAGGTAAATTAAAGAAAATAGTTCAAAACAGCTACTTATTGTAGAAAGGCTTAAAGACACTAGGTCACTGGGAAGCTTCATGGAAGCAAACAAAGTTTCATAGGAGACTGACTACCAGCATTGAAAGTGTGAAGAGCTTGAAGTAACTTGACACAAGTAAAGCTAGCGATAGATCTGTCCACCTGGCAAAAGCAGAACTCAGAGAAAGAAATATGATAGTTAGACAATACAACCATCAATTCCAAGTAAAATTGAATGAGCTTGTACAGAGAGAGAGAGAGAGAGAGAGAGAGAGAGAGAGAGAGAAATGACATGTGTTACCTTCTGCAAGTGAACAAGGCAGCATCGATACATGCTCAACAAACTTGACACTTTGCAACACAGTACATAGTAAGGACTCTCTCCTCTATTACATACGAACCATAGATGCACTGCGTTTATGAAACGCGTTTCAGAATCACGTTCAGAAACGCAGTTCAGAAACGCAGTTCAGAAACGCGGTTCAGAAAAATTCAAAAAAATTCCAGAAACGTTTTTTTTTTTTTGGTTTTTTTGGGCAATATGGGTATCAGATGAAAGCTCTATTGAGAGCATAATTACTGTGTAGTTTGCCAAATGCAAAGTTCCGGGTGCCGTGGTACAGCACACGGCACAAGTGCCGTAGGTGCCATACCTTTTCAGTGCCACGGCACCCACGGCCTACATAACTTTCTTTTTTTTATTAAAAATAACCATAAAATGCCCCTTTTCAAGTCAAAAAATTAAAAAATATATATATAGGTGCCGTAGCACGACACACGTGCTGTGGTACGGCACTCAGACCCCATGGCACCTGTGTCGTGGGGAACTTTGGCCGAATGTTTCGGGTGCAGGATGGTCTAGTTTAGGTGCATCAACTTCCAGGTTTACGTTATTGCTCCTTTTAATATAGAAAATTAATAAAAAAACATAATGCCCCAAAATTCTCCCTCCTCTCTCTCTCATTATGTCTCTCAGATCCAACAAACCAAACAAAAATGCTGAATCATGCTGAACAAAAACCATGCTGAATCTTCTGAACCATACTGCATCGTCCTGAACCGTACTGAAACATTTTTCAACCATATGGAATCGTTTTTCAACCATACTCTCTCTCTCTCTCTCTCTCTCTCTCTCTCTCTCTCTCTCTCTCAAAGCAAATTGATCAAATCAAAGCAGATTTTCAATTCTTGAAACACGAAATTTCATAGTTGAAAGAAACAGTAGCCTAATTTGTTGCAGTCCAAAGTTGTACCACTAGTGCAGTCAATTGGGAACAAGTAGGTTGCAGCCTTTGAATCTACTGTTATAGATTGAAAATAGAGATAGCTAGGATCGTTAAATCAAGGTTTACCAACCTAGGAATCCTTGATGGTCTTCTACAACTCAAAATAGCTCAAAACTAACAACATGCATTCAACATGCAAGCAATCTGAAAAATTCTGAAGACATGCATGCAACATGCATGGACTAATACTCACACATGCAATAATAAATTGCTAGCAAATGGTGAATTTGTTGACATGCAATGAATAAATCAGCCTTATGTAGCAATTGGATCTTCCCGGCTATGGTGGACAACGGAGAAGATAAAGAGAACGTGAGCAGAAAAATCACATTATACTCACAAAAGAACTTGCTACATGATCTAGAATGATGTTGAATGCTATAGAAAGCATTCTAGCATCAAAAACTATAATATTGTTCCTTCAATTAGGCTGAATGGATCTTGAGTACTTGCTGCCCACAAACTTTCAGCACAAAGAACATAAGGTTAGCAAGATTACAATGAAAGAAGCAAGATCCAACACCCATCAATCTAGAAGAATAATTGGATAGCATAACACTAGCATTAATGAGCAAGAAACTTCACCACACATGAAAGCAAAGACCACTATGATATGTGAGAAAGACCTCTCCACAGGAAGTGTGCCCATTGGGAGGAGGAGGGTCTCTATTATAGTTTAGAACAAATGATTTGTGATGTATATGGCTTCCAAGTGTCAGTATAGGTGTCCACATGCTAAGACTCGAGCATGCACATTCTATGCATGGGTTTTCATATGCTCTCTTCATGCAATGATTATTGGCATGATTTGCCTTGGTCCACAGGTTTCCATGCTAGGAAATGTGCGCCCCTCTTTAACATGAAAATTGATAAAGTTCCAACATATAGTTGGTAGCATGTGAAATTGCCCCTAGGGTCCCATGTACAAACTTTTTGGGCCTACTCAAGGTTAAAACCTTTACAATAAATTATATTATAATGTTTTACAAACTTGGAAAAACTATTTAAACTTTGAAAGAAGACAATGTTGCGCAATGCAAAGTAATATTGCGTGGCACCAAAATACATGGTGAAATTGACCCAAACTTAAACCATAACATCTACTACCACAATGATTCGTAAATTGGAAAATAAAATCGAGAATCAAAAAGAGGAGGCCCTCTCTTGGGCATCCATCTTGAAGATAGGTACCAAACCAAACGCTCCCATATCCTCTCATTTCAGCCACTATTTTGGATGAAAGATCCCGAGATCAAAAAGCCTACAACTTTTGGGTTCGAGGGATCCTAGATAATAGGATGACATTATCGAGGCCAAGCGGTTCCTTGACACCACATTAGATCACAAGATAGATGGGCTAGATACAGTTTGGAGAACTACTAGAGATGCAGCTACACTGATTATCCGTTTCACTTCCCTGGAGAGTCGCAAAGATGCTTTATGTTGCAGAGCCAAACTACGCGATACCACCCTTTATATGGATGATAATCTCACATACATTCAGGTCAAGGAAAGGTGTAAAGCCTTTCAGGAGGCCCGAGAGTCTGGCGGATGGGCTATAATGGACAGGTGTGTTTCATTGATAGCACCCCTAGTAGTTCCCAATGTTAGGGACTTGGGGTCCCCGGTTTGGGAGTACCCCGGGGCCCCATCCACACCATCTCCAAATTGGAGTATGGAATTGCGATGGTATACACTAATCCTCCACAACAATGAACTTGATTGATTTCATCACTGAACAGGATTTAATACTTTTCATGGAGACTCATGAGATTCAAGAGCGAGGACTACCTACTTCCCCAGGATATAGATGAAAATCTGTATACAGGCCCGAGACTAGATCAGCTAGTGGTTGTGGCTCTGGAGCGGTCGCTTGCTTATACATGGAGTCTCTTCACGCAATCATCAAGTTCATCAAATATGACGATCATGCTGGATTCGTGCATATGAAGATTCTCGTTGTGTTGCACTTATGATACGAGAGATGTTCCTGATGCCAGATGACTTAGCAGACTCATCCTAGTTCTCAGTCTCGGATTACCTCCTCCTCCTCTAGGAGAAGACCACACAGAGGACCCAGTGTCCAATGACGATGATGATGACGTGGATGACGATCCACCTATTCATAGACAGCGCGCCATTCATAGGCATGTCGCAGCTCAAGCTATCTGTCCTACCATGAGCAGACACACCTCTCATCCTCCTAAACAACGTCAACGACTACAAGAGTTACCTCATGTTGCAGATGCATCACATCCTTCTTCTTCAATAGAATGACATGATGATTTTGATATTGTTATATCTCACTTTGTGTATCTAGCAGCATTTATATTCGTACATATCTCACTCACTTTAGCTTAGTATTTATTTATGTTGTTTTCTTTCGTTATTGTTTTGGAGACGTCTTCATACATTCCCACTGAAACCACATACTTGACATGTACATTTATTAGTCTTTATATGCCTTTGGCATGGAAAAGACATTAATAATCAACGTAAGAAGGCTGCCTACATGGAAGCTGAATACCAGAGACTTGTAAGAAATCAAAGTGCCAAGATCCTTCTACCATTCAATCTCCATATATAAAAAGAAGAAGAAGAGGGAGAGGCTTAGGCGCCCTCAAGGAGAGAGAAAGTAGTATCAATGCTTGAAAGGGAATGAATTACAAATGAACAATGAGTACATATAAATAGGCCTTCCAAGGGCCTAGACTCTTCTAAACTCTAAGTTCTAGAACCTTCCACAACCCACTACTAATTATAGGGCACTCCCAAAAGTTAAGATAGGGTCCCTTAACATAATTAGACTTTACTTGGACCCACGAGTTTCCACTAGACCAAAATTGGGTCCAACTTAACTAAAACTGACTTAACATGGTCTAAATAATAAACCTAACCCATGGTTACACAAGTCTCGACCTTTTGGGTCAAAGTAACCTATGGGAAACTAGCATTATCATTTATTATTTCTAACATCCTCCTTAAATGATAATGTAAAAAAACATAACATGACATGGAAGTATGAAAAATTGCAACAAAAATGCAAAGTGTTGCATGCTGCCCAAAATTCCATGTAGCCGAAAAGGAAAAGATGTAGCTTGTTGTCCAAACTTATCATCAACCCTAAAACAGCTGGAGAAACAAATATCCTAAGGGCGGTTACCAACTTTGTACAGATGCAAAACTAGAGTAAATGGCAGTTAAGGCATAAGATATTTTTCTCTCGACACTAGTAAATCTTTTATATTAGCTAAATCAAGCTATGTAAGTGTTAATTGAAATTCTCTTTCAATCAGAGTTTTCTGTGGCCAGCGTTATCATGCTCAGCCAGCTGAAGTTATTACTTCAAGCCATTGTACTCACTGTTGATATTAATCAGAGTGCAATTTTTGTCTCACTACTGCGTTGTTCATTTGCGCAATCTGTATGAATTCTTCTACTTGAATATTTCTATTGCTAACTGTTGCGATTCCGTTCCTACAAGTCTACGCTCTAAGCCTCCAACTTCCGCTGCTGCTCATGCCCACGGTTTTACGACATGGTATCAAAGTAGGGATTTCAGTAATCTGCATTTCTACTACGGATTATCAATCTTATTTCTATCAAGACGTCTTTCTAGCAAACGCGCAGCTAACAGTATTCCGACAATCGTTGTTTCTACCAACGATCTCGTCCCAACCAGAATGGATCCATCATCTAGTTCATCGCTCATTGACAAACTCGATGGAGATAACTACCATCTCTGGAAATTCAAGATGAAGGTTATACTTCTAGCCAAAGAACTGTGGGACATCGTTGATGGCACAGAGCTCAAACCAGAAGGTGATGCAGCCATCATCACCAAGTGGAGACTGAGAGATGGCAAAGCATTTGCCATCATCACCCTCAACATCAAGGATACTCAGATCAGCCACATACGTGCTGCTCAGACTGCTAAGGATGCATGGGACATCCTAGCAACTCTCTACGACATCAGAGACGTTACTTCCAAGCTTCATCTAAGGAAGAAATTCTTCACCCTCAGAATGTCTGATGCAGATAGTGTTTCGAGTCATCTCAACACCTTCAAAAATCTTATGGAGCAGATGACTGCAACTGGCTCAGTCATAGAAGATTCTGACGCACTCATGACTCTATTATCAAGTCTACCTGAAGCCTACGAAAATTGGGTAATAGCAATTTCTACCCAGGAGCACCTCACTCTATCAAGAGTAATCTCGCTGCTCCTACAAGAGGAGATCAAAAGATCGGCATCCTCCTCAGGCTCAGGATCGGATCCTCAAGCTCTGCATTCAAAAAATCAGAAGTTTAGATCCAAGAGATCTACAAAGTCAGGCTATACTGACAAGAAGAGCAACATGCAGTCTGGACCAGATTCCGGTTCAAGATCGAATTCAAACTCTTCATCATTCCAACCAATGCTGAAACTTTTCTGCAGATTCTGTAAGAGGACTGGCCACGAAATCAAGGACTGCGGAACCTTGAAATACAACAACGAAAAGAAGAAGCAGTTCCAACAACAAGCACATAGTGCTACAACCAGTCACTCAAATCAGCAACAAGAAGAAGAAGAAGATGAAGCAGCTTTCATGACCAAAGTCGGAGAACAACAGGATATCGATTCCTAGTATCTAGACTCCGGAGCAACTCAACACATGACTCACCATCGCGACTGGTTCAAAGACTATAAGTCATTCACCCACTCTCAAGTTGTGCAATTTGGAGACAACTCATCACATTCAATCGAAGGTGAAGGAACAGTCAAAGTTGAATTCAAAAGAGGTGAAGTCAAGTTGCTGTCCAACGTTCTCCACGTTCCAAATCTGACCAAGAATCTGCTCTCAGTTAGTAGAATCACCGATTCAGGTCGGAGGGTCGAATTCGATACAGACGGCTGCACAATTCTTGACAAATCCCGGAAGGTTCTAGCCTACGGAAGAAGAAGTGGCTATCCTTGCAAACTCAGCCATTGCTATTCTTCTAACAGTCAAGCACTTCACACAGCCACTTTTGAATCAACTGATATGCTGTGGCATTTCAGACTTGGCCATCTTAACTTGAACAGTATTCAGCAAATGTCAGCTCATAGTCTAGTACAAGATCTGCCTTCAGTCAGCAAGCCAACTTCTCCATGCGAAAGCTATATCATCAACAAGCATGCTAGGAGTCCCTTCAGTTCAGACTCAGTTCATACATCCAAGGGCTTGCTTGATCTTGTACATAGCAACATTTGTGGCCCGATGTAGACTGCTTCCACAAGGGGAGTTCTCTATTTCCTAACCTTCATCGATGACTTCTCTCGAAGGACTGCAACCTACTATATGAAGAACAAATCCAAAGTATTCAAGTTCTTCAAGCAGTTCAAGGCGTCTGCAGAAAACCAGACCCAGAGGAAGATCAAGGCTCTACGCACAGATGGAGAGGGAGAGTACATCTCCACAGAATTCCAGGAGTTCTGCAAGGCCAACGGGATACATCAACAATATACAACCAGCTACTCACCTCAATCCAATGGTGTAGCTGAACGGAAGAATCGGACACTCATCGAGAGTGCCAAGAGCATGATGGCCCATGCCTCTCTTCCAAAGAAATTCTGGGTAGAAGCTGTTACAACAGCTGCCTACTTGCAGAACCGATGCATCACCAAAGCCCTGAACGGCAAGACACCTTATGAGGTGTGGACAAGATCAAAACCATCACTCAAATATATTCGTGTTTGGATGCATGGCTTTCGCTCAGATCCCTGAAGATCTAAAAAGAAAGCTGGATGATAAGAGCAGGAAAACGATTTTCATCGGCTATTCCCCAGACCAAAAGGCATACAAGCTCTACAAATGGACACTCACTGAGTTGCCAAAGGACCGAAACCCAATTCCATGCAAATGGATATTCAAGGCGAAGTACGACGCTGAAGGAAGGCTAAATCGCTACAAGGCCAGGCTAGTCGCCAAAGGCTTTTCCCAGATTCCAGATCTGGATTATTCAGAAACCTTCAACCCCGTTGTCAACCATGCTTCGATCCGCCTACTCCTCTCCTTTGCAGCCGCAACAGATCTTGAAGTCCACCAGATGGATGCCCAGACCGCTTTCCTCAATGGAACCATCGAAGAGGAGATCTACATGACACAGCCAGAGGGATACGAACTCAACGGCAAGCAACAGCACCTTGTATGCAAAATCCACAAGGCGCTCTACGGGCAGAAACAGTCACCCAGAGCCTGGTTCCAGAAAATCAACGCATTTCTGATAGAGAATGGTTTTATTCCAAACTCAGCAGACTCGAATGTCTATTTCAAGTCTGTATCAGATTACTTCATCATCATCAATCTCTATGTAGATGATACACTCTTATTCAATAATAATCTGAATCTGATAAAGGATACAAAATGCATGCTGGCCCAGGAATACAAGATGACTGACATGGGTCCAGCCCACTATTGTCTCGGAATCCCAATCCAACGAGAATGACCCAGCAGACTGATCTTCATCAATCAGCAACGATATCTCAACAACGTGCTGGAAAAGTATGGAATGGCCAACTGCAAACCAAGTTACTTTCCACTCAACCCTGGACTAAAGTTATCAAAGGAACAGTCTCCTCAAACTGAGGCAGAAAAGGAGGAGATGAAGCGCTACCCGTTTCAATCCGTCATCGGCTCATTGATGTATGCAATGATCTGCACGCGACCAGAGCTTGCATATTCGATCAGTACACTTAGCCAGTTCCTGTCAAATCCAGGCTTAACTCATTGCAAGGAGCTAACAAAGGTCATGAAGTACATCCAAACAACGAAAACTCTCAGCATCTGCTACGGAGGCAGCCACACTGGCAACATCCTTGAAGCCTACACAGATGCGGATTGGGCAGGAGATGTCGACATCAGAAAATCAACTTCTGGATTTGTATTTTTATACAACCAAGGCCCAATCTCATGGAACAGCCGGAAGCAGGAATCAGTTGCATTATCATCGACGGAATCCGAATACATAGCTGCCACCAATGCAACCAAAGAGGCAATTTGGCTAAGGCAAATGCTTGCAGACCTGAACCTTGCACAACCACTTCCTACAACAATCTATTGTGACAATCAAATCACAATAGCACTATCTCTCAATCCGAGATTTCACTCTCAAAGTAAACATATAGAAATCAGGTATCATTACCTTAGAGAGCAAGTGCACAGCAAGAAAGTAGAATTGGTTTTCTACAGAACAAACTACATGGCAGCAGATTACTTCACAAAGGCTCTATCAAAGGAGCAACATCTCAGATTGTTGATATTACTCATTGTTGATATTAATCAGAGTGCAATTTTTGTCTCAGTACTGCGTTGTTCATTTGCGCAATCTGTATGAATCCTTCTACTTGAATATTTCTGCTGCTAACTATTGCGTCCTACACGCCTACGCTCTAAGCCTCGAGCTTCCGCTGCCGCTCACGCCCACGGTTTTACAACAGGTTCCACTGTCATGATCCCCTCAACAAGTGCCACATGGGGCAAAGGCTAATAGGAGTCAAATCCTTGCCATGGGATAAAGCAACCTCATAACACTTAATCTCTAATGTTATATTGTGAATTTATTCAAGTGCATAGTACAAGAGACGGCCACATGTTTGCCTTTTACTCCTAAACAACATTGTTGGCTGGAGCAACCAAATTCCATAGCTATCCATCAATTTAACTCTCCTGATGCTTGCCAAATAGGATAATCAAGTTGCTAACAAGAAAAGACTCCCACCAACTGGGTAGCCAACGCCGCATCAAATGTAAGCAGTCATCGAAAAAGATGACTATTCTATCAATTATGCTTTGGAGTACAACCAGCTAATAGTGACCCCTTTCCCTTCAGAACTTGTCACATTCATAACGAGAGACTACACCGCTTATAGCCTTAATGAACCTTACATGTAGCATCTCACAAATCAATTCTCTCTAAGCAACTAAAAACATGGAAAATGTGTTAACGTAAGATAACTTCAGTACTAAAGAAATTTTTCATTCATCTTTATTCGAAATGCTATTAATATGATTACCTGGTTCTTGTCGATGTTTGTTTTTCACAAAAGATACGTGCAGCAATTAAAACCACTAATTGAAATTGAAAGCTGCTTAGCACAACTTTGGTGAAAGCCTGCAACAAAAACACTTGAATTGGGTAGAACCCCTTGCATAATAAATTTTTGGAAACACCTTGAATGAAAACTAGAAAACCATTCATGTCAAATACTTCTATGCTGAACAAAAGTGCACAAAAGTGCATCAATGATTTGACAAAATATGATGAATGGTTCTTGAGAATGAACACACGCATGCCATGAAAAATGCACATCGATCACAAATTCAACCATTCACTCAATAAAAACCAGAGAAATCTTCTAATCAAATTTGTGGATCCCAAGAAATAGATTGAGTGAGAATTGAATCAAATTGTTACTGCCCAATTAGACCATGATTGTTGGGACCCAATTAACAAGTACAACTAATGACATGCCAATGAGTACCAAAAGTCTAAATAAAGCTAAACACGAATTATCATTAAAATTCTAAGTTACATGAAAGCTCTAGCACGGACTTCCACTTAAAGTAAGCTTTAATGACAAAACTTCCAAGCTAGTTTACACCCACTTAGTGAAGAAAAGAATGTACAGACCAGAGATGTTGAAAATAGATCCTCGAACTTGTACCAAATGGCTTGTGGATTGCTGCACTTCATGAGATAGGGCATTCGTCCTGACCTTGCTCTTACATAGAAGACTAATCTATTCCTCCCAAGGTTCCTTGGACCTACACTAACTCTTGGTTTCCAATTATAGTATTGGCACCTCAAGGGGAGCTGGTACAACCAACTTAGCTTCAAGCTTTTGACCACTTGCCCAACCAAACCAACCATCAGAATGCACAGTCTAACATGCAAACAAGAGTTGACTCTATGAGACACTTGTCTCAAGAGACTTACCCTAGATAGGCATCCATCTCAAGCTCATAGAAGCCCAACATGGCACCATGCCAGCATGGAATCCACAAATTTGCCACAAAACATCCAAGCGAGCTAACCAACATAGCCAACATATGACGAGTCTGTTATGTAACCTCAACACACATGCTGACATACAAAACTAGATAGCAAAGTCTAAGCCAACTCAATCTAATAGCATATCAACATGCATAGGAATCATGTGAGGAACCCTATTAACCAAAGTGAGAAGGCACATACAATGGGACAATGTGCTCTATTTCATCCTACAAGCATGCATAATGTAATCTTGCAAATCCCGTCTTCTCTAAACAATGTAGAACATCAAATGCACTGAGCAACCTGCGAAGCTTAAAAAAAATTATACTCTGGACCAAGCAAAAGTAGTGACCTTGCTGACTAAACAAGATTCTTTGAGCCGACTTGTGAGAGATTAGGTCAGCTAACACAGTAGGAGGGCATAAATTTCCAAAATGAAAATGTTCATCACAAGAATCAGATCAACAGTTTGTAATTCCTATAAAAGCTTAAGAACAAAAAGCACAGGCTACTTCTGTTTTTGAATGATAAGAGAAACCAAAATTGAGTACAGACATTAAAAGCAAAAGTTTCTCAAATGTTCCAGGCTACTCGTGTCTTTAGAATTCGAAACAGGAAAACCTTGAGAAAGAACAAGCAACAGTTTCCACTCCCATGTTACCTTTCCAAAGGTGGACAAGAATGTCATGAAGCTGTCAAAGGATACAACATCGATGTTGCCTTGGCCTGGTAAGGTCCACTTCCCTATAAAAGGTCAATGCTGGGGAATGTCAAGATAATTGCAATATCACAGCAGTTACTTAAAAAACGTGTACATTGAAGCTCTTAACCAGGAACAGAGAAAGAAAGTATCTTCTGAACTCAATGATCATGGCCTCACTATTCAATGGAAAGAGGTTATGAATAGCACATACATGTATCCAAAAGTAAGAAAAAGAAACGTGTCTTCCACATTATTGACTGCCACATGTACATACAAATAGCATCAGTGTGTACAAGCAAAGAGACGATCATTTCCTGTTCCGACTTATGCTGTGTTATAATAGACCTTTATCCAAAGGATTATATACTTTGGCTACAATCCTACTTGAGCATAACAAAGTGCTGGCTTTTCTTCTCAAAAGATAAAGGTGAAAATACTAAGGCAAAAAATTTATGTACTTAATTAGTCATAGCAGTTTATTTTCAAGCTTAATAGAACATATCAGCCATTTCAGATTGTTGTCAAGCCTTTAACAAGCTTGTCATAAAGCACTTGCAAAATAGCTACAATTTCAACCCAACAATATCGGTATACCTGG
The DNA here is from genome assembly GCA_029204225.1 of Diphasiastrum complanatum. Classification (NCBI taxonomy): domain Eukaryota; kingdom Viridiplantae; phylum Streptophyta; class Lycopodiopsida; order Lycopodiales; family Lycopodiaceae; genus Diphasiastrum; species Diphasiastrum complanatum. The sequence goes on from CM055099.1 coordinate 17,300,572, forward strand.
ACATCAATGTGGTTCACTAGTTGATAATTGAAGAATAGATGTCGATAAACCTCTGGCTTATGAAGAACCAAGTCAATCAAAATAATCTGCATAGACGATGCTTGATTTTTGTTATCACTACATTGGCAGGAGCAAAGCAGTCAAAACATTTTACTTTTATCAAATATTGACTAAAGTAATACTACTATTTGGTTAATCAAGCTAATCAAGTGAAGATCTCAGCAAAAATGTTTTTCCTACTAGTTAAGCTAGCTAAGCAAATTTACTTCCAGCCAAGATATAAATTGCAAAACCACAACAACGATCTTATTAAATTGAAAGAGCAAATGCAAACAAAAATATTGTTCACATGGTACGTTACCTACCATCACTTCACATTCCACATATTCATCTGCAATGCACTTACAGTTTTCCTGCAACCATACCATATTCAAACTCTATCAAAAGCTTTAGTGATAAGCCTAGATGCTTGAATTTATTTTTTAAACAATGTATAAACTGGGAGAGATTTGACGCATTTGTAGGATGTCTTAAATTTTTTGGTAATTCAAATAATGCATTTGTCTCAAGTCCCCAAAGGCAATAAAGTAAATTGTTCTTGTAAAATTCCAAGATTCTCAAACAGCCACTTTTACTTAAAGGACATTATTTGCATTGTTATTATATGCTCATTTGCTAGCATTTAATATTATTTGACCAAATTAGTATAGTGTGTGCAGAAATGGCTCAAGTTTGCCACTTCAGCACTATAATAGGGCCCTAAAATTACTTTTGTTAGAGAGGAGCCTATGCTTGGGTCATTTACCAATTTTGTGTTTTGGAGTTTTTGGATGCTTTCTTTCAAGAGACTCAACAGCATGGTTCCTTCTCAGCAATGTTTCCAGCCGACTCACTTATTCAAAACGAACCTCAGCTTTTCAAATCAGAAAATCGGTTGAAGGGTATAGGAAAATCATGTTAGATGTACGTTAGATCTCTCAAGTAGGTATAGATTCTAGTCTTTAGACTATGACCAATAGCAAGTACTGAGAATACAATGTACATGTACAATTAATGATCACGTATAGACAACCATTAACTGTATTACAGTTACGGACTACAGGATACAGGCCTACTGGGCTACTCTGCATATATTCCGCAGGCCTCTTTACATCTACTGTTGGTTATGTATATTTCTGGTTACGCATTTTATATTAGTCATGTACAGGCCCCAGAGCCTTTTTATATGCTTATGACCCGCACTGGGTCCTTTTTTATGACATTGACTGGCCTTGGGCCCTTATTATATGGTTATATGTGGAGTGGGGGCCCGTAGGAGGGCGCACTATTTTCCCTCCACATTTTGCCTCCCTTTACTTTTGAATTCCTATTTTAGGGTTCATTGGTAGGGTATTCATAGGGGCATTTGTACACTCATTTTTCAGATTATTGATTGGTATTGCTTGGGCTCTTCGTGGGAGAACCTATTGTCTTGTCTATTGCTTGTAGGGCTTTAATCTATTGCTGTCTTTTATGCTTCATTGATTCAACACCTGAGATTTTGATCATAACTTGGTATCAGAGCACTTTCCTGATTGATGAATTTCAGATCTGATTTTCTGATTGGGTGCCCATTTTCCTTGCTGATTTTTCTCTCTTTGCTGAGGGCTTTCATCTCTTTGCTTCAACAACATTCAGCACAGTTTGGAGGAGGACCAACTCCCATCAGAGCATTTTCCTTGGCGGAGCTTTAGCAGATAGTTAGCGGAAGTACTTCCGCTAAATTTGGCGGCCGGAAAAAAAAAAAATTGGGCAGATTATTTCCGGCGCCCAAGTTCCAAATCCTTTTCCCTCTTTTTTTTGAATCCTCCATTTGATTCAGGGAGAGGATTCCCAGCCATCTTTTCAGCATTGATTGGAGGCTGTCCAGCGCCCAAGTTACTTCATCACATTTTTCAGCCATTGTTCCAGCAGAGTTTCAACCATATTTCAGTTTTGATTGGAGGCTGTCCATCGCCCTATTTCATCACGTTTTCCACAAATTTCCAGCCATATTTTCAGCATTGATTGGAGGCTGTCCAGCGCCCACTTTCATTCTCCTTGTGGTCACATTTTCCAACCAGCTCTTCGCACACGCTTGGAGCTCTATCGAGAGGTATCTTTGCTGGTTTTTCCTTGCTTTCCACACCTTTTCTTGACATTTGTCATTTCCCTTCTTGCTCTTAGTGTCGTTTGTGTACCTAAAGCGTATTTGGGGTGACGACAAAAGTCCGCTCCCTCCGATATTAAGCTTTTCTTACACTCTCTTCACTTCCTGCATTCCTTGACCATGGATACTTCCCCTACATCTTCTGAGCCTCGCATACCGTCTTCCACTTACCTTGACGAAGTACGGCATGAATTCCGAGATCATCTTAGGGAAGCCATGAGTGATGTACGCACTGATTTACGCCAGAAGTTATGAGAGACGTTCACTGCTATTTCTGCCGTCCTGGTCACAAAAGTGACCAGGCGCATGGCCGTAGAAGTGATCTGCAACACAAACATCCAATAAAAAATTTTAGACAGTAGTTGAGATGTGGTTAGCAGCATCGAAGGAAGAAAGCATAGCAAATAGAACAAACTATACCTCTCTGATCCATGGAAGCGCACATAGGTCATGGATGAGCAAGTCTATTGAATGTGCAGCACAGGGTGTCCACACAATGCTGGGGTGCTCCCTCATCATAATCTCGCCCATCTGCTTGCAGTTCGAGGCGTTGTCGGTGACAACCTGAACCACGTGCTCAACCCCGATGTCAGCAATAACATCTCTAATGACCTCCCATATGAAATTGGTTGTGATGGCGTCACCACCTCGAGTGGCATCCACGCACGTAGGAATATTGTGCCAAGTGGGCAAGAAACCAAGACATTGATGACGGATCGCCGACGAATGTCGGTCCATCCATCACTCAATATCGTGCATCCATACCTGCCACAAAACACCCATTAGCCACATGCAAAAATTGCGCCACGAGTAAACCCTAAACGCATGCAATGGATTTATGGAAACAAAGTACTTACATTGGCCAAGCTGAGCGAATGGAACTCAGCTCCTGCGTGATGGTCTCCTCCTCCTGACGAAGCAACCTGCCTCGTAGTGCCTCTCGCCTGGGAGGTGTCCATGTAGCATCCACGGCCGCCATCTGTGCACAGAACTCCCTGAACACCCAAGTGTCAGCAACAGCAAAGGCAATGCCGCACTCGTAAAAGAACTGGCCACACAGTCGAGTGCAACGGGCCTGCTGCTCTCTCTGCCAGCCGCATCGATCAAGGGTCTGCTGCCTGGGCCTAACCCCTCTCTGCTGTGTATATGGTGCTCGTGGTCTAGCATGCCCAACGGATGGCTAATCCGTGGTTGTGTCACTCTCTGGCAACATCTGCCGAGGCATGTGGTGCATCTGCTGCCGAGGAGGAGGGTCGAGAAGCACCCGCTGCTGCTGAACCAACATGCTCATCTGATGGTCCTGCTGCTGTTGCGGATGGAACTGAAGGTGCTGTACTAGGCTCTGCACCTGAATCATGCTCTGCCCGTGCTGTACTGGGCCCTGCAGCTGTACCATGCTTTGCCCGTGATGTACTGGGCCCTGCACTTGTACCATGCCCAACCCGTGATGTACTATGCCCTGCAGCTGTATGAGCCCTCCTGCATTGCATGCCTGCCTGTAGCTGATCCTGCTACCTGTCCCTGTCTAGAACCTTGTGATGTAGTACCAGGCCCGTACATGGTAGACAACCTCTGCAGATCCTCATCAGAAATCTTGGGGCAATCATATATGCCCAATGTCCGCCATCTGGCCCTCTGACCCGCAGCAAGTGAGCCCTAACCCTGGTGAGTGATCCCGTGAAGTGACCACCGCAATGCCATCTACGGGTGCCTGAGCCATGGTGTGTGCCCACATCCCCGTCGGTAAGCTCAACCTTGGCCCAAAGGCCTCGGTCCCGCACTGGCATCGTATCAACACGACCCTAAACCTGTAAACAACAAATAATCAGGCAAACGTTCAGTAGAAAAAAAATACATTGCATTGAACAACATTACCGAGCTCAAATAGAGCTCAAAATACCAAAGCATACATCAGAACGATTCCAGTTCACACATTATATCAAGTGCCAAAGAAGAACATGAGATTAGGGCGTGGGATAGAATAATTTCTGTATGAGGGATAACAGGCGACTGACGTTAGCGTCGGAGTCCGTGCAGGCATAAAGGAGTGCAGTGTGGGCCTAAACCGCCCACCTAGCAGATTTTTGCACGATGGTCCACGCCTAAACCCTAAAAAGTATGGAATCAGGGCATGAAAATTGAAATTTGTGATACGGACGTAGACGGGCGGAATGGAGGTCATAGGAGTCTGTGCAGGCATGTGGAAATGCATTCTAGGCTCAGACATCACCTCACTCGGTTTCCAACAACTCATTCTGTGAAAATGGCAAAAATACACAAGCATTTGGAATGTGGTGTTCAAATATCGCTAGGTGTGCCGTAACAGCTGAAATTGACGCTGTAGGAATCACTGTGGGAGTGAAGAAAGGTGGTCTAGAGCCAAACTACGCTCGATTTGGTTGCCTACAGCTCAATGTCAACAATTGCAAAAAATCAAGCCTACACTTACCAAATATCGAAAATTGGTCGTTTCGCTCTCCATGAAGCTCAGACCCACCTGGCACCATGCACACCACCTCTGTATCGCCGAGTAGATGCCTGCCAACTATTCACTTGCGAAGATTGGACGCCCACAGCTCTCAGAAAAAAAATTTGCGCGAGGCGGCGGCCCGAAAGTTAGTTTCTGGATTTTTTTTTTCGCGATTCTGTGCAGCGAATCGCGATTCCCGAATCGTGAAGCTAGCGAATCGCGATTCGCTGCAACTATGATTTATATTAGTCAACAAAGATACATTCACGACTTGCTATTCAAGCATCAAATGTCTGACTGCAAACCAGCCAAGTCTCCAATGGATCCAAGTTCGAAATATTCGAAGGACCAATGTTCCCTGTCTTTCAAAGAAGTCGAGCAGATAAAACACTATTCGTATCATTCAATTATTAGCTCTCTCATGTAAGCCATCATTTGTACTAGACTTGACATTGCTTATTCAGTTAGTACACTTAGCCAATATATGTCAAATCTAGGTTTCGTTCATTGGAAAGCTCTACTTAAAGTTCTTCAATATTTACAGTTGACACAAAATTATTGCATCTGTTATGGTGGAAATTCGAATGATGATTTGAATACCCAGGTTAATCTTCTTCAAGGTTTTATAGATGCAGATTGGGCTGGAGATGTTGACAGGAGAAAGTTGACATCAAGTTATGTCTTTGTGTTGAACAAGGGTCCAGTCTCTTGGAACAACAAGAAGCAGAATTTGACTGCATTATCTTTGATAGAGGCCGAATACGTTGCCACTGCACATGCTGTAAAGGAAGTTAGTAGGTTAAGGCATCTATTGTCGGACATTAATCTTAGTCAGTTACAAGCTACTTCCATCTTTGACGACAATCAGAGTACAATTGCTTTTTCTATTAATCTTAGGTATCATTCCCAGAGCAAGCATATTGAGATAAAGTATCATTTTGTCATAGACAAAGTACTCGATAGGGAGATCATTTTTAATCTTTTGCAGATTAGAGTTCATAGCAGCGGATATATTTACAAAGGCATTGGCATTCGACAATCATTCCGAGTTTAGCAATATGCTTAACTTAATACCTCGATTTTTATAAGTTCACATTAAGGGGAAGTGTTAGATTTCATTCTTGAAATCATTTGTAATGTGAAAACATTTCATGTATAGTCTGTAGTTGTATCGGTTTTGTTATCACATTTAACTATCGTTCCTACTATCGACAATTCAATTGACAATTCACTGTTGAATAGTTATTCGACTACTGCACAACTTATTTTCCAACAATGAGAAGCACTTATAATTTTCAAGTAGAGCAGCAACAACAGCCAATGGAAGTAGAAGAGATCTCGCAAGAAGCTAATCTTGATGTTCTTCGATCGATGAATGTTTTTGTGGTGCGGAAGGTGGACACTCCAGTGACATTATCAAAAGCGGCGCAACATGGGTATCAATTTCCTGACACCTACTTGATAGTTATGCATGGAAAACTTTGTGGTAGAAGTATTTTAGTTCTATTTGACACTGGGTCCTCAGATAATGTCATTAATTCAACTCTTGTTAAAAAGTTAAGAGTGAGCACATAAGCTTCCAAGTACCAGTACATAGTCGAGATGGCTGATGGAAAGGGTGCGGAGATTTGGGACATGAGAGTCGTGAGTATGCCCTTAACTATTCAGAGTTATTCTGAGGAGTTGGATGTTGAGATAACTCGTTTGGCGCGCTTCGATTTTGTTCTAGGGATGTGTTGGCACGCGATGCGGAAGCCTTACATAGATACTCATGTGTATGAGTTTCAACGTGGTGGTAAGCATCATTCCATTTGTGGTGAGTGGGATGTTCCTCCAAGACCACTGGTCTTAGCTACCAGTTGCGTAAGGTAAGCTGTGAAAGTATGTATGTTTGTTTTCTGTTGGATATGACTACTAGTACTAGTGAGAGTAGCATGTGGCAGGTACAAGACAATACTTCAGCTAACCTAGACTGTGAAATTAGGAGTGAGTTCTATTAAGATGCTCTTCATGGTGCTAACATGTTTGGTAAGATAGACTTGAAGAGTGGGTATCATCAGGTTAGAGATCATGAATAGGATGTTCATAAAACTACCTTCCGAACTCGGTTTGGTCACTATGATTATCTTGTGATGCCCTTTGGTTTAGCTAACGCCCTAGCTACATTCATGATGTTGATGAATGATGTGCTCAGACCGTATTTGGGTAGGTTTGTTGTAAACTTTATTGATGATATTTTAACTTACAGTGGATGTGAGGCCAAGCATGTGAGCCACCTTAGGATTGTGTTATCTACCTTGAGGGAAAACAAATTGTTTGCTAATGCAAAGAAGAGTGAAAAGGAAATTGAGTATTTAGGTCATATTCTGATTGCTGACGGAGTAAGACCGGATCCTAAGAAAGTTGCTATGATCGTTGCATGGCCAAAATTTTGTATTCCTGTCATGATAGCCCTAGTGCAAGTCATCCTGGTGGGGATAAGACTTGTGAGCTGATCCGACGTAATTTCTGATGGCCTAAGATTAATAAAGTTGTCCATAGTTATGTGACACATTGTTTCAAGTATCAAGTTAACAAAGTCAAAAGGATCAAAGTTCCTGGATCGTTACACCCTTTGCCTATTCCAGAGGGAAGATGGGCGAGTGTTTCGATGGACTTTACACTTGCCTCATACGCAGCTTCAACATGATGCCATAATGGTTGTCATTGACAGACTCACAAAAATGCATTTCACACCAACTCAAAAAAAGATAGATGCACCTGGGGTAGCTGATCTATTTATACGGGTTACCATCGTCCATAGTGTCTGATAGAGATACACGCTTTACGGGTCATTTTTGGACTGTCGTAATGAATAAGCTTGAGGTGCAATTGAGAATGAGCAATACTGATCACCCTTAAATGGATGGTCAAACATAGAGAGTTAACCAAACCATAGAGGACATGCCTAGGGCATACGTAAGTGTTAAGCAAACGCAAAAGAAATATTTGCCATTGTTGAAGTATGCTTATAATGATAAGAAGAATGCTTCTACTAAGATGAGTCCTTACGAGTTGAACTATGGTTTTAGGCCAGCTAATCCAATCACTATAGGAATGCCTCATAAAGTGCCTAGTGTTGTTGACTTTCTAACTCACATGGTACATATGCTTGAGTTAACCAAGAAAAATGTGAAACATGCGATGGATCGTGCAAAGACATTTGTTGATCGGGATTGAACACCAAGAGAGTTGGAGGAAGGAGACATGGTGTTTCTCTTGATTCCAAAGGACTCCCCTTTCTTAAGATAAGGAAGTGCTATAAGTTTTCTCCGCGTTATTGTGGGCCCTAGAAAATAGTTAAAAAACTTAATGATGTTGCTTATAAACTAGCAATACCTCATGATTGTAAAGTTCATCCTGTCTTTCATGTTTCACACTTAAAGAGGGTTTTACATGAGGGTGATAACTTGCTAATTGATGGATTTGTTTTGTTTCAGGAGCATGGAGAGGTGATGCACGGACCTCTGACAAAGTATTGGACCGGAGAGAGAGATGGCTTAGAGAATGTCTGATCCATGAGTACTTGGTCGCGTGGCCCGGTAGACCTCTCACTGATGCTACTTGGGAGACTGCACATGCTTTGCATGCACAGTACCCTTATTTTACCATCGTGGACGATGTTCCTTGAGGAGGGAAGGAATGCCTTGTTTTGTAAGAAAATGTAAATAGCAGGTTTTGGTTAGCTTGTTGACCTGTTTATATTTGGTATGGGGTACTGGGTCTTAATTTAGAGGCTGTTGTATTGACCTCCTAAAAAGGAGAGTTGACCCGTCAATAGGACACATGTCACATGCTCACTGGGACACTTGGTCCAGTGCATGAGTGACACGGGTCGGATGGTCCTCCTACTTGCTTGCAATGTGTCAGGGAATTGCCAAGTGGCAAGTGTCGATTGTGCATGGGGGCTCGCCGTGTGTCGACGTTAGGAAAGGGTTAGGGTTAAGTGGGTGCTTGAGGATTATTGATAAGTGAGCCTAGAGAGAGGCATTATCAATAAAGTGGATATTTGGTGCCACTTTGGTGTGCTTTGGGTTTGATTCAGATAGCTTTGTGAGATGTGGTATACACGTTTCCATAGAATGTTCATGATTCTTGATCTGAGCACATTCATGCGGCACTCTTGGTCCATTCGGCTAGCAAGCATATGCGTACTACGTGCTGGTAGAATGCCCGTGCTTTGCGTCAAAGTTGTCATGGAACTAGTATGTGAACCTTAGTTTCTAGCAAAAGCACTCCATGAGGCATGGTGGTTTGAGGTTTGGAGAGAGAATAACACATGTTGGTGCCTTTAGTTGGCATTCTTGGTCCATACAACTCACAGCTTACATACTTTTTTGGAGTACTGTTATTATTAGACTCATCACCTATTATATTCATTATGATGCCTTGGTTTGGCATTCTTGGGCCATCCATATAGCTTGATAGAACTTCTTGTTACCATTTAGTAGTTGTTGTTTGCACTTCTCATGTTGCTTTAGTTCAGCATGGATACTTTTGTAGCTACTTATTCAGCATGGCAATCTATATACAATCTTGTGGCAACTACATCAACTTTTGTTGTTATTCTCAGTACATGCTTTTCTTTTATAGCCCACATTGAGGGCGATGTTTTTGCTGATAGGGGGTTTTATGGACATACAACATGTTAGGGCATATTATGTGCACATGACCTGCTCCTTGACTATTCGACCAATATTGTTTAAAAGTTTTTTTGTTACTTATGATGTTTATGGTTGTAGGCTCTTCTAGAAGGCAGACTTATTGGACTTGATTTGCTCAACAAGTCACTAGTACTTGACATAAATTGGAGCAGCCGCTATGGAGTATCAGTGAGGTACGGACCTTCTCTGGAGGGTTGTAACATGGGAGATAAAGAGCAAGTATGATTGATGATTGCCTCTGCTATTCATGTTGCATGAGAAACAATTTGAAATGGGCAATGCTTAGGTTTAGGCCCTTGAATATGATCACCTTCTGTGATCGTACAGTTTGCTGCAAAATTCTCTTTGTACTATCTTTGATTTTGTGCAAGCAAAGCTGTCTAGATCTGTTGCATGGTGCATGCACTTAAAAACTCTAATTGCTAGGGCATCTCCCAACTTTGAGAAGCGAGCGGTCTTCCAGTTGAGCACATTCTTGATCTCTAGATTAGTGGCAAATGCAGATTGCTCTTCTTGAACGTAACAAATTTTTTAAGTATCCAACTTCAGCAATTATAGTGATTGGACACTTTGGGCCATTGGATGCTGAGCAAAGCCTTTTGTACCACCATAACTAAGGTGCTCTTCTTTCAAAACCACAAGTTCTGATGTTTACGGCTACCTTAAGGTAGCTTAAACCACTTTCTTTGGTGGTTTTTTGAGGTTTCATACATGAAATTGTTATTGGGAACCAAAATATCAATATATTTTTGGCACAATGCAAAATTTTCATGCAAATTATAGAAGTACCGAGCCAGTTCTCCATACTGTTTCCCCCTATTTCAACTCATTCCAATTGAGAATATCCTTAAATTAAGATCTGAATAATTCTTGATCAATCCTCGGTGCTACTGATTGTGATGTAATAGTTATGATCAAAATCTCAGGTGTTGAATCAATGAAGCATAAAAGACAGCAATAGACTAAAGCCTTACAAGCAATAGACAAGACAATAGGTTCTCCCACGAAGAGCCCAAGCAATACCAATCAATAATCTGAAAAATGAGTGTACAAATGCCCCTATAAATACCCTACCAATGAACCCTAAAATAGGAATTCAAAAGTAAAGGGAGGCAAAATGTGGAGGGAAAATAGTGCGCCCTCCTACGGGCCCCCACTCCACATATGACCATATAATAAGGGCCCAAGGCCAGTCAATGTCATAAAAAAGGACCCAGTGCGGGTCATAAGCATATAAAAAGGCTCTGGGGCCTGTACATGACTAATATAAAATGCGTAACCAGAAATATACATAACCAACAGTAAATGTAAAGAGGCCTGCGGAATATATGCAGAGTAGCCCAGTAGGCCTGTATCATGTAGTCCCGTAACTCTCCCTGGCTATAAAGAACATTGCCCCCAATGTAGGCAAAATAAGATAAGAACCAGTGCCAGAGAAAAATACTGCATCAAGATATCCCATCTGAGAAAGGAACATCCCGAGAAGCCGGAGCATCCCGAGAAGCAATGGTAGCTGCAAGTGATCGAGCCTGATCAGCCAGGATAGGGGTATGATAAAAAACATCAATGGGCTCCCAAGTAGCCTCCTCAATAGGACGACCATCCCACTGGACCAAAAACTGAACCTGCTGATGGCAACGACTATGCAATAAGTGCACCTGTAAAATAGCAGCTGGCAGGAATGGAAAAAGCTTTGGATCTGTAGGAAATGAGGAATCTCGAGGAGCATCATCCTCAATAGCAGCACGTAATAAACTGACATGAAAGACATCACAAGCCCGAGTAGCAGCAGGTAACTCAAGACGATATGTAACTGGACTGAGGCGCTCAAGAATTTGAAAAGGCCCATAATAGCGCGGCGCAAGCTTCTCAGTAGAAGCAAGACCCTGTACAAAACGATGGCGAGCAATGCGTAACCGGAGAAAAACAGTATCTCCCTCTGCAAACTCAACATGGCGCCGATGACGATCAACAATGGTCCTGTACCGCTGCTGAATATGCTGTAAATGAGTAGCAACTCTAGTAATAATCTTCCAAGCACTCGAAAGATAAGATGAAATAGTAGCAGGTGCATCATCTGGAGGAGCAGGTATACCGGGTAGAACTGGTGAGTATCCATGAGCAAGCAAGAAAGGAGAAACACCTGTGCTGGAACTAACAGAACTGTTATAACTATACTCAGCCAAACATAAATGTTGATCCCAATCACGACCAGAAGGAGAAACATAATGTCGTAAATAATCCTCCAACACCCGGTTAATAACCTCAGACTGACCATCCGCAGAAGAATGATAAGCAGTGCCCATAAGTATCCTAACATCCAAGATACGCATAAGCTCTGTCCAAAAACCTGATGTAAACTTGGTATCCCGATCAGTAAGTATAGATCGTGGGAGACCATGTAAGCGGAAAATCTCAGAAATAAATATACGACCACACTGCTCTGCTGTAATAGTACGTCTGACTGGTATGAAATGAGCTTGTTTAGAAAACCTATCAACTACCACCAAACAAGAGTCATGACCACGCTGAGTACAAGGAAGACCTAAAATGAAGTCCATAGATATATCAGTCCACTGGCGGGAAGGAATAGGCCAACTCTGAAGGAGACCGCCAGGTTTTTCACGGGAATACTTGTTACGAAGGCAAAAATCACAAGTATGAATAAGGTGGGAAAGCTCATGCTTCATGGAAGGCCAATAAAAATGTTCTTTCAAACGAAACAAGGACTTCTGAAAACCAAAATGGCCACCAACAGGAGAGGAATGGGCATCAAGAAGGAGCGAGAGTGCTGGGAATACATAACGAACCATAGTGAAACAAACGATGATTAACAATGGAATAAACCTAGTGAGGGTGAGAGGAAGGACGAGAGGCAGACGACATAACATCATGAAAGTCTAAGCCTGAGGAAGATCATCATACCAAGAGTGGGGAGACGTAACAAGACTGTAAGTAAGAGCAGGTAAACGAGACAAAGCATCAGCAGCAGCGTTACTTTTACCAGGCTTATAATGAATATCAAAATGAAAGGACTGTAAAAACTGAAGCCAACGGTACTGACGATCACTAAGATCCTTTTGTGTATACAAATAACGAAGTGACTGGTGATCAGTAAAAACATCAAACGGAACACGATACAGATAATGACGCCACTTCTTTAAAGCAAAAATGATAGCAAGCAACTCTTTTTCATGAGTGGAATAGCGCTGCTCATACGAACGAAGACGACGGGATTCATATGCAATAACACACTGACGCTGACGTAACAAAGCACCTAATCCTGTGGAACTAGCATCAGTCTCAACAACAAAACGCTAGGAAAAATCTAGAAGACATAAAACAGGGGCAGTGGTAAGCTTAACCTTCAAAGTATCAAAAGCTGACTGACATGCGGGAGTCCAAGCAAACGAAGTTTCCTTTTTCAACAGAGCATGCAAAGGAGATGCAAGAGTGGCAAAATGAGCAACTGGTTTACGAAGATGGATAGCAAGAACAAGAAACATACGAACATCATGAACATCAGCAGGCACAGGCCATGAGAGAATAGAACGGACCTTACGAGGGTCGAGACGAACAGTACCATTAGTAACAAAGAAGCCCAAAAACTCGATTTATACAACAGCAAAAGAACATTTAGAACGTTTAGCATACAGATGATGAGTAACTAACAAAACAAAGACAGAACGAACGTGCTGAACATGAAGAGAGAGAGTGGTGCTATAAATGAGGATATCGTCAAAATAAACAATGACACACTTTCCAAGCAGAGGACGAAAGATGTTATTCATGACATTCTGAAAAGCGGGCGGGCCATTGGTAACACCAAAAGGAAGGACACGAAACTCATACAAACCAAAGTGGGTACGGAAAGCTGTCTTGTGCTCATCAGGAGGATGCATACGAATCTGGTGATAACCGGAACGGAGGTCAAGTTTCGAAAAGATCTTGGCTTGGCCTATTTGGTCAAACAGGTTATCCATATGAGGGATAGGGTACTGATTACGGATAGTAAGTTTATTTAAAGCACGATAATCAATACATAGACGTTTAGTACCATCCTTCTTATCAAAAGTAAAACAGGGGCACCAAAAGGACTGTGGCTAGGAACAATAAGGCCTTGACGTAATAAATCAAACACCTGATGCTGGACTTCCTTGCGCTCAACAATAGACATACAAAAAGGAGGACAAGGAGGTGATGCAGAGGAAACAAGGTCTATATGGTGGTTGACATCTCGTAAAGGTGGTAACTAAGTCGGCTCTCTAAAACATGCTCAAATTCACGCAACAGTTCAGAAAATACCTATGGCAGAGGTGGTGCATCCGCAATAGGCTGAACTGGCTGAACAGAAAGAATAGCTGCACAGTGGGCCTTCGGGAGGCTCCGTATGAACTGCTTCCCGGAAATAAGCTGATAGTCCTGCCAAGAATCAATACCGGAAAATACATGCTGAGTACCATCATGAGAGAATGTCAATGTCTGTTGCTGGAGGTCTATGGTAACCGCACCAAGGGATGCAAACCAATCAGCACCGAGGATAAGATCGTACCGTGTAAGTGGAATAATATGAAAATTTGCCTGACCAAGGAAGTCTCCAATCCGATATGAAAGCTGCTGATACATCTGCGTGCTAGGAAAAGAGTGTGCGCTGCCAACCTCAACATGCAGGGGATGACGCGTAGTGACTGGCATAGCACGAATGCGTGTAGTAATATGACTGCTGAGAAACGAGTGAGTGCTACCCGTGTCAACAAGGGCAATAAACTCACGACCAGTGATACGTACGTGAAGACGGATATGGCGTGGACCCGGCTTACCGGCCCAAGTAGCATAAGCAAGCTGAGCATGGCATACAGCTAGATCAGGGGGATCAGGAACAGGCTCAGTGGGTGTGGCAAACTGATCAACAGGTGGGTCATCATCAAGAATATGAAGGCATATGGCAGAATCACGACTATCATCAGGTGTGTTAGCATCATGGAAATAGACGGCAGTAGCAGTGGCAGGCTGTCGGCAATCACGGGCGATATAATCAGGACTCTTACAATTGAAACATAAGCGCTTCTCACGGATCTCAGACATCTCAGGCTGTGAGTAGCGACGAACAAAAACAAGACGAGGAGAAAAAGGAGGACGTGGTGCAGAAGGAAGAGTGGACGAAGGTGAACTGACAGATGTGGGACTAGCAGAGGATGGAGAGGAAAAAATAGGACGTGTGAAAGGACGCGAAGGACGAGAAACCGAGGAAGAGATGGGAGAGTACTTGTGCTGCAGTGCGGTAGCAAGGGAGATGGCGTGAGAAAGAGTGAGTGGGAAAAAAGAAGAAACATCATACCTGAGTGCGCCTCATAGACCAGCAACGTAGCGAGAGATGAGCTCCAATGTAGAAATATCTGGGAATAGATAGGAAAGCTCTGAAAATCGTGTCGTATAAGCAGCCAAGTCACCAGTGTGAGATAAACTGCGAAAGATGTCGCGCTATCGAATAAGCCACTGAGGATCAATCATCGCTAGGCAGAGTGCTGTCATAAACTCTGTCCAACTAGCAAGGCTAGGGTGTGAAGCCGTCTAGCGAAACACGCGCCACCAAGTAGCAGCACGGCCCTCCAAATGTAAGGCAGCCACATGTATCCGCTGAATGTCAGTCTTAGGAAACATAAGGAAGTAGGTCTCAAGCTTAGAATACCAATTCTCGAGTTCATTCCCATCGGATGACCCAGAATACACAGTAAGCTGAACCTTATCCTTAAAGTCTCGTGGCAAAGGACCAGAAGATGAAGGAGTCTCGGGTGGTGGACCTGTGGGGGAACATGTGGACATAGTGGAGAAACACTGGACTGTAATGATAGTGTAGCTGTTCCGCACCTTCTCCACCCTAAACCTGAAGAAGCCCACCCACGCGCTTTGCGTTTTACTTCTTGGTGCTAGAACGATTGGTGGTGGTGAAGGACGCATTGCGGCGGATGGTTTCTAGCGTGGCCTTCCGGGACTTTACAGACCTCCCCCATTCGGCATTTTTCCAGTCCACTGTGTACGGCGACGAGTTCTGGAGAGCTGCTGAGGAGATTAGTGGGATCCTTCTACCCATTTACAGAGTGTTGCGCCTGGTAGACCGTGAGGGGTGCACCCTCGGTCTCATTTACAAGTTCATGGACCGCATCGGCGAGGGGATTCTGTTGTCAGCCTTGGACGAGCACAGGTATGACTCTTCAGTGTCTAGTTTGTTGTTTCTCACTCGAGTCTGATGCGTTTCTTTTAGGCTATGGTTTAGTGATTGTTGCAATTTGTCTGCTGCAGGAGGCACGAGATCTCACGTATCTGGGAGGCCAGATGGGACTACTTCCACCGACCCATCCACGCCGTAGCCCACATGTTGCACCCCTTGTGGCACTCTACCCGAGAGAGGGACGATCCGGAGATACACCGGGGATGGGTGGAGTACACAGAGCGCGTATGGCCCGGACCAGGTACGTGTGAGAAATCGGTTGGTAGCAATGTTACTGCAGTATTGTACTCATTGGTAGTGTCTGAATTCGAGGGGTCTTACATGTGCCATGTTTTTCCTCTTGCCAACAGGTCCGATGCTGGCCAACATTGCAAGCCAGCTGCTCGCATTTGAGCACTTCCAGTTTCCTTTCGATGGAGAGCAGAGTCGGCGGAGGGAGGATCAGCTGAGGCCCGTTACATGGTGGTGCATCCACAGGCGCAGCACAGGTGACCTGAGGCGATTGGCTGAGAGAGTCCTTGCACAGGACTGTTCAGCAGGAGCTTGTGAGCGGAATTGGAGCACCTGGGCCTTGTATCACACGCAGAAGAGGAACAGGTTGTCAATCGAGCAATGTAGGCGGTTGGTGTTTGTGAACACCAACGGCCGTATGTTGAGGCACACACGAGGAGAGGGTCAGATGCTTGAGGTGAGTCACATCATCACCCCTTTTTTCTTGCTATGCTTTGATGAATTGATTTGCTTTCAAAATATGCAGTGAGTTGCACAATACCTGCCTGACAACAATGTATTGCTTTTGGTTGCAGGTGGACCCTGACACTTGCTTGGTGGATTCGATAGCTGCTGCTCCTCGGGCACCACCCACACAGGAGGAGATGGATGATGAGATCCATAGAGAGCTCTACAGACAGGCACAGGCTGACGCACGGGCTTTACGGCGGCAGAGGAGGACCGAGGCAGAGGGAGAGGGCTGAGGAGGGAGATGACGAGGGCTCGGAGGGTGGAGAGATGCTCGGGGCAGACAATGTGGAGGAGAAGGAGTGGATTGAGGGAGATACAGAGGAGGACGAGGAGATGCGGGCTGAGGCACAGGGGGATGACCTGGTTGACCTGCTGGTGGACCCTGATGCAGAGATAGAGGAGGAGCCAGCCATTCCTGCACGTAGGCCTAGGGGGAGACCTAGAGGTTCTAGGAGGGGGGGGCTGAGTACTCTTTTTGTAGACAGGAGTGGAGCATCACAGGCAGTCGTCGGCCAGGCATCATCACAGTGGGTAGGGCCATCCCAGGGCATAGGGTCACAGCCACTTGACACACAAGCACAACGGAGTAGACAGAGGGCTGGGGGCAGCCAGATGGGGGCCAGAGGAGGGGAGAGAGGCAGAGGCAGACGCAGAGATAGAGGCAGGGGGAGGGGGGTGGTCCAGAGACAGGGCACGCAGCAGGGATCCAGAGCATGCAGCAGAGCCAGGGCCACACCACGACATATGGCTCCCTCCAGTTCCGATTCATCTGCGGACCCATGGGATCTACAGTCCACAGATTCGAATGATTTATCCTACCATGACTCTGACGAGCCTTAGTTATATAGTTTTAATTACGTTCATGGAACATCATTGTACCCGTTTTTGGTGCCATGTGGCCCGATATTATATATTATGATGATCCTATTCACAGCATTGTCGTGATTCAGTATTGTTCTTTGTGGTTTTAGTTCAGTAAATTCGATTTTATGGTTTATAATTTATGGTTGTAGAGAGAGAGAGAGAGAGAGAGAGAGAGAGTATGGTTGTTTTGTCAAAAATTGTTTCATTTAAGGCTAAAGTTCTGAATGATTCAGCTGGGTTTTTGTTCAACATGGTTTTAGTTCCGTTTGTTGTGAATCGTGATCAGAGAGAGAGATAGAGAGAGGGAGAATCAGAGAAAGGGAGATTCCTGCTATGTTCACTGGGAATGCCTCAATGTGTTCTCTTTTTTTTTATATGGGATGCAGCTTTAGCGTAAAGGGACCATCCTGCACCTGAAACAGTCGACAAACTACACAATCATATTCCCCTCGATCAGAGCTTTCATCTGATACCCATATTGCACAAAAAAATTTCAAAAAAAAAAAAAATCGATTCTACACGATTCTGGGAAAAGCCTGAATCGCGAATCGGGATCGCGATTCAGAATCGTGCTGCAACTATGATATAAATCAATCTATGATCACGGTCTCTAAAAATATGTATAACAAGGCATAAATGGGCCTCCCCTTATTCTATCATGTCGAATTCCTTCGATGACATCTTTTTGACATCCTTCAGCATTCGAATGTCATTACTAAAAAGTAATGTGTCATCAACATATAATGTACTGATAACAAAAGATGAATCCACTGATTTGTAATAGACATTACAATTAGCTGAACTTGGTATAAAGCCTTGTTGAATTGAAAATTCGTTGATTCAATGAATGAGAGATTGATACTCTCTGTCCATTGTTGATCTCTACTGATGTGCATCTGGACTAGAAATTGCCTCAAAACAGTCAACCGGTTCTTTGACAAGAAAACAAGTGGCTATGGCATTGTCGATAAATTTGTCTGGAGGAACTCTGTGTCAATTTGATCTTCGAGGAACTGGCGCATCCGGCTTTTGCTGCTACGGTTGTGTCGAGTCGTCTGCTTCTAAATCATTAAATAACGTAGAGTTGAGATTCAAACTTGATGCGATATCGGGTAAGGATTCGACATTTGTAGCTTTCTCCTTTCCCTTGAGATCGACGATTTGATCTTCAAGAAAGATAACATCTCTACTTACTGAAATCTTCTTAGTCACTGAAATGTAGATCCCATAAGCCTTATGATTCGAAGAGTATCCAACAAAGATAGACTTAGAACTAATAGAATCCAGCCCCTTTCAAAGTTCAGCTAGAATCTGTGTGAAATCAATACAACCGAAAGTTTGAAGATGCCTTACCGACGGGTGTAGTGTTTTGTCAACTAAGGCTTTGCTTGTAAGTCGATTCTGAAGATATGTTGTTGTCGAGACGGCTTCTGCCCAAAAAGTCTTCGACAATCCTACAGGTAACATCATGCTTTTCGAACATTCAACAAGTGCACGATTTTACGTTCAGCCACTCCATTCGACTATGGAGAATAGCTGGTGGTATATTGCCTACGAATGTCGTAGGCTTTGCAGTAATCTTTGAATTCAATCAAAATGAATTCATTGCCACCATTAGTCTGAATTGCCTTGATCTTCCTGGAAATCTGATTCTCAGCTTCCTACTTGAATTGCTGAAAATACTTGAAGGCTTCTGATTTCTTTTTCAGAAAGTAAACTATTGTCCTCCTCGAATAATCGTCAATAAAGGTCAGAAAGTATTTTGCTCCCCTATCAAGAGACTCTGCATGGATCCACATATGTCGTTGTGCACAATATCTAACACACCTTTGGATGTGTGTTGCAAATCAGATTTGAAAGGAGTTCTAGCATGCTTGGCTAGAATACAACTTCGACAAACTATACGATCTGATATATTGTCGCAGTCGAGATCTCAAACAATCTATTTAGCTGACATTTTTCTGAGACAAGTGAGATTGACATGACCCATCCTATTATGCCATAGTAAATCTCTATCTTCCAAAGTAGAAGTAGATAGAGAATGAACAGTCGAAGCATTGCGATAACTAAGCTTGTAAAGATTGCCTTGCCTCCTTCCGAGTGCAAGTACCTTATTGCTTTTGTCTAAGAACAAGTATTAGAATCAAATTCGACTTTATGGCGCAAATCAGTTATTCTACTTATAAAGAGTAGATTTTTGGTAAGATTTGGAACACGAAAAACATTTGGAATAAGAATAGTACCATCTTGAAATTGCAATTTGACAATGCCTGCACCATCAATATTGTGAGGACTGCTATCACCCAATGAGACATACTTATGAGTCGTAGCTTGATTGTACTCATGGAACCAATTTTCTTGGCCTGTCATGTGCTGAGTAGCACCTGAATCTTGTCGGTCTTCATTCGCTATGCAGCAATCATCTTTGAATCATCAATAATTCCACACATTCCAAAGGCCCTTTCCCATTTCTGCAACCAGTTTTCCACGGCATCTATGGTTCTTACAGCTATTGCACCTGCAAACTTTGGAGGTTTCAAGTCCTTAAAGCAACTTGCGATTTCTACCAAGATCCACGTCTCTTTCAGTTGAGCCAGGCTCACCACCCAAATTCCATGTACCACTGACTCTTTCAAGTGCATGGCCAAGCTTCAATTGCTCTTATATCTGCTTTAACATCAACTCCAAGCCATCAACCTTGGTAGAAAGTGCATCGATCCTCTGAGAATCATGTGTAGTATCATTAGAGGATGCCATAGCAAAAACTAGCCAGGAAAAAGCGAAGCAACTTGCAAAATTGTGCAAAACCCAAAAATAAAATTATTTGAAACAACGCACAAATAAGCTTTTTTCACCCCAAACCAACTACACAACGGGACTCCCTGAATTCTTAAGAGAACTGGATAGAATAGATCTTTTACGACCCAATTCTAGCAACCTACAAACTCTTTGCCTTCAAATATCAGCAAGCAAGGGTTTGAAAGTGACAATCTACAGAAAGAGTAATAGGCTCTACTGACCTACCACTAGATCCCTATGCATGAATCACTCTATAGATGAAAAATCTCTCACGTCATCAATACAACACATCTCTAGTCCTCATATGAAAACAAGGAGCAAAGTTTGAGCGGCTAATTTTAAAAAGGCAATGATATCTCCCTCTAATCTCGTAACACAATGGACAAAGGATAATAAAATGCTCCTTAGTCTCCTCCTCATCCAAAGAATAATCCTAACAAATCCTATCATGCGTCTAGTGATCGTCTGGAACTTGCCGCTCTCTACTTGGAGATGATGAGAAGGTATGCAAAGTTGTCCCAGAGTGAAACTAAGTCTATGTGACAACCTTGAATCTAAGTATCATGACAAAATCAATAGGTAAGATGACATATCTAGGAATGGGGTCCCCTTTAGGGGAGGTGAGATGAAATTACCAACTGTGCCCAGAAGATGCATGGCCTGAAAATACCAAGATATCTTATGACTGGACACCTCTGCAACCTATCTGTGCCACATCATCCAATTCCCCTAAGACTCACAAATAGACCCATAAAAGGCCTACTAAGATCTCTAGCGGGAAACGCTATCCGAGATCAGTCGTGGGCATGACATTCTTCCCCCCTTATTCAAGTTCTGTCCTCATAATTAAAACTAGAGAAGTTCCTCCTTAAGCTCCCTTCTTGTTCCCAGGAATCATCATTGCATGTGCGACCCTTCCATCAAACCAGATGCTCGGTAACTATACGATTCCTCAATTGTTTAGTTCTTGTATCCAAGATCTTTTCGGGTTCAAGTCAGGACTCACCCGATGATTCATCCAACAGGTCCAATTGGTCTCCAGAACCAACACGCTCCCCTTCACATAGACTCTTCTTGAGTCGGCTTACGTGAAAAACCGGGTGCACTTTAGTTCCTTCATTGGTGTCATTCCCACGACTGATCTCGGATTCTTTATCCCGCTAGAGGTCAGTAGGCCTACCTCGACCCGTAATTTAATTATGATTACGAGGAGTTTGGGGCCCTCACTTGCTTATGGTCATAATTAATGGTTGGAGGCCTAAACTCATGATGGACAGATCAGCCACAGATGATAGTGATGAGGACAGTGACACTTTGAGCCATAGAAACCAAAGACGGCGCACTGCTCATAATCAGATGGTTCCCAAAGCTGCACTTCATACCATGAGGGATCACACACCTTACAAACAACTCCACCAACGATGTCAGTAGCACATATCTCCTCCAACTGCAGCCCCTATCGCATCTTTCTTCAGTACCAGCAGGACTTGATACAGCATGTTACCATTTCCATATGTTTTACATTTGCAGTCTTATACTAGATGCATTCTACTTTGATTTTAGTACATACCCCTGGTTTATTATGTATTGTTTCGGAGACATTTCATAAGCTCCCCATTGTGTCACATACCTGATATGTACTCATTCGTCTTATATGCCTTTTGGCATGGAAAAGACATTAATCTCTCTCTCTCTCTCTCTCTCTCTCTCTCTCTCTCTCTCTCTCTCTCTCTCTCTCTCTCTCTCTCTCTCTCTCTCTCTCTCTTCTCTCTCTCTCTCTCTCTCTCTCTCTCTCTCTCTCTCTCTCTCTCTCAATGTCACACACACACACACTCATATACATGATTTTGGCCATAAACATGACTCCAATATGAGACAGTGAATTTGGTGTGAGCTTCAATGTATAACTATAGACTTTCAAATTTCAATAAGTAGTAAAGAAACATAAGCCTTCAAGAGAGCAATTTTTTCTTAGGACTTCAAAAAATGGTAAAAGCACAACTAAATGGATGGCATACAAAATACATGGTTATGGAAGCGAACCCATTACATTGTATGAAAGTGTCCAAACATCATCCAAGCTACTTTTACACCAATCGTATTAGAGATATACAGCTACTTTTATACACAGTTAATTGTTAGAGAGAAAGGATATGTAAAAGTGAATCCAATGTCTAGAAGAAGCATAGGAGAGGGATGGAAGACAAACGTGCAAAAGAAAATTATGTGACAAAGCTTTGCTCATGTTTTATGATGTTAAAAGTCTTGCAAGAATATTTATCATCTTCATGAACATTTGTCAAAGCCAAGTTGCATTGATACACTCCTTGAAAAACTTTTGTCATGACCTAGCTTGCAATGGTGGGTGGAATTTTTTAAGTGTCAAAAGTTCAAGTTGAAAGTAAGAGGATTCTTTGGTTGGGCATTAACCCTTATAGTTTTTGCCTTGGCACTCTTAGGACTAGCTTCACCAGTAGGTGTCAAGGGAGACTCCAACCCTAAATCTTATAACCACATGGACTCAAGGGGCACAACCACTTGATCGACCTCCCTTGGATTTCAGTATCTAATTCCATCTTCACCATGTACTACTATATACCTAAAACCTAAAATTTAATGATCCACAAAATGTATCTAGATCAAGTCTAGAATGTCACTTTCTAATTAGCTATGGAGTTGACCATCTTCAAGTATTTAGTTGTCAATAGATCTTCCATTGAAAAAGCAAACAGATATTCTCAGCATTATTCCTAAGCCAAAGTCACTTACGCATTTCGTGAGTCGAATGTTCCCTGGAGAGTACTGGATGTAGACAGCAGGAATCGGAGAGCCACAATGCACACACCTCATGATATTTGAGCTAAACTGCAAATCAAAATATCACTACAAAAACTCGATAGAAGATTCAACAACACTTCTCTCTCCATTGAAAACTCACTAAATTGCAGAAACTCTCTTGCTACACCAACATACAAGAACGAGCAAGCATTCTATGCATCAACAGTCTTTGCATACAGACAAAAGCTGGTAGAATAATTAATACGACGATGCATTCTGAGAAGCTAAAAAGGTAGTAGTAACAAGAATCAGCTACTATTACTTCGCATCACAAATAAAAGATTAAGAAAACTGCGAGATTTGCTTTGAAACGTGACTGATTACCTAGAGAAGAGAGCGATCATGAGAAAATGTGCCCAATTTTACAACCCACATGTCTTTTGCAGCTACAATAGATGGAGTTGGCGATCAAAGAACAAATGGGTTTCCTGCCTCGCATGCATGTATTTTCTGCCATCATACTCCTCTGATCTTCCTCCATTTTGATAAAGCTTCCCACTTTTCCAGCAATGAATTTGCTCTAGTGAATAGAACAGCATCCATATCATCACTTCATCTATGAACAATATGGAGAGTTTCATATATTCCACCCTAGGAGGCAGGGTTGGAGTTTGAAGGGCATGCTTTCCTATTGGGAAGGGTGCTGCTTTCCTCTAGCCTTTCAAATTGATAAGCTAATTCATATTGTCTTCCAAGTGGAATGTGCAAAGAGTGTAAACCCCTTAAAAACATGTTTTATGAGAGCCTTAAAATAATTTGGCTTTCAATTGAGATGAAATGTGCAATATTTCAAATTCAAACTTGCTTATTGATCTTTATATTAATATTGGTCACGAGAGCTAGATATGTGTGTTTGTCGAGAGTACTTATTAGGGTGGTCTCAAACTAGCGACAAATCCTTTGCTTGGCCCTTTGACTTGCCGCCCATTTTTTGAAGTTTGGCAAGTGAGTTGACTGGGCAATTAACCACCTCCCTTTGAAAGTTGGTTGGCAATGCTAAATGAAGGGATGCAATTTGATTGGCCAGTTTGAATCCCTACCATCTCGTTCAAGCAATGTCCTCAAGCCCAAAAAATGTGCTTGAGTTGCCCCTATGTGGCATGGGTCCCATGTCACCTCATCTGTCAAAAGTCAAGGAAAAAGGACAAAGGGTCCCTTAAATCTAAATGTGCAGCCAAAGGAGAGAAGCTTGGGAAAGGTAGGAGGACGTTGGAGCGAGGAGTAAACGGAGGCAGATGAGGCCAAATACGATAGTAAAAAGAGGTGCCAATGCTAAAAGGGGGTGCATCAAGGAAGAAAGGTGGCGAAGCACTAGGGACCTGTTCTTGAATAAAGGGGGAATGACTAGGCCCCCATCCATCGTAGCAGCTATACAAATGGGCCAAGACAAGAGAGGACGTTTGTCAGCCCAAAGGAATCGACAAAGGAGCTTGGATAGGGAGTCACCAGATAGGTCGTGAGGATGTGTCTAACTACCAAAACCCTAGAAGCAAAGGACACAATATGGGAGTTCCATGAAGCCAATTTGTGGGTGAAGAACTGAAGGAACCGGCTAGAGTGCTAAGAGGAGGTCAAGTGAAGACCAAAGGCCATACCGAGAAGATGAGTCATCGTGCCATGGGACAACCTGAATACCCAAGGAAGAGACCCATGAGGGGGTATAGGAAGTTATGACGTGGAGCTCTGATTTTTTCTTGTTCAATATGGAGGAAGAGTAGTAGCAAAACTCAACAAAAAGACAAAGGACATGGCGAACTTGGGATTCATGGAGAAGAGACAAAAGAGTGACATCATCCATGAATATCTGGTGATAAAGAGAAATAAGTGGGAAAAAGATCGGGGTCATGGTAAAGGACACGAGTTAGAGGTTTAGTGGCAATGGCAAAAAAGCAAGAGTGAAAGCAGGTAGCCATGGGGGATTCCACAGGTAGGGGAAAAGGGAGCATAGAGGCAACCATTAAAAATGATCCTACAAGAAGAGAAAGAGTATAGAGCATGCACAAACCTGGAGAAGGGAGTGGGGAGACCCAGGGCCTAGCAGCAGCAGAGGATGCAATCCCAATTGATGTGGTCTAAAGCTTTGTTGAGGTCTAAGCGGAGAATCAATGAGGGAGTATAAGATGTTGAGATGCATGTCAACCGTGGCCCAAATGTTAAAAATGGAGTCCATAATGTTACAACCTTCAACAAAACCAAATTGTGTTGGATTTAATCTAATAATTGATCTTTAATCTACATCCATTCATTTATCCAGTTTTGCAATTTTACTCATGTCTTTACACAGTCTATAGAAATACATGGGAATGGCTAACAGTCGGATTCGACAACAACAAAGAGTATCGAAGGTGTTCAAACTATTGAAGGTTAACAGAACTTGTTTTCACTTGTTTTGAAGCTAATGACTTGCCCTAACGATTTTAATGGGAGAGAATATATACTATGGAAACTCGCCCATCTCCCTATTAGATTTTCTAATCTATGAAGCCAGGATCCCCTCCTCTCTTGCATTCATTCACCATGGCTTGGGGGTGAAGTGGTTAGGGTATTGACTAGCCATTTCATGTTGGTTGGGTGGTTTTGCTCCACAGGTGTCCTTTTGGTTGCATGCAACAGGATCTAGTCGGATTTTCACTTGATGATCCTTACAGTGGTATCAGAGCAAGGCTTTGCATCAATCAAAAGGTGGAGTTGCTTCTTGATTTTTCTCATTTTTTTGGCATTTCCTCCTTGCTTTGTACTTCCAGGTGGTGGAATTGATCTCCAAGTAGGTGGCTTCTTTGAATTTGGTTTGATTTCAGCCTATTGATCATGATTATGGACTTTATCCATAGGATTTGATGGAAATCGATGAATTTTTTACAGTTTTTTGTGATTTTTCACCTAGAATTCAAAAAAAATTCTTGGAATTTATCATAACTACTGATCTAGTACGTTTTCTAGATTGTACTTGCTATTTTACATCATTATTGATTGGATCTAATGATTGCATGTCGGTTGAAAAGTCAAAAGGGTGCTTTAGATAGTGACTTTTAGCCAAAATTTGGAAGACTAGAAATGGGCTATAAAAATCATAATTGACTGAAATCAGAACTTGTAGTGCTTGCATGTAACTAGAGTATGATTGCACTTGACTGTGGATTTGATCCACAAAAATTGGTCAAAAAACATGGTTTTTTTTATGGTTTTTGGACTAATTTTGGGGATTTTCACAAAATTCTTGGCCAATACTTTGCATGCACATTTTTAGAGGTGTAATGATGATTTCCTAAGGCTTTCATGAAGTTTGGTTAGGATTGGACACCATTAAGAGTCTCAAAAAGTAAAAAAAATAGTGTATTTTTGAGCATGAATAACTCTCAAATTGTGGTCAGAACCTGCTGGATTTTTTTACAAGCTTAAATATATGATGGATTTCCTTTTATTTGAGCCATCATGCGCAGGTGGGAATAAAGTTTTAATTTTAACCTTATGTCCAAAGATGTCTATATAAGTCAGCGTAATCTTGGTTTGAATACTAAAATGTGTTGTAGGTTGATTAGTTGAAGAAATTTTGTTGTAAAAGTATGATGGTTGGAAAACTTGTGATGTGGAATTATTCACTTCAAAGATTTCCCATATATGTTATTTACTCATGAGAGATAGAGTTCTTTTGTAGCTGAGTGACAAGATTCTCAATGAGTTATGTGAGTAACATATATATGCAGATTATGGATATACCAGCCAGTGTGTAGCCTATGTTTATGTATAGGAACATAGTTGGATATGTTGTACGTATGTCCTAATCTTGTGGATCTCCTATGTGTTTCCTATGTACTGAGTTTATATCGTATACTTAAACTAGTCAATGTGCATAGACATATGAACAAGTAATGTCTGGAACAGTTACTTGCAGGTTAATGACCCTTTTTGTAGAAAAGATAATTCATTAAGTTAGTTATGATTTAGAAGATGATCTAAATGTGGTATTATTCTGGAATTAATTTCAGAATATACGAATTCGGCACCTAGACATTTGAGATTTCTGATTCATTTGCAACAGACTTGAGTAATTGGATTACTCCTGGTTAAAAATTAATTGGTTGAATAAGCAGTGTGAAGAAGATTCACTAAGAACTGTTTATTTTATCTATATTGCTTATAAGACACATGATTTGTGAATCATCTGGATTCATCTATATAAATTATGTGCATAGAATACAGGAAATTCTTGGTATAGGATATTCAAGAATAACCACTTAATTCAGTTGGAATTCAACATAACGTTGTAATCTCTGGATGTTGTTCTAGATGATTGTATGAGGTTTATAATGTAAAGACGAGTGTTTAAATGGTTTTGGTATGTCTTTTTTCTTTAATTATTTGATTGATCGTAGAATTTGGATAACTCATAGTCTAGTTAAGGATTTGGTTAGAAGAATATTCTTGAAATCCAGTAATTTTCTTTGGAGAAAAATATTTTAGAATAATTCTTATATTTCTTGAGTGGTATGTTGCACATATACTCCAATATCTTTCAATGATTAAGTATGGTTTTGGAATCCTATAAATTATGATTAACGGATCATAAAATTCTAAATGTTTATGATTGACGAATCATAAATTGATACTTAATGGTCATCGGAATATTATAAGGAAATGTGATAATTCTTAAGATAATGAGTAATTCTCGATCTATAAAGAGTCAAGGATTTAGATAAGTTATTTAAAATCTAAATTTTTTTACTCCAATATTTATTTGAGATTGTGTGGATCTCACAGGCATTCTCATAATAAGTGTTCTTACTTATGAGGAGTTTGCTTACCTTATTGGATGAAGTTCTACTATTGATTGGGTCTTGCATGTGATGCTAGGAATAGAGCATTTAACTCAAGACAGTATCTGGAGTACTCAAAATTGAATTAAAGTCATTTTTATCTTGATGGATCTCCTAAGAAATTTTGGTAGGATGAATTGTAATACCTTAATTTTTTATAAATCTAAGTGTATATGTACCAAGAAGCATTTATGACTGGTCTACAAAGAATTGGGGATAGTCTTGGACTATAATTGTTTGTTTCTTTAACTTTTGAACATTGATTTCCAATGTAAGTTGACATTTCACCCAGTGATTCATGTAAATTGAGGTTACATGAAGGTGATATTACTAGATTTGGGAGATCAAGCCCAATAGGAAAATTTATCGCTTAGTGTACTTCGAAAGGCAAATACAGTACTTCAGTGTAGAGATAGATAATTGGAGAATTGTTCCATCTCTAAGTACTTACTTGACTATTGAAGTCAAACTAAGGATAATGATTTTCAAGGTAAATATAAAAGTTAAAAGACTGATTTCTGAGCTTTTGAACTTGATCTTCAGGATTAGTTGACTACTCACCCAGTGTATCATGTAAATTTAGTTTATATGACGATGACAGTTGGATATATTGAAGATTTTACTCATTTGGAGAACTTATCGCTCAATGTACCTTTGGAACTTGAGAGAGTACTCAAAATCATATATAAATAATTGAGAAATCATTTTATCTCTGAGTGCTTTATAAGGTTGGTTGGTCAGATTTGGGAAAGAGTTAAAAGCATACAAAGTGGATCTTACCTAGTTTTCTGTTCTGAGGACATAACTGATTTAAATTAATGAATGGCAACAGTAGGAATGAACGATGAATGAATGACTACGATTAGTATAAATAGGAAAGATGAATGATGAATGGATGATCCCCAACCATGGCCCGCACCTATAACTAAGATGCTCTCACATCCAAGCATGTCCAACTGATGTCACCATACATCATCCAAGATCAACCATCGATCCAATGAGTGCTCCAAGCCTCATCCCTGATGCATCTCCCAAACAAAGCCATGCTCCAAACCGCTTTGCCCTGACATCCTATCTAGTAAAACTTGGAAGCTGATTCCCATCCATTCCCTATGCTCCAAGCACAAGAGTCTACCAAAGACTCAATGAATGAATGTACGCAAAACTCACCATAGGCTATATCTGGATAGCTCACCCATCTCCTTGAGATACTGATGATGATTTGCCTCTCCTACATCCCATGTAGGCTCAACTTCCCATGCTTGACATTGCCAACTCTGATTTGACCAGTACATAGGCCTCCCACCAAGGAGCCTATCTCACCACTGTATCCATCATATCAACCAAACCAAAGCAAATGCAAACTAGATCCAACCATCATGATGATCAACTCACCCACGATCCGTAGCATATCAGGTAGGATAGCTCCAACGGAACCCTGTACCTTGTACTATCTGATAACCAAATATCCATTACCCGTTGATAGCTCCCAAGAATCTGTCCACCTGTAGTGCAACTAGACTCCAACTAGATCTAACCAAACAACTGCATCATGCTTACCAAATAATGATGGATAAAAAAAAACATGTGATGCCAACATGGAGACTACCATGCATTTATGTAACCATGTAGCTCACTTGAATACTCACCAAGTATCAGCAATTACTCCCTGAGTAATCATCTCCATCCTTGATGGCTCACAACCATAGGCATAATGGATCCACATCACCCCATAAATGCACTCCATGCCCACAGAATATGTACCACCTCCAAGTACACTCCATGTCACCTACCTCCAAGTAGGCTTGATCCGTCTCAGGTCACCACGCATGATGCACCAGCTGAAGAACATCTCCTATACATCCAATGACGGATCATACCTTAGCAACTGTAGCACTTCTCTGAGTGCCACCCCAATGGACTCAATTAGGGGATAATAGAACTAAAAAATGGGCCCTTTGTAAATATGTTTCTTTTGACTTTGCATGCCTTCAACGTCCAAGTGGCCCAATAAATTGTGTTCATCTGTGACCAATTGTAACAGTGCTTGACGAACAAATTTTTTTTTGGCATTCTCGATCAAAATTTGACGATTTTCAATAATCTCGCTGTGCAGAACAAATGATTGTGATTGGACCCCGTTATTTTTCAAATACTCCTTTGATGCTTGTATTTGTAAACTCAAGGTTAATTTGGAGTCAATGTTCATGAACTATAGTTAACTAATCTCTACAGTTCAGAAACTTCTTGTCATTCTTAGGTATACCTCTCATTCTCTTCATTCTCATTCGTAATCAGCCTCCATAAACATATTTTGGACTAATGGCGACACATAATCGAAAACCAAGAGGAACCATTGATGCTATCAATATTTGCAATGAAAAAATACAGAAGATCAATGGATACCAAGAATATATCGTAAATATTAGTGGATTTTAATGCATCCTTCTTCAAGAGGCTCTTTCCAGAATTTAAAAAAAAAAAATCAGATAACATATATAGAAGCTCTTGGAAAGGAAGGATAATGGATTTCAAAGTATCAGTTGCTAGTCAATCTATCACGGAAGTTTTAGTTCAGCATGCTTATCTTCACAAAGAGTTCACCGTCCAAGACTTGAATCCAGATGATTGAAGAAAATGCAATTGTAAGTATATGATTACTATGTACATATTCAGATTAAATTTCTTTTGTATTAGTATTTTATTTATAATAAATTGCGTGGAGTGTGATTATAGCACACAGTTGCGATATGTCGCAGCTGCACATGAAAAAGTTGTTTGTCAATTATTTTGTTATGAAGTTATCACACAATCTTTCAAGTCACTACTAACACAGTACAATTATGTTCATAAGACTTTGTATTATGTAGTTCAAGACGAATACATTTTATATTTGTTAGAGATTCTCTCACCAATTTACAATTGTTGTCTAGGATCTCTCACCCAGATTACAAATGCACAACAGACATCCTTTCAAATGTACCAGAGTAGAACTTCACAAAATAGGAAACAAGCAGTCATTAACAAAGTGGCTATGATTTTCAAGAAAGTAAAAGGTGTAAGAACCATCAGAACATTGCTATTTCAAGAAACAAATATGATCAAGAGGATGAAAACAGCTCTTTGCTGAGCTCTCTAATCAAAAGGTTTGAATCATAAGCTTGGCTAAGTTTTCCAAGCTCATAAAAAGACATACACTAAACGAGAGACTTAGCTGATATGGGTAGAGGCCCAACTGATAGACAATCTTAAAGAAGTTAATAGCCATACCTGACAGAGATGTTGCATATACATAGATGTCTTGACGCTGCTCTCATGTCTCGTTATGGCTTGTTTTTCATGCCCCAGTCGTTGCTCATGCCTCAGCCGCTCATTTCTCAGCCCTCACTGCTTCAAGCTTCAAGAAATAGAAGAAAGCTCACAATTTATCATCCCTATTCGTGATTCCTTAACTCTGCACATGCAATGAAACAAGACATTCCTACTCAAAATTGAATTTGATTGAACTGAACTGTCTTCTAGCATTTGTGCATGCCAAAACACAGAAGTAGTCCTCATCTGGGACAATAGAAGGTGCATTTAAAAAGGTTTGGCAGCTGTGACATCAAAAAAGGAAGATTGCAATTGCCAATTTGCCCTCAACAACTGACCAAATGGCATAATCTGTTCGTCGAGTAGCCAGAAGAGCTGAGCTGCCAGAATATAATTTCAACTTTCAACAAAACTAAAAAAAATAGCTAAATACAACTGGTTAAGATCAATATGCATTTCTTGTATTTAAAACTTATGAGTAAGGCCATTAATAAATGGCAAAACCAAACTTTGAGAGAGCTACATATGCAGGTTATCATATTTATCAACAATAAGTTTAAAGATTAAAACCTTTGATGGGTATGCAAGCATATCAATCTAAATCATTGCTTCACTATTTTGGAATCTGTAGTCACACACAACAATAAAAAGTGGCAATGAATCAGCAATAGGAACAACAAAACCATCAGCTATAGTCTATTTAGAGGGAAACCTACTTAATCAGGGTTTAGGGCCAAGTGAGGCATGGACCACTGATGAAACATCTCAAAATTCAAACATCTTGGAGATGACTCCTCTGGCTGATAGGAAGGTAAATTTTTTTGCTTTTACTCCCTTCAAACGTTCCACAAGCCTTGCTCTAGCTGTTTCGCTGCCAAGAAGAGACTAAACAAGGGATTATCAACTTATTGATTTCTCTAATGCATAAATTGTAGTGTGGGCAGAATTGAAATTTGAGATGATCTAAGCTGGTTGAAATTTAGGTAATGCATATATAGCTTGCTTCTGCAGCTTGCCTTTCCCCCCTCACTCACTCCTTCTAGTTCTACTCCCTTGCATCTCCTTCATTTGCTTTCACCTCGATCAACTGGTGATGCTACTCCACCTACCTTCAGTGCCCATCCCCCACACCAGACCAGCTTGGATCTGTTGCGTGAGAAGCTCAAACATCTCAGCCGCTAGGACATGAGATTATTTTCTAATGCCAGAAGTGAATTTGCAAGCTGGAATCACTCAAGAGGATCAAGCAGAACAACATCCCTAGAAGTTCCACAAATAGCTGCTGCATTTTGTAATACCTCTGACATTGGAAAGAGCATGATGAAGTGTCCATCTTACTTTGATATTTACAACCCGAACATTGGACAGACCTCCGGCGCATCCATGTCCTCAAACAATGTATCGAAGTTACGACACTTGGATCGAATTCGAGTGCGATTTCCTGGAAGGAATCAGATCAGTATCCAAAGGTTTTGGTTAAGCAATATTCCAACATACTGCAACGTGAGAATTTAAGGCAATTCAAGGTAGAGCCATACATAGAACCTGTAAACGAAGGTGTTCAACTTTTTCACAAAAGTCTTGATCACAGTGAATGGATAGGAAAAAACTTGGTTTAAAAAGCGCCTCATTTGCTGCACTCAAGCCTATCTTCGGACAATTCGGTGACTGAGGTCTAGGAGATGCCTGCAACACTCTATAAAAGTGTTGCCTCAAGAGGAATACTAGAAGTGGACAGTCTCTGGGGTTGTTGATCATTTCGAACCTGGTTTTCATTCATGGTGCATAAATATTTCTTAAGGATGAGGTTGATTTTGATATATAGCTTGAGGGCAGTGACTTTTCTTGCATATTCAAAAGCCAAGGTTCCTTTGATTATGCTATATTGGAGTTTCTTTCTGTTTTGATCCCTCCTACGAGTGAAAATCTTCTTCTACTGATTTTCTTCTTCACGTTTTCTACAGACTTGGATTCTCTCAGACTCATGATGACAGTCTGATGTTGGGAAAAAAAATCGTTGCAAACAGTTGTGTTCATAGATGTATAGGGAGGTTAATATTAGAGGAGTAATTCACGGACCAGCTTTTCCTGAGACATATACTTTTGTGTTGAATTTTAGGCACAAATTCTAAATATACAAGCTGATATTCTGTGTTTGATGTGGACATGCGAACTGTAGATAAAAATTCCACTATTTCTAATATCAAGTCTTTGGCTTGCTAATCAACGGCGATCGGCAATCCAAAGACTTGATGTAGGTGCCGAAGTAATCTATGGAAAGCATTTGTTGCTTCAGCCTCTTCTTCTCACACTCTTTGATCAAGAAGCCTCATCACCGTTGTTGCATACAACACTCACTCATTTGACCTTTTTAGTTTACGGATTTGCAACAGAATCATGAGCCTCTGATCGCTTACAGTAGCTTATTCGAATGCTACAAGGGTTGCCAAAATAGAAGATTTAATTATCTGGCTGATTTGAAGAGATGGAAAAAACTTTGAGAGACGAGTAAGTACTAAGTAGTCAGTCTCATTGCATCAATATCGCCCTTTCAGAAAATTTTCTGTTAATTAAAGTGTCATGCATTTAATAGCACATCAGTCGTTTATAGAGAACATATAATAAGTGGTCACTTAATTTAGAACACCTGCTCGGCTATAAAAGCACAAATACTTTATTTCATGCTCATGCGTAGAAGCTTCATCCTCCACAATGTTTGAGCAAACATATTTGATTCAATGATAACAAACGATTCTCATTCCAGAAATCAAACAAGTTCAAAATAAAGTCCAATTTTGGAAGTTTTTCACACAAAAATATGTACAAAAAAAATCCTCAAACCACCTGTGTATCAATTGTATTGTATTAGACAAAAATCCAACAACAGCTATGAGAAAGAAACAGACGCAAACTCGAAACTTTTCTATTCGTGACCAACTCGAAAGATTCGCAAAACAGTGTCTTGTGGAAGCTTGTGGTTTTCTTGTTGAAACTCGAAAGATTTGCGAACAGAATCTTGTCGCGAGATAGAACTGATTTGTGGAGTGCATTATGATGTCCAGTTCTAATCCATCAAATACAAACACTGAAAGTTTTTGTGGTCTTGTGCCACTCGTGGGTCTGGTTAGCAGACAAGGGTTGGATCTTTTAAATAAAGATATTGAGCACTTTTGAAAATTGAAACAAGCTCGCAAACATAACAATCATATATAGAATTTTTGAACACACCGTCTTTGCTCTCACCTATACACAATAAGCCGCTGCCCGCATAACTTTTGATGGAACTAGTGTTTTGAGTGATTAAGCTTGTAAAAGAAGAGGACCAACCAAGGCAGAAACAGACCTTAAAGCAGTCTCGAGCAGATGGGTTTTGAATGCGCTAATGCACACTTGCCATAGTCTTCAATATTTGTCTTAAAACTCTCTCCTCCCTCCTTTTCAGTTGAACCGCTTGGAAAAGTTTTTCCGCAGTCACGATCGTGCCGATTTTGCTAGGGTAAGTGGAAAGAGGTTTCCCGAGCCGGGAGCGACAAGGACGCTGCACTGCTCCTTCTACTCTGCCACTGCATAATGCATTGTGCAAAAACTTGGAAGTTCGAAGTTCGAAGATTCAACATGGATCTGGATTTTGGATTCTCGAATGTTCAAACTTGAATGAGAAATGACAAATGTCATTTCGCATTGAATCACAATAGCGGTGCATTTAATTAATTAGAGTCCCATCCCAATGGCGAATGGCCACATGGAGGTGGCCGCGTGGCATGTCAATGTTCACTGTGTCACAGTTCAAACTGCATCTCTGAAACTGCAGTTGAAATTTGGAGACTCAAATTTTGAATTGTCAAGGCTTCAAGCCTCAAAATTCAAATGGACTATGACATTGTGGACTTTGGACTCTGGAGTCTGGAGCGTGGCCCCAAGACCATTACCCATAATTCCAATTTCCATAGTACATACTATTTAATATTTACTATTTACATGCAAAAAAATTTCCTCCATAATCTGAAACAAGCCATTAAAAAACCTGTACATTTTGAAATACAATGTATATAATCCTCCAAGTCTAAAAAGTAACCGTAGGTTTAACATGTAAAAACTTAATGAAGGAGCTAAAATCCGGTACATTTTTTAAATTGTCGATTTTTAAGAAATTTACATCCTTTTAAAATATTCATATGCCGGTTTTTTTATAAATTATGCCGGTTCCATTCCTTAACAATGCCGATTTTCCCAAGCACTGGGTTAAGGGAAAAACAAGAGATATATTCCCTTGGATGGAGTGAGGGCCGGGCAATGTTCGGGAAGCCTTTTTGAGGTTTCCCTCCAAAAATCGATATGTGAAAAGTTTTTCGGCCTCTATTGAGTGACAAGCTCTTACTTGTCGGTTTTCCTTTATAAAACCCAAGATTTATGACATAAAAAATCCTGTACAATTTTTGCCATGCTGATTTTTGGGAAAAGATGCCGGCTTTCCCAAACACTGGGGCCAGGGCTGCACTACAAGTGATGCACTCTCTAATGAGAGATCCATCAACCGTAATGGATTCTTTGAACTAGGTAGCGGGGGTGAGCAGGCCCGCTACCGGCTGTAGCATGCAGCCTTCATGCACCAAGCTGCCACTCTCTAATGAGAGATCCATCACCCTAATGGATTCTTTGAACTAGGTAGCGGGCCTGCGCACGTCTCGCTATCGGGCGTAATTGGCCCTTTAACTGTGCACTATGGCTCTGAACATATGTGTTCAGAGCCTATGTAAATGTGACACCTGTCCTCTATCACTCCTCATGCCAATTATGTGCTGATTACGCCTAGTTTTTTGGCTCTCTAAAAAGCATAAAATGTCACTGGATTTTTTTCTTTAAAATGACAAAATTCTGTTGCCCATTCCCAACGTGCGTCAGACTGCCACGTGGTAGTTTTTGATTGGTCCAAAAAAACCGAACTAATGATTATGCTTTGTAAATGGCATGTGGAAAAGTCAAAGAATCCATTACGATGGAATGAACTGGGCACAGCCCATTCTGCCTGGTTCAGATTTCCAAAAAAATTTGGGCGAGGCTCGGAGGGGCTAAGCCTCGTCCAATTTTTTTTGGAAATCCGAACCGGGTAGAATGGCCTGTGCCCGGCTCCTTCCATAATACATAGATGCACTCCCTCACATGGTTCATGGAGTGCTCCTAGAGGAGTGCTGAGATTAAGCAAAGGCCATCGTGTATAGATTGGTCTCTTCATGAGCTCATAGCCAGGCATTGCTTGCCAAAAACCTATAATCCCTCTAAAAAGCCTACTAAAATTTTAATTCACCTATAAGAAACTTTCTGTAGGTTCATATAATCTACATGTTTGAGCCCTTATATAGGTTCTGAGCTTATCAAATATTATTCTATAGGTTTTCATTTTCACACAAATTAATTGGTTTAAGATTTTAGAAATAATTAGTTTGGCTCTAAGCTTTAATACATTCTTTGAGTGACCCATAATGAAGTTTTTACAAAGTGCATGGCATTTTACAAAGATCATACAAGTATTAAATTTTAATATATATCAAAATGTACTATTTTGAAATTTTGACTATGTTTTATACTAGTTGATGTGGGTTTTCTTTTTCAATCTTGCCTTTCAACCACATGATTGGGCCATTGTCATGGATTTCCAATGCACACTCACATGCTTTATCGGAATGTACCTAACCTCACCAAATCCGATCATACTACAAGCTACGACATTTGCACAAGATTTGGCATTTTTGGCTGCAATCAAAACCAAATGGGATGATTTTTTGCCGGATCTAGCATTCAGTCCTAATGTGCCGTTCAATTCTTGAAACATCATTGATCAATTGCCGCTAGCACGTGTTTACTACAGAGCATCAATTATTGACGGATCTTGGGAGAGCAAATTTGTTACATGACCACATCCAGGTGGATAGAGGGCGTGCATAGCTCTTTTCTTTCGCATCCACGTAACCAAAATATTGAACGTCTTAATTTTATGGAGAAGGTCATGTCATCTTTCATCAAGCGAAGGTAGAAAGAACAGGGCTCACCACCAAGCGAATAATTGTAAGCAGGTGTCACGGGACCAGCACCAATTTTGGTGGAGGATATTGTTGGGCATTTGGCTATACACCGTAAATCATACCATGTACATAGATATGTTAGATCGTAGATCAAGTAAATAAGTGTAAGAGATCATTTCGCACCCTACGTGTGTAAGTCCAACATAGTGATCACATTGGCAATCCATTGAATAGATAGATATAAAAATGATTTTTAGGCCATTGCGGGAATTAAATCAATTAGATGCCTAAAAGTCAAGTTAGTAAATAAAGGGTGTTTTTTTTTTTAAATTCAAATAATAAGGGACATAGGAATTGGCCAATAGCCAATGAGGCCAAGTGCCCATTCTCCACTATAAATAGTGGCACCATGTACTTCCTTTTTTATGTTCAATCAAGAAGGGCGGAGACTCTACCAATTTTGGCATTAAATGTCCTTGTATCTCCTCCTCCTCCATCTCCCTCATGCTTTTTCTTATTTCGATGTTGTTGGATCTGCTTATTGTTGGATTAGATTGTTATGGCTATCTTTGTGAGAGAAAAAAGAGAAAGAGAGAGAAAAGTAAGGTTGACTTTGGAGATTTAGGGTTGATGGATGTTAATGGTTAGATTATCATCATAGGCTTGCATAACATTTTGTGAATAAGCTTTGCTTCCTTGGGATCAAGAACTACCATGTGACACTAAAAAAGAATCCACTTCCTATCCTCTTTGTCTTTGTATTTGCTTGAAAATAGTGTTTGAAGGTGGGTGAGGAAAAGTCCTTACACATCAACATATTTTCAAGGTGATGTGAGACTTGGGCCATATGTTCCTCTTGGAAGAAAGACAAAGTAGTATATGAAGTATCTCGTATCCATAAGGGGTTGTGGGCCTGGTACTCTTGAAAACCACCTAGTTACCTTATTCCATATCTTTGGTTCCTTCTAGCAATCTACATTTTTTTTTCTCTCACAGTGCTGAGCGACAGGAAAAGTCCATAATTTTTGGAGTACAAAAAAGATCCCTCCAACTCCAATTAGTGCTGATTTTACCGCTACTTGGTATTGTATACTACGTTTTATGTTTTTTGTTTGACAATGTTGTATTCATAATGCCTAGTTTCTTAATACTCATTTTAAATTGAGGTGTGATGTTTACTCACTAGATATTTAGGATTATATTTTGGGTTTAAGGGAAAAAAAAACTTGCTAGGGTTGATGAAAAGGCTATAACAAATAGCTAGTTGTGGTGTCATTACCAAGGGCAATCACAAAAACCAGCTCTATTTTGAACTATCCCAGACTATTGCGATAACTGCTAGTTAAGGTTTAAGATTGAGAAATGGGTAAGTAATGGAACTTAACTAGTTAGCTTTGAGGAATGGGTTAAGGAAACTAACCAGCTTGCTAGGTTCGAAGAAACCAAGGGCTAAGTTTCACCACCTAGCACTATAGGGGAGCTAGGGATCCTCAGCAAGAAAACGCTTTGCATTTTCACTTGGTTAATCGGTCATGTCTTCCTTTGGGACCTTTTTGGGCACTCCCACAGAGGATATAGGTTTTTTCAGGAGTCTTGCTTCTATTATTCTCGGGGTTTTCATAAGTATGGAACCCCACCAAGACTGTAAACCTCCATAAAGTACAATTGTCTATCTTAGTCAAAATGGCATTAAAAGGTTTATGGTATAGAGTTTACATCATAAGGTAGCTGGGTTGTAATAAATCGGGGAACCCAAAGTAAACTTGTAGCGATAGAAAAACAAAGTCTCAAGGTAGGAGATTGAAACTACGATCTATATGTTGGAAATAGTTATCCTTAAAAAAGAAAAAGCAGAGTCATAATATTCTGAAGTGTGCTTTATCATATATGCTTTGAATTGATTTCTCGTGGGTAAAAATCCACGTCAAGATTTTGTTTTTGCAGAATGATTCAAATTATTAAATTGTTACAATGACTAATATTTTGCAACATCCATACTATATGTATTATGGAAGGAGCCGGGCACAGGCCATTCTGCCCGGTAAGGATTTCCAAAAAACTTTGGGCGAGGCTCGGAGGGACTGAGCCTAATTTTTTTTGGAAAGCCGAACCGGGCATAATGACCTGTGTCCGCCAGCCTCCTTCCATTCCGTAATGGATACTTTGAAAATTTTTACATGCTCATTATGAAACATAATGAGCAATTTGACTTTTTTTGTCCACTCTGACTCTGCCACGTGGCAAGCGTAGGCGCTGACGCGACGTGTAGGCTGGAATGGGCAGCAGTTTTTTTTTTAAAAAAAACATTGACATATTCTACTTTTTAAAGAGCCCAAAAACTAGGCAAAATATGCACTAATCCATTACGTGAATATATATACCCATGTATAACTAACAATTCAATCTACATATACCTATGCGCCATGTAATCTAAGAATTTTAAAGGTGTTTGTGTGAAGAGCACTTTACCATTGTATTTGTCATGGCACTCACAACTTTAGTATTTTGAGGTTCCTTTAATCGAAAAGGTCAAATCTTGAGTTAAATATGTTATGAGTCCAAATCAAGACTTTGTCAAAATTTCAGAAATTGTTGCTTTTTATAAACTTTATCATATTTTGCTTCTGATTTATCCTACAACACCACCCTTTTTCTCTTTTTTGTGGATCTGTTTTGCCACTAGGAACAGCGCATGCGCATGCTCCTGCTGCAGATTTTTCTGTAATGATCGGATGCAAGCAACGGAACTTCAAGAAGCAGAAGGAGCAGCTAAGGCTAATCCGCGTGACAGGAGGTATCACGGCCAGATGGAGGTAGCGATCCAAAGGTGGGTCTACGTAACTTTCTAGATCTTAGCTCTGGTCTGACTAGCACCATTTTAGATGGGCATCAAATGCTCTTATTAGTGTCAATAAAGTGATGGAATTTGGAGCTTCCTGCTCCTTTTTCTGATGTGTGTTTGTGAGTTATCACCGTCAGCCAGATTTCTTGACTCTGCAATTCAGAAAGACCCAATTGTTTTATTTTGAGAATACAATAGCGTAATCAATCCATTCCGCAACTCAGTTCGAACTGTTTAGTAACTTTAAGTATGCCAAAGTTTGACATACCTTCGGTGAAAATAAATATGATCTCTAACTGACAGTTTTTCTAATAATTCTTGCAGATTAGCTTGTTTTAGTTCTTGGAATTCTTAAGTGTTATTGTAGCGCGTCAGCTATTAGGTTTATCCGTACACCTATCTCATTTATATGTATAATGGCCGAAATGGATGCCCGTTTGGACATGTGTAGTTTGTCAACTTTGCAGTCTAGAAATACCCACTCGTGTAGTTTGTCAACTATGCAGATTAGAAATACCCACAGAATAGATTAATAAGTATGAATTCGTATGCTGTGTCCTGCTTGTCTGTATATGCACGATTATGTGAACAGTATTTTTATCCAATGTGCAAAAGGTTAATTATTGCACTTACTAATGCTAACTGTCCAACTAGCTGGATACACGTTGTGCAAATCTCTAAGTGTGTACAACTAACAGGCATCTTGCCTTGGAAGTTGCTATCACAGCTGAACTTCCCAACACTCCCACTCAGGTGCGGATCGCCTCTGCGCCTGTGACCATTGTCATCGGCAGAGTGGCAACGAAACTTGTTTGAAACCAGAATGAGGCTAATGAGGACGATGAGGCTTCCATTTGTGCTGCTTGACTTGTTAGATATGTGTGTGTCTGTGTCTGTGTCTGTGTGAGTGCGTGTGTGTGTGTGTGCGCGCGCATGTGACATACAGAGTTGAATAATCTTATGTATTAGTTCTCTTAACAAGATGCTCAAGTTGTTCAAAAATTGATTCATGCATTTTCAGACAACTTGAATTGTTAAGGAGATTATCTTGTTATAAATCCTATCAAGATTACACTTTTCCATTTGAACTTTCTTATCATGGTGTCATGAAAATGGCAAGTGCCCCAATTTTTTGGTTGATATTGCAATGACTCATTGTTATTGTGAAAGTAATATGCTTATACAAAGCCTGTATTTTCTTTTAGCCTAAAGATCATTTTAATCACACGAGGACATATTGCAGATGATGCTATGAAAATCTGCAAATAATCAAACATGTGGCATGAAGGATGAGGAGATACTCAAGGATGTTTTTTAGGGGAAAGAGAATACAATTCTGCTCAATTATTGCGTTAGCCTTACTTTTGATGCTCATCGGCGCAGTGATTCTCAACGCTCAAACAATATCATACTTTTTACGTCCTATCTGGGACATACCACCCAGACCTTTTCAGGTGATTCCTCACTACTACACCGAGAATTTGACAACTTCCCAGCTTTGCAATCTTCATGGGTGGAAGGTACGGCTTCAACCAAGGAATGTTTATGATGCAATTTTATTCAGCAATGAACTGGATATTCTAGAAGTACGTTGGCAAGAACTCTTTCCATATGTCACTAAGTTTGTCATATTGGAGTCTAAGACCACATTTACTGGGCTCCCCAAAATTCTGTACTACAATACACAAAAAGAGCGTTTCAAGTTTGCAGAGTCCAAGATTGTCTATGGTGTGACAGAAGGTAGAAAATTGATGAAAGGTGAAGATCCTTTCCACCTAGAATCTCAACAAAGGACTGACATGGACAAGCTATTAATGGAAGCTGGAATTAAACAGGGTGATCTTCTTCTTATGTCTGATGCTGACGAAATTCCAAGTGGCCACACAATTAAGCTGCTACAATGGTGTGATGGTTATCATTCTCCTATTCATCTCCAAATGCGGGAATATTTATACTCCTTTGAGTTCCCTGTTGATTACGGGAGTTGGCGTGCTTCTGCACATTTATTTCAGCCAGGAAATACCAGATATGGTCATTTCAGGAGGAACAATTTCATCTTGGCCGATTCAGGATGGCATTGCAGTTTCTGCTTTAGGTTCATCAGTGATTTCTCTTTCAAAATGAAAGCATACAGCCATGTGGATCGTGTGAGACATCCATCATTTCTGGAGCCTACACGGATTCAGAGAATCATTTGTAAAGGTGAAGATCTTTTTGATATGTTGCCTGAAGAATATTCATTCCGAGGACTTATTGGAAAGTTAGGAAGCATACCCAGTTCTTATTCAGCTGTGCATCTGCCCAGTTACCTCCTCAAAAATGCAAACAATTTTAGTTTTCTTCTTCCAGGTAATTGTATGAGGGAATTTTGAACTTCAGATCCACTTTTGATGCTTTTTACATATTTCTGATGTCCCCTCATGATTCTGATTAGGGACATGCAACAGTTTTGAGATTTTGAACTGAAATATTGCATTGTATACTTTTGCAAGTCTCTCTAGAGGAACTACACCTCTTCCCATTTATATTCACAAATGCTTGTATGCACTAAGCATATGGATATCAATGTGTATTAAATTTTCAATCAAATGGAAGAGATTCAAACTTTTTATCAAAAAATGGAAAGCATTACCTTGAGTTCTTAAATGTGCAGTCGTAATATTTTAAAGCATTGTCTTAGCTTTGATCTGATCCATTTGGCAGGTCATTTGAGTTAGTATCCAGTAAGTTATAACAAATCTTGTTTCCTAGCTCTAGTTTTGCTAGTTTTCTTCCTTCAAATTCGTCCTATTGCTCGTGCTTACTATTTTCGAAAAAAAAAATTATTTTTAGAAAGTTGATTTTTCTCTTCACGCATACTATTCTGGGAAATTTTCTTTTTGGAAAGTTATTTTTCGTCCTA
The DNA here is from genome assembly GCA_029204225.1 of Diphasiastrum complanatum. NCBI lineage: Eukaryota > Viridiplantae > Streptophyta > Lycopodiopsida > Lycopodiales > Lycopodiaceae > Diphasiastrum > Diphasiastrum complanatum. Next base: position 17,343,294 of record CM055099.1, read on the forward strand.
TTTCTCATGTGCTATTTATAGTAATTATTTAAAAAAATTCCATAACTCGAATATACCCCCCCCCCCTCTCTCTCTCTCTCTCTCTCTCTCTCTCTCTCTCTCTCTCTTGCCTGCACGTCCAAGAAAATCTTTAGGAATATTCCGCCCACCCTCTCTCTCTCTAGCACCCCCCCATGTTCTCTCTCCCTCTTCCTCTTCCGTAGCCTTCCTCTAGAATATTCTGCAAAATATTTTCTGAGAATATTCTACAAAATATTCCACTCCTTGCCTCTCTTCTGTGCCCGGTATAAAAAAGAATTTTTTCGGTTTTTTTTTTCAAGTTTTTTCACGGTTTCTCAAAATCCTTCACAAGCACTTGAATGCACCATAGAGGCAACCGTTGAAAAAAATTTGTCGTAAATCTTTATAATTTTTTACGGTTCCAGCTAATTCTTGCGAGCACTCCAATGTTTCATGGATTCCAAAATAATAGAATTCAATTTTAATTTTTTTTTTCTTTACCCCTTTCTCAAAGTCAACTAATTAGTTGCCGCATATTTCTTAAAACTTCTATAACTTTCTTGTTCGAGCTTGGATTTTAGTACAATAAAAACGAAAAGTGATCAGAACAACAAGACGAACATTCAAAAATTATAAATGGAAATAATAATTACAAAATTTTATGTAAGATTTTATGTGTTTTCATTAGTTATTTTCGAAGTTCCATAATTTTTCCGTTTGAACTCAAAAGTTGATGCTAACACATATGAACTACAAGTTTTTGCCATTCTCAGTTTGACTCATCATAGAACTTTGAGTTTTAAGTGGGTGGAGAAACTGTCAAGAGCTTATTTCCTTGCAAAAAATTAAACTTTGCAATTTTTCTATAAGATTCCTTTTAAATTTTTAAACTCATATTCTCCTTTGATTTGTCAAAATGGATTTCGATCCTGATTATGAAGTGGAGTTTGGTAATCAATCTGAATGTGATGACCAATCATATTGTGATTATCAATATGCGGAGCACAATGACAATAATTCATATCCATATTATCAGTATGAGGAGCACAATGACAGTAATTCGGATCAATATGAGCAACATGACTCATATGGAGACTGTTTGGTTTATAATGAAAACTATTCTAACCAAAATAAAAACTATGAGCCATACCAGTCAAATCAATCTAATATTGATGGCAGTTTTTATAGTAGTGACAGTGATGATAAGTTATATTCATGACAATCAAAACATCATCGCAATCTACAAGGTGGTGAGCATGCATTGCGGTACATGAGTTCTATGTGCTAACTTGAACAATCATCATCTCTTGTGCATGGTTGCATACATAATAGCACTATTAATAATGCCACTCCTCATACTCATTGTAGTTCATCATTACTATTGTTCAATGGACAATCTAGCCCTACTGAAGAAGTGATGGAAGAACTACAGGTTTCGAATCAACAAGAAAACGTACTAAGTAAACTACAGGCCACACAAGATTTGATAGTTGCAATGTTGCAAGAAATGAAACAAGATTAGCAAGAAATGAAACAAAATCGGCAAGATGTTGAGGTGAAATGGACAAAAATGTTTGCTAGCCTAGTTCGTGGGCAAAACAAAATTGCGGGAGCTGATCAAAGATGTAATGATCCATCTACATCGTTCCAACTACCGTCTTTATCACAAAATGTAACATCTTCTCAAGATGTCCGGAGAATTGACATGGACAAGGGAAAACATGTATTACATAGTCATAATGGATATCCAGTCTGACTTGAAAATGACAGGGGAACGTTGGAACAACGAGCACAACAATCTATAGCAACCAGAGGTGTGTCATCGAAATGTCCAACAAAGAGGTGAAGCTTCAAAGATCCAACATTTTGAGGACGATGAACAATCTGATAGTGAAAGTCATGACTCAAATCAAGGAGTGCACATTGATACTGATCTAGAAGGAACAATTAACATTGGAAACCTGCTACAATCATGTCTTGGGAATCAAAGTGATCGAGAGGAAATGCCTAGTATGGAAGATCCAATACAAGAAAGTAATTCAAGTGAATTTGATGATTTTTCATCAACATCATCGGAGGATGAACCAAAAGTGCAAATTGACGAAGAAAAACAGATACAAACGATGGAAAAAGCTATTCAACAGATGGATCAACCAACTTTATTAACAACTCTTGATTTTTCATTAAATTCACAGGAAATGGCCAATCGATATTTGTGCACTGCTATGGAGTGTACACAAGATTGGCAACATCAATGTGATTTTCAATTTGAATCGAGTAAGAAAATTCCAAATGAGAGTACAATGTCAATGCAAGGACACCAAAAATCAACTGAGGATAACAAAGACAGTGTGGAGAATTATGAGGACAACATTTTGGTTTTCAATATTGATCTTCAATTGAGCATTATAAAAGCCAGTTCAGGCAATGAAGTTGTCATTGAGGCAAATCACTCAAGGACCTCATCTTTCTTGAGATCACAAGATCTAGAACCGTTGCATCATGTTCAACCAAAAGACTTGTCTAAGACTTCTTGCAAAATGGAAGTACTAAAAAAGGATAAAACTGATCTATAGGAATGTTTCACATTCAGTATAGAGTGCGCAACGGAATGTGATGAAACTTGTAATATACAAGCTGGAAATTGTCCTAGTTATGAGATGAGACAAACAATCCAAGGTCCAATATATCAAAGTTTTCAGTTTGTGGTTCAAAATATTGGAGATATCAATATATTTGAACATGGTAATGTGATCTACGAAAGATTTTTTGTAGAGCCTTTGAGTGAAAGAGATATCATCACTCTTTGCAAGCATCTCATTCACTGATGGTTTTGGAAATGAATGCCCAATTAGAATATCACTAGCTATTGGGAAAAAAAAAATGATCAATCAAAACAGATTTGTCCCTAAATTACAAATTGGTCATGACAATGATTCTCTCATGTGGGATCTTAACAATTCAAATGCAAGATTTATGGTTATCATCGAAGCACTTGGATTGAACAACAAGTGACCATCCAACAACATGGCAAAATCTTCAGGTCAGCAGAGCCAGATGCAATGCCAAAATACGATCCTAAGGGAGTTGGATAGATCATCCAATTTGTCATGATGTCAAAGAAGCAAACAAAAGAGATATTGCAATTTGGTTGTCAAAAAGCAATATGGTATTTTATTCATCTCTTCCTCGGCCATCTTTTCTCCTTCATGGGAACAAGGATTACAATCTCAAGCTAACAAAATGGATTAATTTGACAGCTTTGGATCTGTAATGAGGCAATAATTTTTTTGGATGACACATCCTTAATCATGACTACTTAACCAAGGCGATCAAGCTGATCAAACAAGCGTCTTCATTTTTTAGGACAAAAATGTTTAAGTAAGGGGAGTGTCATGTACTGTTAGTACATCCATGCTTATACATGCAAGATAATATCCAATGTAAACTTTGAAGGCCCAAACGGAGCTATTAGCATTAAGAACAAGGCGGTGCCCTCTTTAGGCCCTCCAAAGTAATTAATAAGGATAATAGGCCAACAAGGGCCCAATGTAGTTTGAGTAATACTTAACAAGGGCTAACTATCCCTCAAGATATTTATGTTTAGTTAAGTAAAAGCATTGTCTATAACTAGGCAAGAGACATCAATTTGTGAATGTTTTGGCTCATTTGCAAGTGAGAGCTTCTTGCTTCCTCCTTGTGAATGTGAGCCATAGAGATCTCCTTTGATAGGTCTCATGTGCCCTATCCACCTGAATCAATGCTCATGTTCATATCTTGTACTATTCTTTCCATTACTAATGTGATTCCATTGAGATCTCCATGTTTCTAGCTTTCTATTGATATGCTATCATGATTGTCTTGTTATATTCTTGCTTCTAGCCTTACTTCATTGATATTGCTATTAGTCGGGGATTTGGCACATGACACTAGCAAGTCTACAAGCTTACTAACGCCTACGATCTCCATTGAGATCTCCATGTTTCTAGCTTTCTATTGATATGCTATCATGATTGTCTTGTTATCTTCTTGCTTCTAGCCTTACTTCATTGATATTGCTACTAGTTTGGGATTTGGCACATGACACCAGCAAGTCTACAAGCTTATTAAAGCCTATGATTTTGTCCACACTCATTTAAGTTATCAATCATCTCAACCAAGAACCGATTACTTGTTGCATGAATGAGAACTTTGTGCAACAACTTCACATCAAAATTTCTATAATGTTGCCCACTTTAAGCAATTTTTAGTAAACATTATAATGTAGTTATACGGATTGAATTTATGTTCAAGAATCCAAAGCTTGAATATATGTTGATAAAAAATCAAAATTGTTAAATGATGAGAATGACATCTTGCACTCCATTATATAAGATACGTCATGTATTAAAAGTTTTCTAACCAATTAAAGAAAGTCAAAATTCGTGATTTGTCTTTTTGTGATATTTGTAGAACAATCTTTTCTTGTTCTGAGTAGGTTGTTGATTCTGGGTTGAACCTTGCTTTTGATTGTTGTCAAATTGTTTAATCGGTTTTCTTCTTCTAATGCTTCTTTATGTTCTTCTTGGAGAATAGAGCCCGCGAGTTATTGATGGAGGACGAGGATGCTCCTTCGAGTTTCCTCCTGCAGCAACATAATTGTGACTCTAGATAAAGTTATATCTAAGTGAGTAGAAATCACCCTCACCTAGTTTTCATAGGAGGATGGCAAGCTAGATAATAAGGTCATAACAACATTCGAATCTTTGATTAGCTGAACCTATTGTTGTCATTTGCTCTAGCAGAGTCTTAATTTGATTAATGTGATTTCTGAACAAAATCATCTTTTGGCATTTTGAGTGAGAAGAACTTTCTCCTTGGATGCAAATTCGAAGTGACATCCCTCACTTGTTTCCTATTCTCTCTCTACCCAAATCTAAAATAGCTCTATTCTCTCTCTACTCGAGGAGAGGAGCTTAATTTTACTTAGTTTTTTCAAGGATCAATTTGTTTAAAGTATATGTGTAAAGACCCTAAAGGATTGCCCCTAGTATGAGGATAGGAAAACACAATAGAATAGACTACGGAGCCAAACCGCCCAACCAATCCTAGATCAAACCTGAATCTAGCCCCCAAGACATGCCATGCAAAGTAAGAGGAGAGAGAGAACCTAGTAACCTAAACTCAATATGTCGACGGGAGAATCCCTACCTTATTATATAGAGAGTAGAGTCTTGTGCATGAAACCATGCAACCCCCATGCAGGTCAACTATAAATAGATCACATCTCTTCATGCAGTCCTCCTACCTGTATTCGTCACACGTACATGCAATACTCCATATGTCTCAAGTAGAGTGTCTGGGTCCTCTCAAGGTAATTAGTCACAAACTGGCCTTGACATGGAATTAAATCATGGCATGACCAATAATCTCAAATATTGGAGGGCCGGTCTACCATACTAGGACTATCCCAGGTCCTTAACCGAATATGGCCATAACATTCTTCCCTCTTTAAATTGCTTCTATCCTTAGAAGCTCCTCAAAACAAGAAAGAATTACATTTCCTTTAACTTTCAATATCAACCGAGAAAATCATTATCCTTAGTTTGACTTTCATATCAAACAAGTACTAAGAGAAAAACTGTTTTCAATTGTTAATCTCTATTTTGGAGTACAAACTCTGGTTTGGAAAAGTATACTAAGAGATATATTTTCTCAACTAGGTTACACTCAACATAAGTTAGTAACATCACCTTCATGTAAAACACTTACATGAACCAATTGAGTGAAATAATACCTAACTTAGGAGATTAAAGTTAAAGAAAAATAATAATAATTACAGTCTGAAATTATCCACACACTCTGGCAGACAATTCATAAAAAGCTTGTAAGTACAACTATCCTTAGAATCTAATTCTAAGATATGATAATTCATTAAACTAGAATCTCTAGGAAAATCATTAAGATATAGAATGATTAAAACTCAACTCTGAGTATCCCATATACTCTTTTGAGTTAAATGCTCATGTTTCTAGCACCAAATACAAGAAAATAACATTCATTCATCTCAATAGACTTGTTTGTTTCCTAAGATAACTAGAGATCCAATCAAATGAAGAACTATACTCAAACATCTACAGACCATAACTGTAGCAGAATAGCATCCACTAGATAATTTAAATTCTCCACAAATAAAATACTTATTTTGTGAGAATGTCTGTGAGATCCATGGGTTGTCAATAATACTGGAGTAGAGATATTCAAAACACTGATTCAAATTCTTACTCAATTGATAGATCAAGAATTAATCATCACACTTAAGAATCATCACAATCCCTTATAATCCTCTGACAATAATTAAATATCTATTTATGATCCGTCAATCTTTAGATTACAATGTAGAATCAAATCTGAATATCCAAAGTCCTGTTGAATATCAATTCAGATATTATTCTTGGATTCATTATGATTTGTTATCCAATTAAGCGCTCTGGGATAGAATCACTAATGAGCTGAGTCTATCCCTTAACTAAGGAATACTCTATCCCAAGAATACTGTATATCCAATACACATAATTTAATTGATGAACCCAAATGATTCACTAATCATGCGTCTTAAAAGCAATCTAAATCAAAACCATCAGTTTCTGTGAATCCACGTCACATTGATCGTTTTACCAATTAACTTCATCTTGGAGTAATCAACTAAAAAAGTTAATTGCCAATGATTCAAAAATCTCAAATGTCTAGGTGAAGAATTCGATTATACTAGTATGACACCACATTTAGATCCTTACCCAAATCATTTATAAGTTAATCCATAAATCTTCTATACAAAGATTTGTTAACTCTGCAAGTATCTGTCAAAACAATACTTGATCATATGTCTATGTTTACCGACTAGGTTAAGTGCACCAGGTAACCCTAATAACCAAGAATACACAGTAGATTCATACAAGATTAATCGTGCACATATGTGAATAATCTCACTATGACCTAGTACATAAATACATTCTATCTGGCAGATTCCTCCAGAACCCACATATGCTACTCACATATCTCACTAAGATCTTGTAACTCAGCTACGAAAGCGTTTCTATTTCTCACGAGTAAATAACATATCCGGAAAATCTCTAAGACGAATAACATATCCGAAAAATCTCTAAGAAAGCAATTATTTTGAGGTCAAGTTTTAAGACTAGAGCATGTCCCATCATGTGATTTGCCTCTAAGACCTCAAAATAATTGCCTTCTGAATCTTCTCTCATATATTATCCATGGTGGCAATGGCACCATTATGGACCAGGGTCAAAATTTTCAAGACTAGATCATGTCTAATTGTTTAGTTTGCTTTCAAAACCTCAAAATAATTTTCATTTAAACCTTCCCTCATATATTATTGATGGTTGTGACGACACCATTTATAATGTTTACCAAGAATGGCAACAATTGAAAAAACAAAAAGACTTTGAGTCATTTGTTACCTTTGAGGTAGTGCTTGTCAAAAAAATGCTAAATACAAACAAGCTTTAGTACCATTCCACAAGGTTGGCCTTGGATTATAATTCTCCAATTTGGCCATGCTCCTTAAACACTTGCCATGGCTTGGTTTACAATGTATGTATAGTATTGAACTATATTTGATATATTTTTTATAGGAAGTTAGATTGTTTTTTAATCACATGGCTAGGTCAAGGGTAGTTTATCGGCTTTTTGCTTCTAAGTAGGTTTTTCATAGGTATTTTTTGACCTCATTTTTCTAAGTTATTTTTTTTTTAGCATCTATACCTATGGCAAGTCCTTAAAATTGGCATAATGCTAAGACATTATAAGGTTTTTTCCCCCATAATATGTCCACTATGCCATGATTTTGGTGCAACAATTGGTCATCAAAACATATATCTACTTGTATAAGTTGGGCTTAGGTAAAGGCTTCTGATACTCAAAAACTATTAAGGTAAGATTCTGAATGTAGGCTCCACAACTTGCTCAGAGCTAGCTCCTATTTTGTCAATACTCTAGTCGTAGGGAATTTGGTCCATTTGGTTTAGAAAATTTTGGACCCTCACAAGGTCTATAGGCTTGGGGTCATGTATTTATAATTTCAATATGGTATTGATGGGTGTAAATATAAGCGTGAGCTTAATATGCATTTGAAAGGATGCTAAGTACGTTACATTTGAGAGCCGTGTGGTAGCTTGTTGAGCTAATTTGTTGATAAAAAAATTGCAATGTTATACACCTTTGTGTGTTTGCAAAGATCAATGAATAGTCAAACAATATTGTGGCAAAGTGTATTATTATCTCAAAGAAGATGTTTTTTAATTATAATATATAAATAATCAACACATATATCTTTTTTTTAGTTCACACATCTATTCATATTGATAATTTTTTCTAATTCTAAGTAATTGCGAGATGCGTTTGAAATGAAACTTTAGAAATGCAACATCGTAGAAAAATATAATAATTTTAACTTGAAAAAAATATATATTGACCACAATGGATCATTTTATGACAAAATTATTTGTGACATATACAAACTTTATTCATCATCGCAAGATTCAAATTCATCAGCCAATACATCTTGCAACTCATCTCCGCTAAGATGATTTTCATCATCACTATCGAAATCAAAACCTCTCTCAATATTGTCCTCATGCAAAGAATCATTGTTGTCCTCTTCATCATCTGAGTTGTTGGAATCATGAGAATCAATTCTCGGGTTTTCAATATTTATAAAACTCAAAGATATATGTACATCTTCATTAGATATACTTGTGTTGTCCAAATTTAGATCTTCCATTTCATTCTCAAAATATGCATTTTCGAATACATGTCTTGAGCGTGGCTTAATTTGAACAACATACCACCAATCTTTGTTTAGTCTATGTGGCTGAAAAAATACCTGCACATTTAGCAATGTTAGGATTAGATATTTGTTATACTCACATTTTAATTCACAATAAATAGATGTAATGAAAAAGTAGTGTAGATGATTAATATAACATTGATCAAAATTGACAAAAAGAAAAAATGTGAAATTCATGCACAATTGTTCACAATGACGAGGCAACACCAATGTGTCTGAAAAGTTCATGCTTAATGTCTTGGTTGAATCGATAGCATAAAATCCACTACGATCTTTTTTTACAGTTGCATTTGATCCTCTATAGTTGATTTTGAATCATTTCACGTCAAACAACAAATATTTACCCATTTCACCAAAACACACCTCATATATGGCTTGTATGGTTCCTACATACTCAAGCTCTCCAGAAATTGGACTTTGATCTCGAGCACTACTCCGACTTTCTTGATGGAAGGATGCCATCACACCACAATCATAAGTTCGTCATTTCATATCAATTGATTCAATGCGATGATGACGACCATATGCCCACATTGCACTATACTTTCGATATTGTCACATGTTGATTATAATTAAAACAATAATCAATCATCGTACAAATTAAAATTGTTCACTTAAAACAAATAGAGTTATAGACAAACATTCCAATCACATCCTCTTGCAAATTCCCATTCTGTGTCAGATATGAATTGTCCCTTTGGTCTTGCTTGTTGGAGTGTATCAACCATCCAGTCTATAGTGCATTGGTTGGGACTACCCATACCTTGAGGTTTTTCACCTTTCACCTCATTGTTTTCCTCATCATGCCATAGTCGTGGAGCAGATGGATCTATTTGAAACAAAACTTCGGTAACATAAAATAGAGATTTTTGCACTAACCATCCCTCTGACATGCTTCCCTCTGGCCTTGCCTTCCGATGCACAAAATCTTTCAACACTTTCATGAATCTCTTCAAGAAAAACATCCACCTACAGAAAATTTTAACACATCAATGAGAACATTCTGTTATTTATAATTTGAAAGAATCACACTACATTTATTGAAACTACTAAAATCAAATTCAAGTGTATTGTACCTTGAGTGCACAGGACCGGCAATACCAACTTCTTGGACCAAGTGCACAAGCAGATGCACCTGTATGTCTAGGATAGAAGTTGGAAAATCCCTCTCAAGCATACATACAGCCTCCACCATATCTTCTTGCTTAGTTTGCACGTCTATCTCACGAATCTCCTTACCACACATCCATCTACATCATGTTTGTAGTATAACTAGATTTTAGTACATTCATATTATTTTATCAAACTTGTATTAGAAAAAAAACATGCAATTTCATAAGATATTGATGTAAACAAAAAAAATTAAGTACTTGACAATGGATGCTAATTCGTAAATGGCATCACAAAGTTGATCAGTTAGACAGCCACGAATGCACATTGGAAATATGTACTCGACCATCTTCAACCAATCATGAGATTTTAGACCATGGAGTTTTCCTTCAGCTGTGAATGATGTTCGTAGTGAATGAGCAAAACTCGTTGGTGTTCTCATCTCGCAAATGACCGACCGTACGTACTTATACTCTTCTTTCGTAAGAATCCAAGGGGCTCTTGGAATACTATAGGTATTTCCATTAGTACATAATTTTGGCCAATACTCTGTTTTTATTTTTGATTCTTGTAGATCATGCCTGGCAGAAATATTGTCTTTGTTGCCCACCAAGTGTTTCCATATTGATTCACCCACATTCTTGAATATGTGCATAGGATCAAGCAAGTGATTGATCAAAAGGTTATTCTAATATGGTAAACAATGAAAGATGGATAGTCTTTTCATACCATTGATTGGCTTAGTCTCGGATTCAATCCAAAGTTTGTGCCAATCTGCCACGGACATTCTCTTTGGAGGCATTATTGTTTCTTATCTTCCTCCAAAACCTCTTCTATGAGCATTTCTAAATGGATGATTTTCATCATGCAAGTACTTGCGATGATTTTCATACACAACTTTGTTTAAATGACGTGAGTGGCGAGCATCAATATTTGGTCCACAAATGAGACACGCGTGATATCCAGAAGTTGTAAAACCTAAAAGAATCAAATCCAATTCGTGTTATAAATAGAATTCTTTTAAAGCATAAATATTGCATGCATAAAAAAATAAATATACAAACATTACAAGTGATTTCATTTTATAGTCACCTGAACAATCGCCCAATCCTAGATAGTCATGCATAGTCCACATTAACATTGCACGCAACAAAAATGTTTTGTCTTGAAGTGAACGTGAGATGTCATATGCTTGGACTCCCTTCCATAGTAGTTCTAGTTCTTCAATCAATGGTGCAAATTAGATATCCATATTTTTTACTTTATGTTTTCCAGGAATTAGAAGTGCTAGTATGAGATGTCCTTTTTTGATGCTTAGCCAAGGTGGAATGTTATAGTTGACCAACACCACTGGCCAAGTAGACCACGTGCTTGACATTTTTCCAAAGGAATTAACCCCGTCTATTCCAAGTCCAAATCTTATATTTCTTGTTTCACTTGTGAAACATGGATATTCTTTGTCAATGTGTTTCCATGCAGGAGAGTCTGAGGGTACTCTCATGATCTCATCCAAAGAACGATGACTAGCATGCCAATTCACAAGTTCTGCAAGAGACTTGCAACGAAACAATTGTTGCAATCGTGGGATTATTGGAAAGTGTCATAACACCTTGCATGGGATAGTGGTCCCTTGTAAGTCATCTCGATATCGGGGAGTCGCATATAGGACAAGCTTTTAACCCTCGATACTCACCACGATATAAGATGCAATCTTTTGGACAAGCATGATGCAATGTATAGTCCATTCCCATTGCACTCAACATTTTTCATGCCTCACCTCTTGTCTCTAACATAGTGTTTCCTTCTTGGATTAGTTTGAGCAAAAACCTGTACATAATGAAATGAATTTTCATAATATAAAATAAAAGATCATTTAGCCAACTAAAACATTTGACTTGAACAACACATCTATTAAATTCTTAAAAAAAATTCTCAATCTTATTTACTCAAATAAGGATGTAACACTTGTATCACTCCATTTATATTTTCCTTGGGGGTTCAATATAAGCAATGAAGCGGCCAAACGAGATGTCTTTGCTCCAGGGAGGATATAATGGTGTGTTTGATTCTTTTCTCAATTTGTTTTCCTCGGCACTAATAAATGATTCGCTATCATGTTCAGTGCGTTCTTCCACATCATGATGCTCATAGACGTTATTTATCAAGTTGTTTATGATTTCAACTTCATCTTGAATGCAAAAATCATTTTCAGCACGATCTTGATTCTGAAGAAGAAGAAGAAGAAGAAGATTGAGGCTGATTTGCTTTGGCACGTTGTTGTTCATCTATTTTCATCATGGCTCTCAATTCCATACGCTCACGACGGATAGTGGATTTATGTGCGGCCCATCGTATGCCAATCTTGTTTTGGATATGGAGTGACTGTTGTCATCATCACTAGAGCTAGATGACAATTCATAGTCCTTCAAGCATGGGAAACAAATTAACATATTCATCAATTAACATATAAGATTGTCATTCATGAAAATTAATCGAACACCATATCTTAAATTAAGGCATGAAATATAGAATATAAAAAAAACAATTAATTCACATTCAATATAACTTGCTCTCACTAAATAGATAAAATGTATTTTGATATTCACAAGGTACATGCTTGAGTTTGGCTCAAAGCTTTTTGTACACATCTTGGAAGAGGGCGATTGAAGCTATATTTGATGAATAGCTCTTCACCACATTTAATGGGCCTTATCGCACATACCATTACGTATGTACTTTTTGAGTTCCTAGAAAAGTATTCTTCCTTTCCATTGGTGCTTTCCTCGAAATCACAATTAGTTAATGAAGGGTGCCCAATGGAACTATTTATATATGCAGCAATATTGCCATATTTTTCTGGACGCCCATCAATGTACATACGATGTGATTTCAAAACATTCTCTCCTTGCACATGTTGCTCTTCCAAAGAACAAGCATTGGCATTCAAGCCATAAACTTGCATTCTCCATTGGTGACGACATAGAGCATGCCAATCACCCCAATTGTATTGAGGTCCTGCATAAGGCATTAATGTGACAACACTATTCAAGGGGACATCAATGCTAGTCAAAGAAAATAAACCCAATCCCGCATTAGGAAAGTGCTCACTTGGCTTGATCATGTACATATGACCCCAATATGAAAATGATGTTTCACATAATGGTAGTGGTACTTTATCATGCCAACATGAATATTTCTTGCTATCAAAGGGCTTAACCAATGCTTCTAGGTAGGGAGGAAGGGGAGACTCGGTCAATGAATTTAAAACATTCTTGGATAAGTCAACAGTACGTAAATTTGGTTCTTCATTTTCAAATCTTGTCAAAATGCGTCCAAGTCGTGTTCTTTTTTTTAATGGAGTAAATCTAGATGGGATAGGAAGAAGAGGACATTCTACACAAGGTATGTGAGGTGATGTGGGATGGATAGAATCGATGTAAGGTGTCATGGGATGGATAGAATCGATGTGAGGTGTCATGAGATAGATAGTGTGGTGACATCGTGGAATGAATAGAATCCATAGTAGAATTTGCGTGAGGTGTTGTGGGATGGATAGAATCCATGTGAGGTGTCGTGGGATGAATAGAATCTATGTGTGGTGATATCGTGGGATGAATAGATTCCATGGAAAGATCTACATGAGGTGTGGTGGAGTGAGCGACGTGCGAAATGGAAAGATGCATAACTTCCACATCATGAGGTGTGTAGTGACTAGTGACATCATTATGATCATCAACAAGATCTTCGTCTAATGCCAAAGATGATCCAAGATCGATATTTCTTATGTTGTTGATAAGATTGTCAATCGACGTGTTATAAGACACTGACACCACTGTATTATTCTACAAGAGTGAAACATTACACAAGCATTAGTTTTATTTTTTATTTTTAAATTATAAATATGTGCATGATAAGAACAGTACTAAATAGCCAAAATGTACCTCCAAATCCACATTGGGCTCCTCAATGTGCTTTCCAAACTTCCACAGATGTTGCACCACTATTCGTCTTTCTTGGATTTTCAAGCCTTTGCATTGTTTGCACTCGCAATATATCTTTTCATTGTACCTCAGTTGATACTAATTTCATTTTGCAATTACAAAAATGATTAGCTTAATGTTACAAGCTAATTTATATGTGTATAAATACAGTCCTAAGTTTTAAACAAATAGTTATATAGTACCTGCGATTTAGGTCGAAGCTGGGCACCAGAACTTGATGATGATGATGTTCCACTAAGTCTTTGCTCAAGCATTTGTGATTTCATTTTGTAATAATATTGCATCTTATTTAACTTTTTGCTATCTTGTGGAGGAGTCGTGCTTTAAACAATTGTAGAAAAAAACAAAAAAGTTATATTCAACACACAATGCTGCAAATCCAAATGTTAAGTACTGTACATTTAATAAATATACCTATTTTGAGACATTTCCTCAGTAGAAGACATATTCGCTAATGAACGGTTAAATTTTATCTACAATTTTTTAGCAAGAATGTTAATGATATTGACAAAATACACATGTCAAAATATACAGCTAAAATTGATATGTACACACAAATTTAATAAGATCCACAAATATCTTTATCACTAAAACATTTAGATACTTTACCAATGTCAAGTTGCTTGAACGAATATGACATTGTCTAATTCATGAAGAAAAGAAGCAGATTCAAGCAAATTATGAAATAGAAGTGTGATTTCTTTTAACTATTTAGAAAACTAAGCAATAATTAATACATATTTGTCATTTTTAAAAAATCATCAACATCTTCAAAATCTCGAGTTTGGAAAAATCAAGTAACTTGAATTTGATACTTACATGTGAAACAAACTCTATTTTGGTCCCTATCGCTTGACATAGCCCATTGAATAATCATAATTAACCAGCATCACATGAGATAGCTCAAACAGCTTGATGTCTATCAATGTAAAGAGTCTCATTTTGGCACTTCTCACCTGAGGCTCCTCATAGAGTGATCAACTTTGAGGGATTTCATCCAAATAGATTAAATTTGTTGCCTATCGTTTGGGAATGCCAAAATTTGATGCCCAATGTGTAATTTTTTTTCTTCTCACCCAACATGGCTCATCAAGTTATTAGAATCAACTAGTTTCAAATCTAGTATATTTTGTTGCACCAGTTATTGTTGAAATTTGATCCCTATCACATCAGATAGCTCAAATTTGTTATCTACCATTAAACATAGTTGTATTTTTGGCCTTTATCACTCAATATTGTCTATTGAGTGACGAAACCAATAGAATAGTGACTTCAAGACATTGAAATAGCTTGAATTTGGTACCTATCACTTGGAATAGTTCAAATTTGATGCCTAACGTGTGATTTTTATGCCGATCACTCGACATGGCTGATCAAGGGATTAGACTCAACTAGTTTCAAATCTACTATGAATGAGATCTAATGACTTAGAAGATCTAGTAGAAGAGTTAGCAAATGGTTGCTTGCGAGCCTTTGAGAATAGCATCCTTTGCTTAAATCCGTTCACAATGCAAGTATCATAATAGAGCAAACACCTTCCTTAAAATGAACATCTAAACCACTATCCATTAGTTGCCCAACACCAAGCAAGCTCCTAGTAAGATTAGAAACATAGAGTACATTTTCTATATCCAATCTTTTAGAGGACCCAAGACTTTAAGAGATTGTTCCCACTCAATCTATTCTACATTCTTGATCACTTGCTATTAGAATAGAGTTTTTACAACCTAAAAAAGGAGTTGAGAAAAATTCCTTTTGGAATGTCATGTGGGAACTAGCCTCACTCTCAATCCACCATGTGTCATTGGAGTAGCTCTTGCTTGTTGGTGTAGATTTCTTGATCTAAAAATAAAATGAAATAAATCATAATAAAATTTCCATTTATCATCTGAAAGGTACTTTAGGCCTTCCTTTCTTGGCCCTAACTTTACTACAAACATACCTATTTCGAGAGATTGTTAGCCTTTGTTAAGCCATCCTTATAAAAGGTACTTGGGGCCTTCCTTTCTTGGCCCTAACTTTACTACAAACATACCTATTTTGAGAGATTGTTAGCCTTTCTTTGTTAAGCCATCCTTATTAAAGGTACTTGGGGCCTTCTTTTCTTGGCCTATTATCCTTATTCAAGTACTCTTGAGGGCCTAAAGAGGGTGCCTTATTCTTAAGCCATTAAAGGTCATTTTAGGCCTGAGAAATGATTACGTCAAACATTAATTATATAAGCACTAATAATCTTTGAAAGTACATGACAAATGAGTGATAGAAACCGCTAAAGGTCCAATGTCAAATCGTCATGTGTGTAATAATAGAATAGTTTGCAATAGAATTTTCAATCTATTGGGCTTATTATTTTTAAGGCTATTTATCTCCTTGTGCGCTTAACAAAAGCTTACATTGGATATTATAATGCATTCATAAGCCATTCATTATGCATTGAAATTACATGACAAATGAGTAAGTATTTGACTTTTAGAGAGAGTGATATAAATCTCTAAAGGTCCAATGTTGCAAACTAAAGAATAGCACAACCATTTCGTCATGGCAAGTGAAGCATAGTATGCCATAGCCCTATTCTAAAGGCATAACTTTTGGGCCTAACATAAGATATTATAAATACATTTTATAAGCATTGATGTATTGAAAGTACATGACAAAAAAGTGCAAAGTATTTGGCTTTCAAATGATGAAAAGCTCTAAAGGTCCAATGTCGCTAACTAATTGAATAGCACAACCTTCGTAGCAAGTCAAGCATAGTGTGCAATAAAACTTTCAACCTATTGTCTTATGCATACGACTAATTTCTTTTGAACGTAACCCAACTTACATTGGATACATTCCGATAGACATGAGAAAAATATAGCTCTACTCTTGTAAAGATCGATGTGATCATGTTTGGAACTAACTGACAATATATTTATGCTTTGCCAAAGGGCTTTCACATTGCTATAAAAAAAAAGGCATCTAATAAAAATAGCTCCATGTTCACCTTAGCATTGCCATAAACTACATACAAGTCCATCATTTTTGCACTCTTATGAAATGCAAAAGAGAACAAAATGTTCCATTTTCAAAGTCTTCAAGGGAGGCCGGCCCAGTGCTCGGGAAAACCGGCATTGTTAAGGAATGGAACCGGCATAATTTATAAAAAAAAAATGGCATATGAATATTTTAAAAGGATGTAAATTTCTTAAAAATCGACAATTTTAAAAATGTACCAGATTTTAGCTCCTTCATTAAGTTTTTACATGTTAAACCTACAGTTACTTTTTAGACTTGGAGGATTATATACATTGTATTTCAAAATGTACAGGTTTTTTAACGGCTTGTTTCAAATTATGGAGGAAATTTTTTTGCATGTAAATAGTAAATATTAAATAGTATGTACTGTGGAAATTGGAATTATGGGTAATGGTCTTGGGGCCACACTCCAGACTCCAAAGTCCAAAGTCCAAAATGTCATAGTTCATTTGAATTTTGAGGCTTGAAGCCTTGACAATTCAAAATTTGAGTCTCCAAATTTCAACTGCAGTTTCAGAGATGCAGTTTGAACTATGACACAGTGACCATTGACATGCCACGCGGCCACCTCCATGTGGCCATTGGCCATTGGGACTCTAATTAATTAAATGCACCGCTATTGTGATTCAATGCGAAATGACATTTGTCATTTCTCATTCAAGTTTGAACATTCGAGAATCCAAAATTCAGATCCATGTTGAATCTTCAAAGTTCGAACTTCCAAGTTTTTGCACAATGCATTATGCAGTGGCAGAGTAGGAGTAGTGCAGCGTGCTTGTCGCTCCCGGCTCGGGAAACCTCTTTCCACTTACCCTAGCAAAATCGGCACGATCGTGACTGCGGAAAAACTTTTCCAAGCAGTTCAACTGAAAAGGAGGGAGGAGAGAGTTTTAAGACAAATATTGAAGACTATGGTGAGTGTGCATTAGCGCATGCAAAACCCATCTGCTCGAGACTGCTTTAAGGTCTGTTTTTGCCTTGGTTGGTCCTCTTCTTTTACAAGCTTAATCACTCAAAACACTAGTTCCATTAGAAATTATGCGGGCATCGGCTTATTGTGTACAGGTGAGAGCAAAGACGGTGTGTTCAAAAATTCTATATATGATTGTTATGTTTGTGAGCTTGTTTCAATTTTCAAAAGTTCTCAATATCTTTATTTAAAAGATCCAACTCTTGTCTGCTAACCAGACCCACGAGTGGCACAAGACCACGAAAATTTTCAGTGTTTGTATTTGATGGATTAGAACTAGACATCATAATGCACTCCACAAATCAGTTCTATCTCGCGACAAGATTCTGTTCGCAAATCTTTCGAGTTTCAACAAGAAAACCACAAGCTTCCACAAGACACTGTTTTGCGAATCTTTCGAGTTGGTCACAAATAGAAAAGTTTTGAGTTTGCGTCTGTTTCTTTCTCATAGCTGTTGTTGGATTTTTGTCTAATACAATACAAGTGATACACAGGTGGTTTGAGGATTGTTTCTATACATATTTTTGTGTGAAAAACTTCAAAAATTGGACTTTATTTTGAACTTGTTTGATTTCTGGAATGAGAATCGTTTGTTATCATTGAATCAAATATGTTTGCTCAAACATTGTGGAGGATAAAGCTTCTACGCATGAGCATGAAATAAAGTATTTGTGCTTTTATAGCCAAGCAGGTGTTCTAAATTAAGTGACCACTTATTATATGCTCTCTATAAACGACTGATGTGCTAATAAATGCATGACACTTTAATTAACGCAAAATTTTCTGAAAGGGCGATATTGATGCAATGAGACTGACTACTTAGTACTTAATCATCTCTCAAATTTTTTTCCATCTGTTCAAATCAGCCATATAAGTAGCATTCGAATAAGCTATTGTAAGCGATCAGAGGCTCATGATTTTGTTGCAAATCCGTAAACTAAAAAGGTCAGATGAGTGAGTTTTGTATGCAACAACGGTGATGAGGCTTCTTGATCAAAGAGTGTGAGAAGAAGAGGCTAAAGCAACAAATGCTTTCCATAGATTACTTCGGCACCTACATCAAGTCTTTGGCTTGCTGATCGCCATTGATTAGCAAGCCAAAGACTTGATATTAGAAATAGTGGAATTTTTATCTACAGTTCGCATGTCCACATCAAACACAGAATATCAGCTTGTATATTTAGAATTTGTGCTTAAAAATCAACACAAAAGTATATGTCTGAGGCAAAGCTGGTCCATGAATTACTCCTCTAATATTAACCTCCCTATACGTCTATGAACACAACTGTTTGCAACGATTTTTTTTCCCAACATCAGACTGTCATCATGAGTCTGAGAGAATCCAAGCCTGTAGAAAACGTGAAGAAGAAAATCAGTAGAAGAAAATTTTCACTTGTAGGAGGGATCAGAATAGTGAAGCAATAATTTAGATTGATATGCTTGCATGCCCATCAGAGGTTTTAATCTTTAAACTTATTGTTGATAAATATGATAGCCTGCATATGTAGCTCCCTCAAAGTTTGGTTTTGCCATTTATTAATGGCCTTACTCAGAAGTTTTAAATACAAGAAATGCATATTGATCTTAACCAGTTGTATTTAGCTATTTATTTTAGTTTTGTTGAAAGTTGAAATTATATTCTGGCAGCTCAGCTCTTCTGGCTACTCGACGAACAGATTATGCCATATGGTCAGTTGTTGAGGGCAAATTGGCAATTGCAATCTTCCTTTTTGATGTCACAGTTGCCAAACCTTTTAAAATGCACTTCCTATTGTCCCAAATGAGGACTGCTTCTATGTTTTGTGTGAAAGTACTGTACTTTAGGACCATAAATGGATCTACAAAAGATCCACAAGAGTGATTGGATGCTTGCTTAATAATCTATCAAAAAACTAGACACAAAAAAGTTGATCTAGATTGGCAATTTGACAAACAACAAGCATTAACAATCAAAAGCATTGATAAACATTGAAATCCGAGCCCACACGTGTGTACTACAGGCTGTAGTACGGCCTTCAACCTGAGAAACAAGTAGAAATTGATTTGGTTTCATTTGGATCACAAAAACTCAGTGTACATAGTGAACTAGCTTGAGATTGCCAATGAGCTCCAAAAAATTTCTATCTTCTCACTATGGAGAGAGGGAATACATAGCAAATTCGACTTCCTTCTTGAAGTTAGGTGGATTTCCAGCATGTAATAAGGAAGTTAAATCACTCTCCTTGACCTAAAATGAAACCCTAGTCTATTTCCTAGAGTTATGCTTGGTAGGTAGCTAGTTGGTCAAATTTTCACCTTAAACTTAGGTGTAGGTCTTATAAAGTAGGGATGACCACCAAATAGACATGACCAACTCTCTTGACTTGACCTAACCTACATTATGATGGGTTTCCCATGTGGCATCATGGCCTCACATGTGTGGGACCCACTTGTGTACACAATTTACACTATTCTACATGGTTTTTGATCAAGCTAGATTTGCCAATTTTTGGCAATTCTTCACACTCCTCCTCAAATTTAGCTTGATCTATCTACAACTCTCTTGCTAGATGAATAGATGCTTTTAGAAGTGTCTAAAAAATCCAGCTACAAACAAGGAACTTTTGAGACTCCAATAGAGAATGATGTCCATGAAGGATCTTTCACCACCTCTTAGAGGATCCCTTACAAGATGTTCCATAAATGTGGCTATATACATGTAGCACACTTCAAAACTAAACATCATGCCAAGCCATGGATTCCAAGGCATTTTGTGCACTTGAAGATACATCAATTAAAATATTAAGTGCATAAATAATGTTGCCAAAGACAACTTGTCTTGCTTGATCCATATGATTGAGCCTAGATGGCTCCATCTTGATACTCAAGGTTCTTCTTGTCCTCGGGTCTTGAGCTTGATCCTCCACTTGACTTGACTCCAAAACATCAATGAATTGAATAAGGTGTTGATCCAAAGGTGCTTCTTCAAGTTTACAAATCTTCCACTCTTGAAAGATCACATTTTCACCATTGACAAATTCTTTGGTTGAAAACAAGTAGATTCTACAATCTCTACTTGAAGAGCAAAACACTACCATTATTCCTATCATTGAAATATGATAGTCTTTGGTCCTTACATTGGAATGATCATTCACAAAGCATGTGGACACAAAGATTTCCAAAGCAAATGATGTTTCATCTTTCATGACTCTATTCAAACTATTACAAACATAGCTATCCAATGAAATTGCTTTATCAACAACGAATGTAGATTTCAAAGCATCCCATTTCATTGTCTTGTCATACAAAGTAATAAACACCATGAATCTTAAAGATAAGAAACAAGTCACCTCATGTCTACTACTACTTTCCAAAAAGTATTCAAAGACAGTAGACTCTCCAATGCTCACCACCCTTGCAAGATGCACACTTGAATGGACAATTTGCATGCAATTTGATGACTCGGACATTGTCATTGAGGACTCCCTTGGAACTCTCATGCTTTGAGGCTGATCCTCAAGATCTTCCTCCTTTTGATGCTCCTCCTCAATGCAAGCAAGATCACACTTTGCCACGATCTCCTCTTGAGTGATCTCCTCCTTTGCCAAGCTCATTCTTTCAAAAGCAACACTAGCTTCCAACTTAAACAATCTTCCATGTTTAAATCCCTTTGCAATGCAAACATCATTCTTCAAGATGAAGCAAACACCATGCTTAAAGTGGACATCCAAACCACTTTCTAAGAGTAGACCAACACTAAGCATATTCTTGGTGATTGATGGTACATAAAGGGCATTTTCTAGATCCATGCATTTTGAGGATTCTAGATACAAAGAGATGGTGCCAACACCATCTATCCTACACTCATCATCATTTGCAGTAAAGACAAACTTTTTAGCATCATTGAAAGAGTGTAAGGTTGAGAAAAAGCCATTTTCACAAGACATGTGGGAGCTAGCCCCACTGTCGATCCACCAATTGTCTCTTGAATTGCTATTGCTTGTTGGTGAGGATGTAGATGCCATCAAGAATACATCTACTTCATCCTCCTCCTCCTCCTTTGCAAGGTTTCCTTGTTTGTCCTCCTCCACTTGTTCTCTTAGCCTCTTGTAGCATTCAGATGCATAATGCCCCTTCCTTCCACAAAAGAAGCATTTATGCTTTGACTTGTCCTTTGAGCTTGATGCATCATCTTCTTCTTTGGCCTCCTTTGGATGCTTCTTCTTTCCATTGGTCTTCTTTTTGACCTTGAATGAGAAATTGGCTTTCTCATCACCATCCTGCAATGACAAGGAACTCATCCTAGATTTTGCATGGAGCATCCTACACTCTTCAGCCACTAATACACTGTGAAGTTTTTCTATAGTTGGCAAAGTGTCTTGGATGGCAAAACTTTGGACCAAATTTGCAAAGTCATCTCCTAGACCATTAAGGACAATTTGTACAAGCTCTCCATCATGAATCTTCTCTCCAATGGAAGCCAACTCCCTATTTAGAGACTTGATTCTGAGTACATAATCATGTGCACTCTCCTCACTTCTCCTCATGCTTTGCAAAATTTGATTTCTAAGCATAAGAACTCTAGAAGTGTTGCTAGACTCATAGATTGATTTTAAAGACTCCCAAGCCTCTTTAGCACTAGTACAAGCTGATACTTCTCTCAACAAATCATTGCTCACATTCATCTTCACACAATAAAGTGCAAGCCTAGATCTCTTCTTGTATCTAGCTAACTCCTGTGCACATAGAGGTTCATCTTCATCTTCAATCAAGAACTCATAACGGTCTTGGAGCACCAAGAGTGAATCCATTCTAACCTTCCAAATAGCATAATTTGTAGAATTCAACCTCTCACTAGCTTCTAGAAGGTATGCTCCAGCAGATCCCTGGTCAAATTTTCACCTTAAACTTAGGTGTAGGTCCTATAAAGTAGGGATGACCACCAAATAGACATGACCAACTCTCTTGACTTGACCTAACCGACATTAGGATGGGTTTCCCATGTGGCATCATGGCCTCACATGTGTGGGACCCACTTGTGTACACAATTTACACTATTCTACATGGTTTTTGATCAAGCTAGATTTGCCAAATTTTGGCAATTCTTCACATTTTGGCATGCACAAATGTTAGAAGATAGTTCAGTTCAATCAAATTCAATTTCGAGTAGGGATGTCTTGTTTCATTGCATGTGCAGAGTTAGGGAATCACGAATAGGGATGATAAATCGTGAGCTTTCTTCTATTTCTTGAAGCTTGAAGCAGTGAGGGCTGAGAAATGAGCGGTTGAGGCATGAGCAACGACTAGGGCATGAAAAGCAAGCCATAACGAAACATGAGAGCAGCGTCAAGCCATCTCTGTATATGCAACATCTCTGTCAGGTATGGCTATTAACTTCTCTAAGATTGTCTATCGGTTGGGCCTCTACCCATATCAGCTAAGTCTCTCGTTTAGTGTATGTCTTTTTATGAGCCAAGCTTATGATTCAAACTTTTTGATTAGAGAGCTCAGCAAAGAGCAATTTCATCCTCTTGATCATATTTGTTTTTTGAAATAGCAATGTTCTGATGGTTCTTATACCTTTTATTTTCTTGAAAATCATAGCCACTTTGTTAATGACTGCTTGTTTCCTATGTTGTGAAGTTCTACTCTGGTACATTTGAAAGGATGTCTGTTGTGCATTTGTAATCTGGGTGAGAGATCCTAGACAACAGTTGTAAATTGGTGAGAGAATCTCTTACAAATATAAAATGTACCTATTGTCGTCTTGAACTACATAATACAAAGTCTTATGAACATAATTGTACTGTGTTAGTAGTGACTTGAAAGATTGTGTGATAACTTCATAACAAAATAATTGACAAACAACTTTTTCATGTGCAGTTGCGACATATCGCAACTGCGTGCTATAATCACACTCCACGCAACTAAAAGGTAGCAGATGTGAATCACATCTTGGCATAATTTTGTGCTTGAAAATTAATCTTCTAACACATTTGGAAATCATGTCACAAAATGCCTCTAAAGAGAGCATGAATCAAAATCGACTCGATGCTTCTAAGGAGAGCATAAATGACAATCTAGTAAAATGCTCTAAATGAAAGCAGTCCCATATTTTTAGTATGCCTGGCTTTGAAAGGAGAAGGCATGCCATGCATGGTTGTGATGGATGCAACGATGTAGGTGAAACTAGCATTGTGAACGAACAAATTAAGCCTTCCAATGACAAAGAAAGTCTTGAATTTGCCAGAATCAAAGAAGCATGCTATTTATGGCAAGATCGTTGGCTTATCGATTATCCTTGGCTGGAATTCAGTCGCGACTTGGGAAAAGTATTATGCAAAGTGTGTAAGCAACAACCAAACAGGCTAAAAAATGTTTTTAGCTCTGTAGGGAGCACAAATATCCATGCTACCGCATGGCTAGACCATGGAAGGTCTAAGCTGCACAAAGACATTTATAAAGATCAGGTGGAGTCTGAAAGAAATGCTCTATGTGTGGCCAATATGACCATACGTGGCCAAATAGAAGAAACACTTTGGACTCTTTTCAGAGTTGCATATTATATCGCAAAAGAAAATCTTGCATATACTAAATTTCAGTCTTTGCTGCAATTATTTAGAATATGCGGGGTAAAAACAATGACCAAAAGCCTTTATCAGCATGATAAAGCATGTGCAGAGTTTGTAAAATATATTGGTGACTCACTCCGAGAAAGCTTATTGGAAAAAGTGAAGCAAAGTCCAGTTTTTGGACTTAGATGAATCTACTGATATATCTGATACCAAGTCATTAGTAGTGTACATAACTTACCTTGATAATTGTAGTTCTATGACCTCTTACTTATGTCTCACTTCCGTAGCCACTGAAAATGCTGCAGCCTTATATGATGCCATAATTGATATCATTAGTACTTCTAATCTTGACATTCGGAAGTTTGTTGATTTTGGTTCTGACAGAGCCACTGGAGTCATGGTAGGTTCAAAATCTAGAGTTGCAACTAGATTGAAAGCATTTTCTCCTTTTTTATCAAGTATACATTGTGTTGCCCATAGATGTAACCTTGTTTGTTTTGGTCCAGCTTCTAAACTGCCCTATGCTAAATTCCTTGATGCACTTGTTAACTCAACTGTCGCATTTTTTGCCAATAGTTGCAAACGACTAGCACTTCTACGATCATTAGAAATAGAATTGGCCAATGATGTTTTGAAATTGACAAGAGTGATTAGTACTAGATGGCGAAGTCGACATGGTTCTCTTAAAAGATTGTGTGACGTTCTCCAACCTGTCATACATGCAATAAAAGATGAATTTAACAAGCTATCAAAAAAAGAAAAAAAAAATCAAAAAAATTCACTTCGATATGATGAAGTCCTTGATGTTGATGAGGATGCCTTTGAAGTTGCCCTATCGTCTACTAGCAAGTCAAAAAAAGCAATTCAAGCTGTTGTTGCAAAAAAGCTCTTAGAAAATTTATGTGATTTCAAGAATCTATACGGCTTGCTTGCATTTCCTAGTTGACATTCTTGGAAGATTGTCGATATTGAGCCTAATCTTTCAAAGAGATTACATTGAGGTGGGAGCCATATCGGGGACTGTATCAAGCGACATTGCCACAATTCAACTGGAGTACATTGAAGAACCACTCACCAACTGAGATAGCAAAGTCTATCCTCTTCTTCCGGAATACGGTCCTGAAAAGGGATATCTGAGAAGGTTGCAAGCTTGCCTTCGCGGTAATATGTATTATGTTATTGAGATCAAAAGATGTATTTTAGGATCTGATTTAGATGAGGCAATAGCTTTTCAAAAGAGTTTTGCTCATGCTGTAGTAGAAGGTTTGTCACAACAATTCAAAGACATGGGTCATCTAGGCTCTTTCAAAGTACTATCCCCTATCAACATTTCGAAGTGCATGCGAGAAATGAAGGACTATGGTTATAACGACATCAATAAACTTGGTGAATTTTATGCAACAGCTAAAGTCGACAATGTTGGAACTTCAATTCCTCCGATAATTGAATTACAAGACGTAAGGGCAAAATACAAAACGTTCAAAATTCAAGCAATGACTGATTGGGCTGGGAGATCCTTTTGAAATACTTGGTCAATAATTGGGTCCAACGAACAATTAAGAGAAAAGTATAAGGATTTGCATATGTTAGCATGCATTGCTCTCGTGCAATGTGCTAACTCAGCTACTTGTGAGAGAGGCTTCAGCAGGATGAATCTTATCAAGGACCGAAAAAGAAATAGTTTGGAAGCAATGGATGCTTTGATGCGCATCTCCATTGAGGGGAGTGCTGATGTGGAATCAATCGATTTTGCTGCTGCTATTCAATCATGGGCTACATCAGCCGAATATAGACATATTTTTTATAACACTAGCGAAAGTGTTGTAGCGATCTTTTTATAATCTTGTACGTTTCATCTCAACTTTCATTTTGCAATAGTGTAAATGCAGATTTTCATATTTTTCAATTATCTATTTGTTATAGTTTCTTACTAATATTAGCTGATTGTTTCAGCTCTTTAGGCTTTTATTCGGATTTTGTTGTTTCAAATTGCTATTTGTTATCTCTATCATAATATGTTTCAAAAACCTTGTAGCATGTGTTTATTTTGAGATATTGAAGTTGTCGCAAATGTCACAGGTTTGCAAGACTAACATTGAGGCATTCAGAAGTACAAAGAAGTATCGAGCTGAAAAAGTCGACTTTTGTGAGTGTGCATGAAGGAGAACAGGCCAATTCTAACTCTCAAAAAAGTCATACCATATTCATAATAATAGCATGCATTTTGGGTCATGTTTTGGCTATAGCCTACATATACTACGATTGTTGATTTTGTGTTAGTTCCATAAAAATTCAGGAGAATAATAAAATGCTAGTTTCTTTAGCTTGTTTGGCTTGAGACATGTAATTTAAGTATTTGAAAACTCAAATTCTATCTTCCAAATGTGATTGATAGTTGGTTGTTTTTTCTAAAGCTGAAAACCTTGAAGTTTATGGTCATTGTGGACTATAATTGTAATATGTACTACGTACTATGTAGTTAGTCATGACTAAACTTTGGAACGTGTCAAGAGCTATGTTCAATAGACCCAATAGACCCGTCTAATATTTATGTATGGGGCCTGCCTGGGCTATTGCTCAGAACTTCAGAAGCCTAAAAAGCCTAATCATGTTATGTGAATTTGCTACTTTTGAGTGCTTTTCTAATTTTTTTCTTTGCGAATTAATTTGTTATGGGATCAGCAGGACAAAGAACATAATCATGAATTCTGATTTTTTCGATTTAGATGTGAATTGCTTTTTATTGATGGGAAGGCAAGAAACTCAATTGATGAAAAGGCAGGAGGACAAATTTAGTATTACACTTCTGAATATATATGTATACTATTATTTGGTTAGTAATTGGGAACTATGCTCTCATCTTGCTACTTCAGTGATGTTAAAATCAGATTTAGAATCAGCTTGAAAAGTAGTGATTTCAATTTTTGGTCATTGTAGGTCTTCTAGAAGGCAACTAGCATATCTAAGTTGTATAATACTAGGTTGCCAATGACACATGCTAGTATGTAGATCTTTGCAAATGTAGTTTGAGTTCTTTTGGTGAAAAAGAATAATTTCACTCGTTGGCTTTCTCTGCTTATATGCCATGTATTTGATGCTTTAAAGACTCAATCACTATATTTCAAATGTTGTTTTTGACAGTTAGCCCTTTTTTATGAGGGTTAGAAGCTTATTGGGTGAGTTTATTGAAGTTGCTTGAGAATGCTTTGCCATTACTTTTTTTTTTAAGTTAAATTTGTTATGATGTAAATGTTTCAAAGAATATCGTAAATTTTGGTTTTGTCTCCAAATTGTAAAGTGTATTTCAGCGTTCATCTCCAGATTGTGAAGTGAATATTTCAGCAAACCTGATGGGAAGGCGAGAGGACTGATAATTTAGAATCTCGTGATGTTGATTATATATGTAAAGCAGAGTGGAAACCATCTATTGTACATGATGGTCGAGTGTATGGCACCGATATATATGGTACTGTTTTGTTATGTTTGCTATGTTGTTAAGAATTTTTTATGAAGCTTTTGGAGTAGTTACTCGTACACTAGCATAATTTTGTAAGCTTTTAAAAAGGCAACTCATGGGAATGCCAATTATTATCAAGTCTCAAAGGATGGTGCTTCCTAAACTAAGTAATCATACAAGAGTTCACTCTTGCCTGTGTGTGACGTAAATCTAGAACTATATTGTTCAATTTATGATCAATGACAATATTGAATAGATAGTTTTGTGACTTTTGTGATTTTGAGCAATATTGTGATTTTGAAGATGCCTATCACGTACTGTTTTGCCATGAATCAACATCAAATGTAAATCCTACTGAATTTATGAATTTGATGGAACCATTTCTTTATAGTGTTTAATATTTTATGTGTTCCATAATGTGTTGGTGTGGTTCAATGTTGGTTAATTTTACCTCGCATGATTTTATCAATGCATTCACTTCACAAAATTCGTACATTTTGCAAATTTGCAGTCATTGCTACACAGGCTTAAGCAAATATGAGAGTTTTCTGTATGTTTCATTTTAGAGTAATATCAAAGCATAGCTATATGGTTTGCAGTCAATGAGTGTGTAAACTATACATATATACAAGAAATATGTGTGTAAATGGAAACTTAAAGGATTCAAATTCCTAAATAAAGACATTTATAAAGGAAGACAAAAAGAAATGTATGTAGGAAATTTAAGTTTTCAAAAGGAAAGTTGTAGGATGTTACGACTTTCAAAAAAAAATTGTGCAAGAAAAGTGAGGTCATCTTTTTCGAAGTTCAGGATTTTGAAGGTAAAAAAAATATGATTCCGAGAACTCCAAGTTTATACCAGATTTTGTTAGGGTTAGTGTCAAGAGGTTTCCCGAGCACTGGGCCGGCCCCTTATGCACAACAAACATGAAAAATAATCCTTAGCTAATTTCTATTTCAAGAAGCACGAAGGAAGATCAGGGCACAAAGGTGTTGCACATGGCAAAGGACAATTAAGAACTATGGCACGCTTGGTCATCATCAAAATACAATCTATAGCACCCAAAAAAATGGTAATTTGATACGGGGAAAGCTAATCCATTAAGGACAAAGGTGTGCAATATTAGAAACTTAGGCCATGAGTGCTATTAAGGTTAAACCATCATGGCAATCTAGGCGATGTAGATTGCTGATCTTAAAAACCCCAAGAGTAGCTTTCGTGCTATATTCTAAGACCTTTACATAAGAAAAATTGTAGTGTTCTTGCTATATATATGGCGAATGTTTTTTTGTTGCCAACAGAGCAATGGGGCCTGGGTAAAAACTTACAGCAAATCTGCCTGAACTTCATTTTACCACGATTCGAGCTCTATTGGTAGAATGATAACTATTGGATGCAATAATTGTAAGTCCCCGGGCTTCACCATAAAAAAAAAATCAAACATGCTAACCATCACAGGAAAACTTCACTCATTCATATGAAAAGAGAGAAACCACCTCAACCGCACCTCGTGGAAAATAAATTCTCAGCTTTAAATACAACGAATAGTAAGCACTACATAGGAATGTGATGGAACAATATCGTAGGAAAAACTGGATCAAGAACGAAAGAAAAGGTGCCTGATCCTTATCATCGGTCAACAAATCTAATGCATACTGGTGGTCAAGTGTAATCTTACAAACCCTGATGTCCAATCAAATCCCTCGATAAAATGTGAAGTAAAGGCGCGACGTCGCACAAGATCTGCTAGATCTCAATAATGATATCAAAACGAAGAATCCAGAAGGCGCCTTCCGCATACCGCAAGCAAAGAACAAATCAGATCAGCTGGCGAGTCGCAACGTATGAACGGCTGGTGGAGACGTTTATATTTTAAAAAGGTTAGATAATAGAAAAGGCAACGATAGATGCTGCAATCAAGACTCTGGCAAGAGCAGAGGGAAGAGAAGTAGCAGCATTTGGTGGAGCAGGTGCACCTGGGCCTTCTGCAGGTGTAAAAAACGAGGGAGGAGATGAGGAAGCTAACGGGCTCTGAGATGGAGTCGGGGTGTACGGAGGAGGAGCAGGTGGCGAGGCAGCGGGCGATGGAACAGGAGTCGATACTGCAGGCGCTGGCGCAGGAGGTGCGACAGTTGGGGATGAGATTGGAGCGGTAGTGGGAGGAGTTAAAGGTGCCGCGCTTGGAGTCGGAACAGGAGCAGGAGGAGTGGGAGACGATACAGTCGGAGAAGGTCCTGCAACAGGGGGAGAGGAAGGCGCCCCAGATGGTGACGCACCAGCAAGAATGACTTCAAGCTTCATGCCGGCGTTACAATGGCCAGGTACTCCGCTGATGAAATAATAGCGTTCTCTGTCCAGGCGGACGATTGTGTTGCCATCAGTGTAATGCTCGATCGGGTTTTTAGTCCTGCATAGGTGGAAGTCCTCTTTGCTTACACTCATCACAGATTGAGCACCTTGATCATAGGGAAACACTACAAAAAAAACACAAACAATCAGGTAAGATGATTTTGTTTTTTCATTATCTACTAGATTTACAAGACATAATCGAAGCCTCACACAGCAAATGTTCGAAAACTTTAAAAGCGAGGGAAAACAGCATTCACTTACAGAGTGAATCTCCAGCACGAAAAGCATTCCTCGCTGACCACTGAGCATAATCAACACTTCTTGGCCGCCATCCAGCTCTGTCTCCAACAATGTATTCTTCAGCCACTGATTTGCCGACAAGCGCCAAGAATCCCAAGAGCAGTGCAATCTGAAGAAGAGACCTCATAGTTTCCGCTCTCAACTAATATTTTCCGAATCACCTTTCAAATCCTTCGACAAAATGAAAGCTTACGAACAAGCAATCTGTAATATAAACCAGTAATCTGTAATACGATCCAGTGACCGATAATAAGCTCAAAACAGAGCTAAAAATATACAGATCTAAGAGCGATCACTATAATATGCTCCAGAGATCTAAAATATGAAAGACAATGCTCAAAAGAGAGCAGAAAACAAACCGATCTGATCAGGGATCGTTCAATGAAAGCTTCGAGTACAAATGCAAGAAACGCCTCGTTCTTTAAAGCCTTCTTCGTGTGCTCAGTTTTTCTCTCTCATCCATCGTCGTCATCGTGCGCGAGAGCTGCCGTCTGGTAGAAAGAGCCGTTAGTCGAGAAAAGAGAAAAATGAACGGCAGAGAAATTGGCGCGCAGGTGCAATGCTGGCGGGCGCTGATTGGTCCAAGCACTCGTAGCCCCACGCTGAGCTGGCAAACGGTCAGGCGGGGAACTCTATTCGCAAAAACAATGAACTTCCCTCCTATCCCCACCGTTGGATTTTTCAGATTTTGCCATGTTGAGCATCGACGATGGCAGCTGGCTTTGATTGCCACGTTTCAGAATCTAAGTGGTGGGATTTAAAGAGCGTTGTCCCATGTAAGGCTCTCAGGCCTCGCTGCCATCTGTTCATGATGACCCATGCCCGGCCGCCGCCCCACAAAGCATGGCGTATGGCCCAGGGCCATGGCCCATGGTCCATGGCTTTCGTACTTCTGAAGACACAAACTTCAAACAGAACGTTCTAGAACCGACGGGGGGGGGGGGGGTGATTTCCAAAGAAATAAACTATCAATTTTTTTTTTAATGGGTGTCATTTCTTCGAAAGATTTTGAAAGCATATTTTATAACATTTGATTCATTTGTCTCGAAGGCGTTGGACCTCATGTGATTTAGACTCGGAGCTTGGCAAGTGTAGCGGCAACACTACATGCATGTCGGTGTACAAAAAAGGGACTTGCCTCGCAATCACATCATCTCCCTTTCAAATTAGACTCTCGTGACCTCTTATCCATCCACAAGAGATTCTCTCCGAAGTCTCCTCAAATTCTTATTGCTCTTCCATTGAATTGGCTGAATTTGAAAATATCTCGATTGACCAGGCATTGGAATACTGAAGTTGCTAGGCAATAAGGCTACATAGGAATAACAAGCTTCATATGCTCCCACTTAAGTATTATTTTTAAATATTTTAATCTTCTTGTTTGATCATGGATTTTCCCATCATTTTTAATAAAAGCAGGGACATTATTACTTAGCAAAGGCTTGTTGCCATCTCATTTATTATAGGTGACATCTCAAGTCTCATGGTGAATGTGAAGGCAAAAAATAAGGGTGGTTTCACACTATAGTCTACCGGCAAGTCCCTTTGCCTAGCCTTTCACTTGCCATCCATTTTTAAAATCTTGGCAAGTGAGTTTAGAGGCAATGGACCACATGTTTCACAACTCGTTGGTAAGTGCTAAATGAAAGGCCACAATATGATTGGCCCATTTGAATCTTGACATACAATTGGTCCAATTTATTTAAGAGCTTGTGTTTTGAAATGCAAGTATGAAAATTTCCATGTTAAAAGGTTGAAGGGTGCTATAAGGTCTTTTTCAAGCAATCATCTTTCAACTAAAAAGGTCAAAATTGAAATGCATTTCATTGAAAGGACTATCGACAGTGAAGGGTTGGGAAGACTTCAAAATGCAGGCCAACATGCGAGGGGCAACTCAGGGTGAGCACATGGAGTGGGGGGTAAGTCCAAAAGGCCCAAATCCTTTACTTTGATTGGTGGAGCCACTTCAAGAGGCCTCCCCCCCATTTCACAAGGAGTGGGAGTTGCCCCTAGGTGGCATTGAAAGGTGCCAAGCTGGGGTAAGTCAAGATACCAGAGGAGTACCATGGACCTCTTGAAGTATTGGGAGGTACTTAAGTGATGTGCCTACCAGTTGACCTTCAAAATTATATGATCTTCTGAATGTAAGGCTTGAACAACCTTTTTAATATCTACTGTTTTGAGACATCTTCGTAGTTGATGATCAGCACCAAGCTTGTACATGACATTGTTAATAATCGTATAAGGTGCTACCTTATATTAAAGAACTATCTTTTGCTCCAAATCATAACCATCCGGATATATATGATCCTTGAGATAAGTAATAATATCAGAATATAATAAATTCGTGGATGAAATTTCAAATAGATTTTCATCTGGAAAATCATCATTAATTGGTTTTTCAGTTTTCCCTGTGCTGAGTCGCAATAGATAATCAGCATTCATATGATACTTTCCTTGGCAAAGTTCTACTTGATAAGTGAATTCCTGCAGAAGTAGAACCCATCGAGCAATTCGTCTTGATAGATCTGGTTTATTCACAAGATACTTTAGAGCATAGTAATCAACGTGAAAAAGAAATGCATATGTCAACAAATAATGCCAAAATTTCTTAACAGTGCAAATCATTCCAAGTGCTTCCCTTTTTGTAGCCAAATAATTCTTCTCCGAGGCACTGAGTTGTCGACTCGCATAGTAGATGGGATGATCTTTCTTATGATCGTCCTTCTGGCTTAGACAGACGCCAATAGCAAATGCAAAAACGTCAACATAACTATGAAATAAAATAGCCCAATTGGGTGGTCTCAGAATAGGAGCATTGATCAACCTTTGCTTAAGTTCTTTGAATGCTTTCTACTGTTCATTCGTCCACAAGTATTCCACTTGTTTCTTGAGTAGATGAGTAAGAGAGGCAGCAATAGAAGCATGATTTTGGATAAATCTCTGACAATAGCCGACATGTCCTAAGAAAGCTCTTAGTTCATGTAGATTGGTTGGTATCTAGAGATTCTTTATAAGCTCAACTTTATCTTTGTCGACTTCTATTCCTCTATTTGATATTCTGTGTCCAAGTAATATTCAATCTTTCATATCAAAAAAACATTTCTCTGGATGGAGGGATAAACGAGTATCTGGACACTGTTGCAATGTTAGTTTCAGATTTTGTAGGTGTGTCTTTATATCACTATATACATAGAAATCATCAATAAAGATTTCAAGAAAAGTTCTTAGGAAGGCAGCGAAAATTAACATCATGATTTGCTAAAAAGTCACTGTTGTGTTGCAAAGACCAAAGGGCATTTTGTTGTAGGCATAAGTGCCCCAATCCATGGTAAACGTGGTCTTTGAATGATCCTCTCTGTCGAACAGGTACAACATCTCCCTTAAGATCAATTCGGTGCTCTCCGAATTCTGCAAGTATACCTTTCAAATCGTCGAGCAACCAGACAAAAACATCTTGGTACTCCTTTTGCAATTCAGTAAAATTCCGCTAATTCCGATTCTCCAAGTGACTTCGAAACATACACAAATCTACCAGGTGCAAGTTCAATTAGTTGTCATCAGCCTAGTTCTTGTTACCAAATTCGTGTTCAGATTCGTCACTCGAATCATCAGACTCTTTCGAGTTCATGTTTGCAACTTTAATTTCTCCATATGAGACATCCGCTTCAGCGTTGCAAGCATCAAAGAATTCTTCTTCGTCAGTATTCTCATAGCATTCGAAATATTGCACTTCGATGTCAGATGCATTAGAAAAAATATTTAAGGCATAAGAAGATGCTTTTGAGGTAAAACTGGTGTCGGACAAAGGAGCTGGATGACTCCAGGTGATTATTTGTTCTGTTGGCTTACCTCAATTATTGGTCTCACCAGTCTGAAATCTCAGCTCTCTAGATTTCCAATGAACACTTGCATTTGATTGATCCAGGGCCGTCCAAATAGCACAAAATAAGATGACAAACCAAGTGGTTTGATAACTATGAAATTCATTGTGAAAGGCTTGGCTTGAATGTAAACAGTGATATCCTTCAATTCTCCAACAGGTTTTCGTCGCGTCAAATCGGCTAATTTGATATTTCGCTGTGTCAATTGAATGTCAGTCAACTCCAAAGCATGAGTTGTGTCTTCTGTTATTATGTTCACACTGGAACCAAAGTCTATTGGCACTTTTTCAATCAGGCATCCCGCAATGGTAACATCAATTTCAAGTGCACTGAGATCACCCAAATCAATAGACAACACACCAGCATTGGGCAAAGAAACTTTTTCTTCTTTTTAGGGGTAGAAAAACCTTTCAGTTGCTTTCTATAATAAGTGTTATCTACCAATAGCTACTCAAAAGTGATGTTTGGACAAAGAGATCCAATATTAGTCATGATGTCATAGTCCTTCATCTTCGATTTCGAGATTGGCTTGTCAATAACAACACTAGATAATTTAGTCTTCGTGATTTCGTCATTCCCTTCCTCGAAGTGACCACCTTCTCTACAGTAGCTGACTGAAGTTCAGTGTTGATAATTTCTTTCGCTTCTGCTGAGATGTCTTTTGCAGCATTGCCGTCAGAGTCAGGGTCATTTTTAAGATCTTCTTTAGTCGTATATTTGTTCGTTGACTTGCTAGAAGATTTCTTCTTCGAAGATTTTATGCGCTTCATTTAAGATTTTTGTTCGAGTTTTGCAAACTTGCCTTGTCTTTGTTGATCGATCCATCTTTATTAATCTTCACCTTGAAGATCCACTTGCATCCGATTGCCTTCTTGTCCTTAGAAATCTCCACCAATCTCCATGTGTTGTTCTTCATGAGAGCTTGATACTCAAGATCCATTGCTTGGATCCACTCCTCCTTTTAAATTGCTTCATATACACATGTAGGTTCATCCAAAGAGGTTAGGAAATCAAAGTTTGTACCTTCAAATTCCTTACCCTTCTCATCATATGTGAGCCTTGAGGGTTTTTGTCTTCCCCTTGATGTCCTCCTTGGCCTTTGACTTGAAGAAGGCTCTTCACCATCAACATCCAAAGTATCATCAACATTGTCGTCAACATCCAGAATGTCATATCCAATAACCACATCACCAATTGAAGAAACCTTTGGAAACACACTTTCATTGCTCTCAAACATGATTTATGCTAGTTAGAGACTTTGGAAGACCAAACACAACTTGCCTCTTTGTTATTACCTCCAATGACTTGAAGTTGAGATGTCCCATTCTCTTGTTCCATACGTCTTCTACTAACAATTGCTCCTTTGCCGTATATCCAACTTGGTTAGCAACAACACAAGCATCAAGTTTGAACAATTTACCTTGCCTCTTCCCTTTTGCAATCACAATATCCTTCTTTTTGATCAAGCATGAATCACCATCAAACTCCACCTTAAGATCCTTATTCACACTAAGAAGCATCTTAGTAATAGATGGAATGAGCAAAAAATCCTTCAAATGAACATTTCTATTTGTAGAGAGAGAAATATAAATTGTGTCAATCCCTTTGATTGCACACTCACCATCATTGGCCGTGTAGATCACCCTCTTGTCACCTTCATATGCCAAAAAAGATGAAAAATACTCGTTGTGAAAGGCCATGTGTGAGCTTGCTCCACTATCAATCCAGCAAGGATCAATATCTCCATCATTAGCAATCAAACATGAAGGCATCACAAAAGCATCATCACTTGAGATTTCATCACCAACACCATCTTCGTCAAGAGTTAGATTTCCTTGCTTATCACCTTGATCTCTCTTCTTCTTGAAGCACTCACTAGAAAATGTCCTTTGACTCCACAATAAAAACATTTTGGCTTAGATATATCTTTCCTCTTGCAAAAAAAAAAAAGTAGAAGGTTCACCTTGATCTTGCCCTTTAGACCACTTGCATTTGCTCTTGCCCTTTGAGGACATAGTCTCCTCTTCTCCAACTTGAGATATGGAGGTAGATCCTCCTGTTGATAGAAGCCTAACTCCTCATGCACGAAGATTTATTGCAGGTCCTCCATACTTGGCAATGTCTTTTGAATAGAAAAACTTTGAACAAGATTAGAATCATTATCCAACAAGCCATAGTGAATTACTTGAACAGGTTCATCTTCTTAATGCTTTCCTCGATACATGCTAACTCATCATTGAATGCTTTAACCCTCAAAACAATAACATGAGAACTTCCATCCTTCTTTTGCAAGCTTTGCAAGATTTTCCTCCTAAGGGTTAGGACTCTTTATGTAGACTTGGACTCATAAACCTTCGTTTAATATTCCCAAGCCTCACTAGATGTAGTGCACTTACCAACTTCATTGAGAAGTTCATTAGTCACATTCATCTTTATAGAATGAAGAGCTTTCTTTGCCCTCCTATCATACCTCAATTGTTCTTGAGGTGCCAAAGGTCTTTCCTCCACATAAACAACAATGTCCATCAACCCTCTCAACGATAGACTCCTTCCTCACCTTCCAAGTTGAATACTTGCTTGAGGTAAGCCTAACATTGCGCTCCAACATGAAGCTGAGTGAAGAGACAAGAGACTCGAGACTATAGTGGATAATTTTTAGTCTCTCTATCTTATTTTGTAACTTTTACATATGTGTGATAATTAAAACTTTCAATACTCACTTCAAATTTGAAGAGAAAAAATCTAATTACTATGTAATATAAATTGAATATTAGAAGTAATTTGATATCTAAATACCCAACACTTCTCATAGACTACACATTCTTATCAACCACTTTAAAAATCATAGTAAATAGTAAATACTTGAGACAAAATGACAAAGCGGATCTCTGAGTTAATGGCAAATCTCCATTGATGAATTCAAAATCTCATTCTAATCTCAATCTAATCATATTCACGATCTCATTCTAGTGACATTTTAAAAAAATCTCACAACAAAAAATTTCACTCTCTCTCTCTCTCTCTCTCTCTCTCTCTCTCTCTCTCTCTCTCTCTCTCTCTCTCTCTCTCTCTCTCTCTCTCTCTCTCTCTCTCTCTCTCTCTCTCTCTCTCTCTCTCTCTCTCTCTCGCGCGCGCGCACACATGCGCATGCACTATTACAAATGAAGTCAGGAAGTCCTCCTAATCCAAAGGTAGTTCCTCCAAAGGTTCTCCAAGTAATCTACAAGCTCCAAGATGCTCCCCAACTCCAAGCTAGGATGCCTCCACCTGCAAGTAAGGATCTTCTAGCCTCCACGGATCTCTCCTCCACCCGTGTCCCTAATCTTAATCACAAAGGTAGATAACAAGTGGCCTCAAGTATTCACCACCCACAACCATAGCTAGCTAGCACATGCAATCTCGCATCTAGGCTAATCTAGCACCCCCTTTCTAACCAATAACTAACCACAAGCATGTGAGAGGTTTCAACTAGTTTAGTCTAGTTTAGTCACATTTTGGTAAATTGTGAATAAGAGGCCAAAACTCATTTTAGACTTTGAGATAAACTTTTTGAAGTTATATTAGTTTAAAATACATTCAATAAACACTTTTGAAAAGTGTGGGAAAGTTGGTAGTCGAGTTTGAGAGAGATTCAAATTTGAACTTTGGGTACATTGAATCTAGACCCAAAAATAGTAGGGTTCACATTTTGGAGGGAAAGCCAAGTGGCCAAATAGGGTTTGGAAACTCTATAAAAGGATGTAACTTGTGGAGAGACACATCTTCTCTCTTCTACCTCTCATTTCATCATTATACATGGTTCTCTTTGGGTTCTACTACTCATTGGTGCACTATCTTGGTGTTATCTTGCAATTCTATGTGTAGAATGATCATTTATTGTTATTTTCGGTTCCACACGTGTGAAATACAGTAGGGTATTGTAATTGTACGGACAAAAAACATATTTTATGTTTTGGTTCATGTTTTATCAATATCTCTTAGAGTTTGCATCTCATTTTGTATGTAGATGCTGATTTTTCTACATTAGCAGGATTGTTGGTTTGCTCCTTATTGTAATCAAAGATTTGGGACATGGATTGAATCTTGAATGATCTGAAATCCTTCACATGGTATCAGAGCTCTTGTGTTTTAGGTTATGAAAGGATCAGCCATCTTTAGCAAGGATTTGGAGGAGTTACCAATGTTAGATTGATCTATACTCAAAAATCAGCATTTTTGCATGTGTAGAATTGATCTTTTGTAGGTCAAAACTTAATATAGGGTATATACTTGATCAATTCTGATTTCACACTTGGTTTACTGGATTTAGATGATATTTGGTACATTAGGAAGGTCTCATTGGAGTCTACAAGAAGATATATCAAGTTTCTAGAAATTGCATGTAGAATTTGAGATATTCAATTTTTTGTGATTTTGTCAAAACCCTAATTTTGATTGGATCTCTAGTTTGTGAGGTTACTGAACTTCATTTGAGTGTGTTTCAATCTTAGGAAGTGGCAAGAATCATTATATTGAGGATAGATCATAGGTTGATCAAGATTTCACTATTCTATGTGTTGATTTTCTATTTAGAAGTGCTAGAAGAGATTTGAGAGGTTCCATATCTTTGTGATTTCTTCTTGAGTTCATTTGTTGACATTCAAGAGAGTGCTTTGTGCATTGGAACAGGTTGAAAGAAGAATATCAGGTCATTGCAACATGGCTACAAGTGGTGGATTCATGTTGGAAGGCAATGATACGCTTACCTCAATCAACTATTATACTTGGAAGGTGAGGATGGAGTCCTTATTGGAGATGAATGAGTTGATGGAGATTGTTGTAGGTTTGGAGGAGAGACCAGCAACTCAACAAGATCAAGTGAGGTATGACAAGAGAGCAAAGAAAGCTCTACACATGATCAAGATGAATGTTACCAATGAACTTCTCAAGGAAGTTGGTAAGTGCACATCATCTTTGGAGGCTTGGGAAGCTTTGAAGAAGCTTTATGAATCCAAGTCTACATCAAGAGTGCTTACTCTTAGGAGGCAAATCCTTCAAAGTCTGAAAAAGAAGGAAGAGAGTACTCATGCTTTTGTTTTGAGGGTTAAAGCATTCAATGATGAGTTAACATGTATTGATGAAAGCATTAAGGAGGTAGAACTTGTTCAAGTTATACTTAATGACTTGTTGGATGATCATGCTAATCTTGTTCAAAGTTTTGCTATTCAAAAGACTTTGTCAAGTATTGTGGATTTGCAAGAGATCTTGGTGAATGAGGAGTATAGGCTTCAATCAAGAGGAGGTGGATCTACATCGACATCTCATTGTGAAGAGGAGGCTATGTTCATCAAAGGCAAGTTCAAGGGCAAAGGCAAAGGCAAGTGGTCTAAAGGGCAAGATCAAGGTGAGACTTCTTCCTTTGGCAAAAAGAAAGATAAGTCTAAGTTGAAATGCTTTTATTGTGGAATCAAAGGGCATTTTGCAAATGAATGTTTGAAGAAGCCAAGAGATGAAGGTAGCAAGCAAATCAACTTTACTACTAATGATGAGGATCTAGGTGGTGGTGATTCTCTTTTGATGTGTTCTTCAAGTCCAATATCAAGTGAAGGTGACAAAGATTCATGGTGGATTGATAGTGGAGCTAGTTCATATCAAGTGAAGGTGACAAAGATTCATGGTGGATTGATAGTGGAGCTAGTTCACACATGACTAGTCACAAGGAGTTCTTTATTTCTTTGGTCACTTATGATGGAGCCAAGAAAGCAATTCACATGGCCAATGGTGGTGAGTGTGTGATTGAAGGTATTGGTTCAATTCCTATTTGTCTCTCTACTAATAGGAAAGCAGAGAATCAATCAGGAGTTATGTGGCCAGCCCTCGTCAATTGCGCGTAGATGCATACTACATTTCAATGCCGTGAAGAAATAAGTGAAAAGATCTGGGAGTGGCCATGGACAAGATCATGACCCATACACCAAATTGGCCAGTAATCCACCAATCTTATAGTTGGGAGATTTCAGTGGATCTCCACCGGGCACTACAAGCATACCAGCGGGAGTATATACACTCTCCCAATTTGACAGTGAGGCAATCGGCGCTGTTTGCAAAAGATTTGACTCTATTGGCATCCGTTGCTACTTGATGGGATGATTGCCTTCCAACCTTGACTTTCAATCCAAATAAACCAATGGAATCAAACAATGTCAAAGATCAGCTGCCAGTTGCAAGATTATATTTTCGTGCTGCAATGATGGGAGGCTCCTGGGAATCCCGGTTCACAGCTTGGACAAACTCAAAGTGGATCGTCAGAGCCCATAGATGTTTTTTGTCACACAGCCTGGATTTCAACACTACCCGACTCGACTTCATGGAGAAGGTGCAATATCATCAAATAAAGATTCGACGTGATGCTAATAAAAGCCCACAGTAACTGCATCTCGCAGGTGTGTGGGATCGCCACCAGTTTTGGTGGGGGATACTGTTGGAGGGTTTGCGGATCCCGAGGCAATCCTAACCCTAGTTAATAAGTGAGAGGGATTTGGCACCCTGTGTGTGTAAGTCCAACCCGATGATCACATAGTTATTTGATAATTAGAAAGTCAATAAAAATCATCAAAATCTATGAAATTG
Source organism: Diphasiastrum complanatum (assembly GCA_029204225.1). Taxonomy (NCBI): domain Eukaryota; kingdom Viridiplantae; phylum Streptophyta; class Lycopodiopsida; order Lycopodiales; family Lycopodiaceae; genus Diphasiastrum; species Diphasiastrum complanatum. Next base: position 17,384,398 of record CM055099.1, read on the forward strand.
ATTACGTAGACAAACATAAACAGAGTAGAAGTATTGATATGCGTAAGTGTTTGATAGATCAGACAAAACTACAAGATAACAGCTGATCAAAAAGCATACATTCATTCTTATTTAATATTGAGCGCAATAACATCATAGAATTGTATTCACTAAATAGCATGTACAAATCAGATGAATTAATAGGACAAGACAATAGTGGATGCAATCACGTGCTCGTAAACAATTCTGAATTTTGATTGTCTCTGTTTGACACGCTTCCGCTAATAAGCAATGAAATGTTCATGCTTTTCATTAAATGCATACTACCCTTCATAAAATGGCTAATTCTAGAAAAAATTTATATACTCGTACCCGGGTTTATACTCGGTTGGTATCACCCCTGCAATACTCAGGTCGGTTGATACCAGCCACCAATTTACAAAACATGTTGATATTGATACCCGACAAGTATCAAATCTTTCAAAAAATGTAAAATACCAGGAGCCGGCTGGTATTAAAAATATCAATACCCACCCAACATTGGTGCCTACCCTTTCTTCTCCAATAAAAACCATAAATACCTTATCTGATTTGAATTTAGATTATAAATGCTTTGCCCTCCAAATGAAAATGGGGTTTCACATGGAATGACTTGAAGGACTGGGCTTTCAAACTGAGGGGTAAGTGCAAATTTTGAAATGACCCTCTTCCATGTGAAACCAACAGCAACATGCCAAGAGACATTGCCTGGCCCAAAACATGGCTTTGAGTTGCCCCTATGTGGCAGTGGGTCCATGCCATGTCATCTGCCACATAGTGGCAAGTGCATGTTAATGTGAAAGGTGGGAGGCCCATTTTTTCTCCTAGACCAATTTGAGAGCTCTATTTTAAATTTCGGACTTGCAAGACATGTAGTATGAAATGGTGTGCCTTCACCTCTCATTAGCAATGTTGTATGCCATTCTTAATGTGAAAGAAAAGTTCTTTTAATGAATCAATGGCATACATCATTGCTAATGATAGACTTTGTTGAGGTCCCTAATTGAAGACCACTCTTTATTTCTATCTGATCAGTAAACTTACTTATTCTAAACCAACACATGAATAAACCAATGCACACTTTGAAATATGAAAAGGTTTTACCACCCATCACATTGCAAGGTCAATGGGTACTAGGGGAAGAGGAATTGCCATTGACTTTTAACCATGAAATAGTGTCTCATGTCTTGACTCTTCAGCAATAAGGACAACTTGCAAGGCCTCCAAACTTGGTAGCTCTTCCTTGATAGCTTAGGATTGGACAAGATTGTCATAATCGTCTTTCAAGCCATTGAGAATGACTTGGACTAGCTCACTTTGTTTGATGGAGTCTCCAATACAAGCAAGCTCTCTATTGATGTCTTTGACTCTCAATATATAATCGGTTGTGTTGGATTTATTTCCTCTACTCTCCTAAATCCTATGTTAATCTGCCTCCATTCATGCTACTATATTTTACTTGTGTTGTCCCACAGTCTGCATATTTGCACGTAAAATAAGACAGGCGAAAAAGGTGACAGTTGCAACTGTCTGCATTTTTACTCACTATTTATGACAGGCGAAAAATGCGACAGTTGCACAGCCTACATATCTACAAGTAAACTTGAACATGCGAAAATGCAACACTGCATTTTTACACCCATTTTATGACATGCGAAAAATGTGAAAAATGCGACACTGCATTTTTGCATGCATTTTATGACAGGCGACACTTGCCTAAAATGCGACACTGAATTTTAACACGCATTTTATGATAGGCGAAAAATGCGACACTGCATTTTTACACGCAATTTATGACAGGCGACACTTGCCTCTAAAAATGCAACACTTGCCTTTAAAAGAGCGACGGTTGCCTTTAGGTAAGGACAAGGCCAAAGGCCAAAGGGTGTCGTGATTTTCACATTTTTACCAACATTATTTGAAGAAACAAAATGTTTCTATTTACAAAGCTTTGCTAGCTTTCAGCCCTCTGCCTGATGAAAGTGTTCGCGAACACGAAAGTCAAGAGACACAAAGCACGAAAGATTCACGAACACCTGACGAGAAGACACGAACACAAAAGATTCGCAAATGAGAATCTCTTGCGGTCCAGCAGGAGAAAGTCAGACGACGACGACGAACCAAACGATGCGACACGAAAAACGTCATGAAACCTTTTCTGCCCTCACGCTCCAAAGAGTACCAGCAAGATCATGCAAGTACCAGAAGAACAGATATTTGATCTGATGGCATGGCGTCAGCAGATACACTCTAGGACGTGGCTAATTTGCCACTCTTGTAATCTCCTGATTAGTTGTAGATGCTTAATTACTCTAATCTAAAAGTTACACAGAGTGACTATATACTTACTGGATAATACTTGATACATATACACATAGATACTGAGCTGTCATAGTAGTCTAATGCTCGTAAAGTAATCAAGACAAAAAATACAGACAACAAGTCCGCCTGCGTGTGAGACGAGTTCTGTAAGCAGGATCCATAGATATCCACATGTCCGCTAGTAAGCGAGACATCGACTCGTGAGAGAACTGTATTTCTCTCACGCCAACGCACTGCGTGGATCTGCATGCAGTGCTTGAAGAATCAGAGAAAATCAGTAGATGATCTTGTAGCCATTGCGCACATGTCACCTTTATGATGTATGATCTAAAATGCAAATGTGTCTGTTGTTATTCGTGTGTCTGATTCTCTCATTCATTTATTGGTTGAAATTTTGTTGAATGCTATATTAATTCGTAAACGTAGATCAGTAGTGCCTGACTACATTCTGGAGGACTGTAGGAGTGATTCAGCTGGCAGTGTCCAGCGATCACATCTGAACTCCATCCGAATCGCATTGCATCATTTGCTTCGCAGTCGTGACCATTTCGTGACTGCGACTACGATTGTCAACAGTGGTATCAGAGCCAGTTTGTCTTGTCATAGTCTGACGTAGCCAAGAAGCTATCAGATCTAGGAGACCAAGCATTCAAACAAACAACCATCAACAAGAGAACACACTCAAGAAGCAATGGCTTCAATCAACAGCATACAAAGCAAGATCTGCACAATTCTTGATTCTTCAGGATCTAACTTTCTAGCTTGGAAAGTTAAGACATCATTGATACTCAAGGGCAAAGGTTTATTCCCCTGGGTGGATGGCACAGAGGAAATGCCTACGACATCAGGCAAGGAGCTATGCGAGTGGAGGGAGAAAAATGACAAGGCAGTAGCCTTGCTATCTTCATTCATCGAAGATAGTCTCACACTTGACCTGGCCACACTCTCCAAAGCTAAGGAGATGTGGGATGCACTACTCACAAGATTTCAAACAAAATCAAGAAGTCAAATCATGATGCTCAAAGATCAATTGACAAATCTACAGTGGGATGGGAAAGACCTCACTTCTTTTGTAAGAAAGATGAAGGACCTGTTTCTATCACTACATAGCTCTGGAGCAGAGAATGTAGTGTCAGTTGAGAAGCAGCTCACCTACCTGTTGAGAGCCTTACCCAGATCATTCCAGACGACGAGAACCCTGCTCACGAAAGATCCTACCATGAACCTCGAAAAGGCGATTGTCGATATTCGAGAGGAAGTCGAGGCGAGAGAACATCTTGATCACAAATATGGCTCTGACCAGGCCCTCTACGGCAACAAAGAAAAATCCAAGAAACAATTCAAGCCTAAGAGGGAGTCGAATCAGAGGCAAGATCCTAATCAGCAAGCAGAGGGGACCAACAAAGGCAACTGGAAGAGCAAAGGGAGGTCGAAGCAGCAAGGTGGAGAAAAGAAGACTTGCGTGAGATGCAGAAGAGACGGGCACACAGTTGATACATGCTGTCTCAATACAAAGATTGAGTGTATCCACTGCCACAAGAAGGGTCGTGCCGTCTAAACCCAAGAAACAAATCAATGCAGAACATACAGGAGAACATCAACAGTTCATCCTATGTCAAGGAGCCTGAGAGCTCGAAGATGGGCGAAGAAAGATCGAGCAAAAACTGTTCGACCGCCTACATTTGTGAAGACGTGTGTACAACATCAACATCCGACACACATGAGGTGATCCTAGATTCAGGAGCCACCTCACACTTTGTGACATCAAGACGAATAATGTCTAATTTCAGAAGTGCAGATCCTTCAAGATTTATTATTCTTGGAGATGGATCCAAACATCAAGTGAACAGTATTGGTTCATTGTGGCTCAACACCAACGACAGAGACAAACGACTCGAAGATGTTCTGTTCGTGCCTACACTGCAGCAAGACTTGCTTTCAGTAGCAAGAATAGCTGATGCAGGGATGCGTCTGACGTTTTCTGATGAAGCATGCAACATGGTTGATGTCAGTACCAGTACTCTAATCGCTCAAGGCAGAAGGAAAGGAACATCTGAACGTACACCTACCTGCAAATCAGGTGCATCAAACTCATGACGATTTGCCAAATACTCTGTGGCACAGAAGACTATGCCACATGAACTCAATGGCACTTTACCAAGCAAGCCATCATGGAGTGATAACAAGGGTCGGCATCTCGAATGCAACCAGTTCGACCACCTATGATGCATGTTTAAAGGGTAAGATGTCGCGCACTCCATTCATCAAAGACTCCTACAGGACGACCAAGATTCTAAAGTTAGTGCATTCTGACATCTGTGGGCCTTTCAACGTGATCTCAGTAGGAGGTTCAAAATATTATATAACCTTCATTGATGACTATAGCAAATTTGTCAGAGTGTACTCTATTTAGAATAAATCTGAAGCACTTGATGAATTCACATAGTATGTGAATTGGACTAAGAGATGTGCAAGCAACAAGGTGAAGCAGATCAGGACAGATCGAGGTGGCAAATACATCTCAAATCGCTTCACTAACTTCTGCAAAGACACAAACACTGTGAAAACAATGACAGATGTCAGATTTGATGAGAGTAGGACAATGGCCAATGACGATCCTGTCAGCTACAAAATTCTGGAGAGACAGTACTACGACCTGCCGACAGTGACAGAGGGAACAAAGGACGAACACGAAAACAAATTTTTTTGAGTCGCCTCCCATTCGAGTGACGAATCTGAAGACGAAAGATTCGAGAGGCAGCCTACTGCTACAGTTCCTGTAAACCAAGATGGTTCCGGACCTAGCAAAGCAGACAAAGACAAAGGCATTGATGTCCAAGGAGGATCTCCTAGAAGGTCGACAAGACCACGAAGAGCGCCAACAAGATACGTGCCAGGTAGCTCAACTTCTACATCAGAATAGTTCTACAGATTTACGTGGCGAACAACAGACTTTCGAGGAAGTGATTGAATGTCCAGACAAGGACAGATGGATCCAAGCCATGAACAAAGAGATGGAGTCCATGAGGAAGAACCAGGTATGGACATTGCAGCCATTACCACATAAGCACAAGACTGTCAAATGCAAATGGGTTTTCAAGCTCAAATACGGTCCAGATGGGAATGTCACGAAATACAAGGCGATACTGGTAGCGAAGGATTTTCTCAGAGATACGGTATTGACTACTCTGAAACCTTCTCTCCTGTCATCAAACATTCGTCCCTATGACTGTTATTTGCATATGCAGTAGCTTATGACCTCAGGATCCACATTGTGGATGAGAAGACAACCTTCTTGCATGGAAAATTAGACGAAGAAGTCTATATGGATCAACCCCCAGGATATGTCTCGAATTCACTTCCTGACTATGCATGCAGAATGCATAGAAGTATCTACGGTCTGAAACAATCAGCTCGACAATGGTACAAGAAAATGGATCAAGCCCTAAATTCATTAGGATTCAAGCCTCTGTTGGCTGATTCCAATGTATATGTCAGAGTTATGATGGGCAGATCATCATTGTAGCTGTGTATGTGGACAACACTCTGATACTTTGCAAGAGTGAGCAGCTGATTGCTGAAGTGAAGATAGACATCTCGAAACATTTCGAGATTGTGGATCTGGGAGAAGCCATGTGTTACCTGGGCTTACAAATTGAAAGGGACTATGAGGGAGGTAAATTATACCTTCACCAGTCCAGATACACCCAAAAGGTCCTAGAGGACTTTGGGATGTTGAACTGCAACGGAGCAAATACTCCAATGCTCGTAGGGACGGTGCTGACAAACAATGATTGTACGAAGACTGGGGAAGAGAGAGAACAAATGCAGCTCACACCTTATAGGAAGCTGATAGATTCAATGATGTACCTTGCAGACAACACGCGTCCTTGCTGATAAGCGGTGACATTTGGTCGTAAATAGTCTGTCTACATAAATGAACGTGGTTGTCACTCTGCAAAAATGAACGTAATTATCATCAGGGAAAAAGCGAAAAATGCGACTTTTGTGAGAAATGCAACAGTGTTGCAAAATCTCATTTTCTGAATATTGGGGTAGCCCCACACTTTGTCAAAGTCTTTTCCTTAACATTTGAGGCACTTTGAAAAAATGCGAAAAATGCGACACTGCTTTTTACTCGCAATTCCTGACAGGCGAAAAATGTGAAAAACGTGACACTACATTTTTACTCAAAATTTTTTGTAGTGTCGCTTTAAGAGAAAATTGACTGTAGCAAAAAGACGATAGTGTCGGGTTTTGTAGTGAGAGAAAATTTCCAACACTGTTGTCAAACTCCGTGTCCTCTTGATCTTTGGTATGAAAGTCAACATCAAACACATAAGATGAAATGAAGTTGTTGTCCATACAAAAACAATAAGCTATTGTCTTTCACACGTCTGGATCCAAATATAGCATAAAATGAGCATTCTACACACAAGATTGCAAGATATCACCAATATAATGCACCAATGGATAGATGAACCCAAGAGAACTCATGTATAAGCATGAGAGAGAGAGAGAGAGAGAGAGGGAGAGAGAGATTTTCTTTCCACGTGTGTACAACTATATATAACATATCCATGTCTCATTAATGATCTTGGTTTTCCTCCATATCAAAAACCCTACCAATAATATGGACTAGATTCAATGTCTCCAACATTCAAATTTAAATCTGTCAAACTCGACCTTCTACTATTTCCCTCACTTTTTAAAAGTGGTAATTCAAATACATTTGAACTAAAATAACTTTGAAATGACAATCTCTAAGTCTAATATGAAAATTGGCCTCAATTGCCAAATAAACAAATTTGACCAAATTTGACTAAACTAGTTAAAATCTTTCACAATAGACAGAGTTATATTGACATTTCATTTCATTTTGGGCTTGCCCAAAGAATATCAGCCAGAAGTCCATTGAAATCAGCCACAAACCTTGGAAGATGTTTCACTAGAATCTATAATGACACGCACGCCTTAACCTAAAAGAGCAACAAAGCCATAAAATATGACCCAAGGATAAACCTTCTTTGGGCACCTCCTTCAAGAAGGGCAAGGCGTAAGTTTTTGACACAGCTTGTCCTTCGGGAAAGAAGAAGAAACGTCCTTGGTTGGAGGGCGGATTTCGACAAGGCCAAGAGCGATGAATTATGTTTCTCCTATATGGACAAGGGGCCACTAGGTAATTCTTCAATTTCTTACATTGATGTATCTTTTAAAGATGAAACAATTTGTAATAATTGTTGCTTTAGTATTGCGATCTTTGGACCTCATGACCTCATTCGTATAAATGGGTGAGTATTCTTTTTTATGATGGTTCTACTCATAATTTTATTAATGTGAAATTGGTGCAGAAGCTCAAGCTAGCAGCCACACCAATTGACAACAAGGACGTGGTCAGGATGGCGATGGGTGGTATTTTTGGACGACATTCTAATATATAGCAAGACTCTTGAGGAGCATGAAGTGCATTTGTGTACAGTCTTGGATATTCTAAGACAAACAAAGCTCTATGATAAGGAGTCTAAGTGTGAGTTTTTTTAGACAAAACTCAAGTACCTAGGACATATCATTTTTTATCGAGGTCTTGAGATTGATTATGATAAAGTCCAAAAAGTTCATGATTGGCCTATCAATGCTTGTATTGCATCAAAATCTATGATTCTAGCATGAAGTGAAGCTCATTTCTTGAATTGGCTTTGATAACATGATAAAAATGCAGCAAAATAAACCCATTTGATCCTAGAAATGATGGAGAATGCACCTACTTAAGATCCAAACAAGATCTAGAAGCTAGATTACTAATCAATGCATTGATTCCTAGCTTATCAAAGTGATCTTTATATTTACTGAGTTGTATGTTGTGCATATACTCCAGTATTTTTCTAATGATTGAGTATGGTTTTGGAATCCTGTAAATTATGATTGACGAATTATAAGATTCTAAATGTTTATGATTGATGGATCATAAATTGATACTTAGAGGTCATTAGAAGCTTATAAGAAAATGTGAGGATTCTTAAAATAATGAGTTATTCTTGATCAATTGGGTAAATCAAGGATTTAGATCTGTTGGTTGAACTCTAAATTTCTTTACTCCCGCACATACTTGAGATTGTGTGAATCTCACATTATTTTCAATAAGTGATTGCTTACTTAAGAAGAATTTGCTTATCTTAAAGATTGTAGTCTATAAGTGCTTGTGTGCAAAGTTCAGTCTATATCTCCAGATTTATAGAAGACAGATAAATCTATTACGATACGGATAGTTGCTGATTTCTTGCATATGATGTTAGAAATGGGGCTGTTAACTCATTAGAGTAACTGCAATACTCTGGTTTGAGTTATAATTATCTGAGACTTGATGGATCTCCTAGAGATTTTAGATGACTGAATTGTGGTATTTAGAATATTTGTATATTATAAGAATATTTGTACCAATAAGCCTTATTTTCTACAAAAAATTAAAATGGAATTTCTTCAGCTTTTGGATTTGATTTCTGAAATAAAGTAAGATCACCCAGTGTTTCATGTAAGTGGGATTACATGAAGGTGATGAACTTTTATCTTGGAGTAGATCAACCCATTTGGAAGATTTATAGCTTAGTGTATCTTTTGGGATTTGAATTAGTATTCATGAGTAGAGACAAGCAATTGATGAATTGTTGCATCTCTGAGTACTTATTCTGATGGAAAGATCAGACTAAGAATAATGATTCATGGAAAAGACTGAAAGCTTAAAAAATAGTTTCATGTTTTCTTTTTCCCATTATGAGGATAGAACCTGTTTAAAGGAGGAAGAATGTTACGGCCATATTCAGCTAAGGACATGGAATAATCCTAATATGGTAGATTGGCTCTCCAGTATTTGAGATTATTGGTCACGCCTAGATTTTATTCAACGTCGAGGCTTGTTGGTGACTAATGACCTTGAAAGGACCCAGACACTTTAATTGAGACATATGGAGTATTTATGTACGTGTGACTATTATAGGCAAGAAATATGCATGAAGAGCTGTGACCTATTTATAGTTGACCTGCATGGAGATTGCATGGGCACATGCACAGGATCCTACTCTCTATATATTGAGGTAGTGATTATTCCGTCGACGACTTTGGTCTAGGTTACCAGCTGAGCTCTTTGCCTCTTGTTATCTCATGGCATGGCTTGGGAGCTAGATCCAGGAGGATTCTCCAGGAGGGATCTAGGTTTGGTTGGGTGGTTATGCTCCACAATCTCTCTTGTGTTTTCCTATCCTCATCTTAGGAGATTTCTCTAGTGGTCTTTACAATAGGGTAGAGAGAAAGTAGGATCTAAAAATAGCATTTTTCTCATTGTTTTTGGATTTTGAGGTATTGACCCTAAATAAGGTGGATCACGTGGATCTTTAGGTTAGATGTTAGGATTAGGTTATGATGAATGCATAGAAGCCCTAATATGCTCAGATCCGAACTCTACATGTATATATATGTGATGGGATTTCCATCCAATCATGAGCAAAATCGAGAATTTCCTTCTTGACTAGTTTGAGTCTATGATTTGATTGATGAATGCTATTGGCATATGATTTTTTGTGACGATTGAATGAGTTTGGAGTTGCAGGTACAGTACATAGGCAGTAGCAGGCCGTACTTTCGCACGTGTGAAGAGTTTTGGAGCTAATTTTTCACAAGGAAAATCACTGGATTCCAAGAACATCCTTCCAAACCGATTCTTAATCAGATTGTGAGCTCCAAATTCTACGATCAGCCAAGTAATTTAAGACATTTATAACATTCGTTTTTAACAATATAAACTTTATACAATCACCTAGAACAACATTTAGAGATTACAAAGTTTTGCTGAATTCTAAAATTCAGTTTACCATTCTTGGAACCATTAGAATCCGGTATCCAATTGAGCTCACAAGGATACTATCACTAATGAATCAAGTTTATTCCTCAACAAAGAAATACTCATCCAAGAATTCAGTATTCTATGCACACAATTCCTTGATAAATCCAAATGACTCATAAATTATGTGTCTTACAAACAATACACACAAAACAAACAGTTTTCGGTGAACTTTCTTCACATTGTTCGTTTTACCAACTAACTTCCACAGGACTAAATCAACTACTCAAGTTAATTGCCCATGACTTAGAAATCTTAAATGTCCATGTGTAGCTCTTCATTGTACTAGTACAACACCACATTTAGATCCTTATCCAAATTACTCTTAAGTTGACCTGTAGATCTATCAGAATAGATCTGTTAACTCTGCAAGTAATTGTCAAACACAATACTTGATCATATGTCTATGTTCAACGACTAGGTTAAGTGCATAACCTTAGTAACCAGGAATACATAGTAGATCCAAACAAGATTAATCGTGCACATATGAAAATCATCTCACTATGACCCAGAATATAAACACATATGTCATTATCTAGCATATTCCTCCAAAATCCACATATGTTACTCACATATCTCACTGAGAATCTTGTAACTCAGCTATAGAAGATTCTATTTCTCTTGAGTAAATAACATATCTGGGAAATCTCTGAAGTGAATAATTCCACATCACAAGTTTTCCAACCATCATACTTTTACCAACAAAATTCCTTCAACCAATCAACCTACTCCAAATCTTAGTGCACAAACCAAGATAAGGCTGACTTATACAAACATCTTTGGACATAAGGTTAGAAGCTTTATTCCTCTGATTCAATCCATAACTAAATGGTACTTGGTAGCCAATCAGTGAACCTTAATTTAATCTTTACCACTACTTCCCATATTCATGAATATCTCACAACTCACAACCTGTCTATTTCAGAGCCTAGTTCTACACTGGAAAGAATTATATGAATCTCAATCCAACTATCTTGTATTTAAGAAATTCTAAAAAGTAGAGGTTTAAATTAAAAGAGAGATAGCTTTTAAGGATTTCCGATTTGGAATTTATGAGATACCATTGTCTATTTTTTTAATCGAATATAGAGCTACCTCTCAAAAAATGCGACCTTATTCCATTTATTCACTTTAACAAGTATTTTAAAAGCTTAACTGGGAGTAATCCAACTCCAGAGTTAAATCGTTAGCTAGCACAGTACCAGGAATTTAAATTTCCACTACTGGGTACTTGCCTGGAAAAAATAAACATTAATCCAAATTCTATGAACCTTGTTCATGAAAATTTAAAAAAAAATGGCAATTCCAACCACCTTTTAGATTTGGGTTGATTCACAAAAAAAAAAAATCTCACTAACCAGATTGAACGTTGTGTTGATTACATCATAATTTTTGCAAAGACCACAAAAATCCGGGCTATGTAACCATAAAGATGTTACGAATAGCCATCCATGCATTCACCAAATGCACCAAACCCCTTTGCAAAAACTACGAAATCAATACAACTACATGGCAACCGACATGCACAACTCAATGATCTAACTGAGGCAGGCAAACAACAGGGTCAGGCACCATCATGCATCCCAATCCATGTATGAGAAAGCAAAAGAGAAAAGTTAATAGATAAAAACTTCATGCAAGCTTGAAAAGGGCACCCCCTCCTTTTAAACCCTAAACTTCGAACTGGCCGCCACTCTTCTTAGTTCAAGAAGAGCCCAGTCGCGACCCCATCGAGAAAGAGAGGAGAGAGATATGTAGCAGGGATTCCACCATCATTCAAGACTCACATTGCTGGAGTAATGATAATTCCCAGCCACCTCGTTCATGTCTCCCATCACTCGAATTCTTGCAGGAAACCGCCATCAACAATCGGATTTGTCAGCCAACTGGGACAGTAGTTCAAATCGGCGACCTCAATCCAATTAACAGCTCTGCTGCCACTCAGAATCGCCATAAGTGAGCGCGCTCAACAACTCAAGAAGCTCCGGAAGGAAGGATTGTCACAATTGTTTACATTTGCAGAACCAATTCATGCAAAACAATCCCTGAGAACCCGACTCCGAGCAGCAACTGGTTGTCAAACGGCCTTTGGCAGCACTTCAGAAGTTTCTGATAAGCCTCTTCTCCAGGGTTACACTCATTTCTACAAAGATCCAGTTTGCAGGTTCATTTCATAGCACTCTACCGGCAGCCTACACTGGGAAACTCATTGTTTCCAGGCAGAATAAATTTTCCAGGCTGTCATGACTGAATCAACCATCAGGTTTCTAACACTGACTGGGATCTACAGCCGTTTAAAAAATTTGCCATCCAACACAAAGGCAGAAACATGGGCACCCACTGGTCAAAAAACCAGAAAGTTCTCTTTAAGGTTTCAGGCAGAGAGCAGAGTTTGTACAAGAATTGTCTACTCCAAATTGTTATAGCTGTCTTTCCATGCTTAATCGTTTATTAAGCACCCAACTGGGAAAGTCACATAACCAATTCTATTACAGAGAATAGAAGCTCATGAGGGTGGTTAATCTCTCAGCTTTAGTTTCTGCTTATAGGAACAAACATAACTGCAATCCCCCAATCTATGCTCTACAGAGTGCATGTTCCAGTATAAGATTGGTTTTTCTATTTCAAAAAACTCTCAATCCTCACATGCCATCATTAGATTCACGAGTTCAATCAGCAAGACTGATCAATCCAAATCAATCTATCCATAACTTAGCTAGTCCTACATGAATCTAACTCCATGAATCTAACTCCGTAGAACATTATGGTCCTATGCATGTTACTCCATCTAGCAAATTTCAGCTATAAACAAGCAACAATATCTTTCCATCTAGATCCTTCTCTATCAATTGGAAACTTTTCCAAGAAAATAGAAAATTACAAATGAATTCACACTAGTTCCAAGCATCTCTACAAAAATGGAACATGTAGAAGAGCACTCTACCACCAATTTCGAAAAGCATGCCAAACAATTGGAATTAGCGAAACTCAAAAAATTAGCACTCCAAACCAGGATGCAAATCCAAGTGCTTCTCGCTTTCCAATTCAATGTAGAGCTTGTCTTCAATCTCATCCAAGACCGCATCTTAGCCCGGCTCTGATACCAATGTAAAGACCACTAGAGAAATCCCCTAAGATGAGGATAGGAAAACACAAGAGAGACTGTGGAGGATAACCACCCAACCAAACCTAGATCCCTCCTGGAGAATCCTCCTAAATCTAGCCCCCAAGCCATGTCATGTGATAGCAAGAGGAGAATGCTCAACTGGTAACCTAGACCAAAGTCGTCGACGGAATAATCATTGTCTCAATATATAGAGAGTAGGATCATGTGCATGTTATGAGAAGAAACTTTTTGCTATCATCCATGCGTTAAATATTTGGAGACATTATTTGTACGGATCTAATTTCACGGTAATGACAAATCATGAATCTCTTAAGTTTATCTGTGATGCGTGGACCTTAGAGAGGCCCATTGGTCGGAACTCATTTAGGAGTTTGATTTCGACATTAAGAATTATCCAGGTACGTCGAATTGGGTCACTGATGCTTTGAGCCGGATTGGAGAGGTTAATCAGTTACGCTTTGTTGAGTTCCAATCCGAATTGTATCTTTCTCTACGAGACCTTTGTCCAACCAATGAGTTTTTTGGTCATATTTGGCAAGAAGTTCTTGCGAGAGATAATCTTTGAAAGCAAGATTCCAAGAAGTCTCACGAAGAGAAAATACTTTTTTATTGTTCCACTAGGAATCGTTTACTTTATCATAAAGGAAAAGTATGTGTGCTAGATATTGTGGACATTAGGGCCCAAATCTAGCACAAATGTCTGCATGATAGTCCCAATGCAGGACATCTTGGTATATAGAGAACACTTGACCCTATTAAAAGAGAATTTTTTATTGGTCAAATATGAAAGGTCATGTCGAGGCATGTGTTCAAAAGCAATAGTCATAAAAACAAAAGCTCTCAAATTCTAGGACAAGTCTTAAGAAATTTATGGAGATATGGAGTCTCAAAATATTTGCTGAGATAATCCCATCAGTCTAGTTGAACTGTTGTCTTTACCATGGTCCTCAATCAATATAGAATATTGTTGGTTATAGGATTATATACCATGATGGCTCCTAAGCATGCTTTGAATAATAATTAACAAACTGAATGTTATCGAGACTAGTTGTATGAAAACATCAATGAGTAAAATACTTTTATACCAAGATAACATCTTAGCGTGTTTCCCTTTGTGTTGATGATGACAATTATCCAATAAAAATATGTATGTTTTTTCTTGAAAGTGTGAGTTATCCACAACCATCACATCTAGGTAGTGGACATTCTTCTATCTATTGCTCTCTCTTATTAGACTCTCATTGCTCCTATAAGATTCACTTTAACTACGATATCAAGGCCACTTCAGATTAAACTTACTAAATAGCCATAACAAAAATTTATGGAGCTCTTGGAAAATGCTCTTGACCAAAAATTTTACTATTCTTTGACTTTTTGCTATGTTGCTTTGTGTCTCTTGTGTTGAATCTTGTCATCATTTTGTGTACTTATGTGGGCATGTATTGAGCAATATATCCATTCCTCTATGTGAAAGCCAATCTGTGGGTGAAATAAATTCTCTTTGACATATCAAATGATGTTCTTAAGAGTGAAACTTTTTGTTCATCAATTCCCTTGTGGGGAGGCCTATCTTTTCAAGAAAGAATTAGCTTTGAATATTGATAGTTGGTAACTAGTTGTCTTTGTTTATGACTTGTTTCCAATCCTAGCTAATGTCCATGATATTATTATGAAGGGCTTGAAGACATATTTGCATAGAAAATTACATCTTTAAGTTTTAAATATATGAATGAATGGTTATTCTCTTTGCAATATGTGGGCAATTTGTACTTAACTTTTTTTAGGACGATATGTCTAATCTAGTATCATCATCATTTAACTTTATCTTCTTTGGATGTTATATTTTATGCCAATGAAAAAAAATCTTTTCTCATTTATTGTAATCTTGTATGGTGCATACATTCCATGCATACTCAAGGGTAGATTGTTTTACACAACACCCCACATAAGCCCCCCCACCTTCCTCCTTTTTTGGTTTTTGGTGCTTCTTTCGTCCCCTCCCTATCAACCTTCATTTCATCAATAAATTATAGTTAGGTGCTTAAAGCCTTAATTTTATATTCTTATTTATATTATGGCTGTTGTAAGGAGCAATGATTCACAGCTCTTGTACAATATCATTTGTATAAGTGTTAGTTCTACATACGATGTATATGTTAGCAATTGTACAATATTGTGTGTATAAGTGTATAATATTGTGTGTTAGCAATTGTACATTATTGTGTGTATAAGTGTTAGTTGTACATATGATGTTTCTTATTTACAAACTTGGGAGAGCAAAACTATACTAATGCCTTATTGTGTTTTTCTAGTTTTCTTCATTGTACAACATAAGAATCAACATATCTAGTTGTTATTGTCCTCTTTGCAATGTATTTTCAACTATATCATAGAAACTCACCAATTATCCACCCTAGCAAATTACGATTTATTGACGAGAGATGTTTTTAAAATAGGAAATTAATGAGGCTATATGAATCGCTTACCAAAGGATCTTTGCTTTGGAGTAGTAGAAAACATTGCTTGATGATAATAGTTTGGACAATGTCAAAAATCAAGAGTAATCATTGTCACCACCAGCAAGCATTATAGCATTCACCTAGTAATTTTGTGTTGTCATTGTATTTCATATTTAGATCTTCTTGACTTATCTGTGCATAAGATTTTAAGCATATTATAGAAACTCACTAAGAATCCTTTCTAATAAATTTCTATTTGTTGATGAGAGATGTACAAGAAATTTTTGTAGTTACTTGAATAGTTTACCAAAGCACTTTGCAAATATTCGTTGATGATTATAGTCTAGCCAGTATCACAAATTAATAGTAATCATTATCTATCTAGCACTTACCAACTATTGGCACAACCAAGCACTATTTGTTATGCATCATTGCATATGCCTAGTATTTTTATTTTGTCATTGTACTTCATATCTAGATATTATTGCCTTCTTTGTGCACTAGATTTGAGGTATATTATAGAAGCTCACCAAAAATCCTCCCTAACAAAGTTTTGTTCATTAATGGGAGAACTATAGGAATTTGTTGAAACATCATGAAATGTTTACCAAAGAATCTTGCCTTGGAGTCTGGACAATGTCACAAATTAGGAGTAATCATTACCTATCTAGCACTTACCAGCTATTGGCGCCACCAAGCACCGTTGTTATGCATTATGATGTTTGCCTAGTATTTTTATTTTTTCATTGTACTTCATATCTAGATCTTATTGAGTTCTTTGTGCATTAGATTTTAAGCATATAATAAAAACACATCACTAATTCTCCCTAAGAAATTTGTATTCATTGATGAGAGATCTATAAGAAATTGTTGCAGTTATATAAATAGTTTACCAAAGCATCTCGCTTCAGAATAATAAAAAACTTGACGTTAGTAGTTTGGACATTATAACAAACTAGGAGTGAACATTATTTAACTAGCACTCACCAAATATTGGCTCCACCATGTGCTATTGTTATGCATTATAACATTTGCCTACTATTGTTATTTTATCATTGTCCTTCATATGCACATTTTACTAACTTCTTTGCGCATTGTATTCTAAGCATTTTATATAAATTCACCAAGAATCTTTCTTAATAAAATTATGTTCGTTGATGGGAGATCTATATATGATGGGAATTGAGATGATTAAGTGAACTAGTCAACAATGCATCTTGCTTTGGACTATAAAAAGTATCTTGATGATCATATCTAGGAAAATGTCATAAACAAGATTTTATCACTATAACCTATTAAAACCTTACCAACTATTACAATAAAACCTTATCAAACCAACCAAGTCCATAATATAAACATTTTTCTATATTTCATATATAGGTAATTATTAGGTAGTGATTATTGTACTTGGTTGAAAAGGTACATGAACTTTTGTTGTTTGAGATTCATGAGAATCTCATTATGGTGTGTTGCTTCTAGAAATCTACAACAATATTGATAGAATAAAAGAATTTAGCATTATCGAAAAATACAATGGCAAGTTATCATAAGACATAACAAAATGGTAGCTACTCAATATTTGAGAAAATGAACTAGAAAGCCATGTTAATACTTTTATTTTCCTTACATATGAAACACACTCTATATTAAAATGAGACTAGCCACCAAAATTCACTTAAGAAGTTTAATTGCATACTATTTTATTTCTTGTTTGCTATCACACTCATTAATGTAGATAGAGTATACATAAGGAAAGAAAGTGTCATGTGTAACACACTGACTCTCATTAGGGTGAGTATGCCATGAATTGAATTATTCTATTTTTTTTTGTATTACTAGGAATAGAGATGCATACATTTTTAAAGACAATGGAGACAAATTGTCACATTATGACCTTTCTTCTATGAAAGAAAATACCAAATACTACTTCCAACTCAACCTGATACAAAGTTGTGGTCTCTCACATAATGTCTTTTTAGCTATGAGATTATGAAAGTTATCCATGATTATTCATATGAAAGTGCTAAAAAAGGCATAAACCATCACCATCAAATACCACATTATTGATGAGCCTATACATCCTCCACGATATGGATTTTAATCATTAATCCCAATTTAGAAAGAAAACTATAATTCTTACTTTATAGAAATCCTACAACCTTATTAGCCAATGAAATTCAACCTGTATCCAATAGCAAATGAAAGTGAAAGAAGTAACACTCAACAATTTCCATCTCCATGTACAACATACATATCATCATGATGAATGCTCATCCAAACATATGGGTTCTTGGTAAAAAAAACTTTCCAATACATTTCAGTATGTTTGCTGTAAAACTTTTGATAGCCATGTACATGTCCCTTTCTAGAATGTCTAGCCATCTCTCAAATTCCATTTATAATCCGCATGCAAGGGTTTCCTCAAAATTACAAATTCAAAATACTCCAACCTTCTAAATTACAACAATATTGTTCCAACATATTTACTTCTACTTTTTTTTTGCCAAATAATTCAAAGGAGAAAGGTGATAAGCAAGGAAATCTAACTCTTGATAAAGATGGTGTTAGTGATCTTCGTGTTTGGTTGCTAATGTTGGAGATATTGATCCTTAATGGATTGATAGTGGAGCAAGCTCACACATAACCTTTCACAAAGAGTATTTCACATCTTTGTTGGCATATGGAGATGACAAGAGGGTTATCTACATGGCCAATTATGGTGAGTGTGAAATCAAAGGGATTGGCACAATTCCTATTTCTCTCTCTACAAATAGGAATGTTCATTTTACGGATGCTTTGTTCATACCTTCCATTACTAAGAACCTTCTTAGTGTTAGTCAAGGGTCTTAAGGTTGAGTTTGATGGTGATACATGTTTTTTCAAGAAAAAGGATATTGTGATTGCAAAAGGCAAAAGGCAAGGTAAGTTATTCAAACTTGATTCTTGTGTTATTGGTAACATCAATCAAGCATGCTCTATAATTGGTGACTCCTCCAAATCCTTTGCTAAATGTGGCTGATCCTTCAATAACCTGCACCAAAGCTCATACCATGTGAAGAAAATCAAATCACTAAAATCCAATTTGTCCCTTTGATCTTGGGTTACAAGGATAGTACATCAAACACCATTATCAATGTAGAAATTTAGCATCTACCAAATATAGAAGCTATGAACTCAATAAGAACTTGACAAAATAGCATAAGAATCATAAGTTGTTGTTGATGTCCGTACAATGGTTGTACCACATCTCCTTTCACACATGTGAATTCAACACACCACTTAAGATAGCATTCTACACACAAGAATTCAAGATATCAACAAGACAATGCAAAAATAAACCCAAAGAGATCACTTCCATAAGCATGAGAGAGAGAGAGAGAGAGAGAGAGAGAGAGAGAGAGAGAGAGAGAGAGAGAGAGAGAGAGAGAGAGAGAGAGAGAGATGCCCTCTTTCCATGCTTGTACACTATATATAACAGGTCCTTGCCTATTTGGATGTGCTTGTCCAAGCTTATCAACATTTAGAAGGTTCTAAATCTATTCCACCAATAGACTAGATTCAATGCATCTAAATTTACCAATTTGAATTGGTTCAAACTCTACCTACTAATTTTCCTCACTTTTCAAAAGTGGTAATTCAAATAAACTTAGGCCTAAACAACTTTATAAAGTTTATCTCTAAGTCTAAAATGCATATTGGCCAAAATTTCCAATTGAACTAGACATGATAAATCTCAAACTAGTTGACAATTTCTCACACTACATGCATGTGAGATTGCACATCTATCAAATATAGATGGATCAACTCAGATTTTGGGAGCTATCTAACACACTTTGAATCTAGTCAAGAGCTCAATCACACACAAAGTTATGATCATCCAAAGTCAAGCAAGTTTCTTACTTTCACATAAAAAAACTAAGTTATTTTCATTAGGAGAGACCAAACCAAACACCTTGCTCTCGGGTAGAGAGAGAAAAATTGCTAGCTCTCGGGTAGAGAGAGATTGCAACAGAGTACCTAAGCCAAAATTTGATGATCTCTCAAAAAGTTGGTATGTACATAGAGAGTTCACTTCCATATAGTAGTGACTTGAGTTCTTGTATATCACATCCTCTAAATTGATTGGACCCCATGGATTACACCTCTCATCATTGATTGGACCCCAAGATTTGCACCTCTCACCATGATTGGACCCTAAGATTTGCACTTCTCAATATGATTGGCCAAGTGATTTGCACCTCTCAATATGATTAGGCCAAATGATTTACACCTCTGGATGTGATTGGCCTCATGATCTACACATCTTAATATGATTAGGCCAAATGAGCCATTGGGATGTGGATTTCGAAGCATACTAGCAAAATTACAATCCTTACATTTTGTGACAAGGGTCATCATCTCACTAGAACTTGAGTTGGAAGCTTTTTACTTTTCAAAATCAACATAAAAATATCTACAAGGTGGTGGTGGACATAAATCCAACCCCATGATGACAACTAGCAAGTAAAATAACTAGTCTACTTTTATCAACTTTCACACCATAGAATTTGAGTTAATTTCGAGTACGTGGTTATCACCGCAATTGTTTTGTGCTCTCCATTTCAATTGACTTGTACTTGTTACTTTATGAATTAATCCAATATCTTGTTGCATCCATATTTATGTTAGTATGAATGTATAATTCTCTGATTAACCGTTCTATCTAGTACTGCTCTCGTATAGAATTGTCTGAACTATCTAATGCTTACAATTAACAATCTAACGACTTTGTGTTTGTCTATGTAATCAATCTCGTTGACTCTAATGACTTCAAAGTTAGAATCAAGTAGAATCAACCGAGTCATTCAACTCACCATTCTGATTCAAATATGATAGGAAGATAATTTTCTCAATCAGACTACCGATGGCCCACATATGCTTGAAGCATGTCCTCCATCGTCCTGGTCCTTTTCGTTTGACCGTTTGATTTCGGATGATCTGTAAAACTCATACTCAAATTTGTTTCCAAATTTTCAAACATTGCTTTCAAAAAATTCCCAATAAATTTAGGGTCACTATCACTGACAATATCGCAAGGCAACCCATACAGTCGAAAAAAGCTACAACAAAAAGTTGAGCTAGGTCTAAAGCTTTATTCATAGTTTTAGTTGGGATAAATTGAGCAAACTTCATAAGTCTATCAACAAAGACCCAAACAAAATCACGACACTTCCCTGTATATGGAAGCCCGACCACAAAATCCATAGAATTACCTTCCCACTTTTCAGCAAGAATATCCAATAGATGTAATAGGTCACTAGTTTTTAGCCTTTCTACTTTATTTAATTGACACTTAGTACATTTAAGTACATAAGCCTCTAATCGACTTTTCATCTTAGGCCACCAGAAGTGCCACCTTACTAAATCAAGAGTTCTTTGTATACCTGGATGTCCTACGCATGGACTATCATGACACTCATGCAAGATTAGGGCCCTAACAGTGTCCTTCTCTGGTACACATACCTTGCCCTTACGAGATAAAATCCCATTTCGTATAGCAAAATACATTTTAGTCTTTCCCTCATTCGAGGAATCTTGTTTATTCAAATCGACCCCAAAAAGTACTTGTTGCCAATACTTTCTAAAAGATGGATCGGACTCAAAAAGTCCTTGGAGAGACTGAAATATTCTCGGTTGTATATCAGTAAATCTTAACTGATTAATAACCGATAAACGACTTAAAGCATCCGTTAGAGTGCTTTGACTTCCTTTACAATATCGCATTGAGAAGTCAAATACTTGCATTAGCTCAACCCATCTTGCTTGTCTCCCTTTTAAATCTATAGCATCGTAGAAATAATGGAGCATTTGGTGATCAGTCAGGAGAGAGAGAGAGAGCTGAAGATCCAAGTTGAAAATGCTGAAGATCCAAGTTGAAAATTGGTGCTGAGCAACAGCTAGTAAGATTCACAGATGTCTTGCAAAATAATGAAAAAAATCGCTTAAAATGGTGATGAAGTAAGGCGTTGGACAGCCTCCAAACAATCAGCAAAATGGACAACAAATCGGTGAAAAAATCCGTCGAAGATGGCAAGGTAGTAAGGTGCTAGTCAACAGCTACCAAAATCCGCACATAATCTGAAAAAAAAAAAATGAAGAAAACCGTTGAAAATGGTGATGGAGTAGGCCTCCAATCAATCCACGAAATGGGTAGCAAATCGGTGGAGAAAATCAGCAAAAATGACAATATAGCAGGACGCTGGCCAACCTCTACCAAATCTAAAAAAAACTAAAAAAAACGATGAAAATCTGATAAAAAAATTGACGAAAGTGATGGGTTAGTAGGGCGCTGGACAACCTCTACTAAATCTGAAGAAATGATAAAAAATTGATGAAAAAATCGACGAAAGTGATGGGTTAGTAGAGCATTGGATAGCCTCTACTAAATATGAAAAAGTGGTGCATAGGAAAGTGCTCTAATACCAAGATACGAATGAAACCACAACTGATCTAGAGCTAAGCTATGAAAATATCAAAGTAGCAAGACTTGACCTTAAAAAACAGGAAGAGAGATCAATATCATCATCTGAGTAACAAATGACATAGTTTCCCTACCTATAGCCTAAAGAAAGCCCTAAAAAAAAGCTTCGAGTGGTTAGGGCCAACTAGGAAGAATAATAATGCGCCCTCCAAAAAGGCCCCCACTCTCCAGTAATATGTCCAAACGTCCAAATAATAAACAATAAGGCCCAAGGCCAACCATATAGTAGAAGTGTCAATAATGAATAAAGAAGGACCCAAGGCCTACGTATGCATAAAATAAAATAAATGTAAATGAACGTGGCGAATGTAATGAGTGGAGTCCATAACTAAGGCCCCTTGGTACAAATTGCCTATGCACATTTTGTTAATCATAGTTGCCCATTTCGGAACGGAACATGTTCATGAACGCATTCTGTTCCAAAACGTGGACAAAATAAATAAATAAATAAATCATATTTTATTTAACAAAGGAACAAAAAACTGATTTTTTTTCCTACATAGTACCACGTTCCAACCCAGCCTATTCCTGAACGTACTGTGCATTCCAACTCATTTGCGTCGGAACGGGTTTCTAAGTTGTTAATAAAAGCCTATATATGATTAATAGATGAATAATGCTGATAATTTTTTTATCCTTGAACATACTCCCTTCAAGTTAAAGAGTTCAGCAAATGAAAAGTGGCATACTTGTCCATGGAGGGCATGCACAGATCACAGGAAGAAAATAGTCAGTCCCAACTATAGCCTAGGTGCATATGGATATATGGCCTTAGCGAAAATTGGAACAGTAATCCAATCCATGAGTTCCAAATCAAGCATGTTTTCCCTTGTCCCAATGCATTGAACAATTGCTAAGAAAACAAATTTGAAATTTATGAGGAACGATGGCAGCCCACAAGAGTTGGATGAAGGAGAGCAAGGTTTATTCAAAGTACAAGCAAAATTTTCTGCCACAGAAGTGGTTATTGCTCAACCTTTCATGCAAAATCCCAAAACAAACACTCCCATCTCAACATTAAGCGTAGGTGTGGAGTCCTATCAAGAAGAAACAGAAGGAAAAAAGCACTTTCTGTAATAATACAGCATAGCAGTAAAATATCAAGACAATACTAGACAGAGATGACGATGACTCCCCCTAGTCAACATATATGCAACAAGGCTCAACCATTTAACCAACTATACCTCGATGAAATTCAAAGTGGCGAAAGTGCGCACACAAATCAGCAATGCACAACTCAAATCCGAAATGCACGCAGAAATGCAAATTTTATGTACATGACGGGGCTCTTTCAGAAAGGTGATGGCAGATTTTTGTACCTTGTATAGAATTGAAGAAAAAGAACAAGTAGATAAGAAAGATGCTTGGTAGTGTGAAGGACAGCAAGATCCCACACTCATGTGAACTTGGAATTCACAGAGGTAAAGCAGAATGCACCCTGCTACGCCATTATTAGATTAACATTATCCACGGGGTTGGCTGAGTTGGTTAGCTTGACATCCAAAGTTTCTTTGGTCTCAGGTTCGAGCCTCCCCTTGGAAACCAAGAAGCATTATTAGATTAACAAGGACTTCCTATTCTAAAGAATTTGTCTACTAGAGATTGTGAAATTTTCACTGATATAAAAAAGATGTCTTTCTTGCTGATCCAGCCGATATTGTTGTAAAAGCACTTTCCTCGAACAGTACTGTTGAGAAGAGAAACAAAGCTTTCTAATGGTAGCCATACAGAAAGTCTTCATTGGCGTTCCCCTCCAAAGACCAGACTGTATCCAGTAAAACCATGTGCATTCCAAAACAAGCCAAGATTTCGTTGAATTCTCATATTTCTGAACATTGATTGCCTAGATTATGTTCATATAAGGATATTCCATTTGATGTCATCGAAAATCCATCTCCTCTGGAAGCAAAATTATTTGTGTAGCGATTGAAGTGGGCAGTTAAAAAGTGTTCACTAGATAAGAGACCAAAAACTTCTGTATCGTGTAAATGGCATAAACCAAAAACGCCCTTGTGGAGCTGATCTACAAGTTTTGTCAGTTATCTGGACTTGCCTGCAATAGTGATGTGTGTAAGGCCTGTCATAATAACACTCCTAACATAACAACATTCTTGTTGATCCACCAGTGTACTTTTTGTTGATAGTTCAGTTACACCTTATTTCATGTGTGCAAGACTTCAATAGCACAAGATAATAATGTTTGACGTGCCACAAACAACAAATTAAGGTACATTGATGAACTTGTAATGGTCAAAACCAATATAACTATATCTTGGCAGGGAGTTGCAAACAAAGCTCAGACGTGCTATTCAACGACTGGAAGGGAATGAAGGAACAAAGATCACTCTACAATCATTTTCCTATACGAAACTAAAAAAAGCCAAGGCGCCCTCAAAATAATAACGTAACCAAACTACTCCAACGAGCTTCTAGCATCTACACTTTGCAATTGCAGGAGCAGACAAACTGCAGAAAAGCTCCTCCAACGCAGAGCTGTACATAAAAGATTGAACCATTATGTGTTACTGACATCAATTCTGCAAAGGCAGCCCAAGAAGGATAGGAAACTGTCGGTTTTCACTCCTCCTCAGTGTCGCTTGACAATTTGAGATAATAAGCTCAATTTTCTTATTAAGAAAGAGGTAACTGCAGGTCGTGGTTCTTTCTCGAATGCACGGGAACAAGTATCTCACTTCTTACCAACAGCTTCTGCTATTGTGCATAGGATTCAAAACACTTATGCCACATCAATGTGACAAAATGACAAAAGATATACAGCAAATAACATTCGGACTTATGAAAACAATGCCAGATTTACTGCTATTACAAACTTACAGCTATACCTCCTATTTGTTATGGAAAAGAAACAGCATATAAAAGAGAACCAGAATAGAAGCTATTGACCTGTAATTACAAAGATCAATCTTCAGAGCACCAGCAAGGCGATGCTCACTTCTCACCTGTTACAGCATACGCTTAGCCTGGAAAGATTGAATTCAGTATGACAGGACATGAGGCCTCTCCCTTATTTAGATTAAGCTAGATATTGACTTACAAGATTCTAGACACGTGCATGTGATCATTGAAGCTTCCTTTTGGGTTTTTTGCTCAGTTCAGCATACTCGCCACCCATTATACGTAGTATCTCCTCCCACAGATTTGCAGTTGAAGGGAGCATAAATAAGTCCGTGCTACATGCAGCAACATACCAGTATCCATTCTCAGTCTCATCCTTTAGTTGATTTGTAGCCCATCCTGCATATCCAAAGAAGAATCTTATGTCTTCAGGAAGAAACTTTTTGTCTCTTACCAGTTCTGCTGCACATTCCAAACCCTCGGCAGGACTAAAATACACACCAGGAATTACTTCTTGATAACCTTTTGCTTGGTTGCTTCCATGGTGTAACAGAATAAGGTCAGAAATAAGAGGCCCTCCAAAATGCACTTGACTATTTCCAAATGCCTCAATAAGGGCCAAATCATTAGGCCTCATATCCTTGACAGTGTGAGGAAGAGGCCTATTGAGAATTAAGCCAAATGGGCCATCACTAGAACCATTTAATCCATCACTTAGAAGTAAAATAACCGTTCTCTCAAAAATAGAAAGGCCATCCAACTTCTCGGTGGCTATGAGGACACATCCAGGTTCTGGTGTGAGGATTGGGTGAGCCCATCTACCATCAGTTAAACTTTTCTTGCTTCTTTCCTGGGAGGCGCTAGCTGCCTCTGTGATACAATTGCTTTGCTGCTCCATCGAGATAAGCCTTGCCCGGAAAGTTCTCCAGTCTGTGCTCATTGGAGATTCTACAGGTTCCACATGAGCAACATCATTCTTATCAATACTTGCTCCACTATCTTCAGCCGAATTGGAAGAATTTTCTTCTTCTGAAGGATCTGGTTCATTTTCATCTGGGCCCTGTTCTCTATTTTTGTCCTCTCCCAAAGCCTCACACACGTGGCTTGGCCCTACCAACCAAATGAATGCAAATTTTGTCAACTAAAATACTGAACAGCTTGAGAAATATCTACAGATTTTCACAAGATAGGAGCCCGGAGCGTACGACATTCAAAAGCCATGCAAGTGTCTTACGTAAGCTATAAGGCAGGCAATTACCAAGATTACTTTTTAAGAAGTAGATCTTCACTATAATAGCACCAAAATGTGGGATCAAGAGCGCGTGCAGAGAGAAGGCCGTCATACATGTTGCATATATTGTAGCCTAAACTGATAAGAGCTTGAATGGATCTTCCAAACTAGGCAAAGCAACTCCTCCATGAGATTAGCTAAGTGGTATAGAAACCATAACAACTATCTAGCAATTTTATTGATGATGTTGGTGCAGTCTTCCAGCCTCGGAGGTGAACCCGGTTACATGTTCTATGGTTGGGTGAGAAAAAATCAGGAGAAGGCAGGATGCGTGCAATGTACATGGTGTTGTGGAAAGTGTCGAAGGTGGGAGAAAAAGATCCGGAGAATGTAGGATGAGTGAATTGGATATGGTGAGAAGGAGTGAACAGAGTCACGGAGGAACAAATGTTTTTCAATCAGCTCTTATGGTATGGAAATGCTTTGTTCGTTGAACGTTCATGTACATTCCCCGTTGGGAATGTTGTGACTGTGTGTGTGATAAATATGCTATGAGACTAGTTCTTGGAATGCTGTGTGATGCTACAAGCTATTGGTAACGTCAGAAATCAATGATCAATCTAATGTGGAATGGAATCGATATACTATATCCTAACACAACCAACTACAGTAATTACATTTGAAGAATCAATCAAGGCTGGCCTGAGTGAGAGTCTACTCAATGAGTCAAGTAGATTGGATGGAACCAATTACAGGGTGTGGAAGTTTGAGATGCAGAACATTCTCATGGATAGTGGGATAAAGTCACAAGCCATGAGCCTATTCCGAATGCTGAGCCTGAGTTCAAAGATAACATCAAGAGAGGATCGACGGCACATCATATCATCAACCTTTCTGCGAAGGATAACATTATTCCTCACATTAGGTGTGCTGCAGGACCTCTTGAAATATTGGGAAATATTGAGGTCTATGTATGAGACCGTCAATACGGCTAGAGTTCTCTATCTGCAAAATAAGCCATGTACAATCAAAATGGACTCCGGTGATTCAGTTGCTGAACCCATGCCGAAGATCAAGGCTCTTCAAGATCAATTTAGTGCAGTTAGAGAGTGTATCAGTGATAGGAACTGTGTGGTTTACTCATGCATGAAGAACCGAGGAGGAAGAACCTTTCTAAGAGGGAAGGTAATGATGAGCAAGCATTTGCTTTCAAAGAAGAAAAAGCAATTTACCAAAGGTAAGAAAAAGGGAAAATATAATGCTGGTGATTCAACACAAAATCTTGAGCAACAGATGGGTAAACTCTGTGGTTTACTCATGCATGAAGAACTGAGGAAGAACCTTTCTAAAAGCGATGGTAATGATGAGCAAGCATTTGTTTTGAAGAAGAAAAAGCAATTTACCAAAGGCAAGAAAAAGGCAAATTTAACGCTGGTGTTTCGACACAAAATCTTGAGCAACAGATGGGTCAGATGCCAATCTCGGACTCACAAAGTTCTGGTTCTTCATCTACAGCACAAGGAAAGGATAATTGCAACTATTGCAACAAACATGGTCATTTTGCTTTTGAATGCCGTAAGAAGCAAAGTGAGCAAAAGAAAGGCAAGAAGCAAACAAGTGACTTTGCTGAGGAGGTTGCAAATAACAATAATGAAGACATTGGACAGCTTGAACTCTTCACTGCCACATTGGCAACTCAAGCCACAAGTGTTGGTTGGTACATAGATTCTGGTGGCCCTAACCACATGACTCCACATCAAAATTGGTTTGATTCCTTTGAAGAATTAAACTGTGGACATTGTGTTTGCCCTGGGGACAACACAACACAGCAGGTCAAAGGCAAGGGAACGGTACCTGTGAAACTTTCTTCAGGGGAAGTTAAGATCATAAAAAATGTTCTATTTGTTCCAAGGTTGCCCAAGAACCTGTACTAGACAAAACATGACAGTAGTGTTTGATTGATAAGTCTACTTGTTTCGTGAAGGACAATGAGCATGATGATAGGATCATTGCAAAAGGATTGCAAGAAGCTGGTCTTTATAGATTGCATACTGTTATCCCGACTCAAAAAGCCTGTGTGCCATGTGGCAAACACTTCAGATCAGAATAAGTTCTGGCACAAGAGATATGGCCACTTGAGTTATCAAAGCCTGTAGCAAAATAACAAAAGCTATTTACTAATAATACTACCTATATATGGTAAGAACCAAAAATGAACTTTCAAGTACTAAATAGATCCTAATCTATTTGTAGTGCACCCACCTACATGCATAAGCCTTAAAAAACGAATTTACTATAAACAGAATGGCCCCTAAAAATAGCACGCAGGCATGGCCAAACCATCATTAAGGGGTATCAAATAAACATTAATTCCTAACAATCTTGACATGCAACTTACACATTTGTCATTGACACAAGGTGATGGAGAGCCTTCCACGTCACGGGCTGTACCTTTTGCAGTTCGCACACCCATCTCTTCTCAAGGAGAGGTCGAGGGTGTAGGTGCAAGTGATGCACAATGTGGTCCACCGGCTGACATCGGTGGATCTTCGGAGCCACGTAGAGCCCCCGTGCTATCGACGAGGGCTCGTGACCATCTTGGTAGGTCCAAACAGCCTGGGGGCAGAGATTATTATGTGGGTTGCTATGAGGGGTCAAGTTGCAGTTCGGAGGTGTTTCTACCTATGCGACCTCCCCTTTCACTTGGCCAGGTACATACTGCATTCTTGACTCCTGAATCTTTCTTAATTTTTGATCATTTTTTTTAATTTGTACTATCATCTATGTACATTGTAGTGTCATGACTCATGTATCATGTATGGCATATGCGACCGCCGGCTATGTCTCTGCTCACTCCTCAACTCTCTAAATTTTGGTTCGTCATCCTTAGATGTCTCAAAATTTGAAATATTTGAGTCATGACATTGACAAGTCACAAGTTACAAGTTACACAATTGACTCTCGACTCAATGGATTATGCAATTGGTTTGTACTTACCGTTTGATGCTTTGGACTCTCTACAGCACCCCTGCATGGAGGGACATGATGAGAGCCGTATCCAGCATTGGTTTTGAGTGGGAGGGGCCGAGCATGGAGCAGCTCAAGACGAGAGAGCTTGTTGCAGAGCGAGACACTATCGAGAGGGACTAGGACCCCATCAAGAGATCATGGGTCCAGTATGTATTGTATACTTATTACTTATGCTTCGTGAATTGCAATCTAACTGAGTAGTAAATGTTCACCATGAATCATGATTCATCTAGGGCTATGTTGAATGTTTTGACTTCTAAGTAGTACGTTGAAAGTTGATTTTTTGAAGTTCTAAGTTCTAAGTTTCAGCTAGTAGTTGTATGTCATTAGTAATTACTCATGGTGCTCACTTTCAAACGGGAATATACTATGTAGGTTTGGATGCAGCATCATTTCAGATGGCTGGAGTGATACAATGAAGCACCACATCCTGAATATATTGGTGTCTTCCTGTATGGGCACTATTTTTTTTAGAGCCATTGATGCCTCTGATGCAGGCACTCTGTCACCGGAGAGTATATGTTTGGCCACATTCAAAGAGCCATTGAGGATGCGGGGCCAGGGGCCAGCCAATGTTGTGCGGGTATAGTAACTTGACTATTATGAGTTATAATTTGTAACTTGAAACTTGCATCCACTCTCAAGTCCCAAATCATGATTTACATATAACATGCACAATGCATGTTGCATCAATGTCCATTATCAAA
This sequence comes from Diphasiastrum complanatum, assembly GCA_029204225.1. Lineage (NCBI taxonomy): Eukaryota > Viridiplantae > Streptophyta > Lycopodiopsida > Lycopodiales > Lycopodiaceae > Diphasiastrum > Diphasiastrum complanatum. The sequence continues at coordinate 17,414,559 of CM055099.1, forward strand.
TGATCATGAATCATGATTTGTAGTTAGTAATGTAATTACTATTGTGAGTTGTAAGTTGTGTGTATGTCATTGTGCATGAGTCATGACTTGTGACTCATCACTCACATAGACTTTTTACCTATACAGTGTATTTACTATTTCGAAATTTGAATTATATACAGGTTGTGACTAACAATGCGTCTAATTGCGGTGCCATGGGGAGGCTTGTCCATGATGCCTATCCCCACATTTTTTGGACGCCATATGCTGCACATTGTCTGGACCTTTTATTTGAGGATATAGCGAAGTTGCCTTGGATCAAGGAGGTGGTTGACACAGCACGATTCTTGGTGAGGTTTGTCACCAAGAGACTGAGAGTGTTGAGCATGTTCACAGCTCGAGGTTTTGAGGCTTGCCCCCACCATGTATACTAGACTCTAGTAACAACATACTCATTCGGATTCCGACCTCTAACCTCTAACCTCTAATACTCGTAGCATTTTGCAAATATTGCACAATGAATCATGATTTTTTATACAAATTAATGATTGAGATTCGATTGTGACTCATGACTCGTGACTCATGACTTGTCATTGTGCAGGTTTGCCTACATGTTTATTGTTTTGGAGCACTTGTTGAAATTGCATGGAAGCTTGAGGCAGATGGTCATCTCAAATCATTGGACGGGTTGGGGACCATCACGAGAGCTCAAGGCGAGGAAATTTGAGTGTATCGTGCTAGGTACATCTTTCTGGGATGAGGCACGAGCTATCGAGTTACAAGCTAAGATTCACTAGCTAGCTAGAAAGCAGGACTTAAGCTAGAAAGGAGGAAGAGAGAATGCTAAAGGAGGTTAAAGAGGAGCAATCATCATCAACTGAATAAAGGAATACAATGCTGCCCTACATTGTAGGAATCCAGAATCAAGACTATTCATTAACACAAAGTATTCTCAAACAGAAGAGAGAGATGGTTAGATGACCCTCTTGTAAAAACTTGCGGACAACCAATATGAACAGTAGATTGCTTAACAAAAGTGTGTCTCATACAAATGAATGGCTACATATAAGTAGTCCAAGATGGCTATCTACCTTCATGACTGTTGGCTGTGTGGCTATCTAGCTACCATAAGTTACATAAAATAATTAAGTACCCCAAATAACAAGTTAGGTACTTAATTCACATGTATAGCCCCCTAGTGGACCCACGAGTCCCTACAAGTTAGTTTCATACTAACTTGGGCCTAAAATATAAATGACCATGGTTACACAGATCTCGACCTGTTGGGTCATAGTAACCTATGGCTTCTACATCATTTACATTTATTATTCTAACACCCTCCTTAAATGAAAATGACATGTAGAAATGACATGTATTCACTAAGTAAGAAAATCAGCATGTTGCTTTAAATTTAAAGCTTCACAAAGAGCTTTAAATCGAACTCTAGGCAATGCCTTAGTGAACACATCTGCAATATTATCGTCCGTGGGACTTCTCCCGAACAAAGTGATAGTGGATCTCGATATGCTTTGTTCTTGCATGAAATAATCATAGAGATATCCGCACCATAGGCGATCAGTAATATGGAAAAACCAGCACCAATCAACAGGTCCAAATGGAAACCAAGCTATACGTAATAACCAGGGATGCCATATGTCCATAGCATCGGCATGGACTGCAGCAAGCCTATATGTAGACACACAAGGAGACTGAAGGATGCCCGTATACTCATCTAGAAAGATCCCAGCATATAAATACCCTAGATAAGTAATAGTGACCATCTCGCAAATATCCTCGGATGGAAAATGTGTAACGGTAAGGGCCAAAGGCGCATGAATCATGTAAGGAACCGTAGAAATATCATGAGGCAGTTCACAAACCTCAAGCAGAGATCCATGGAGTAAAGTGAAAGAAGATACAACATGATCACCAATAGCGAGGGAACCATCAAACGTGGACCCGTGAAGAACCCCATAGAAATCAGCAAGAACATCAGCCATAACGGACTCAAGAGATGGAGATATAGAGACCAATGGAGAAGATACTGCACCAACCACCGAACCAGGAGGGCTATCTGAGGTATGCGCAAAAGCAATAGTAGAAATACCACCAAGGTATACGGCCTGAATATCAATGAAACCAGGAATGACCACTGAATACAATATCTGTGAATCAAGGCATATAGGCACAAGGCACACAGCAACAACCTGTAAATCCGAAGGAGCATCAACCTGAGGAAGAGGACCCACGAATGGTGAAAGTGAAGCAGCAACTGATGTACTCTGAATGGAAAGAAGAGCTGCATCCTGAGCCTTTGGCAGGCTACGCATAAACTGATTCCCGGTAACCAACTGATAGTCACCTTGGGAATCAATACCAGCAGGAACCTGAAGTATAAAGAGATCATGCAGCAACCATGAATGCCAAGGAAACTGTGGTAGATCACCCTGACAAAGAATAGCTGGAACAAACAACTGTACATCAACCCAAGGTATGTGCAATGCCCAAGAATGTAGAATGTCGTCATGCCAAGGGATCCATAGTGCCCATGAGTGTAACGCAACAATACTGTAAGGTATCCTCATGGACCATGAATATACAATGTCATCATGCCAAAGGAGGCGTAGTAGCCATGAATATAAAACAGCATCTAGATGAGCATGATTCACAAATGTAATAACATCATACTTAGGCATAATAGCAGAAACACCAACTAATAAGCTCTGGCCTAAATATGCATCTAGAAGATCCGCATATACAATATGAATAGGAACTATCAACGGAGGGATAGGACACCCAACGTAGGAACCATCATGAAATGTAGAAGCATGTGACATGTGTAGTGCTACTACTGAATGAGTAGGCAAATCATCTAAAAGAACAACCATAGACTCATTGTAATAAGCAGCATAGGCTACAACATCTGTAGCATGGTACTCAAAAGCAGTGCGATAAGGAACATAGGCTACAATATCTGTAGCATGGCACTCAGGAGCAGCACCAAGGTACTCATCATCAATATCAGCATCAGTATCAAAGCATGTAATAGCATCAGCAGTAGCAAAGGATGCAACAGTATCAAAGCAGGCTACAGTAACAAAGCACTCAGGAACTACACTAAGGCATGTAGTATCTGTAATATCAGCATCAACCTTTGTAGTATCTGTAAGATCAACCTGTGAAGCATCTACAATATCAACCTGTGCAACATCAACCTGTAGATGTGACTCAAACTCACTATGCGAGACATGAACTAACTCAGGTAACTCAATGACTATCTCAAATAGCTCTATGATTGTCTCAAATGACGCAGGTGACTCAAATGATTGTGACTCGGGAGCTGGATGACGTGGAAGATGTGGCGCAGGAGCTGACTGACGTGGGAAGCCAGGGGGTGGGTTTGGTGCATAATGAACCCCACTGTCAAGCGAAGGAGAAGAGGATGGAAATCCAAATGGAGGCCCAAATGAAGGTGGAACAGGAGCTTTTCCAAGCCCATGTGGTTGGAGAGAAGCAATCTGTGACTGCATAGTGGCAAAGACGGTCATCATGTGGTCGAAGCGACTGGTAAGGTTAGAAAGGGAGTCACGCATATGAGCAAATTGTTTGGCTAAGGGCTCGTGAGGGGTCTCACTTTTGGTGGGTGAGTCGACCATGTTGAAAGAAAGAAAGCGAGAAAAGACATGCTAAACAAATGGACGAACTGAGCAATAACTAGTTATGGAAAAACAAAACTAACGTAAAAATGGGCTAAAATGGAACGTAAAATTTATTTATTTTTTATAGACGAGCACACGACAACGGAAACGAAAAGCTAATAACAAAAACGAAATGGGCAATGAAATCGGAAACTTTTTGGTTTTTATTGGTTGGGCGGCTACCAAACGACAGCGGTCCAGACTCCAGAGTGCGTGCGATGGCAGGCGGTCCAGAAGACGACCGACGGCCGGCGCTGGCACAAAGCGCGGGTAGGGCGGGCGACAGGATGACGGCAGGGAGCGCGGGCGGGCGTTCGGGCAACTCAGGTCACAGGTGGCGTTGGGTAATGGTGGGCGGTCGTGCAACTCAGGTGGACGGGCAACAGAACAAGGGAGGGCGCGAGGGTTAGAACAGGGGGCAAGGGGAAGGTGAGAGCGGACGGAACAGGAGGGGCTGCAGGAGGCGGGGAGCAGGAGGTCGGCGGGCGACAATGGGCAGGAGGACGATCACAGGAGCAGAGGGGCAGAAGGATGGATGATCAGAGGAGGCAGGCGACAGGTGCCAGGAGACAGGCCGCGGGTACGCAGGCGGAGGCAGAGAGAGGGCGCAGGCAGGCAGGCGGAAGTAGGGGCGGATAGAGCGGGGTAGGGCTGAGGGTGGACTGATCTGATCAGATCGGGGGGGGGGGGGGGGGGCGATCAGGGGCTAACAGAGGATCGGAGGGGCATCTTTGATAGGAAGAGAGCGTGGGCACTGGAGATATGGTAGCGTCGGAGGTGGAGGAGAGTAGAGCGATGGAGAGTGTTGAGAAGGCAGCGATGGAGCACTCTATAGAGATGGCAGCGATGGAGATCCGGAGATGACAAATAGAGAGATAGGAGAAGGAGATGATGGCAGGGATTATCCCTTAGTCTCCTCAATAGAAGATCCTGCAACCTGTAATAAAAGCACAACAAGAAATTCGAAAACCCAATCAATCTGAAAATAAACCGAAAAGCAAAAATCAACACTTTCCAATTGCTCTGGAAAGTGCTCTGATACCAAGTTACGAATAGAGCCACAACTGATCTAGAGCTAAGCTATGAAAGCATCACATAAGCAAGACTTAAGCTATGAAAGCAGCACATAAGCAAGACTTAACCCTAGAAAGCAGGAAAGAGAGAGATTAAGGAGACTAAAGAGAGAGATCAATATCATCAGCTGAATAACAAATGACACAGTTTCCCTACTTATAGCCAAGAGGAAGCCCTGAAAGGAAGCTTCCGGTGGCTAGGGCCCAACTGGGAGGGAAACTAGTGCGCCCTCCAAGAAGACCCCCACTCTCCAGTAATATGTCCAAATGGCCTAATAATGAATAATAAGCCCAAAGGCCAACCATATAGTCTAAGTGTCACTAATGAATAGAAAAGGGCCCAAGGCCTGCTTATGCATAAAGTAAAGTAAATATAAATGGACACGGCGAATGTAATGAGCCGAGTCCATAACTGCCATATACACTCCGTAGTGGCTGAAAACGTTGCTCTATATTCTGCTTCACTTGAGGATGTAGCAACGGTGGGCTGCTTCTTGCTTAGCCAAGAAACTGCAGAATTTCCAATGAAAAAGCAATGACCACTAGTAGAGCGTCTAGTGTCTTGATCTCCACCCCAATCCGAGTCACAAAAACCAGCCAAACATGCATCATCACTAGAAGGATAAAACAGACCAAGTGTTTTACTTCCTTGAAGATATCGAAGAATCCTCTTCAATGCTTTCCAATGTGATGTCAACGGAACATGCATGAATTGACCCATGAGGGGAACACTATAAGATATGTCTGGTCTTGAGTTGCATAAGTAAATGAGACTTCCAACCGCTTGACAATATAGTGTAGTATCGAATGGTTCACCACCACTTTGATTACTTAACTTCAGGCCCGTCTCAATTGGTGTAGCAACCGGCTTGCAATCTTCCATTTTGAAACGCTTCAAAATCTGCTTAATGTACCGCTGTTAGGTAATGAAGATTCCAGCCTTTCCTTGCAAAAAATCAAGACCAAGGTAGAAATGCAATTGGCCTAAATCTGATGTGTCATAAACTGAAGCAAGATCAGACTTTAAGGCTGCAATATATTGTTCATTACTACCCGTAATGATAATATCATCAACATATAGCAAAATGATGAAGATAAACTCATATGTATGCATGACATAAAGCGTAGATTCACTAGGACTGTTAGAAAACCCACGATCACAAAAGTATGTGTGTATCTTTTGATACCACATCCTTGGGGCTTGTTTTAGTCCATAGAGAGCCTTCTTGAGAAGACACACTTTGTCTTCTTGACCTGCAACCAAAAAACCAGCAGGTTGCTAAAGGTAAACTTCCTCATTAAGATCACCAGTGAGGAAGGCTGTCTTTATGTCAAGTTGGTGCATACGCCAACCATGATGGGCAACCAAAGCAGTGACTATCCTTACGATAGTTATTCGTGCGGTAGGTGCAAAAGTTTCCTCATAATCAATGCCCTCCTTTTGCGCATAACCTTTGGCAACAAGTCTTGCCTTGTACCTTTCAACAGTACCATCGGACTTGTACTTGATCTTATAAACCCATTTACAGCCAATTGCTTTCTTTCCATGTGGAAGATCAACAAGAACCCATGTTTGGTTCTTTATGAGTGAGTCATACTCCTCTTTCATCGCGTCCTCCCAACATTTTACTCCTCTGGCCTGCTCATAAAAAACAGGTTCTATTGCACTATCCTCAATAGATGTAAGAGCAAAATCAGCTCGGTTGATTCGAGCGAAGCCTTATGTTCCCCATGAGATTCTCCTGACCGAGTTTGCAGTTCCACCTATACAGATCGAGGCAGTTCTTCAGCTTATCACCTATATACAGAGGATACAGGCGCTACCAGAGATCGATAGGCGATACATACAGGTTGCACTATCCTCCTCACAGCGTCTTCATGATCAGGGCTACAGGCTATCATGGTTCTCTCAGGCCTCTCACCTCCTACTTGTATCATTTGGCAACAGAGCTCCCCTCCGGCACACATCAGTATATCAGACGCTTCCTTTATCGCACATATCTAGAGCGGACTTGGCGTAACCAGTTAGGGGTTAAGCCAGCTTTCTATCGGACTCATTTCTTGGAGCTAGATGCATCAGGGACCCCGGTCATGCCACAAGTTACAAGACTCTAAAGATCATGATGGTCGTGTCTTTGCATACTTCCTGAATGCACCTGTAGGCAGCAGGCTGTGACTTGAGCATGCTGGCAGCTGCATGATTTCTCAAGGGCCATAAGCTTTGTAATTTCAATGGTAAGTGCCATTTACTAAAGTTGGATGTCTTATGATAGTCTTCTTAGCAAGATAGCATGTTGTTTACTACTGGCAAAGGGCATGAACAGATTCTCGCAACCTAATTAGTAATAACCTATCCTTGACAATATCAATAATTGACTAAGGAAAGTGACTATAGTTACCATACACAGCTTCTACTCTTGAAATTGCATTCTCTAGAGCATTCTCATGAAATTGGTACTAGAATTTCTATGACATGTGTAACCCCAAAAACCCTTAAAAACACATTTTCAAAAAAAAAAAAAAACCTTAAAAAGATTTCCCGTTTCGAACTTGAACCAGCCGTTTCATACGCGTTTGGAAACGACGTACAAAATGACCCCATGAAACATTCCTTCTGTATGAGTTTACGGATAGGATTGGTGAGCAGCTCCATACATTCACTGCCATCAGTGCTGAGAGGTATATACTAAACGATTCTGACTTGTCACTAAAATTTAATCCTTATAGTTGTGCAACGTGTAGTAAGTTGACTTGTACTATGTAGTATGTACTATGTACGCTCAATCATCAATGTGGAGTGGATGCTGGCAAGTGCTCATTGAAATTTTGAATTTCTGAAATCATAAATGTGAAATGTAATTGACAGATTGCCTATTTTAAATGTACAGGCTGGAAGAGATACGAGATCGATGGCAATCAAGATGGGATTGGTTCCATCATCCTCTACATGCAGTGGCCCATATCCTTCACCCGTTGTGGAGTCGTCCAGCCCAGTATCGAGATAGGGAGCTTAGGAATGGATGGAACACCTACATTCAAGCAGTCTATCCTAATCCTGACCAGGATGCATTGATGGATGACTTGATGGTGTTTAAACGTGAGACTCTTGAGTTTGGCTCTCCATCAGCACAATTGAGACCAGGTAAACTATAAATACTCAATAGTGACTTGTAAATTGCAATAGTCTACCTTAACCTATTAGAACTCATTTGAAGTTCAGTCCTCATTGATCCTTGACAGTTGTCACTTTGGTGGAAATGTCAATTTTTATGTAAGAAATTCGATGGCTCCAAGTTCTTGACACATTTTAAGCCTGTGGAAATGATGATTTTTTAGCATTTGTTTGCGTTTTCTTTGCAGTTTTCTCAGTATCTTTTACCAAGTCAACAATGCACTAGTGTCTTCTTTGGAACACTTTGTTTATGTGTGCTTCACTACTCAAGAGTTAGTTAAAAGTTTTGACTCTTGACTGAGACTCTAAATTTCTAAATTCTTACCACTAGGCATGCTGCGGCCTGTCTCATGGTGGGACAAGTATGGGATTGACGTTCCCAGATTGCAGACTCTAGCAATTCGAGTTCTCTCACAAGATTGCACAGCGGCTGCATGTGAGAGGAACTGGAGTGTGTTCTCTCTAATTCACACGAAGAGGAGGAACAGACTTTCGATGCCACGGCTCAACAAGTTGGTGTATGTGCACGCCAACTTGTGATTGCGACAGAGGCTACAGAAGACCAGGGTAATTGTGGTATAAACTTTAAACTTTTGATTATTCAATATTGCTAGTAGCTATAGCCTACTAGCTACTTAGTTAGAACTTAGAAGTTACTCGTAACTCCACCAACGGTAAACCTGTAACTTCTAAGTTCTAGAATGATGAATCTGACTTACAAGTATATACTATCTACTATCTAACCTTTTGCAACTTTGATTTGATTGAAATTTCATGCAGATCAATCCCAATGAGATTGATGTGACAAAGTTCCAAATTTGCCACCGAGGGACCAAGTGTTGTTGTATGAGGAGGCAACACGGACTGCAGGTTAGAACTTAGAACTTACAAATAAATTTGAACAAAGGCTGTGCCTTTGGAAATTGAAGTTGATGACTATTAACCTCACTGTGTGCGTTGCAACTTGCCCAGTTCACAGTTGTAATCATTCACCACTTTTGTGTGCAGGGGTTACCACCAGAGCTACCACGAGGACACCGAGGAGGCTGAGCCAGGATCGACGCTCCCGTGATGTTGAGGATGAGGAGCCTTTGGCCTCATACACAGAGACCTCTGACTCAGAGGAGTATGTTGATGAGGATGATGAGGCAGAGGGGCAAGGCAGTGATGATGATGATGATGTGGCAGAGGAGCCTCCATTCAGAGCTAGGAGGGTCATACAATAGATCATAGATGATGCATCATAGTTTTTATTCGGTGCTCAGTTAGATAGATCATAGTAGATACTAGATGTGAGAGACTTGTTGAGACTTATTGAGCGACATTGTTACTGGGTCGTGACATGACATGCACATTGTGGTTATCATATGTGGTCTATTGTGGTCATTGTTTGAACTTTGAACATGAATGGTTTTCAGTTTATAAACTATGACTATCATGGCACAAACAAGAAAATTGAAATAGATTATAAAATCTATCTAGATGTGTGCGTGTGTGCGTGTGTGTGTGTGTGTGTGTGTGTGTGTGTGTGTGTGCGTGCGCGCGCGCGCGTGCGCGCCTAACAAATCTAAACAAAACTGCACATTATCACCACAATACCAAACATACGAATATTAAAGTAAACCAAATTCGTATAGAGTCATCACAGTCAAACATATCATATTGACCAAACCTAACAACCAGCAAAAGCTCCGAGTTGAGGAGAATATGCTCACCTGCATCCATCCACAACAACAACTGTGTTAGAACAGGGACATTATTGTGGAACTACAGGTGTCTACACATATTCTCAGTTGTTATCCATGTTGCAACAAGTAGTCATTGCTAAGTTAGGTGACTCTAATTTTCTCCATATCATGAGTAACAAGTCGGACATTGTTTCAACTCTACTCAAAGTTACAAAATTATAAGGTTAACAATGTATAATTAATGCTTGAAAGTCAACAATTACAAAAGTACGACTAAAGTAGACAATTACATCCAGACTAGTTTTAAGGTAGAGTTCAAAACTATCTGCCATTACCCTTTTCAAAATGCTTATCGAAACACCATCCCTTTTTCTGAGTAAGAACTTAAAAAAATGTTTATTGCACTGTCAATTTCAAATTGTCAGAGCATTACTGTCCACAAATAAGTAAATATAGACTTTAACATACAGGTCTAATCCAAGTCATATAACTAAACCCATCATACCATTTATATTAGAAATAGTTGAAGTGTAACCAAAGGTTTAAACAAAAAGCAGTACACTTCAAAGGAAACCTCGTTAATGAAAGTTAAGCATCAACGAGTAGTAAATTCACGATCATCTTCATACCCATTAGTAGCAACAACCATATTGAGGGGATTACAAGACTATTCACACGAATTTTGTCTTTGTTAACATTAAGAGTGTGGTACGAAGTCTGATCAAAAGAACTCAAGGCAGTTCGTTCATTGTGATCATAGTGACCAAAACAAGCAAGTAAATCATGAGAGCATTTCTTAATGAGATGTGTGTGTGCGTGTGCGTGTGCGTGTGCGTGTGCGTGTGCGTGTGCGCGTGCGCGCGCGTGCGCGTGCGTGTGCGCGCGTGCGTGTGCGTGAGTCATTACGTACGTCGTAGTCAAGAATCAAAGTTGAAAGATTTCATTTTAACCTTCTAAATCTTGATTCTTGGTGACTGGTCCGTGAATAGAGTCCAAGGACCAATATGCACCAAAATGAGCTAGAATTTGTCCCTACATCAAAATGTGAGTTTGTTAACTTGTTTCTGGCATAAACAAGCAAAAAACAAAATTCAGGTGTATGAATCGGCCGATTCAAACCTGTCCAGCCGATTTTAACTGATTTGGGGGGGATGTAATGCCTATTTTACTCCTAGTGACTCCAGGCACTTACCTGGTTATATGTTATCCATTTGTCGTGAGGGCAGTTATATTGTGAATATATTGTAACCCTCTTTGTAAGTTAAAATAAGTGCAAGTTGGGTCCAACTGGCCAAGTGCACATGCCCTGTGGCATAAGACTCAAGTTGGTGATGACACCTCAATTTTTTCTATTTATGGAAGGCAGGATTCACCCTCAAGGAGGCCAACACCCTCCTCTCTCAATCAATCAAGCATTTGGAGTTCCTAGCTTTGGTTTCTTGTGGTGCTTAAGCTTTCTTTGTATTGTTGATGGTTTCCTTCAAGCTTTCATTTGTTGTGTCTATTAATGAGGTTAAGATACTTCATAGATAGACCTGTATGTTCACCAATTTTATCAAGTATATTCCTTATGTGACACATGAGAGCGGTCTGCAGACAATTCAGGGTCTATACGGGTAACAAGTGAATTCTCTTTCAAGTGTGGGGTCAAGAGGAGTGGACAATAATACATCCACATATTTAGGTCGTTAAAAAAATTCTCAAACTTTCAAAAATCCTTAATAGTATCAAACACTAGCTCCTCCAACTAAAAGCGTTGAAAAGAAAAAAAGGCCATAAGGTAATCAACTGCTAAAATTATGTTGCCCTTTCATATTCAAGAGGCAACTTTTTTGTACAACTTTGGAAAATGCTCTGAAAAGCAAGAAATGCATATGCCTAATTTTTGGTTAAGGAGGGATTCCCAAGAGAATTTGGAGAAACTTTTCAGATATGATTGAGGAACCGAGGTGTCTGACATCCAATGTGCAAAGAGGCGTGTCCTCTACTGGCCCAAGATATTCCAAGAGTCCCCTTGATAGAATACCTAAAACTACAATACCTTCTCATTAATAAGTATGAGAACAAAATTGGGCTGATCCTGCCAATTTCCAAATGAGTGGAGTAAAGGGTGGTCTTGTTTGTTTGTTAATCCCAATATTGGCAGTTCGGCAAAGTACAGTTATTAAATACGGGGTCAGGAGAAGACAAGCTTGCATAATACGTTTGAGCAGTTTCGAATGGAATATTTATGAAAGTTGTATGCAGGACAGTATATTGATTCTAGCAGAAAAGTGCCCCAATATAACGAAAAAGAAATTAAATCATTAACTCAATTGAGTTCACGTACAAAACGTCAACCACCAACTCCATCATCACCCCATCCCTACTGACTACTCGGAGTGGAAAAGAATCCTGTAAACACTTTCCCCTATCATCAAGATAGGACTATGTTGCTATATTTTCCCTATTCACTATTCAGATAATAAGAAACAGAGTGAGAATCTAGATTTTGTTGTTGAATAGAAGACGAAAAAATCCTGTTCATATTTCTTTGATTTAGAAAAAATGCTTACACTGGCAGAAAACGTACTTTTTATATGAAACGACTTCTTCTTTCCCTTCCTGCTGCCGGTATGTGAAGAGCGGGTTCGAATTGTGTCAGTGGCTTCAATGAATGGAACTAAATTGTGGCCAAGCTTAAAAGCACATGCAAGCACTGAACTTTGTTGCCACATTGGCTTTTGATGAACGAAGGTCACACATTGCAGAGCCAAAAAATGCCTTATGGAGAAGAGGCTAGTAGGCCTCTTGTGACAGAACCTCTTACCAAAAAGAAAGGGGTTATTGCACCTTGGCTGACTCAAAACTGAGATCTCCATTGGGAAAATAAGCCCAAAAACGAACTAACCTCTTGAACCAAGAAAGAAAAACCCCGCAATTGCCCTAATGCAAGGTGGTTTGCAGGTAAAGCGCTAGTAAGTCCTCTAATGCATCACTTAGCAAATTCCACGCTACATTTTGCTTGATGTTATGATGGCCAAAGTGTGCCACAAAGGCCTAGAATTAATGAAAGTTTTGATGTTTGATGAAACCCTAGACGCAAATGGCTGGCGCATTGTCTTATGATTCCTCCGTAACTGTAACGCAAGATGGATTTGGCGCATAGAATGGCACTGCTTTGAAGAAAACCAAAGGAAGTCGGATTTCCGCTGCATCTTAGAGCAGCGCTAGCATTAGCGATAGCGAATGCTCGTGCATTCGCTGACGATCCACGCGAGTATGCAGAAAAGGAGAGAATTGTGACGAAATTGTATTACAGAAAGAATACAGAGGTCACAGCTGGAGGCAGCGTCCGCACATCCGGAGGCAGGCAACTGCCTCTAAGTAGAGTATTCACATGATTGTCTCGACTGGCAGTTATAGCTCCGTTTGTAGGACCGGAGGCGCGTCTAATCATGGGAGGTTGCAACCAGCAGTAGAATAAGGCAATTCCTCTATCTCGAATATGTGGCAAAAGGGGCCTAGAAAATGCCACCACCTAATATGATTAACTCTTTTTTCAAGGGACCTTGAGAATGTTGATAAGCCTCTGTTTTTTCATTGAACTCCTCTTTTTATAGTGTCTCCTCACTAGACATTGGAAGGAATTTAAGTTGACTTGGCAACCCAACCAGAGCACACTACTCCAATGCACCATACATGGTCCAATATTAGAGGGAATCTGAGTTGATTGGGCAACCCAACCGAAGCACATTACTCCACCACACTTGGTCCAACATTGCAGGGAATCTAAGTTGACCAGGCAATGCAATCGAAGCACACTATTCCACCACACCACACATAAGTCCAATAGTTTATTCGGAAGATTAGAAGTTCACTCCATGGTCGTCAAAACATGTGACGACAACATTGCTGAGTAAAACTTTGTAAGGGCAAAGTTTGAAATATGAAAGTGGTTTCATGAGAAACAATTTGTTCACCATTCATTAAGCACAAAGAAGAAGTGTATTCAATCCAATAATGAATGGCCTTTGAGGCCACTAGTGTGAGTTGGGCATGAAGCCTTGCACACAGTAGTAAGGGCAAATGAGAATATGTCATGTTGCCAAGCTAAGCTTCACTCTCCTCTCCTCACAATTTTTGTTGTAATTCAAAGCTTTTCCTTGTAGTTAAAATGCATTACACTTGTGTTTATGTATGCTTTATGGGATTTGATTTTTTCAGAGATTTAAGAATGGTCGTCAATAGCCGATGGGCAACCAACACCAAAACTCGTCATGGCTCCACCTCCATAGCTAGCTTGACTCATACATCTAAGCGGTTGGCTCATCCCAAGTTGCAAGTGGCACATTTGTTGCTTACATGTCACTTATATAGGTATTATTTAGTTGTGTATCATCATCTTGTGCATGGGAGTATATGATGCAACTTTGTCTACTTTGAACAAGTCTGATTCACTTGGTGTATCTTCTTGGACTTGTCTAAAAAAGAACACATAGAATCCTTCTATTTAAATCTAGACAATTCCACGCTTAAACCTCTTGCTAGAATTATACGAAAGAAATTCTTCTTAAATTACTCTTTGGAATGTTCTAGTTTTAAAATTTAGTAGTAGCCACCAATGACGACATGTTGAGTGTCATGTCATTCGCCAATTAGAGTTCCATAGCATTTGTTACCCATCATGACATCAAAATGAGAAGTACTAAAAACAAAATTAGGAAAGCACTCAAACATAACATTATATATGTTTCAAATGAATATCAAATCACCACAATATGTAATGTAGGCTCAACATTCAATGAACAAAAGCCTTCCATAAGTTAAAATATCATAACACTCTCATGTGAAAATGCTTCTTGGTTTCCAAGAGGAGGCTCGAACCTGGGACCAAAGAAACTTTGGATGCCAAGCTAACCAGCTAAGCCAATCCTGTTGGGTTTCTCATGTGAAAATGAAGATGCATGAACAATATACACCATGAAAGCTTTCAATGAAAAGGTTCAAACACTTACAAACTCAAATTAAGTAAATAAATAAAATCGTCTAATTCATGACAACCTAAACCTTTTTATAGCTTGTTAGAATGAGTCCCTAATTTAAATATGACTTAACTAACTATTGCCACATGATTAGGTCAATTGTCTTTTAACAAGAAAATCCCAAATGATGTATCATATAGATCTAATCAAACATGCATCAATTAAAGAAAAGAGACAAAAGTAACAAAAAAATGGTTTGCCACTTAAAGTCCCATTCATAAGACTAGGCTTGAGATCTTTTCCCTAGAGCCTACCCAATAAAATTGCATAGCATATGTTGCCATACTAACAATGTTAAGAGGTAGGACATTATAGCAAAAACACTCCACCATAATGGGTGACAACCACTGCCAGGAATTGACCATGATTTCACTTGATTAGGTAGCACTTTGACTCATCAAGTCCCTTGTACATGTGGTTGAACATTGACAACAACCCTACACCACCAAAGGTTGCCAACCATCAGGAAATTGTTAAGGAGCTGGGCAGCGGCGTGTATGGCAA
Source organism: Diphasiastrum complanatum (assembly GCA_029204225.1). Taxonomy (NCBI): domain Eukaryota; kingdom Viridiplantae; phylum Streptophyta; class Lycopodiopsida; order Lycopodiales; family Lycopodiaceae; genus Diphasiastrum; species Diphasiastrum complanatum. Next base: position 17,429,697 of record CM055099.1, read on the forward strand.
GCTCAGTAATGGCATCTAGGAGGTAGCAGTCATTGGTCTAATGCAAATCATTTGTAAGGTCAATGTAACTTAATAGTCTGTTTTGCTTGCTTATGGTTTGGTGAGGCTTGGGTACCAGACGTTATGCCTATGGCAGCAAGGGCGGCCTCAATCACGCGCACCTTGTGTGTGGCTCCCTGAAAGGTGATGTAAAACTTGGATTTCTCCTCCTTCCAAGTACTGAAAGCAAGAGTAATAAAATCCATGTTGATTCTCCCTGAAAAGGCTCTCTCATGAATATACATTGCAGTAAGCAGTGGCTCCGCAAAGGTCATCTACTGAGTGACCATGCTTGTGCTATAAAGTATCATGATATCCGTTGCAGATGGGACATCACGATGGATAGTATAACGAGGCGACTGGGATGTATCTATGGAAGACATGATGATCAGAAATAAAAAGTAATACGTGTGAGTGTATAACAGAAAACAGTTCAGAAAGTTTGGATGGCTTTGGTCGCTGGAAAAATTGGCAATAACTTCACGCACAAGTGAGGAATGAATCGAATTCAGCCAACTTATAGGTGAATTTGGAGGGTCCATTACACTGAATACTAGTTTGGCTGATCATTTCTGAAAAAAAAATTTGCAGGCATGTACAGTATTGTGAAAGTAGGCTATAAAAATCTCGACGAAGGTTTCTGAGAATCTGAACCTATCCGGCGAACGTTTTACAAGGTTGGCGAAGGATGAACCTTCGCCCAATAGGGTCCTTCACCCAAGTACTGTCATAAATGCAATTTTTCAAGATATGAACCTATGGCCAACCTAATTTTGACATTTTAAGACCATCTAGCATGTTAGCGAAGGTTCCTAAGGAGAGTAAGGTGCTAGATGAAGGTTTTCAAAATGGCATATTGTTGATCATTTGCCTAACTCAAAAAAGGTACTGTTTTTGGAAAAGAATCTTCGTCCAACTCAATATAGATATATCAGAAGTGGATGTATAGTCTGAAAGCTCAACGAAGGTTTCTGATACTGTATAGGCCACATATGATTGAAACAGTAATTTTATAAGTCATTTTCCATCAAAAATATTTTTCTTCCTTTTTTTCCATGCTGATGACTTTTAACTTTTGCTCATCAGTCTTTCCTCATTTTTTTTCTCTGTCTTTTCCAAACAAAACTTAACAATTAAATATCGAAAACAAAAAAATTGAAAAACAAATAAAAATAAAAAATCATTTAGATCATGCTTGCTGAACTGGTGGAGCAGGCTGCCAAAACTTATGTAGTCGGCTGCCATTCACCGGAGTATCAAATCGTTTTTCGTCCAAGTGCTCAAGAATTTCCGCGCCATAGTTCAGGATTTCCTTTACTTTATACAGGCCTTCACCGGTAAACTTCAATTTTCCCTTGATCAGCTTGGTTTTGTACATCAGTGCAAGATCTCCTACTTTCAGATCCTTTTTGTGCAATCGACAATCGTGCCATGCCTTGCGGCGGACTTTCTCTACTGCTAACGCATGAATTGTCATCAATCATGTTTCACATAATTTGTGCAACGCTTCATGACGGAGTTGTACAGAGTTATCATAACTTAACCGTTCTATTGTCGCTATGCGTAAAGATGGGATTAAAAATTCAATCGGCATGACAGCATCTTGAACATAAACCAGTTGAAAGGGTGTTTGATTTGTACTATTTTTGTAAGCGATTTTGAATGCCCATAACACTGCATACAGTTTATGTTCCCAATCAAACCGACTCGCTTCAACTGTTTTCGTCATAATAGTGCAGAGAATCTTATTGGAAGATTCAGCTTGGCCATTCCCTCTGGACTAGTAAGGAGTACTAAATCTGTGTATAACAAAAAAATCTTCCAATAAACATTTTATTGTTTGATTGACAAAAGTGTGTACCCCGGTCACTGACAATCTCGATCGGACATCCAAATCTGATAATAATATTTTCATAGAGAAACTTGGCCGTAGATTTTGCATCAGCAACTCTGATAGCTTTGGCTTCAACCCACTGGACCAACAAAGCAGATTTCACATCCATTTGATGCAAAGGCCAACCAAAATGTGAAGCTAAAGCAATAAGTGGACGTAGAGTATTCCACTTACAAACCGGCGCAAAGGTCTCCTCATAGTCTCACCTGCAACTTCAATCCTTCTTGCACCAAAAGGTTTGTCCCTACCTCTCCAACCTGTTTCTTGAGGTTGAGTAGTAGTATCTTGAGATGTATTCTCGTGTTCATCACTCAGAAGGTCAATGAATTAATCATCATCAGGTGGTATCCTCACTATACCATCTTTCCCACTGGATGTGTCTATCTTCTCAGCATCCTCGTCTTCATACATCTTGGATTCATCAAAGATAACATCACGACTTATATGGATTTCGTTTTCGACTGGATCAAAACATCTATAGCCCTTCACACAATCATCATATCCTAGGAATATGCACTTGATAGCTTTTACATCAAGTTTACATCTCTCTTCCTTAGGAATGTGTACAAAGGCCTTACATCCAAAGATTCGCAAGTGGTTCACCTTTGGCTTCTTCTTCGTGAATGCTTACTCAGGTGTTATCTTTGGTATGGCAATGGTAGGACTTTTATTTTGAAGATAGACTGCCGTACTACATGCTTCTGACCAAAAATCTTTTGGTAGTTTCATCTCAACTAGCATAGATCTGGCACTTTCCACAATCGTACGATTTTTGCGCTCAGCTAGACCATTGAGAGCAGGAGTATGAGCTTGCGTAAACTGTCTTTTAATCCCACATTGATCACAAAGATCATTGAAGTCATTAGACTTGTACTCGCCTCCACTATCTGATTTTAGGACTTTGATCTTCCTACCTGTCTGATTTTTGACCAATGCTTTGAAGCTCTTGAAGTTATAAAATGCATCTGATTTCTTCTTCAAGAAGTAGATCCATGTCTTACGCAACATATCATCAATCAAAAGTCATGAAATAGAAGGCGTTACCTAAGGACATGGTCCTTATAGGCCCTGCATAAGTCTGTGTGGATTAAATCCAGGATGTTCTTTGCTCTTGCAACACCCCCTTTATTGAACTTCTCTCGATGCTGCTTCCCATATACACAAGATTCGCACATCGATTTCAAGTGATATTCTATGGTAGGCAATCCTGTTACCATCTCCAATTTTCTCATCAAACTGAGGCTTCCCAAGTTCAAGTGACCAAGCCTCTTATGCCACAACTCAGTTTGCGATGGAATGGACGATACAAGTCCATGTTGCCCCTTAATTGTAGCATTCAAGCTGTACAATTTTGTATTGGGCTCTCTTACTCCATCCGCAATAACTTTGAACTTTTGGTTCACATCCTTTACAAAGCAACGATCATGGGCGAATCATACTTTCAACTTTTGATCAGTAATGACTCCAACAGAAAGTAGATTTTTCTTCAAACCTGGTACGTAAAGTACCTCCTTGATCATCCTGATTTTGCCATCAGGTAGTTGGATTGAAATGGTACCTATCCCCTTGATCTTGCACACCTCACCATTTGTTTGTGAAACAGATGTTCCATTATCCAACACCTTCAAACTACTGAACCAATTCTTGTTATCTGTCATGTGTCTTGCGGCTCCCGAGTCAATATACCATGCTTGATCATCTTGATTAGATGACAATGCAGATATGAAGATGCTAGAGTCTTCAATCTCACCCTCATCGACAAGGTTACCTGCTTGTTTTGGTTTTCCCTTGCCTTGCTCTGCTAGGAATTTGCGACATTCACTCTTCCAATGGCCCTTTTTACCACAATGGAAGCACTTGTCTTTCTTCTTAGTTTTACTGAAAGATCCCCCATCCTCCTGAGACTTGGCAAATTGCTGCTTAGACTTCTTCTTGCCCTTGCTCTTGCCTTGTTTTTGGCGTGTCGCAAGTGCCTGATCATCAGTATTTTGACGTCTAGCTTTCACCATTTCTCGTCGTTGCTCTTCCTGCATCAAGATTCATGTGAGCTCGTCAAAGGTTGGCAATATTTCTCTTGATGCTATTCCACTCACAAACATCTAATAGGGTTCTGCAATGCCGCACAATGCATTGTGCACCAGCTCCACATCACGTATGCGCTCACCAATAGAATGCAGTTCATTTTTTGTTGTCTTGATTGTGGTCATGTACATTTGAATGTGCTCTCCTTGCTCCATGCGGGCACTATTCAACTTTGACTTCAAAAACATGACTCTTGACGGATTTGACGTCTCGAACTGCTCCTTTAGCACATCCCATGCCTGTCTGGGTGTAACAACATCACAAATGTGGATAATGATGTGATCCTTCACTGACAAGTTAATGAAGGTCAAAGCTTACACTTTGATATTTGTTCATTTGGCGGCCTTCTCTCATCACCTGTGACGACTTCCCACACGACTTTCTCCATCAGTATGTTTTTCATTCTGAATTTCCACACTGCATAGTTGGAAATCCCGTCCAATTTGCTACTTTCACTCAAAATGGACTCTCCCATGTTTGCCATCGCAAAACTGCTTGAAACTTTTGCCTTAGGCTAAGAACAGTATGTCAAGGCCAATAGTGATGTCAGAAGCTGAAAATAATGACCTGCACTTTTTCCCTTACCAGGCCACTCGCCGCTTTTCCACCAATTTGAAAGCCGAATCGGCGTCGCCTTTCGAAATGCACTCAGTCGTCAACTACCAACAACGTGCCCAGTGGAGTGGTGAAATCACTTCTGGCGTACCCCAAACACTTTCTCCGCTGCAATCACTCTATTTTGTTGTACCGTACTTGCAAGTACAGTCCGGGTGCCCTTCGTTTGGAGGTTATAGCCTTTCGTTTGGGTCAAAACGGACAAAGGACCCAAAAATAGAGACTTTTCTAGTTTTTGAACTGTTTCTTCACCTTGAAGAAACTTCACTCTTTACTTGTGAAGGGACCCAACTCAACTTTCAATATGAAAATTTTTAATGAAGTTGAAGGCCAGAATGCACTTCACTTGTTCAAAGCCCATCCAATGGCTGAACCAAATCTTGTGGTCCACATTTCTCTCCCATCACAAGTTATGGACCGTCGATGCATCTGAGACCTCATCCAAAGGTCCAAACTGCATCTGGGTGTTGAACCGCGCTCCTACATTCGCTATGGACTTCCAGATGCTACAACACCCTTCGCGTTGGGCGCGCGCGAGCTGCCCGCTCTCTCTGTCTGCGGCTGCGCCTCCCACACTGAAATTTGCTTGATCTAATTCGTTCGTGGATCGATTTGAGCACGATCTGAGTCCTGAAGCAGGGTCGCCCTACTAATTCCAAGACTGTAGAGTGTTCACTCAAGAAATTCCGTGGAGAAACGGTGATTTTAGCTCAACTTGACAAAGTGGCTTTTTTCACCTTTTTACCGCAGATCTGCTAGGTTAACTATCTGGAGACAAATCTCTGACATAAACCTCAGAATCTCTCCATCGCTGGTTGACAATGTGATTAGCTTCCTTCACGTCCTTACGACATCCAAAACGGTGCACAAACAGCGAAGAAATCACCAGTTATGTATAAAAACTATAACCCCAAACCCGGTTTCAATTTTCAACTGGCTTCAAAATTGTCGATTTTTCACCAAATTTTTCCCTGACTGATGCTATGCACGGGCTAATAAACCCTCTGCTGAGCTTAGAAAGCCTCTATAAACTAGAAACCGTGCACCAATGCTTCTCTTTCCGTCTTCAACCCGTCGTAAACCCCGAACTCTCAGAAGATAGTTCTCCCGAAGCTCTCTTCAACGGCGATGCTGTACTATGTACACTCCCTGTACGGCTCTGATACCAACTTAGAATCTGCTTTGCATAGGAACACAAATCATGCTACACAGTAACACAGACAGAAAACACTCTCCACAACCAAGCTCACATAGCAACTGTATTTCTCAAAATGAAATTACACTGTACATATAGTTGTTCACTCAGACAACCCATGCATGACCCAAGTTGTCGTTGGCGGGATGCGTGTCCCATCGACTTGCCTCGTGGCGAGGCCAACTGATCCTTATCCACTGATAGGACCCACAATACAGTAACACAGTGATTCTACTTTAATTCTAACTAGAACGACATCTATCCATTCCAAAATGACAACTAAAGTGACATCTAGAGTCTATGTGACATTTGTCACTTGCCATGCATGAAATTCTACCAACTTTTTACAAGTGTACTAGTTCTAACTAACAAAGTACAAATCATCATGCATGTGTCCATTATACTGTGTGCATGCCTTGCATGTCACTATGGATCACTTACAATTAATGCATGTGAATTGCCACGAGTTTCTACAAGCATGAATTTGCCAATTCTATGTCTACAAACTATATGCAAGTTGTATTCTTCAATCTAGACACTACATAGCCATGTAGCTCGAGTTCTATGTAGGCCAAACTTGGCATTTTGCATTTATGAGCTACATACTTGCATGGTACAACATTTGTAGCAAGCCAAGAAATCAATATGATTTGTTTTTCCAATTTTAACACTACTCCTAGAAATAATCTATATTGATTTGAACATGGATCTTGGTATAACTCCAAGATTGGATCTATGCTTGATGAAAGAACTTTTGCTCAAAGGTTTGGTGAGCATATCAGCAATGCAAGATGATGTGTCGATGTGCTCCAAATTGATTTCCCCTCCAATGAGCTTCTCTCTCACGAAGTGATATGCAACTTCGATATGCTTGCTCCTTGCATGGAATATCGGGTTGTTGGCAAGGGCTTGGGCTGAAATGTTGTCACACATGATTATAGGTTGATCCTCTTCCAAGATTATCTTTAGTTCCACTAGTAACCTCTTGATCCAAAGCACTTCCTTTGTTGTTGTAGTGAGTGCCTTGTACTCAGCTTCACATGATGAGAGTGATATAGTATCTTGCTTTTTGGAAAGCCAAGATATCAAGTTTCCTCCAAGATATATGACATAAGCACTTGTAGATTTTCGATCTGCTCTATCGCTTGCAAATTCTGAGTCAAAATAAGCAATAATAGAAAGATCTTCACTTTTATACAATAAACCAAAATCAAAAGTTGAAGATATATATCTAAGCACTCTCTTGGCCATTTTCCAATGATAGATAGTAAGATTTTGCATAGCCTGGCTCAACTTATGAACACTAAAGCTTATGTCAGGTCTAGTTATTGTGAGCCAAATTAAAGAGCCTATAAGACATCTAAAAAGTGTGATGTCCACGAAGTATCTTTCATCACCTTGGTTAGAATCCTTTACATTTTGCTCCATAGGTGTTTCTATACTCTTACAATTCAACATATCGAACTTCTTTAACGTTGAAAGAGCATACTTGGATTGACATAAAAAAGCTTTATCTCTAAGAAAGTCAATCTCTAATCCTAGAATATAGTGAATTTTTCCAAGATCTTGCATCTTGAACTCTTTTCCAAGTGCAATCTTAGTTTCCTCAACTAACTTGATATTACTTCATGTCAGAATGATATCATCAACATAAATAAGAAGAATGACAATATCTTTATCAAAAAACTTGACATATAGGGAAGGATCATAGCTACTAAGATTAAATCCTAGTGACTCAAGAAAGGTGTTAAGTCGAGAATACCATGACCTTGGAGCTTGCTTCAATCCATATAAACTTTTGAAGAGCAAGCAAACTTTTTCTTTATCATGGATGAACCCAATAGGCTGATCCATATAAATCTCTTCTTCTAGATACCCATTTAGCAATGCATTAGAGACATCTAGTTGAAGAACTTGCCAATTGAAAAAACAAGCAAGAGAAATTATGATTCTATTTGATACCATCTTTGCAACTGGGGCAAAGGTCTCCTCATAATCAGGTCCATAAACTTGAGCAAAACCTTTAGCACAAAGCCTAGCCTTGTACTTGTTGATTGTGCCATCTTGATTATACTTGACTCGAAAAATCCACTTGCAACCAATAATGTGCTTGTTGGATGGAAGATCCACAAGCTCCCATGTCTTATTGGCCATCAAAGCTTCATATTCCTCCTTCATGGAAAGGTACCATTCCTTCGAGTTGAGTGCATCATATACATCCTTCGGCTCCTCATGAGAAGTAAAATAAGCATAATTAGTGGAGTTGATTTCCACTTGCTTGCCTCTATCTTCATAGGTAAGCCTTCTAGGCCCAGATTTTTCTCTTTGAGATCTCCTTGGTGAAAAGATTCGAGGTGACTCCTCCTCAGCCCCATCTCTCCATGATAATCTTCAAGGGTGATGATTGGAGTATCTTTGAACTCGGCCTCCTCAAGAATGTATTTTTGGTCTTCATGGAATATAACATCCCTACTCTCAATTGTAGTTGAGGTAGAGGGAACATAGATTCTGTAAGCTTTCTTGTTGGATGCATATCCAACCATGATCCCTTTAATAGAATTAGGATCATCTCTTTTCCTTGTTTCCAGGGGCACATTAACAAAGCAAGCACAACCAAAAACTCTAAGGTGATCTACCTTAGGTTTCTTCTTAAACAAGACTTCAAAAGGTGATTTTCCAGCAAGTGCATTGTGAGGTTATCTATTGCACAAATAGTTTGCACATTTTATAGCTTCACCCCAATAATCAATAGGCAAAGAAGCTGCTACTCGAATTGCTTTAGCACATTTACATAAAGATCTGATTTTCCTCTCAGCTACTCCATTTTGAGATGGAGAATAAGCACAAGAAAACTCTCTCTTTATTCCTTCACCTTCACGGTATTCATGAAACTTGTTGGAGATGTATTCACCTCCTCCATCACATCTTAAAGCTTTAACTTGAAAAGAAAACTATTTCTCAATATAAGCTTTGAAGATTAGGAAGTGATAAAAAACCATAGCCTTTGAAGAAAGTAGATACATCCAGGTATATCTAGTAAAGTCATCAATAAAGGTGACAAAACACGTTGCACCACCAATACTTTTAGAAGAGGAAAAAATGTACATCTGAGTGTATAAGCTCCAAAGGATGAGATAGTCTTTATAAAAGACTTCTGATATGGCTTTCTGTGTGACTTTGCAATGGCACAAGCCTCACAAGGCTTGAAATCTTTAGAAAGAGATTTTGGAAGACCAATAGCCTTCACCTTCTTAACCACATAAGACATAGATTTAAAGTTAGGATGACCCAACCTTCTGTGTCACAACTCCTCCTTAGATAACAAAGCAACTTCACAAAGGTTTGCATTCTCTTAAGAATTCAACTTAAAAATTCCACAAAGCGGCAGAGAGAGATCGGATGAGAGAGGAGATGGATGGAGCGCGACCGCAGAGAATCGGGTGCTGAGCTTTTTGCGAGAAACCCAACAATGCCCTAAAAACTCATTTCCTTCATATTAGGGTAACTCCACAGTTTGTCAGAGTCATTTTCTTAACATTTGAGGCACTTTGAAAAATGCGAAAAATGCAACTCTGCATATTTACTCGCAAATCCTGACAAGTGAAAAATGCGAAAAAGGTGACACTGTTGTCAAACTCCGTGTTATTCTGCAGACTGTTAAAAACACTTGTAAATCTGCAGACTATGTAAAGACATTGGAAAATCCACAGAACTGGATAAACAATGGATGAAGATTAAAACCGATTAGTCGATTAGTAAGAAGGAGAATAATCCAACATGGAGGCCATACAATAGTGTGTTGTCATGGTGGTGTGTTGGCACTCAATGGATGTGGGGCTACATTATTGTTTGTTGGAAGGCAAAAAATGAGTTTGTGTGTTACACAGACAAGTGCCCAAAAAAGTAGCATAGTTAGACTTAGAGCTGCAATTTTTGAGAAAACTCTGTAATCTATTAGGAGTTATATGGCCAGCCCTCGCCAATTGCGCGTAGATCCATATTATGTACCGATGTCGCAAAGAAATAGGTGGAAGGATTTGGGATTGCCAATGGACAAAAGTACTATCCATATGCCAAATTGGCCAATCATCCATCAACCTTTCAGCTGGACACTATCAGTAGATTTCCACTGGGCTTAGAAGCATACCAGCGGGAGTATATACACTCTCCCAATCTGATAGGCACTCTTTGCGAAAGACTTGACTCTGTTGGCGTCAGTAGCAACGAGATGGGATGATTGCCTTCCTCCTTTGGCATTCGATCCAAATAAACCAATGGCCTTAGAGAATATCAAGGATCAGCTGCCGGTTGCTCAACTTATTTTCTTGCAGCAATGATGGGAGGCTCCTGGGAATCTCACTTCACGTCCTTGACAACTTCAAAGTGGATTGCCGGAGCTCATCGTTGTTTTTTGCCGCATAATTTGGATTTTAAACTGCCCGACTCGATTTTATGGAGAAGGTGCAATATCATTTAATAAAGATTCGTCGCGAAGCAAATAAAAGTCCCCAGTAACTACATCTCCCAGGTGTCGTGGGACCGCCACCTGTTTTGGTGTCTCTTTTACCCTAACTCTCTTTATATTATGCCCTCATGTATACTCTTTTTATAAATCTTTTAATCTAAACTCTAAACCTCCATCTCTCATGCTTTATTTGGATTTTGCTAGGAAGAAGCTGAGAGCCGAGCATGAGAGCTGAGGACTACTAACTAGGATTACATGTTATTTCTATGTGAGCCTACATGGTGAATCCCATAGAAAGAACGACCATATTAATTAGTAGCAAGAATCGATGTTGGTTCACTTGTTTAAAACGTTAATCTACCTGTGAACAAGTCTTGGTTGAATTTGTAAGTGCATGTAGCTGGAGTAAACGAAACTGTTTCATCCCACTTACGGCTGGGAATACAAGTGGTAAATTGATAAATAATCTACCTGGAAACATTTCTAAGCAAGAGGATTTAACTAGATAGAATTGGCCTCAAGAAACGGGCAGAAACGGTTTCCAGAAAAAGAAATCACCTAAGTAGTAGTAAAGAGAAACAATAGATTCGTGAATTTGTGAACAAATACACACAATTTTCGACAATCACTAGAAATGGCCTATTTGGCTTTAAAACACACCAATCAGTCTTTGTTTGCTTCTGTCGACATTTGATTTTTTTTTATTTTGAAGGGCCTTTGGTCGAAGGAAGTGGACAGCCCGTATTCTAAAGGGAGTAGGCATTTGTTAGCATTTTGTTCTTCTTCAGTTTATGACTGTTTAAGCTTTTGAAGTTGTTTGTGAAGCTTAACAAAAGTTATTGAGACTAAACCATTTTGTAAATACGTTGTTTAGCATCTACTATAAAGTAGAGAAAATTGGTAAGACAAGGGGTCACAAAGTTCATAGCATTTGACGTGAGCATTTGTGTCAGTGTGTAGGTCCATAGTAACTGCTCTATTGTAGCACAATTAGTATTGCACAATCATTAGAATGATTTTGTATGCATTTTTATAAGTAATTAAATTTTATTTTATACATGTAAGATTACTTTCGTTTGAATGTGCTATCGTTCTATTATTTATCGCTATGATATTGTATACAATTTTTTTTATCTATTTCATAATTTAGAGTATGTTATATTAGTTCTTGGAAGACATAGCCTTCATGATTCTACATTGATCCATGCAAAAGATAGATATTCATTTGATTTTGCATATGTCTATTTATAGTTATTTATGGTGAACAATAGTGCATGTTTGAGATATCGCCATCTACTACACCTCAATATCTTTTATTATCAATTAGAATGCTTTCAGTCTACAATAACAGATTTGAGTGCATTGTTCACAATTATTGTTGATTATAATTATTAAATTTCCAACAATTGGTATCAAAACATGTTGGAGGGTTTGCGGATATCGAGACAACCCTAACCCTAGTTAATAAGTGAGAGAGATTTGGCACCTTGCGTGTGTAAGTCCAACCCGATGATCAGATAGAGATTTGATTAATTTTGCAAGTTAATAAAAGGACTTTAGGTCTTTTTGTAGGACTTCTAATGTAGAAAGGCACAAAATTCAAGCTAGTGAATAAAATAGGGCTTCCCACCAAAATTCGTTTTCAAACTGGGTCCTCCAATTAATGAATGGATTTCCACTCTTTTTTAAATTTGAATAGTTAGGGAGGTAGGAATTGGCCAATATGAATTGAGGCCAAGACCCTCCAATCCACTATATAAGTGGTAGTTTCAAATCATTGTACATGTTCTCTCTTCATTTTAATACAAGCAGGTTGGCCCTCTTATGGAATGGATAAAAAATTTCCTTGCTCTCTATCTCTCTTCCTCCATTTCTCACGTTTTCTTTGGATTTGCTAATTGTTGGATTTGATGATTATTGGGATTGAATGTTCTTATACTTTTTGTGAGAGATAAGAGGAGGGAGAAGGGCGAGTTTCTATCATTGCGGATTAGGGCTAATGGATGTATAATTAAGGGTTGTAGTGTTAATGCTTAGTGCTAATGGATCTTAGTGTTAGTATACACATGCTGGATTTTGGATTATGCTATTGGTCTCATGGGAACGAACCTCCACGTGACAACTAACCTCGTCTCCTTGATGCTTGTGTGCCTGGATCTAGGGTTGAGGTTAGGATAGGAAATAGCCCACTACAATTTTGGCGTCGTTGCCGAGGAGCTACGCCAATTTTTTAGTTTGCAGCATGTTTGGATGGATGTTAGCTTGCATTTAGGCATCTTGCTTTGGCATTAGTAGGGTTAAAATTGCATCTTAGAGTTAGATTGGGTGCTATTTTGCTTGATTTGAGTGGTTTTGCTTGTTATAATTTGATTGTTGAGTAAAGGAATCCATATAGATCACAATTCTTAAGATCCATTTGGATCTGAGAAATCAAAGAAAACAACAAAAATCGTTCATTTCTACAAATTTCGTGAAGAAGAAGACAATTTCGTCATCAGATTTGATAACTTCTTGCTCTCTTGGAAAAGAACCTTCGCCAAATTGCATACAAGACCGGATTTATACATAGTATCTTCAGATTGAAGGGCAAAGATTAATTCCCATCAGATCTCTAGAGACAACACAAAAACAATCAGAAAACCACCAAAACTCTAAAAAAAACATAAAAAGAACCTTCGTCCAATTTATTGCACATAGGTATGATTCAAATCTATTTATTGCACATAGGTGTGATTCAGATCTATCTACTGTGAGGTCGACAAAGATTAATACAAAAAATAGAAGGCCAAAGTGACTGTTCATCTAGTTGCTGATAACCTTTTGTGGAAAATTTATACGTTTCTGCAAAAATATCAGTTATCTGAGAAGAACCTTCGTCGGAGTCAATGTCAATTCGGCTTACTATTTCTGATAATCAGTGAGTTGGACGAATGTTAAGTAAAGGCCAGTTGTCATATTGACCTATTTTAGTCAACAAGAGCCACTATTTTGCAAGAATAAAAGTATTACTCTTGAACCTTCACCTATTTTTCTGAGGATTCTAAATATAATATTTTATCATTTGTGAGTTAGATTTGTGAAGATCATCCAAAAAGTCTAATTTCATCCTTGCCAAGCTGTAAAAACCTTATTGTTCGCCAGAAGAACCTTTGCCAGTTCTGTCCTAGTTTTATCTGTGTCAAATTTACCCACTGTTAAGTTGACGAAGGGTATTTTTACCAGATTTGTCAGAAACAACCAGATCAGTGATTTTTTATTCAAAATAACAGTGAATAACCTTTGTCGAGTCATTCATCGCCTAGAAAACCTTCGTTCGAACTATTTTTAGGTTCTGATTTACCAGATCTAGCCACTGTCAAATTTTTGGAACATTTTGTTACATTTTTTATTTGATTCTAAAAAGCCTGATTTTAGAAGTGTTGATCGTTTGATCAAATATCTTTTTCCAAAAAATTAGAAATCTGATTATTGTCAAGTGATAGAATTTTTACAGATCTGATCTGAAATAGAATTTGGTTGAAAAACTAGAAAAGATTGTGCAAGTTAGAACTCAACTTACCCCAGAGCAGTTTCAAGCACTAAGGAAGTTATTGGTTAAGTATCAAGATTGTTTTGCTTGGACTTACAAGGATCTAAAAGGGATTCCAACATCTGTGATTGAGCATACAATTTTCTTGATGCCTGATGCAGTTCCAAAAGTCACAACATTCTATCGTTGTAAACCAAACGTTACTGATCTTATTAAGAGCTATAGAGGTTACTTGAAGCCAATTTTATTTACGAGATCGAGCATACTGAATGGGTTTCGCCAATTGTTGTCATTCCTAAGAAGAGTGAAAAGATGAGAATTTGTGTGAATCTCAACGCTTTTTACAACCAAGTCAAGATCGCACCTGCGGATCGCCATAAAACAACTTTTGCAATAGAATAAAAAACCTATGCTTATAAAGTTATGTCGTTTGGACTTTGTAATGCACCTAGTTCATTTCAAAAAGTAATGTAGTTCGCCTTTAAAGAGTTCTTGTAGAAGTTCCTTTAAATCTACTTGGATGACCTCAAAATTCATAGTGCTGATACAGACCACTTGGATCATTTGGAAAAAGTATTTGAACGTTGTCGCAAGTACCAAATCTCCTTAAATCCAGAAAAGTGTCAAATTTGGGTAATTCATGGAGTTGTTCTTGGACATGTGATATCAAGACTTGGCATTGCTACTAATTACTCCAAAATCAAAGTCATTGTAGAGCTACCGCCACCAGGAACAATTCGAGGAGTATACATTTTTATGGGTCATGCAAACTACTATCGGATATTCACTATATTTTTTGTGGATTTAGCATGACCTATATACAAGTTGACCATTGTACCTATTTGGACGACTGAGGCGTTGGAAGCATTTGAAAATTTGAAGAAAGCTTTAGCTTTTGCACCAATTTTACGAGCTCCAAATTAGACAATTAAGTTTCATGTTCATATTGATGCATCAAAATATGCTAGTGGATTAGTTTTGACGCAACCAGGTGAATATAAGAAGGACTATCCCATCAGATTTGCAAGCATGTGACAGCTTACAGATCTTGAGAAGAATTATTCGACAATCGAATGAGAAGCGTTGGCCATGGTTTATTCTATTAAGAAATTTCGACATTATCTAATGGCGACGCATTTTGCATTTTATACCGATCACCAATTGTTACTTTTTTTGGTGAACAAGATGTACAACACGGGACGTATTGCAAGATGGCTACTACTAATGACCGAATTTGATTTTCGAGTTGTGGTGCGAAAAGGCAAACAACATTATCTTGCTAACCATGTTTCAAGAAATTGAATCAGCACCAACTAATAGTGAAGTGGATGATGAACTACCAGATGCTACGTTGTTTTATGTTGAAGCAGTATCTGAGTGGGTAGCAGATATTGTTGAATATCTGATGTTAGGCCAACCTAACGACTCTCTAACAAAAGTACAAAAGAAAAAAATAATTCTTAAGGCACAACCTTATAAATTGATTGCGGGCCAATTGTATCGACGTGGAATGGATGATATATTTGAGAAGATGCTTGTTGCCTCACGAAGTACCCGAACTAATCATGTTTTCACATGATGGGATGAGAGGTGGACATTTTTCAATACATATCACTGTTCAAAAACTTTTACAATCAGGGTGTTGGTGGCCGACACTTCATAAGGATACCAAAAATTATATTCAGTTATGTGATGTATGTCAATGAGCACGACGTCCTACGAAGCAGAATTGTGAACCTTTGCATTGGTTTTATCGCAAGCATTGTTCGAGAAATGGGGCCTTGATTATGTTGGTCCTATTCATCCAGCGACAAGAGGATCTCAAGCCAGATATATCATCATAGCAACAGATTATATGACCAAGTGGGTCAAGGCAAAAGCAGTTAGAGTTGTCGATGCTAAGTCTACGACTAAGTTCCTATATGAGCACATCATTGTCAGAATTGGATGTCCTATCGAGATCGTAAGTGATCACGGAACACACTTTATTAATGAAACGATAAAGTGTTTGTTGGAAGACTTTTTCGTTATACACCGGTTTAGTACTCGTATTATCCGAGAGGTAATGGACAAGTTGAATCTTCCAATAAGATTCTCTACAACATTATGACAAAAATAGTTAAAGCAAGTCATTCTGATGGGCTACCACCCCCTATTGCAACCCGCTATGTACTTCCCATTCTCCCATCCTCTAATGCTTCCCTAGCCTCTGCTTCCTCACAAGGTCAGTTTGTGACCATTGGAGAAACAATTCCAATCACACCTGTCCAAGCCGCCTCATCCCACACTCAAGCTATTTCATCGAATACGCAGAATCTCATGAACATGTTCGATGATTCTGATTCCTTAGGGGAAGATGAACATTTTGTGATGCCTCAAAGCCTAGTGCCCTTTGTACTCCAATCCCCTTGAAGAAGATTCAAATAGTTTCATGACACGACTAATGATTTTGATTCCACTTTTCAGATCGATCAACAACATATAGCAGATCAGGCACCAAACACCATCAAGATCGTTCATGTGGTTAAATCTTTGAAGCAGTTCGATGCCACGGTGCCTGAAGGATTTGAAGGAGTTGTTGTTGTGTCCTCAACACCCTTGGATTCTGGTGATGTCATTGGCATCCATTCACACCTTGGACAAATGATCCAGACCATGATGGATCAGAAGAAAGATATGGAAAAATGAATTTTTGATTTGGGATCCGAGAACACTTTGATAAGCCAGAAGGTGATTCAGGTGAATCGAGAAGTGAAGATTGCCAAACAAAATGAAGAGAAGTTAGAATCAGAGTTAAAGAAGGCCAAACAATCAGCCAAAACCCTCAAAGGCTATGTGGTTACACTCCGAAATCTTTCGACAAGTACACAAGATCAAGTGGACAAAGTTGTTTAGGATGCCAAACAACAAGTTTTGCTACTTCAAGGGCAACAGGATATGGCTAGCCTTGATCGAGAGTGACTTCAAGGTGAATTGGATGCAACCACTCTTGAATGAGACACATATTTGCAAACACAAGTTCCGGATCATCCTGTCTCAGCAGAGGAGATCAGTTACTTGTTTAAGGAAGTGGAAACTTATCGTGCCTCACTAGCTGATTTCCAGAAAAGGTTTAATAAGTTCAAATGCACAGCATCGACTGAGTTGGCCAAGGCGAAAACGATAATCAAAGATTACGAAAAAGTAGCCGCTTAGGTCCTCGAATCAAACCCCCAAATTCAAATACAAGTGGTACCTCAGTTCTCACCATCCCAACAAGATCAAGGTCAAGGAGATATAAGATTGGATCACGGGGCAGATGCTGAAGAAGTCATGGAAGCACAAGCTGCCGAAGCAGGGCCATCAACATCAAAGGCAAGGCCCTTGTTTCAGAAACCTGTCACAGTCGAGGAACAGATTCAGAATTTCTTACAACAACATCCACATGACTCCTCGAGAGGTGGATGGGTCATTAAGTTTCGAACTTTAGAGATTGAAGCCAGGAAAGAGTTGGATAAGCTACTCACATTGGGTGAGCAACCAGATTGGCGAAAAACAGTTTTTGAGAAAGCTTCAGATTCCATCAAGAGCTTTCTCGCGAGTCCTCGCCAATTGCGAGTAGATTCATACTACATGCTGATGCCGCGATGCAATAAATGAAAAGATTTGGGTATTTTAATGGATCAAATCAGTATCCATACCCAAAATTGGCCCATAATCTACCAAAAATATAGCTGGTCAATTGCCATTGATTTCAACAGAGCTTCAAGCATATGCGTACGAGTATACATCTTCGCTAGATCCAACGGTTAGTAGACAATCGGTGCTAAAAGGTCTACTTGAGCAAGAGAGTCTCCATCAAGAGATGATCATATAGATGTAGTCTCATATTTGTTATAATCTTCACACATGTCATTACACAGGAGAAGGCTACTACTCTCGGGCCTTTCGCCTGCTTGGTGGGGTCCTTGGGCTCTCGCCCTCGGGCACTCACCTCCCAGAGCAGAAGGCCCTTAGAGGGGAGCCTCCCAACCTGCGGGGAAGGATCATTGAAACACCGATCGAGGAGACTTGGTGAACTGCGGATCCCCCAAAGTAACATGGCGAAAAATTTGTATAGCACTTATTTATTCATGGTTCCATTTTACTCACCATTTGATTGTTGAAGTGTACAATAAGATGATCCATAAAGGAAGGGCAAATGGGCAGTGAAGGTCTCAAAACGAAGGGCTGCCTAGGCCCTGGTCTGGAGTCTGGACAAACGTACACAGAAAGCACGTCTATTAAAATGGAGTCAGCCAGCCAAATTTGGTGACCTCCGTCGTCTTCCTTTCTTTTGCATTGAATATTACGATCCTAGCGTCTTTCTTCTTCATTTTGTATCGTCTTGCTCGCGCTCTCGTCTCCCGTCGCTTGTTTCGCCATGGACGCTGCATCTCGCCCTGCTGTTGTCATCGACAATGGCACCGGGTATGTTTCGCACCATCTTATTTTCACTAAATCGTACCCTTCAGTTTTTTTTTTTTCGTGAATCTTTTTTAACCCTTTCCATTTGTCATAATATAATGGGATCTTGGTTTCTTGTTGAATCGATCGAAGGAATATATGGCTTCAAATCAGGTTTAACTACTACAACATGGTCTTGTAACAAGACGTTTGCTCGAATTTTTTGTTGTTGTTTCGATGTTCCTGATTTTAGCGGATTAGTTTTCTGCTCAGATCTACAGAGACTGCATGCTAAGGTCTCAGATTTTTCGTTTGTGCGCTTGATTATTTGATCGCATTCAGATTACCGCAATGCCTGGCTTGGTTCCTTAAGAAGTTCATGGCGGATGAACGTGTGTTGCACATGATTTTTCAGTTCAATAAATTTGCCACTGTATGCCATGTGCGTTCCAGATGCCCGTACAAGATTTTGAATTACGCTACAGCTTGGCCTATCCGTACTCCACAAATCATAAGACTCTGAAAATACATATGATCTTGACCTAATACTATCTCAGGTTGCTCTTTTTTACTTTTTGTGAATTAGCTTCTCATAGCTCAAAACTTGAACCTATAGGTCTTGTTGTAGTGCTTCTTCTATTCACTTTTTGCATAATGCTAGGTTAAAAGTTTTTTACAAGCACTAGTCCAAGTCGGTTAGCGCGTATACAGCCCATATGCGGCCTGGAGCATATACCTTCTTCCTGTATGGCGTACACCTACAAATACTCGTAGGGATACTAGCTCAACAGTATGTAGAAATTTGGCCCGTATCACTATTTTTCCGGTTGTGATCAAAGATAGAAAAGTTTTCACGTTGTCTTCTAGATTACAAAAAGTTTATTACACCCTTAATGAGCAATGTGCCTGCTCATTTGATGTATTCAAACCAGCATTTGTAAAGTCAATGATAAGTTTGCTCTTTAGTACTAGTCTTCATCATTACCGAGGGCAGTTTCACATGGAAGGGGGCCGAGTGGAGAGGGCCCAAGTACTCACGAGACAAGAGACAACTTTAAGTGCCTTCCTTCATGGAGTGTGAGTCACCCGTAGGTGGAATTGAAGGATTTCACTATGTTAGGCAAATAGTCTATCTTTCTTGACCTTGCCCCTAGGGTCAATGGTGGGCCCTTCCACTCACATCCAATAAAACCCCAACTTATTATCCATTTCAAAGTTAGGCATCTGTTGTATTTGCCTTTAAAAGGTAAGATTTCTTCAATGTAGGGGGTAAGTGCATTTTTATTACACCCCTTTCCATTTGAAACCTTGTTGAGTTTGCCCTTCATCCCCAAAGAAATGATAGAAACTCCGTTGGTTGTTATACAAAGCATGAAAGCTAATTTGGACATATGTTTGTGCCATAGATGCATCACGTTCCGGATGTAGCATTTCGATTGTGTGCTAGAATTTAGGGTCGTCTTGCAGGCTTTCTTTTTTAAAGTATTTAGGCATCTTAGGGGAAAAACAGAAGCTTAGAAAGTTTAAAAAACCAGCAATAGGTACTAGGTATTGGGAATACTAAATTATATTCGTAGTTAAAACCAAGTTGCTTTGCTAAATTTCTAAATTGTGCAAAGCATTGAATAACATTGAATGGCCCTTGTACATTTACACTATGATTGTGGGGCCGGTATCCATGCCCTTGGAAGATGCTTTGACAAATCTTTAAGTCCTATTAGGAATTCTTTTTCCAAGTCATATCTTGTTGCACATCATGCAAGGTATTGCATTCTTTAACACATATGAACAAACAATTATTGAAGCAAGCTCAATCCGAAGCAACAAAACTTGATCCTCATGAGGCTCGATTTCCTCTCTTGGTAGCACTTTTTTCTTACCACTCTAGATTCAATGTTTCATGGGTCCGTTTCATACGTCGTTTTTTTTAGGGTTTTCTTTTTCTTTTGAACAAATGTATTTTGATGGGGTTTAGACGTGTCATAGAAAGACTAGTACCAAGTAGATACATCCAATTTCATGAGAATGCTTTAGAGAATGCAATTTCAAGAGGAGAAACTATGTATGGTCACTTTCCTCAGTCAAAAAATTTTTTCAACATGCATTTCAAACGTAAGAAATGCTGGATTATCGGGTAGCCTAGAGCATGAAAAAACACAATTCTAGACACCAAAGTCTAGCAAAAGCTTGAGGATCTTGGATCTAATAAGCCCACAAGTTGCCTCGAGGCTTAAAAGATCACATGCAACAACATGCATTGACATGCAAGAATGTTTAAGCAGCATGCAAGCTCATGCAACAACATGCAATGACATGCAAGAACGTTTAAGCAACATGCAAGCTCATGCAACAACATGCAAGAGCATGCACTGACCATGCACTGCAAAAATCAGATTCAGATTGACTTCTACTCATAAGGAATGACAAAGCCTATGCAATAGAAATCTTGTGTAATTGATTTCATTCAATTCTGACTATCCACTGAGGAGAAATGAAGGAACAGGCAAGTCAGATCCAGCGCCCAATCAGATCTGAATGATGGCTGTTCTGATCATGGAAACACTTTGATCGAAGCTAGAAAACATAGGAATAGTAGTGCCCTCCTCCAAGGATCAGTATGCAACTGTCCTCATCGAAATCTGATGAGAGGAGAGGGAGAAACAAGCAAAGGATCAGATCAGATCCTACTGTGACCTCCTACAAGTATTCAGATCAAGGAGACAATGAAAAATGATGAAGATGGAAGATGATTCCATTCAACACACTCTCCAACTCGTGGAGACTCTATTAAATAGAATTTGGGTATGTACAATCACTGGCATGCAATCGCCAAGTGTTAGAATACTCATGCATGCTAAGCTAGGTGGCAAACCAACTTGTTCTCCCCCATGCACATGTGCATGGGGGGGCTACCAAACTCAAGTGGGTATGTGGCATCATCATGCAAGAAGGCCCTCCACGAGTTTGGTGCTAAAAAAATTTGCCTAAGTTTACTTGGGCCTTAAAAACTTTGTCCGTAAATAAAACCATGTGCTATGTTTTATTTATTTAACTAGGTTTATATTTCAACAACTCCCCCTTAAACCTGTTAAATAAATAACACCTAAAGCCTTACAAAATTTATTTCCATGCTGAACTTCACATGTTTCGAGAGTGCAATAATTTCCTTTCTGGGCTTGGATTATATGCATGGTAAAAATATGTAGCCAAAACCCATTCTTGGAAATGGTTGTAAGTCATCCATTGTCCTTGCTGGCTTACTTGAGACGTTACAAAATGTCTCTGTATATTGCTGATGTAGGGGGACTGTTGCAAGCTACAACAAACTGGCATTCTGGAACATAGAACCAGGTAACAACGTGGCTGGCAAACTGGAGTGCTCTTCATCTGCATCCTGCCATGTGTCGAAAGGATCTGTATGCACCATTTGTAGATATAACAAATCGAAAGTAGTGTCGAGACAACGCCCAATTAAAGTAAATGAGGCATCTTCCATAAATGATTGTTGATGCAAAGGCTCCAACATTCGGATCTCAGCACACTCGTGTGTTTTTGTTTCTTGTTGTTTACCTTTGAAAGCATTTTTGAAGCTATCTTGTGGCCTCTTGTCACAAAATGCTGCTGCATGTCCTGTCTTCTTACAAAATTTACAAGAGATATAAGGATTGAAAAAACAGGAATTTTTAGAATGTCCAACTTTACCACAGTGTTGACATTTGTTGTCCTTGCCCTTGCCTTTCTGTTTGTTGTTCTGCTTCTGGCCTGCATAATACGCCTGGTGTAGAGAATCCTCCTTTTGCTTGGATCCTTTAGCTTTAGCTGTGTCATCATGAATATGGAACTCCTCTTCTCTCATCAGCTCCTCTTGAAGTAAAGCTACTTTAGCTTTTTCATAAGTCATATCTGCCTGCATGGTGATGGATGTCTTGAAATTCCTGTAAGAGACTGGAAGACCTCTCAACAAGATAATTAGCTTTTTCTTCTCCGGAATTACATGCTCAGGTCCTGCAAATTCTAAATGAAGAAACAACTTTTCCAAAGACTCAATGTAATCACTTATAGGATCTTCTCCTGTCCATCTATGAGCATAACGTTAATCAGTGAAAAAACAGATGTCTTGAAGAGAAGGATGTTCAAAATCTGTCTTGATAGCATCAATAAGATCAGAAGCTTTATTCATACTTGGATATGCAAGTCTTATCTTCAAGGATAGAGATAAACCTATTATGCCAATAGCCTTGCTATTAGCAATCCTCCACTGATCACACTCAACTTTATTATCATCCATTGGAGTTGGTTCAGGATATAACTTAGTAGCTATTTCCTGACACCCTGGATGTTGCCGGAGTTGATATTCTATCTCTCTAACCCATGCATGATAGTTTGAAGAGGATTCTAGATAAACAGTTTGAGCCATGATGAAAATATTGAATTGGCACAAGCAACCAAGCAAGAAAAGTATAGAGCCTAGTGCTCTGATACCATTGCTGCAAATTAGGGGGTAGCCTAGAGCATGAAAAAACACAAGCTCATGCAACAACATGCAAGAGCATGCACTGACCATGCACTGCAAAAATCAGATTCAGATTGACTTCTACTCATAAGGAATGACAAAGCCTATGCAATAGAAATCTTGTGTAATTGATTTCATTCAATTCTGACTATCCACTGAGGAGAAATGAAGGAACAGGCAAGTCAGATCCAGCGCCCAATCAGATCTGAATGATGGCTGTTCTGATCATGGAAACACTTTGATCGAAGCTAGAAAACGTAGGAATAGTAGTGCCCTCCTCCAAGGATCAGTATGCAACTGTCCTCATCGAAATCTGATGAGAGGAGAGGGAGAAACAAGCAAAGGATCAGATCAGATCCTACTGCGACCTCCTACAAGTATTCAGATCAAGGAGACAATGAAAAATGATGAAGATGGAAGATGATTCCATTCAACACACTCTCCAACTCGTGGAGACTCTATTAAATAGAATTTGAGTATGTACAATCACTGGCATGCAATTGCCAAGTGTCAGAATACTCATGCATGCTAAGCTAGGTGGCAAACAACTTGTTCTCCCCCATGCACATGTGCATGGGGGGGCTACCAAACTCAATTGGGTATGTGGCATCATCATGCAAGAAGGCCCTCCACGAGTTTGGTGCTAAAAAAATTTGCCTAAGTTTACTTGGGCCTTAAAAACTTTGTCCCCAAATAAAACCATGTGCTATGTTTTATTTATTTAACTAGGTTTATATTTCAACAAGAAACACGTTTCGAAACGGGCCCGTTTTGAATGGGGCGTGTCAAACGCGTTTCTATGAAACATTGCTAGATTTGATATGCAAGCTTTGGCTTTGATATCACTGACAAGGCATGACAAAGAGTCTGTAACTTGACATAGATGCGCTGAGTACAATTGAATACCCTATATTTTGAAACCTACTATTGCTCCTAGTTTGTGTGCCTCCTAATTGGGTTTTGCAGGCTGCAAATAAAGAAAATTATGTTTTTCTTTTATTTTCTTTTCGTTTTGGCATTCTGGAACGATCCGACAGTGAAATGTCATTCCGATGCAACCGGAATGCTTAGAATATGATATCTGATACATGGTATTTGAAGGTGTTTTAGATGCTTTTTATGGCTATATTTCTTTTCTAAGACATCTAAACTAATTTACAAAAAAACTCGAGAAAATAAAACGTTCCTGAAGAGAACGTTCCAAAATTTTGGAACTTTATGTTCCGAAATGCAACACATCTATGAGTACAACATGTGGCTATACTAGCAACATAAATCTGGGAAGTATGCAGTCTTTGGTCTCTATGTCGGGGGATATCACTGTCTTTCTCACTGTCATTTGAAGTTGGATCAAGCTGTGATCTCCTGTGAGAGAAGGATGTAATCTGGATCTGTACGTTAGAGTGACTCAGCTCAACTGGTTGACACAAATTATGTAGTAGTAGAACATCTCCTTGACCATGAGTGCAGTACAATGTGGCTCCTCATATGCTATAGTGGACCTTAGTGTGACAGGTGCATCACGGAAGAGGAATGATGCATGCAGTCATGCTATGTTTACACTTAGTTTTTCTTTTTTGGCTTTCAAGCAGACAAGTATCAACATGAATGACTTAAAAATGTGTATGCATAGTATGCAAATGTTTAATTGTATTGGAGTTTCATGGAAACTTGCATTTTAAAAACCCTTTTTTGATACATATAAATGTAAGACAAGCAAGTTTTGAAACATATCTCCTAGTGGAATGTCTGTTTGATTTGAACTTATCTTCTAAGTCACTTATGGAGAGATTAGGTGTGTTTCAGCTCACTTATTGTATATGGGTAGATTGTTCTTGTTACCATTCATGAAAATTGCATTGTTATTAATGTCAAGCCCATTATTTCATCTTCTTGCTCAATGATTGGTGAAGCTATTTTTAAGTGTGTAAATGGTAGACCAATGAAAGGGTTTGGCAACAAAACAGACAAAGGAAGCTGCTTTAGGAAGTTGTAGGCTAAGCTAGCCTTCCTAGACAAGGTATTGCATAGCGTAAGGGATTTAGTGGACAATTCCCAACGAGAGTTCTCATTACTATGATCTCAACTCTGCTTGGGTTATAGTGTGGACAGTGTACTATAATCAAGCCAGTTTAAGATTATGTATGGAGTGTGCTTCTATAGAACGTACAGTATTGCAGTATTGCTGTAAATGATTCTATTGGTTCCTCTCTGATTGGTAAATACACATGGAAATTGCTTGTGTTTCTCTTTGGCTAACATTCTAGTTTTCAACTATTTGGACCTAACTGGAATTCCTAGCTCATGCAAATTAGCTCAAGCCTCAAACCTTACCTTTTGCATATTTTTGTTTCTTTGGAAAGTTCTTATTTTGAAAATTTGAAGTTTGTAGGAATCCAAAATCAAGACTATTCATTAACACAAAGTATTTTCAAAGAGAAGAGAGAGATGGTTAGATGACCCTCTTGTAGAAACTTGTGGACAGCCAATATGAACAGTAGATTGCTTAACAAAAGTGTCTCATACAAATGGGATGCACACATATATATAGTCCAAGATGACTATCTGACTTCATGACTATTGGCTATCCAACTACTTGACTATTGGCTTTCGAACTACTTGACTATTGACTATCCAACTTTCTATAAGTTACATAGAAAGAATAAGGTACCTCCAGTATGTCAAGTTGGGGTACTTAATGTCACAATCAGGCCTAGTGGACCCATGAGTCCCTACCAAGTTAATTTCATACTAACTTAACTAACTTTAAGTTTAGTAGGCCTAATATAATAAATGATCATGGTTACACAACTCTCGACCTTTTGGGTCAAAGTAACCTATGGTAATGTAAGCAATTTCATTTACATTCCAACACCCTCTTTAAATGGAAATGCATAACATAACATGAAGTAACTTCTCGAAAGAGAAAAATGCAACTTGTTGTCCGAACTTCATGTTGCCAAATAAACTTCGCACCGAAGTAGTCGAAATCTCATCCCCAATCATGTCCAACATATAAAAAGAAAAGAATACGTAATAATGAAGCATCAAGTTGAAGGGTGAGGATTTGCATGCTCCATCTGAAGTAGGGAACCAACATAAACTCGGCAATAAGTCGAAACATGGACCTGTAATCCATCATAGGCTCCCACATTATTCGAAAATACTTCTTATCATAAGGACAATAAAAAAGAGTACCAAATTCTTTTGACATCACATCCTCCCAAACCTTACCATCAATGACTTGCTCACATAGAATAGACAATGTACCAACATCATGATGAAGATTAAGTGTAGAACCAAGAAAATCAGCAAGAGGTATTGATTTTAAAGAGGCATGTGCCTTCCTTTCGTAGTAAGACATATCTTTGCTGTCCTGCAAAGTCAATAGCCGACAAGGAACTGTTATGGGCTGTTCAACACTTTGTTGCCCAAAGTGTTCCCAACATGGACCATGTTGTCCATAATCTTCCGCAGGCTGTTCCTGAAGCATAATGGACTGCTCATGATGTAAAATGGGCTGTAAATGACCAAAAGAAGATGACTGAACCTGCTGTCCAGATTTAGCAAACTATCAAGAGATGCATCAACGATGGCGTCATCAAAGCTGTCCCTCGAAGAGGTATGGGATGACATAGAAGATTCTTCAAGTAGATTGTTTCAACATCTGCTCAATGTATCGTTGTTGAGAGATGAAGATTCCAGCCCCATGTGGAAGATCAACAAGAACCCAAGTGTGGTTTTTCATGAGTGAGTTATACTCCTCTTGCATCGCATCCTCCCAACATTTTACTCCTTTGGCCTGCTCATAAAAAACAGGTTCTACTGCACCATCCTCAATAGAAGTACCCCCGTTATAACTGCTTCAGCCCAAAACTTGTGATGTAGGCCCTTTGCCTTGAGCATGCATCGAGCCATCTCCATAATAGTGCGATTCTTTCTTTCGGCAACACCATTTTGTTGAGGTGTGTAAGGGGTTGTCATTTGATGATGGATACCTTTGCTTTGAAGATAAGTACCGAATGTATTCTTTATATATTCCCCTCCTCGATCAGTACGTAAGATCTTCAAAGAGTGCCCAAACTGATTTTCTATCATTGCTAGAAAATCCTTAAAGCGTTGAAAAACTTCAGATATTGCCTTCATCGGATAAATCCATGTAAATCTTGAAAGGTCATCAATAAAAGTAACAAAGTACTTACACCTTCCAATGGATTCGGTCCTCATTGGACCACATACATCACTATGAACCAAATCAAATTTGCCATCAACTCGAATAGTTCCATCAATTGGAAAAGCTTGCCTTTGAAATTTTTCAAGTATGCATCCTTCGCATACATGTCCTTCGGGATGCTCAATATTAGAAATTTCTTCAACCATATTGAATCTCTTCAAGATCTTCAAGCCAGCAAAGTTGAGATGTCCTGTGATGCCCAAACTTCTTGCAATTGTGGCACTTACCCTTCTTCTTGGAATCTTGATCTTGAGCTTCCTTAGATTTTTGATCATCTTTGGAAGTTTTGAAAGAAGGCTTCCCTTTCCACTTGCCTTGGCCTTTGCCTTTTGCAAAGAAAGCTTGATCTTCTTGTTCACCAAAGTTGATCCTTGTTTGCTCTTCTTGAAGAAGTAAGCCAACAAGCTCGTCAAAGGAGATTTGCTTTCCCCTAAGAGAAATGCTCAATGATGACACAAATGGAAGGTAAGAATTAGGAAGAGAGTTGAGAGTAATAGATACAAATTGTGAGTTCTCAATCACCTTATCAATACTAAGAAGCTCCTCTCGAAGATCCTTGATCTTCGTCAAGTGGTTTGTAAGCAAATCACCTTCTTGCATCTTCAAGATAGAAAGTTGATTTCGAAGATATACCACTTTTGCCGCATTCTTTACTTGAAATATCTTTCCAAGAGTCTCCCAAGCACTTTTGGAAGTCTTGCATGATCTAATATGTGGGAGGATAGATCTCTTCACTGATAATGCAATGATGGAATGTGCATGTGCATCTCGTCGATCCCACTTCTTTTGCTCGTCGGAAGACACCTTCGTAGTTGAAGAAGTAGTTGTTCTAGATGGTGTAATAGGTGCCAAGGTAGGCGGCCTTTCTTCGTCACCATTAATTACTTCCCACAAACCTTTAGCAATTAGAAGGTTCTTTATCATGTAGCACCACAAGGAATAGTTTGTGCCATCCAGCCTATTTTCATTAACTAAAGAACCAATAGACTCCGATTCTTTAGCCATAACAGAAAAATCAGCTTGTAGTAGATAGGAAATAGACTTTCCAAGACAAAATCTACTCAAAGGGTAGCAACCTTAAAGCTAAAATTATGAGCACAATAGATTGCAATACTCCACATGCAATTTGCTCAACAAGTAATGATTTCAGGTGGCTGATTTCTGCACAAGAAAACATAATGCTCACAAATAGGTAGACTTCGAATGAAGCCAAAACCAAAACCAGAAATTTGTGGCTGAAAAGAGTGCACACTATGTGCATATAGAGCTGATGGTAGCGCCCTACTCCAAGCTCACCAACAGGGAAATTTCAGCAAGAAATGTGTCCAAAACACATGTATCTTCATTTAAGAAGTAATTCTGAAATTTTCAGCATGTAATTGAGTCAAGATCACATGCAATTGGTTTGAGCATGGGCGCCCTACTGCTAGCTCTCAAATAGGTGAAGGTGCCCTTCAATTTCCTGCAAAAAAGTTATAAGAAGATGAACAGATTCTTGTCCTGCATAAATCAGCAGCTTGATGATTTTCTGCAACCAAAACGGGAAGAAGATAGCTTCTTATTGGGCGCCCTCCTGCAAGCAATATGATCACCTAAAGGCTTTGATACCATGTAGGAATCCAGAATCAAGACTATTCATTAACACAAAGTATTCTCAAAGAGAAGAGAGAGATGGTTAGATGGCCCTCTTGTAGAAACTTGTGGACAGACAATATGAACAGTAGATTGCTTAACAAAAGTGTCTCATACAAATGGGATGCACACATATATATAGTCCAAGATGACTATCTAACTTCATGACTATTGGCTATCCAACTACTTGACTATTGGCTTTCCAACTATTTGACTATTGACTATCCAACTTTCTATAAGTTACATAGAAAGGATAAGGTACCTCCAATATGTCCAGTTGGGGTACTTAATGTCACAATTAGGCCTAGTGGACCCATGAGTCCCTACCAATTTAATTTCATACTAACTTAGCTAACTCTAAGTTTAGTAGGCCTAATATAATAAATGACCATGGTTACACAACTCTCAACCTTTTGGGTCAAAGTAACCTATGGTAATGTAAGCAATCCATTTACATTCCAACAAAGTTTTCAATTTTTAAAAGGCAGGTCAGCTGCATTATAAATGTATCCACTCATCAGAAAGCTAGTGATTTTGTTCTGAAGTGATGGCTTTATTTGGAATGTTAAAAAAATGTTCTTTGTGATCTTTGGCAGCATTATGAGAAGGCTCTTAGTAGTTTGTGGAGGTTTTGAAGTCATTTGAAATGATGTAGGTACACAAAAATGGGCTTTGCTGGGAATGTAGAGCCTTGCTTCATTATTCCCACCGTTGTGTCAGTCAATGAGTCCTTTCTTGGCCAATCAGCAGCTCAAGGAAAAGGGGGGTGGTTGGCTCATCACAATGCTGGAGTTATGGCAGATCTAGACTTCTTCATTGGTGATGAGGCTCTAGCTCGTAGTCATGCCAGTGATACTTACACTTTAAGCTATCCAATACGCCATGGCCAGGTACTTTTCTGTTATGTGTTGCTACAGTTTTGAAGTCTTTCTGATTTGACAGCCATGGATTCGCATGACCACCGGCTATGATCTCTTAGTTGAGCTTTTCCAAATCAAAATATGTCATTTTGCTCTGAAGCTTAATAAATATGGGATCTTAGGGTATTGCGAAATGTTGTCTCCCCTGGCCTTAATTGTTTGGAGCTTATGCTATTGAACCTCCAGCAGTAAGCATTGCTGCAAAGTATATGGCAAAGGTTTTGAATCAGTGTCCAACTTCAAAACAGTTATCAACTGAAAGCTATGTTTAGTCTTACCAGTTACTAGAACAGCCTTTTGCCTAGTGGTTGGTTTTAAGATTTTTCTGACATTCAGCGTGCTGATAGTTCAAAGGTGCAATATGTAATTGTGTGTACAGAGCAGTGAGACTGATTGTGCTTTGGATAGTTCTGAGAGCAGCTTGAAATGGCCTTGCATTTTTGATAGGTTAAAAAGCTGTGAAATATTACATTATCTTGCAGGCATATTTATTGAAGACTGTCTAAGGATTTGCTTTTGGGCAGGTAGAGAACTGGGATACCATGGAAAGATTCTGGCAGCAATGTATATTCAATTATCTGCGATGTGATCCTGAGGATCATTACTTTTTGATGACAGAAAGTCCATTAACGGCACCTGAAAATCGCGAGTATACTGGAGAAATAATGTTTGAAACCTTCAATGTTCCCGGACTTTATATTGCTGTCCAAGCAGTGCTTGCCCTTGCTGCTGGCTATACAGCATCAAAAGTAAGTTTCACATCCTCTATGCAACAAAGTTTGGTAGAGTTCCTACAAGGTCTCAATATTCAATAACTTGAATTTTTAATTGAATTCATGTGTGTAGAACAAAATGCATACATATAAAAAAAGTAAGGTGCTCAAACGGATTTTTATCTACTGTCTTGTCAAACTTGATCAAGTAATAAGAATAACTTGTATGCAAGCTTACTTGGATCTTTGATCCAATTCATGCGTGCAGAACAAAATGCATACATATAAAAAAAGTAAGGTGTCCAAACGGATTTGTATCCACTATCTTGTCAAACCATATTTTGCATCATATGCTCTAATGATTGATTGATCAACTAAAAAGTTCTGAGGTTCTGCTTAGTCGACTCAATTGTTATTCTATTTCCATTGAGGTTGACTTGCATGTTTTGGTGCAAAAGCTCAATCATCAATGGCCCACCTTGTAAAACCTTTCATTGTGTTGACTAAGAATCATTTCCATTATGAGCTTGCAGGACATCAGCTCCTGTGATCATGCTGAGAACGCTTGCTAGCTTTGTTGATGTCTGTATTGCAAACGTTTTGGGTGACAATTCATTTCAAAACGACTTGATTGTCACTCAATTCATTTCAAAATGACTTGATTTTTGCTTGAATTCACTTGTTGCCTCTAGATGAGTCATGACACAATATGTATAAAGCATTCTGCTTCTTTGAGCTACATGTAGATGTGCCCCATCACCTCTCTGATTATACTTAGTTCCTCGTTAATACAAGATTCATTTGGGGGATTTAGTTGTTGACTCCTAAATTGGGTCCTATAACCTTCAGATTATTTTGGGATGCGGCCTATTTAACATTTCGCACACTCTTCATGCTCAACTGTGAGCATAGGTTTCCCCACTTTGGATTTTGATACTAAACGCGATCAAAGGCTGCAAATTTACTACTACTAAGGTTATTTCAATCAAACTTTCACTGGTACTTTATTACTTCAAGAAGATTTCTCAATCCTCTTTTAGAATTGGTCATGTATATTGTTCTGACCCTGTTGTTACTTCAAATATAACTGTTGGGGTGCACTATTTGCCCTCCTGTAAAATTTGGTTAGCCTTCTAGTCTTATCTTTTTTCTTTTAGATGAAAGGAGTTGAGGCACTCAAGATGGATGGCACTTAAGCAATATCTCATTCAGAAATTATTTCTGCCTTTCAATTCTAACTTAAACATCAATTTCATTTTTTAACAAAGGGCAATGATCCAGACAAGTAGAATTCTTTAACCTGGATCTTTTATCAGTAAGCTGATGTATACATTGATCGCTCAATTTTGATTTTTGAAATTTTTTTCTCTAAATAAATTTTATCTTATTCATCTGGCTTAAGGGACCATACGTCTCGGAAAAGCTGCAGTTCGTTTTCTTGTTCCTTCAGTAGTCCAACTCGTGATGGACGTTTGAAGCAGTGAGTCATGCCTTGGTTGCAATCCACATATTCCAGGAGATACTGATTCTGTTTTGGATCATTCCTTGTTATTGATTCTTGTCTTTGTAACTTGAGGTTAGAAAATTGAGCTCCCTCTTGTTGTTCCTTTTGTCTTCCCCATTACTAGGTGGCTGTAGATGTAATTTTCTACATACAAGTGCTCAGTTTGTTGGAATCTTTCTTCCTACTAGTTGGAGCCATTTTGCTGTGTCCTGGATTGTGAGGTTTTTACTGAAAAGCAAGCAGTGGGTTTGGAGGACTCACCTGAAAGGTTCAACATACTAGGATCTTGCATTTAAAAGCAATCATGCCTTGGAATCGTATTTTGACGTAGACTGATCTAGACTATGAACCCAATGCTCTAATACCTCTATAATGATTTTGGTTCACAAACCTAACCCCTCAAGATCCTATTAACTGTTTTTTGTCAGGTTAGCTCACAACATGAATTGTATTCAATGAACATAAGATTCTACCTAGACCCTTGAACTCATGGCTTCTTGACTTGACTGCTAGAGGGAGTAATTAAGGCAATACACACAACTCGATAGTGATAAGAAGACGTAAACATTGAGAAATATCACATCTCATCTAGGGTTAAGGTGTAGACCCCTGCCAGATAGGTATCTAACTGCGATTCAATCGATCACAAGTCCAAGACTAGTCAGGGTGACTCCAAAACTGGTAAATCGACTGAGACTTGGATACAAAGGCAACTTAGTCTAGACCATAGCTACCCGTTCTGGAACAAAAACACGTTTTTGCGGAACGTGGCCAAAAAAAGAAAATCATAATTATTTCAAAAAAGATATTTAATTTTTTTTATTTTTTAGTACCGACATCTAGTAATGTCATAATGATGCCAATCCACAACATAGTTACCAGCAAATGTGTTTCCTGGTGCTTGAAAACTAGCAAATTCATTTGCATTTGTGCATTTGCTGGTGGTTCAATGTAATGTAACAACAAGTGAAGAAATGAGTAAATGCTTGAAAATTTCCAAGTATGTGTAGTGTGGGCCCCGTACATTGGTAGAATGTAGCCCGTAGCCTAATGATATAAGCAGTAATGGTTGTACAAGTATAAAGTTAATCAGAATTTAGTGTAAGTTTCAAGCATAGTGACCAGGGAATAGGAACGAGCATGGGAACGGGAACAAGGAACAGGAACAAAAACCCTGAAAAAATGGGAACGTGAATGGGAATACCATGCATAATAACATATAATTAAAACATACACATACACATACACATACACATACACATCAAAATTTGAAATTTATAGATTTTTGTATATTGAAATTACACATAATATAAACAATCCTCTCTTGTCTATCTTGTTTTTAGGTCTTAACAGAAACTGTGACCAGGGAACACGTTCCCAAGGCTGTCCTCCTTCACTTATCTTGTTTTTGAGTCCTTGCCAAAAGTGTGAATAGGGAACACGTTCCAGTCCTTGGGAACACATTTCCTGGTCACGTTCCCACACTCACGTTCCTGAGCATGTTCCCAACAAGAGCACGTTGGGAACACGTGGCACGTCTAAAAAGCCACGTTCCCTGGTCACTATGGTTTCAAGGCGATATTTTACATTGAACTATGTATAACACAGTCTATAAGATATATTTCGCTCCTAAAAGTGCCCATACAAAGTTCTAAGCAAAAACAACAAAAAAAAACTTCAAAAAAAATTGGGGGTACATTAGTGAAACATTTACAAACGTCTCCCCTCCCCTTGCAAACACTTGCATTTGCACATTTGGCACATTTGTTGGTAACTATGATACACAATCTGTAGATGCTGGAACTGAAGAAGATGAATAACTTGGGCTTGCAGGCTCTTCTATGCTGATATTTGAAGGTCATCATTTTAATATGAAATGATGGTCCAAAGTCATATTGCAGTAACTTCAGATCCCCTTTGTGACTGAACTTTGTAGACTCAAGTCTTAGAAGAAAGCTTGAGAAGAGAGCGATTTAGACAATGATTCCATTGAGTTTTCATGAATCCGTAGGGGCTTGCCTCTTTGGTCAGTAGGATCAGCTTCATACAAGGAATGGGAGACTGACCTTTTGTCCAAAAGTGGCTTTTAAGAACTTCATGACATTGCCAAAGTTGGCTTTCATCCTTTGTCTCGCATTGTTCAGGCTTTAGAGCAACAGAGAGTTTGCTGTCATAGTTCTAGCGACGACTCTTTTGTAGAGTATTCCATTTATTGCAATGGAAGATACAACTCTAAACATTGTGATCTTGAACTTGAAAAATGTCTGTTTATCCTCTTCAAGAAATTATAATGTCTATGCTAGGGCTGTACCCCTTCTTTACCAGTTCTATCAAAGAGATTATTCTTTTTTTGGCTAAAGCTTGTATAATTATGTGTTGGTTGAATTTTTTTGTTGAAGCTAGTTTT
Organism: Diphasiastrum complanatum; assembly: GCA_029204225.1. Classification (NCBI taxonomy): domain Eukaryota; kingdom Viridiplantae; phylum Streptophyta; class Lycopodiopsida; order Lycopodiales; family Lycopodiaceae; genus Diphasiastrum; species Diphasiastrum complanatum. Next base: position 17,463,864 of record CM055099.1, read on the forward strand.
TTGCCTAAGTTTTTATCTGCCCCAAAAAGATTAAAAGGAATGCATTGAAACAGGCTCCTATAACCACCTGCCTATCCACGTTCCTGATTTCTGTGTTGTATTGCATTTTGACTTGAGTGAATCGCCACGTTTCCTTCACTCTGATCTGAAGTTTATACCTACATTGCAGTGTGAAATGACTGGGGTGGTAGTGGATGCTGGGGATGGGGTTACACACGTAGTTCCTGTGGCTGATGGCTATGTGATGGGGAGCAGTATCAAGTCTATCCCAATAGCTGGTCGGGACATAACAACTTTTGTGCAACAATTATTGCGAGTAAGTTCTAACTTACCACCCCTTTCTGCTTGGAGATAACTTTGTTTGCTAGCACCATTCAGAAGAACGTTATGGCCCATTGCTATTTGAAGGTTCTGGACATGTGTAGGTATCATTGTTAAGGTCTGTGTTTGAGTGGTATCTCTGTTTCTTTGCAATCTGCAATGCTTCCATAGAAGATGAAAGAGCAAAGTCAATATGACTAATGTGTTTTTATAGGAACGTGGAGAGCCTGTTCCTCCTGAGGACTCTTTTGATGTGGCAAGGAGAATCAAAGAAGCATATGGTTATACCTGTGCTGACATTGTAAAGGTAGTTTGCTCGTTATAGTGAAGGATGCAGATGCCATAATGTGATCTCATTGCTTCCAAACAGGCAACATATTTTCATTAGCATCTCCTATCTTGGGAAAATATCTATTTCAATCTTTCTCAAACTTGTTTTTGAATAATCTGGTTATGTTCATGGGCTTGTCACTGCATGTTCTATGCTTATAACAAATGAGTATGTCATCCTCATATGTCTCACAATTTTCCAGATTTCAAATGTCTTTCTCCACCTATAGAATATCCCTCTTTAACTTTTCCTGCCATCTCCTTGGTCATGCAGTGACTTCAATGTATGTGCACCACGCAGGAGTTCAACAAACATGACAGAGAACCTGCCAAGTATGTAAAGCAGTGGACTGGAACTAACACAAAGACAGGATCATCTTATAGCTGTGACATTGGATATGAGCGATTTCTTGCACCTGAGGTATATCTTGCAGCATGGGACTTATCTTTCTTTTTGGAGATGCCTTGAAATAGACATAGATAATACCGTCTTCCTTTAGATCAAGGAAAAATAAGTTTATTTTTCTTGTATGTAATTCAAACATCATTCATTGTTTTTGCATGTTAATATTCCACTCTTGTAGCCATACTACTGTCTTTTGCATGCTAGATGGTTGAAGATCTGTAATATGGAGTGTCTAATGTGTTTCAGCCAATACATCTCAGGGTTGTATTGTGGAACAAAGGGAAACTAAATTATGTATAAATTGGTCGTCATTGCATTTGACCCATCTATCTCAACCAACTTCAAAGTATGGGGTTTAGCTAATTATCTGACGTTTTTGTTGTTTTGTCACTGCTGTGAAACGGAATGCTGGAAAAGATGTCATTAGGAAATGAAAGCATTTGAAGTATATATGTTGCTCTGTGTTTCAGGATGAAATTCATAATACCTGCATTTTCGCTCTGTAATTATTCAAGCTGTAAAGTTTAATCTTATGGTTGATGCAGGTTTTTTTCTCACCGGAAATATACAGTAGCGATTTTACTGTTCCTCTTCCAGAAGTTGTTGACAAATGCATTCAATCGTCCCCAATTGATACACGCCGTGCCCTATATAAGGTTCATCTGGACTAAACTTTGTTCAGTTTTATCAAAAGTATGATTGGCATCAGCATCAAAGTTTTTCCCACATGTTATTGTTGATAGTATCCTTGGCTATAGCCTGCGATGATAATTGAGTTATTCAGAATGTAATTACCATTTGGAGGAGCTCCAAATTTCCACCGTAACACTGACATTAAACGGAGTAAAAAACATTCAAGTGAATCAATGGCTCATATCAAATGCTAGCCATCTGGACATGAGGAGAGCAATTTCAATGAGTATCACAGAAGCTGTCTTAAGCTTATTAGTAGTTTTTTTACCAGCAGTAAAAGTTCCCTTTTTAGAAAACATGCTGCATTTAGAATTAGCAATTTATCCTTTGAGTGAAAAGTTTTAACTTATTCGTAGATCTTAAATTCACCGTACCTCAGATCTCTGGCTCTACCTATGTTAAAAACATATTGGACGAGCTCATCGGCACTAAGCTTGGGTTTTGTAAGGCGTATCCTTCTTTCCTGATGAAGGGTTTTATATATTGACCTTCAACTCGATGTAGCAGTTCATATTTTGCCCTATCAAATGAAAGGTGCTAAGAATGTTTTAACCAGTGAGAAGATATTTCTATGATGATTTTGCAAGGGTTTTTTAGATTTTTGGCTTTTACATGAACTTTGTCCTTTTTCATTTCCTTCCCAGCAGTCGTCTATCTTTTTGCCTTCCTTGGAAAGGCAGAGGCCCATCAAGGGTATTGCAGCTAGTAGCAGTAAGCCTGATCACAACCCCCCTCTGTTGCCTAGGCATCAAGCAAATTGAAAGCACCTCTCACCTTGAGCTTTTTCAGACTATGATTCGTAAACTATATTTGATAAGCTATATAGCAAGAGCAATTGTGAAAAAACCCCTTGCCCTCTAAGTGAAGGAGCTAGTATGAATATGCAAAGAAGTGAAAATATCAAGCTTTGTTTTAAGCTGCTATGATGCTAGGGCATCACTTGTCCATAATCTGCATAATAGTGTTTCGAGAGTAAGAGCAAGCATTTTGTTTCAGAACATTGTGCTTTCCGGAGGTTCAACCCTGTTTAAAGATTTCCAAAGGAGGCTTCAGCGAGATATCAAGAAAATTGCTGATACTCGTACAATTGCGTCAGATATTCGCAATGGTGGAGAACTTAAGGTAAATTTGTTCTAGTACCGACACCTCTTTTTGTTGTCATTAAGTACATTGAAGTTGCAGGTCGCTGCAGTCGAGCAATGCTAATGAATATACTCTGGTATTTTGTTCAACAGTCCCAGGCTGTGGATGTGAATGTTGTTGGGCACCCCATGCAGCGCTTTGCTGTTTGGTTTGGAGGATCGGTGCTTGCATCTACACCTGAATTCTACACGGTATCCTAAACCTTTTGCTATTGTTGTGATGGGCACCTTGAAGCTTTTCCAATAATGCTATTTGTCATAGTTCTAACTTTGTTCCTTGTATTTTTTCTTAGTTACTGCTGTTATTATCTTATTTTGGATATGGAAGCATATGCGTAGCTATTAGCAATAAACAAAACCAGAGAGTGGAAGCATGCAGCTAACCTGAAATTTCTAGTCTTTTGAGAAAGAGAAAAGAAACATAAAAACCAAATTGACTTGAGTTGAAATGACAGGAAATAGTATATTACTTTCGTAAACAATATGTGGCCAGTTGGTCATTGATACTATCTTATTCATAATCTCAATGTTTTTTTGAGTAATTAGCTTGAAATGTGTGAACTGTGAAGAGAGATTTGTGTTTGATCTCCAGAACTGTGACAGGAAATAGTATATCACTTTCGTAAACAATATGTGGCCAGCTGGTCATTGATACTATCTTATTCATAATCTCAATGTTTTTTTGAGTAATTAGCTTGAAATGTGTGAACTGTGAAAAGAGATTTGTGTTTGATCTCCAGAACTGGAACAGCTTGATTTTGGACCCTGAAGAAATTCTTATTGGACTTCTGCAGGCCTGCCACACAAAGGCTGAATATGAAGAGTATGGGCCTAGTATCTGCCGAACAAATCCTGTGTTCAGGGGAATGTTCTAGACGATTCTTACAATTCCAAACAGCTTCGACCTTTGTGTCATATGCTGTGAGCTTATAAAGCTACATTCTGCATTTTGATTGAATTGCTACAGTGGCATTTTTTTACAAGCTGCAATAGAATAGTTGGTTTGCCTGTGGGTATGGAGTAATTTTTTAGAATGTTAATTATCGTTGTCCCATGTGTTGAACCCCTCTCTGATAGGCAAAGACTTTAATCTAAATGTATAGCAGATTTGCTGAATTGCTGCTTAGACCAGTTTTTTCATTAAACGTCAACCTTGTGAAACATACTGCAAATATCGATTGGCTTGTCAGTGAACTCTTAAACATATCAGTGTCTCAGGTTTCATCATCTTCACCAGTTTCTACATTTGTTTCTCCCTGATATCTACGTTTATAATATGGCAGTGCTTTGAGGCATTTGTCTTTCGGTGGATTTCATCAAATGGTGTAACATCGAAAGGGGGACCGTGCACAAAGTTTTATCCAGCAGTTTCAGTCTCAAGTTGGTTCTCTGTTTGTTTTGAAGTGGTCAAATTTATGAGTCATTCCGTTTAATATAAGATGGATGAACCTTGAAGGATAAGATTCGGGAGGGACTAATAGGACAGTGAGGGTGAGCATAGCAAAGACGATTTGGGGAAGACATGTGAAGGGAACAGAAAAAAATCAAAAGGTATGTGAGATTGGAATAGAATGAGGTTACATGGAAATCAGTATGGGGACATGTATCTGACAACCAGTCTTTAGGTTTTAGAAATTATTCTGTCCTCAACTGAGGATGGTTTTAGCTAATTTTGGTGTAAGGGCTAAGCCCTTCTGCACAAATTCAACAATTTATGTTTCATGAAAAACGCTTGTTTGTATTACATTATAAAAGATAATATATTTGGCTTATTCTTTTACTTATTGTAGTATGGTTCCTTGCTTAAGTGCTAAAAGGAAATCCTGCTATAAGTTTTGTAATATTCAGCAACAAAATTGATGAAGGATCTATCTTGACAACCATAAAATTTATGTTTCTGTTTATACCGTGTAGGAATTATAGAAGAGGCCCTGCAGACCCATTGAAAATTGTGATTTTGGCCTCTAGAGGCTAGAATGCACCAACATAAGAATAAATAATTACCTACTTTATCATTTGACTCTAGGTTTTTGAGAGGTGAGGATTGGAAAAATGCTATTCATGTAACGAAACATCTTACCCTCTATTGATTAGGCTTTTCATTTGTCGATACTACATAAAGACAAAGGCTATTTTTCAGGCATTATGAAGATCAACAAGCTTTTGCATCCATTCAAACTGCAAAGATACAATCTCAGCAGTGAAAATAGCTCGTGGTCTAAGGATATTGTAAAACTCCATTAATAAGAAAGCCGCATATTCATATAATTTCCTTGAAACTGTGTCATTTCTACGAATTTCATTTACCGGGGGCTGTTATTATGGCGTTTGTATGCCTTCATCTGAAGCATATTTGGATAGTATTTCACATTTAGACTTTAGGTTCTATGGACAATATATAATAAGCATGCAGTGAATTGTTTTTGCACATACTTTATCAAAACCCGCCCCAAAACATACATACTCAAAGTGATTATCTGCCTTTGTGTGGTGTGGTGGTAGAGGGTTCTTGGTGAAGTTCAACTTTGGCTTCACCCTGTTGTTCTATAGATACCATTCGGGTTTGTGCTCTGCATGAGAAACTCAAACAATGTTGAACTAAGGTAGATGAACATGAAGAGCATGAGATAGACTAATTGTGGTTAACAAAATCATAGATATCCACCTCATGACAATGGGTCATTCAAGTTAATCAATCAATGTCATTTTCTAATGACATATGATTTGTGAAAAAGAAAATGCTTTGCATAGTTTTAGATGCACATCAACAAGTTAATAGAATGCTATGCCTGAAAATGTTTTATCTTGACTAAGAACCCTTTCAAATTTTCATATTTTTTACAAAAATCTACTTTCTATTTGCAAGTAGGAAGTGCATCATAATAACTAAAAGAATACAATTGCCGAACTTGGTTTGTCATCTAACATTTCCCTTGTTGAGCTTCATTTTAGTAGTAATGAACATCTATAAGTTGTTTAAGAATTGGGCACAAAGGCCAAATAACAACGCAAGTCCTTGAAGGTGCCCACACATACTAGACAAATCTAAAAACAAAATCTGACCTATACGAAGGAGAGCGTGCCAATAATTTACGAAAACAGCAAAAATCAAAACTCAATCAAGAGGTGACAACCTCTATTTTGTCATTGCATTGTTTGAAAGGATTATATTATGATCTATCTCACAAATAATTGAATAATAAGCATTGTACACATTTTTATAGAGGAGCTGGAAATAAGCTTATAATATTATTGTATATAGTTCTATAGCTATATAAGTGCATAAGGAAATATGCCAACGTGAGAGTTATGAAATTGCATTCTTTCGTAAGCCATCTTTTTCAAAAAGATGTGAAAGTTTATGACACAATTAAATTATCAAGTAAAAGTTCTCATATTTTGGAGTGGTATGATTCCCTAGGTGTAATAGCTCATCTTTTCTTATTTGTGAGAGGTTCTACCACATTCTAGCCTCTAGCGTATGAGATGCACATTTCATACTTGCCAAAGTTTCAAAATGCATGTTTTCACATGATGTTGAATGGGGCTATCCTTTTATTCTCCAATGAAAGTTATGGTATTGGTCTTCCTTCGCTTTATGCTTTCTATCAAAATCACTTCCATTTGTACATGTGATTAAAGCTAACATCAAGCATGGACATATCCCTAGTCTTGATTAGAAGTGGGCTTTCCAATGATGCAACTCAAGCCTTTGTACCTTAGGGCTCTTCAAAGTTTTTGATGTTAAGGAGGAAAAGATTGATGACTACTGTACCATGTTCAGTCTTTAAGTGATTATTTTCTTTATAGAGTGTGTTACCAATATTTTCACATATTCTTCCATTACAACCAAATTATGGCAAGTTGGAGCAATTGAACTTATGCAAATTCAAGATAGTGTTGCTAAGCACGAGAGCAAGAAGTAAATAGTGATGTCAATAGTACAAGTTCGAGGGAAAAAGGAGTGCCAATTCCTTATGTGAAGAGCGAATACAAACCAAACTTGATTACATAGGTTTGCTACCATTGAAAGCACAGAAATATGTGACATTCAAAGTTTTCATGAGAAGTTCAAGATCTTGATGTTTGCTTCAAGCCATGCAAGCTCCTTTGAAGCTGACACACTTTACCTTCCATCCCGACCTTGATGAAGCCTTGGGGCTGCTCCATGAAGATGTTGTGAAAATTGTCAACATTTCCTAGCTATAGTTTTGGATCTAACCTTTCACATGTGTGGAAGAGGCCTAGATACTTTTATTTTAGTATATATTTCATATTGAAGAAGTCTCAAACTTCAAGACCTTCGAAATGACACCAAAATCATGTTATTTGGACATATAGGCCAAAATTGACTATTTTAGGCTACTGGTGTCTTAAAATTGGGTCCTAAGTTATAGAGAGAGGAGAGAGAGTCATCTTTCTCACCTATATTAGGCTGAATTTTGTGGAGAACAGGTTGGAGAAACTTATTGTATTGTTGAGAGAGATCAATAGATCATTGTCACAGTTTCTTCCTCCATTGTGAACATTGGTTGGTGTATTGTCTTCAAGCTTTTGTGTATGATCTTAAGAGGTTTCCAAAAGTGGTAGGCTACTGTTGGGTGTCTTGTTTGTTGCTATTTTTGGCTGCCATCAGTACCTTTTATTAGGTTCTTTTTTCTCTTGAATGCTTTGTCAAGTTCATGTGTATCAAAGGTAGCATTAGGATGCTTTGCCATTTCTAGCTTTTGCAGCTTGTTGTGCAAAGATCTTAGCCAAGTATTTTGGGAGTTTGGATCCATTCAAGATCCACTTTTTTCACAGATGTTGTTTTCTGTCGATGTTACCGTGTAACATGATCTGTGTTTCTGTTCAAAGCAAATTCTAAGTTGTTATCAGAGACGTACAGGGAGTGTACACAATATAGTGTCACCGTTGAAGAGAGCTTCAGAAGAGCAGTCTTCTGAGAGTTCAGAGTTTACGACGGGTTGAAGACAGAAAGTGAGGCACTGGTGCACGGTTTCTAGTTTATAGAGGCTTGCCAAGCTCAACAGAGGGCTTATTAGCCTGTGCATAGCATCAGACACGGATAAATTAGGTGAAAAATTGACAATTTTGAAGCCAGTTGAAAATTGAAACCAGTTTGGGGTTACGGTTTTCTACACATAACTAGTGATTTCTTCGTTGTTTGTGCTTCGTTTTGGATGCCGTAAAGACAAGAAGGAAGCTAATCATATTGTCAACCAGCCATGGGGAGATTTTGAGTTTTATGTCAGAGATTTGTCTGCAGACTGATAACCTAGCAGATTTGCCGTAAAAGGTGAAAGAAAGCCATTTTTTCAAGTTGACCTAAAATCACCGTTTCTCACGGAATTCCACGTTTGAACACTCTGTAGATTTGGAGTTAGTAGGGTGAACCTGCTCCAGGCCTCAAATCGTGCCCAAATTGATTAAAAAATAAATTTGATCAGACAAAGATAATCCTGGATAGGCGCGGCCGTATATAGGGAGGATGAGACAGATCGCGCGCAGCCAGTGCTAGGAGGCACATAGTGCTTGAAGGGCTCTCGCGGCTGGAGGGGAGTAGTTCGGTGCGCCAGATCACGGACAACCGTCAGATTTCAAGTCATATAGATCTGTGGTAAAGATCAAGCATCCAAAAACATTTGTGTGCCATTGGACATAAGGCAGCCATTGGTTTTTTTAAGTCCATGGTGAACTTCAAAGAAAGGGGCCTGAAGTGAAAAGTGCATTGCAACTTCATTAAAAATTTTCAAACTGAAGTAAAAGTTGGGTCCCAAGTTTATTAAAGGTGAGTTTCTTCACTCTGAATAAACAGTTCAAAAATTAGAAAAGTCCCTATTTTTGGGTCCTTTATTCGTTTTGACCCAAACGAAAGACTATAACCTCCAAACGAAGAGCACCCGGACTGTACCTACAAGTATGGTACCGCAAAATAGAGTGATGGCAGTGGTGAAAGTGTTGGATAATGGAACGTCCGTTTCACAAGCAAATGGTGATGTGTGCAAGATCAAGGGGATAGGCACCGTTTCAATCCAACTACCTGATGGCAAAAGCAAGATGATCAGGGAGGTACTTTACGTACCAGGTTTGAAGAATTTTTTTTTTTCTTTTGTTCACATCATTACTGATCAAAAGTTGAAAGTAGAAATTTCTCATGATCGTTGCCTTGTAAAGGATGCGAACCAAAAGTTCAAAGTCATTGCGGATGGTATAAGGGAGCCCAACACTAAATTGTACAGGCTGAATGCTACAATCAAGGGGCAACATGGACTTATCTCGTCCATTCCATCGCAAACTGAACTATGGCATAAAAGGCTTGGTCATTTGAACCTAGGAAGCCTCAGTTTGATGAGGAAACTGGAAACGGTGAGATGATTGCCTACGATAGAAGACCACTTGAAGTCGATGTGCAATCATGTGTGTATGGGAAGCAGCATCGAGAGAAATTCAATAAAGATGGTGTTGCAAGGGCAAAGAACATCCTAGATTTGATCCACACAGATTTAGGCGGGCCTATGAGGACTATGTCCTTGGGTAAAGCCTTCTATTTCATGACCTTTATTGATGATATGTCACGTAAGATGTGGATTTACTTATTGAAAAAGAAATCGGATGCGTTTGACACTTTCAAGAGCTTCAAAGCATTGGTCAAAAATCAGACAGGTAAGAAGATCAAAGTTCTAAGATCAGATAGTGGAGGTGAGTTCAAGTCTAATGACTTCAATGGTCTTTGTGATCAATGTGGGATCAAAAGACAATTTACGCAAGCTCATACTCCTGCTCTCAATGGTGTATCTGAGTGCAAGAATCGTACAATTGTGGAAAGTGCCAGATCTATGCTAGCTGAAACTACCAAAAGATTTTTGGTCAGAAGCATGTAGTATGACAATCTATCTTCAAAATAGAAGTCCCATACCAAAGATAACACCTGAGGAGACATTCACAAAGAAGAAGCCAAAGGTAAATCATTTGCAAATCTTTGGATGTAAAGCCTTTGTACACATTCCTAAGGAAGAGAGACGTAAGCTTGATGAGTCACAACCATTTGATGCTATGCTGTATAGGCAGTTAGTAGGGAGCTTGATTTACCTTACCACGACTAGACCAGATATATGCTATGTTGTTGGTATTGTAAGTCAGTTTATGGCCGCACCTACGGAAATGAATTGGAAGGTAGCTAAGCGCATTTTGCATTATGTCAAAGGCACTTCAGATTATGGCTTGGTTTACAGAAAGCATGAGGGTTTATCTGAGTTATATGGCTATGTGGATGCGGATTGGGGAGGTGACTATGACGATCATAGATCCACCACAGGGTATGTATTCCAGCTTTGTGGCAATTGTACAGTTGCTTTATCCACCACAGAAGCAGAGTATAAGGCAATGTGTAGTGCAACACATGAAGCTATATGGTTGAGGCAAATCTTGGAAGAAGTTGACATGAAACAGGAGAATCCCACAACTATACATAGCGACAGTCATAGTGGCATTCAGCTAGCAAAGAATCTAGTGTTCAATGCAAGAACCAAACACATTGAGATTCAGTATCACTTCGTACATGAGAGGCTGCTGAGTTGTGATATTTATGTTGTTCATAGTAGTACGGATGAACAACTAGGATATTTTCGCTAAGCCACTTGTTAGAGAAAAGTTTGATAAGTTTAGATCAATGAAACATGCATATATCATTCACCAAAGTACATTCAAGCGTGTCGGAGACTTGTAATGAAAAAGCTAAGTATAACTCTCGGGTAGAGAGAGAAAGCCAAAAAGACTCAAAATGTAGAAACTCTTATAATCTCCATAAAACTACATAGAATTGATCTATCACTCATATCTATAGCAACTCGAGGTAGAGAGGAGGAAACATGATTGGACCCCTTCTTTTCCTACTCCTAATTTGATTGGCTCAGTGACATATAGGCCCTCAAATTTGATTGGACCAATTTCATGGATCTCTTACTTGTGATTGGTCACATGATCTCAATACAACACATAGGACAGTGTCACTAGCCCTCTACCATCATGCCATGTGTCAAGTGCCTCCTAACTTGCTCTTGGACTAGGCCTAATCATCATCTAGCATGTGTACTTTCTCGAGTTACCCAAAATTGGCCTAACCACCTACTAACATGTGGATTGACATAAGAAAGTCAACATACCCCCTAACTCAACATAGATAACTTTTTCAAATTTTCACAATACCTTCTCCTATCTTCCTAAGGACCTTGGAAGGCCTAAGGCAAGCTCCTCCTTGCACATGACCTCCATTGAGCTTGAGTGGATGTGGCCAAGCCTTTTGTGCCACAAATCAAAGTTGGAAATCTTGCTCTCCTCGGTTATCATGACAATGTTAGTGGCCGGCCACAAAGGCATCTAGTTTGAATAGTCTACCAAATCTTATGTCTCTAGAAATGGTCTTGCCATTCTTCTTGATGTTACATATATTTGTGGTGAGCTCCACAAGAACTCCATTGTCAACAAGCAATTGGCCTACACTAAGTAAGTTCTTAGTGATGCTAGGAATGTAAGGTACACCATCTCTCTTGATCTTCTTTGAAGATCCCAAGCATAAAGCTATTGATCCTATTCCTTCCACCTTACAAGCACAATAATTTGCTATAAAAATTTGACTTGATAAGACCATCATAAGTTGAGTACGCGATAAATACTCCCTCTTGCTTTGTCATGTGGGAGCTCTTCCCACCATCTATTCACCAAGGGTCTTCTCCCTTCATGCTTGAAGATGAAAAACTTGACATCATGAGAGAGTCATCATGTGAACTCTCCTCTTCTTCTTGGCCTAGGTTTGCTTGGATTTGGGCTTGCTTCCTCTTGAAGCACTCAGAGGCATAATGCCCCATCTTGCTATAAAAGTAGCACTTGATCTTTGACTTATCCTTCTTGGGCTTGCTTGAACTTGGAGTTGAAGATCCATCTTGATCTTCACCTTTGACTTGTTTCTTCTCGAATGCACCTCCTTTTTCTTTGGATTTTCTTTTGCTCTTGATGAAAGAGCCTTGTCATCTCCATCATTGAGAGAGAGCTTCTCCATCCTTGTCTTGATGTGTGTTCTCCTACTCTCCTTGGCCATGAGAATTCCTTGGAGATCTTCAAGAGAGGGCAATTTGCCCATAATTGCATAGCCTTGCACCAAGTTAGCAAAATCCACACTTAGTCCATTCAAAATTGAACAAGTTCACTCTCTTTAACAGATTCTCCTATGCAAGCAAGCTCCTTGTTTAAGTCTTTAACTTTCAAAACATATGAATGAGTACTCTCTCCCTTGGCTTGAAAGCATTGAAGGATTTGGTTCTTCAAGGATAGCAATATTGAAGTGTTCTTAGATCATATATCTTTTGAAGAGTTTTTTATGCTTCTTGAGCCGAGGTGCAAGCACCTACCTCCTTAAGAAACTCATTTGCTGCATTCATTTTTATACAATGGAGGGCAATCTTGCACCTCTTCTTGTATCTTGTAGCTTCTTGAGGGTGAATGGGCTTATCCTCATCACCACTCACAATGTCCATTAGATCTTGCAAGACAAGATTAGCTTTCAAATAGAGTAATTAGAAGCATTCAATCTATCATTTGGATCCAAGAGTTATGCACTTATGGAAGCCATCTATCTCTATGTAGGGGACTACAGGGTGAATAGGCTGCAGCGGAGACGGAGGCCATCGTCCCAACACAAGAGAAATAAAAATGATGGACAATCTTGACATGATGTTTGAAAGTCGAGGGCCAATACCGCTTGCCCTAGTCCTACTGACCTAATTTCTCAAATGCTCCTAGTATTATCAACCCGTGGGATTACAGAGAGTCGAACCTAGGTGGGCGAGCTCAAGCATGATACTATACCAACTCAGCATGTGCGGGGAGACCTAATTTCTCAAATGGTTCCTAGTATTATCAACCCATGGGATTACAGAGAGTCGAACCCAAGTGGGCGAGCCCCAATCAAGCACGATACACCAGCTCACACTAATTTCTCAAATGGCGCTTGTTGGCACCATCAAAAAAACTATTTAGTATATAAGAACATTTGATAGATGACGTGCCTGTAACACGTTCAGGATAATGTCAATGTGAACCAGGATTTTCTTTCAACCGGCTTTTTATGAAACCCTTCGAAATCTAGGGTTTGGTTAGTTCTTCTCTTTCTCTCTTTTCTCTGTTGTTATTTTCTCTATCGGTAGCTAGGGCGAGGAGGCGACGGTGAAGCTCATCCGCCTTTGCGATCGCCAGCCATGGGTGCATTTCCGCTCCCCTTTCTTCTGTTTATTCATCATCTGATTCTGTTTCGCATCTTTACCGTAATTTTAACTTCAGTTTTGGAACAAAATCCATCATTGCTTGCTCTTATTACACGGATTTGTTATAAACCCCGTTCATAGCCTTGTCGGCTGCCAGATCGGGCTGTTCTGTTTGATTTTGTCAGTGATTGAAGGCTGCAGTAGTGATAGATGACAGATGTTGGATTGGATTGGGGATGGTGGTTGTGCAGGGGCCTACAAGTATGTGGAAGAGTTGTGGCGGAAGAAGCAGTCTGATGTGCTGAGGTTTTTGCTGCGTGTGAGGTGCTGGGAGTATCGACAGCTCCCCGGCATTGTCAGGATCACCAGACCAACTCGCCCTGACAAGGCTCGCCGCCTTGGCTACAAAGCCAAGCAGGTGAGCATATAGTCTTTCTTTATGTCTGTGCCTGTGGATCTATCGATTTTCTAAGCGAAGTATTATTGTTGAAATTGATTCTTAAGCCTTAACCCAGGGATACTTGATATAATATGATACAGCCAAGCAGGTAATGGTATAAGATCATGTAATCGATTCTTGAGCCTTAATCCAGGGATATGTCGAATAATATGAAAAAGCTAAGCTGTTGATTGTTCAATATTTTTATATGCATAGAATAGTTGGTGTGGTGACTTTACATGTTTGGTGTTGTTGTTGACATTGATTTTGAGCCTTGTTTAGGGATATGTTGTGTATCGCATTCGAGTGCGTCGTGGTGGGAGGAAAAGGCCTGTTCCAAAAGGTATTGTTTACGGAAAGCCAAAGAATCAGGGTATCACAAAGCTCAAATTCCAGAGAAATTTGAGATCTGTGGCTGAGGAACGTGCAGGACGCAAACTTGGTGGATTGCGTGTGGTTAATTCGTACTGGATCAACCAGGTAATTGTGATTTCTACTTCCTTCTCAGGTTAAAAGTTTTGGATGACATACAGACACAGATTGAACCTGGAAAACGCTTTGCATTAAAGCTCTTAATGCATTGCCTTTTTGTCTCACAGCATTCAGTGCGAACTCTTTCATTTTGCATTCTGATTGTTGTCGCTTTGTAATTCCTGCAGGATTCTGTTTACAAGTATTTTGAGGTGATATTAGTTGACCCTGCACACACAGTTATTCGCAAGGATCCCCGAATCAATTGGATATGCCAACCAGTTCACAAGCACCGTGAATTGCGAGGTCTAACTTCTGCAGGGAAGAAGTATCGCGGTCTGCGTGGCAAGGGCCACCGTTTCACCAAGGCCCGACCATCTGTTCATGCAACCTGGAAGCGCAACAACTCTTTGTCATTGAAAAGATATCGATAGTTCTTTGCTATGTTTCGAGTTTCAGAGATTTTGTAGAAGCTGTTTGAGATCACAGCTTGAATCTAGTTTGATGTGGACGCCAAATATATTTGGCCTTTTACCTTCTAGTGGTTCTATAGGGATATCAATTTTTTTTGTTTCTGAGCCTCATATTTTGTAGTATTTCACTTCCTTCAAATGACTTAAATGCTACTATGTATGGAGAGAAAATGCAGTACTTTTCCAATTTGTGTGTATTCACATTTACATGCACTAAGTTGTTCCAATGATCAACGATAATGGGCAAGCCAATATGAGTTTTGTGAAATTCCCCAGAATCGACATCCTCATAGAGTTCTATTATAAGGATCTGGTGCTGAGATATGGCTTTAGCTAACTTTTGGGAAAGGATTGTAGGTTTATTTGCCAATTTTGAAACTAAAGCTTTAGAGCTATTCACAGTTCAAAAATCGCCCTTTGTTTGTCGTGACTAGTGAAAACAAATCCGAAGAAAGAGAGATGGAAGTCATGTGATGCTAGCTTAATTCAAATCACATTGCAATATGACAATTTCTAACAGCCCCTTGACAAGTTTATTGTTGGCAGATCATGATAGATAGAATTTCTCTGGAGCTCTTTGATGTCTTAGTTTATGAAGTTACAGACTCAACCTTTGATTTCCTGTATTGTTCCCATTCAAATTTTAACCGTCAGCCTGACCAGTCTCTGTATTCTCAGAAGTAAATCTCATCTTGATGGGGAGGAAGAATTGCTTCTGATTTCTGATTTCTCCCAATCTTATTTAGATCGAGGGTATCATGTTGGAAGATGAGCTCCCCAAATTTCTTTTAGAACATATTATTGGTTCTTGTTTTTTGTGAAGAAAGTGATTCTAACCTTATTGGCATAAACACCGTGACCAACTTGTGTAGCTTAACACATAGTTGTCTGTTCTTCCATTATTGTGCAACTATTAAAATCAGAATTTATCGGAGTCGTCATTTTCAATGTTTAAATGTAGTACTTTGCTTTGCAATGACTTCATTTTTTTTGGCGAGTACTAAATACATTTGGTAAATTGATATCTGAATGTAATTGTCGTAAGTCATGGATACTCTCTCATCTCTAGGATTGATGATAAGTTAATGTTTAAAGTGAGTGCTAGACATGGTAAAGCTATCTCCTTGTGGAAGGTGATTGGATTTGTTTATTCAAATGAATCTATCAGTAAAAATGGGCTATCTAGTAATGTAGTTTCTCTACCCTATCCGCCGCTTCATTCAAAGAAACGTTCATGCTTGCAATTTCCACCCATCTCAACTACTCAAGTTTCAATCTTAAACTCAAACTTGAGCTCACATAGAAATACAAAAGCTCAAATGGTTTGAAATAGAAAAATGGTAAGCAATTTTTTCAAAACCCCAACAGCATAGTAGATTAGTCGATTGCTCAGCAATTTCCAAGTGCATGGGTTGAGATTTGAAATTAAAGATTGGAGAGAGTTAAGTGCAAACATCTAGATTTGTTGGTGTTTTTGATATACACCCTTAAAACTATTAGCTTGTAACATTGTTTTTTGGGCACCATACTTGATTTGAAATCATGTCTCATAATGTGCTTGCTATTTGGTGGTTCTCACGAGGTGATGCATGTCGAGTCTAGAAATGTGGAGAATGATTTCCATCATGAAGGTGTCACATGAGCAAGAGGGAATCAAATATCCATCTTTTGATTGTTGGGACGAGTTGTCGGTGGAGGTTTTTTGATCCAATGTACCTTCTCTTAGTGGCTAAAAGATGCAGGAGTTGTAGAAAGTCCTTTGATATAACTCAGTTTAGCTTTGGTGGTCATTTATGAAGGATATTCATGAGATTTTATTTTTCTTCACATCTCAATCATGAACTAGGTTTATTGGTCTAGTTGGAATCTTTGACAGAGGATTTCCTCACCACAATTCAATAATCTTATATATTTTTATGATCTCTTTAAATGTCATTGATTGGAGTAGAACTCTTTATGTCAAGGAGAGGAAATAAGCCTTTACTAAAGTTCCATAACCGTTGAGAACTACAATCAATAGGAACATTTATTTGTGTCTTCAATTTTATGAAAGTTACATCTATGAATGCCATTGAAAATAAGTTCTCAAAATATTGTCCTTGAATGCTTACAACAAGACAAATGGAGTGTTCTTGAACCCTCAATGATTTAATCTTCCTTTCGTAAAATAAAAGCATCTATGAAAAAGGTGAATTCCTAACAATCATGATCTACTTTGTGGATTATTGCTTCATGCAGTTTCTTTAGTCTATCAACAACCATGTTCAAGAGAAACATCAAAATAGTAGTAAGAATTGTGAAAGTACTGTACTTTAGGACCATAAATGTACAAAAGATCCACAAGAGTGATTGGATGCTTGCTTAACAATCTATCAAAAAACTAGTCATCAAAAAGTTGATCTAGATTGGCAATTTGACAAACAACAAGCATTAACAATCAAAAGCATTGATCAACATTGAAATCCGAGCCCACACGTTGTAGTACGGCCTTCAAGCTGAGAAACAAGTAGAAATTGATTTGGTTGCATTTGGATCACAAAAACTCAATGTACATAGTGAACTAGCTTGAGATTGCCAATGAGCTCCAAAAAAATTCTATCTTCTCACTATGGGAGCTTGGAATACATAGCAAATTCAACTTCTTCTTGAAGTTAGGTGGATTTCTAGCATGTAATGAGGAAGTTAACTCACT
Source organism: Diphasiastrum complanatum (assembly GCA_029204225.1). Taxonomy (NCBI): domain Eukaryota; kingdom Viridiplantae; phylum Streptophyta; class Lycopodiopsida; order Lycopodiales; family Lycopodiaceae; genus Diphasiastrum; species Diphasiastrum complanatum. The sequence continues at coordinate 17,481,090 of CM055099.1, forward strand.
CTTCTTGCCCTAAAATAAAACCCTAGCCTAGATCCTAGAGTTATGCTTGGTAAATAGCTAGTTGGTCAAATTTTCACCTTAAACTTAGGTGTAGGTCTTATAAAGTAGGGATGACCACCAAATAGGCATGACCAACTCTCTTGACTTGAACTGTTACTACATTAGGAGTGGGTTGCCACGTGGCATCTTGGCCTTACATGTGTGAAACCCAATTATACACAATATTTACAAAATTCTACATGGCTAGATTTGCCAACATAGGCAATTTTATATACTCCTCAAATCTAGCCTTGGAAACAATAATGTATCTATATACAATTCTAAGACCTAATCTTAACATCAGAAATGAATCATATTCAGGTTTAGAAGATGACTAATGAGCTTCCAAAGATAAGGAGATGATTTGTCACCATATCCAAGATAGAGCTTCTTTGATCTTGATCTCCTCCAAGATGAATTGAAGAGTCTTGATTCTTCCTTGCACCTTTGCACTTGATTTCTTCCATGTTGAGTGAAGATGCATGAACTTGAAACTTGCTCCTCCTTGATCTTGATGCTTCTCTTTGAAGGAAATCTGATGTCTCCATGTCTTGTGAAAATCACATTGATCAAGATCACAAAACATGTACTTGCTACTATTACCAAGATTTATCATGCTAAAATGACTAGTCCACAAACCATCAAATGTAAGCATGATTTTCCTAATCTTGTAATTACAAGTGATCTTGAACTTCATGAGGCTACATACTTGCATATGGATATAAGTGTCCTTCATGGATGTTTCACTTATTTTCATAAGAAGCTTACAATTTGCCTCTCCAAAAGAAAAAACACATTTTTCAAAACCATGAGTGATTAACTCATTCTTGCTCTTCCAAAATTTGAGAGCACTCATTTGATCAAACAACCAATTTACTCTTAATAATTGGTTCATAACAATTTCTAGATCACTAAGACATAAAAACTTGTTCTCAAATGAGTCATTACACATCTTATCTTCAACTTCCTTCTTGATGAAGCCCTCAAGTTGCCTCATGTAGTCCTTATAGCATACCTCGGTTTGCCTCATGTAGATCTCATAGCAAAATGGTTCATCAAGCACTGAAATAAGAAAAGTGTTGAAAGTGAATGGTTGAGAATCTTCCCCCTTGATTACCTTTGCCAAGATAAGTGATCCTTGAAGGCTCGACCCTTGCCTTTGTGGATCTTCTTCGAGCATTGATCTTTGAGGTGGATCCTCAAGATCTCCATTACTTTGTTGCTCCTCCTCAATTCTTGCAAGATCATTGACATCAAGGTTGTTGATTTCACTATCATTCACACAAGATACTAGCTGGATCCAAGCATCTCTTGTATAAACATCTAAGAATGTTTCATGCATCTTATCATCACTACTTGGATTAAGATTAATGAATGTTGTTTTCTGGCATTTGGTGTTAGAAATAAGAGCATTTAACTCAAAAGAGTATCTGGGATACTCGAAGTTGAGTTTTAATCATTCTATATATTAATGATTCTCCTAGAGATTCTAGTTGAATGAATTATCATATCTTAGAAATGGATTCCAGGGATAGCTGTACTTGGAAGTTTTCTATAAATTGTCTACCAGAGTTTGTGGATAATTCCAGACTGTAATTATTATTTACTTTCTTTAACTTTAATCTCTTAAGTTAGTGAATATTTCACTCAATGGTTCATGTAAGTATTTTACATGAAAGTGATATTACTAGCTTGTGTTGAGTGTAACTTGGTTGAGAAATTTATTGCTTAGTGTACTTTTCAAACTTGAGTCGTACTCCAGAACAGAGATTAACAATTGGAAATTGGTTTATCTCTGAGTACTTGTTTGATATGAAAGTCAAACTAAGGATAATGATTTCCTAGGTTAATAGTGAAAGTTAAAGAAACTGTTCTAGTAATTCTTTCCTATTTTAAAGAGCTTCTAAGGATAGAAGCAGTCTAAGGAGGGAAGAATGTTATGGCCATATTCAATTAAGGACCTGGAATAGTTCTAATATGGTAGACCCGCTCTCTGGTGTTCAAGATTATTGGTCACGCCTTTGAAGAACACAGTTAATAAGATATTGACTGCCAAGTATTGGTGGCCAACAATGTTCAAGGATGTATCAAACTTTATTCGTTCATGTGATCCATCCCAAAGATCTGGTAAGCCTACAAAATCAATGAATTGGTCGTTGACACCCATCCTTCCTCTTGCACCATTCGAGAAGTGGGGGATTGACTTTGTCGGTCCAATTAAACCTGTACCCGACATACGAAATGTCGATATATTCTAGTTGCAACGGACTATGCTACAAAGAACGTGGAAGCAGAGGTGACAAAAAGAAATGATGCAAAAACTGTCGCGACATTCTTATTCAAAAGTATTATCACCAGATATGGTTGTCCACTCGAACTAGTAAGTGACCGAGGTACACATTTTTTAAATGACACTATACGGTTGCTGACAACTTATTTCCTTATCAAACACATAAAAACTACACCGTATAATCCAAAAGCAAACGGGTTGACAGAAAGAGCTAATGGAATTTTATATTAGATCCTGACTAAAATTACTATTGCACACGCAACGGATTGGGATCAAAAACTACCATCAGTTCTTTGGGCTTATCATGATACAGAGAAAATCACGACGAAAATTTTAACAATTTCTCACACTCTTCTTCAAATTTAGCTTGATTTATTTACAACTCTCTTTGCTTGATGAATGAATACTTTAGAAGTGTCTTAAAAAATTTAGTTACAAACAAGGAACTTTTGAGACTCCAATAGAGAGTGATGTTCATGAAGGATCTTTCACCAACTCTTAAAGCCTTAGGATCCCTTACAAGATGTTCCATAGATGTGTCTACATGTCGCACACTTCAAAACTAAACATCATGCCTATGAATTCCAAGGCTTTTTGTGCACTTGATGATAAATCTCTTAAGTGCATAACATATGTTGCTAGAGCCTTGGTTGATTTATATGAGTGAGCCTTGATCAATGATTTGAATAAGGTGTTGATCCAAAGGTGCTTCTTCAAATTTGCAATCTTTCACTCTTGAAAGATCATATTTCCACCATTGGCAACTTCTTTGGTGGAATACATGTAGATTTTACAATCTTTGTGAAGGATTTTAGATCATTAAGATCCAATCCACTTGAAAGATCTTTGGATAGAAAGCGAAATACACTACCAGTCTCACCAATGTAGAAAAATTAGCATCTACACACAAAATGAGATGCAAACACCAATATTAACTATGCACTCATCAACTACGGACACTGTGCGATCATAATTGAACCAGGTATAAGGTCAATTTTATGATCAACTTGTGAAAAATGCAAACATAAGCTTGGTAGAGGCCAAAAATCTTGTATATAGATAAACACACATGTGTGGAGCCTGTTTCCACGTGTGAAAATAGTGTACTTGTCATGTACCATAATCATATAGGTTGTACATATGATTTAATTCAAGTTCTAGTGGCTAAAAAGGCCAAAAACTAGTTTTCTAGACATATGACACATGGCATCAGTCTATTGCTTGCATGAGGCACATCCTTTGGTTAGGTGTCACATCCCATGTGTAGAGGACAGCTCACATGTGTGGAATAAGCTAAAGTAGACTTCTAGAAGATTTTTAAGTAGATCTCCATATAGAACGAAAATGGGCCAAAAGTGCTCAAAATAGAAGGTTTTGTCCAAGTGTCACTTTTGCATGATGAATCATCATATGACAAAGCACCTTCACACATGTGGGATCAAAGGGATGATCAGTACCACGAGCTCCCACTTATTGTATATATAGAGCCACATTTGGCCATAATCAATGTGAGATACCAATCTTGGTTTTGGAAGCAATTTTGAGTGATTCTCTCCATTTGTCTACATTTGTTTTGATTGTTTGGAGGTTCTATCAATGTGTACTTGATTTTCAGGTTGGAGTCCGTACTCAGACAATTTTTCACACATGTGAAACCATAAAGTACGCTTACCTTCAATTAATGATTGTTCTTGTTAGGATTTTGTGTCTAGAATTGATCTAGATTGATCTTAATCTAAAGTAGATTGATGGATCAAGTAATCTGACAACCAATCCCTCTTGAGGATCAGATTAGGATCCACTCTTGGTCCTTTTTGTACTTTTTGCACACAACTGTCCTTTCGGGTGGTAAACATACATGAAGGTCTAAAAAAACATCATTGAATTCCTGCCTAAGTTCATTATAGGCTTCAAACTCTGTAGTGTTCTCAAACTTCTTCATTATTGAATAAAGTTCTTGTTTAGAATAAGGATTAACATTTTTAGTGTTAACACTTAAACTAGCCTTGATCTTAGTCAAAAAATACTCATGCATAAAAGATAAAGATTTTTCAACAAAATCAACTCTCAAATGACTTATTCTTATCAAAATGCCATTGTTACCCAAGAACAATATTTACATTAGCTAATGCAACAGCATGGAATTCTAGTTTTTCGGAGTAATCCTGTATGTGTAATTCTACATCAAGAACAACATAATCCTTAAACTCGAAATTGCTTTCTGATGCCATTGTCACGATATTTTTTCTCACTTTTTCGGGTAGGAAGGTTTAGCGTCTGCACCAAATTTACATTAATAAAGTTATGAGTGGATCCTGTGTCAAAAAGGACATTAACAACTTGATCTTTAATTTTACCTTTAAAAATAAGGTCATTAGGTCCAAAAACTTAAGAACTAAGGAAACATACATCCATCTCATTACTTCGAGATAGATTACCTGAGGTAGAAGCTGGTTCTTTGACGCAATCTCATGCAAGGTGACCCTCACCATTGCACTTGAAGCACATGTTCTTCTTATGAGCTTCAGCTATATCTTTGCCACCCTGATGGTTTTTAGAATTTTTCTTGATTTAGGCTTAGGATTGTTGGAATTGGGATGTGTTTCATTAATAGCTTCCCTATACTTCCTCCTCAATTGAAAACCTTTCTTTGGCTCATTAGGCTGGTGATCCCTAGATGGCTTAGGTGTGTCATCAAAATACTTTGCAGCCCTAACAACATCCTCTAGGATTTTTGGATGGTTCCTACAAACATCCACTGGTAATCTTTTGGTAACCCATCAATAAACATTAACATTTGTACCTTTTAGTGGAATGCCACTATAAAGTGGATTCAGATACTCATGAAAATCTTGAATAAATTGTTCCAAAACCTTTATTCATTGTTAAATGACTCAGCTTTTGAAAGTGTTCATAGTCATCTAATAGTGGTAGGAAGCATTCCCTAAAAACTATGCAAAAATCATCCCATGTACACAGTTGATTGCCTTTTGCAAATAGGTCATCCCACCATACTAAGGCTCTTCTTTCAAGGAACATATTTACATTGGGCAACTTTTCACATTCAAAGAATTGATTCATGCCAAAGTAATTGTTCCATACAATAATAACCATAAACTTACCACTTGCAAGTTCCTATCTTTCTTCTCCCCCTTAAACAATTTTACGGGAGGTGGAACTACATGCTTCTTCTAAGTCTTGGTTCCTTTGATTAGTTCCAAGAAGCTTTTTATTAGTGGCTTGAATTTGTTGGTATAAAAGTTTAAGAGCTTGTGCCACATTGGATGGGGGTTTTCATTGGCTTGATCCATTAGAGTTGCGTGTGTGTTTTCCTATTATGCAAATACAATAGCAAGTAATTCTAATTAGAATGATAGAAATGCTTCAATTTTTATATAATCCAATGCAAATAAAAGCATTTACTTCTACTCATTCAATACTTACTGTTTGTAAGCTCAATCCAAGCCTACTTTTTGCAAGCTCAATCCAAGCTTAAGAGAAAACTACACAAAGCAATTTCTTACTTTTGCCTCAATCCAAGGCAAAAATAAAAAATAATCTTTATGTAAACTTCAATTAACTACTTCAAGCTAATGTTTACATAAAGTTCCCATTCCAATTCCATTTCCATTTGTCATTTCAAATTCAACACAAATTTTCACATTTCTCACTTTCCTAGTTCTTTAAATCCATGAAACTAGTGTTCAGAACATGTGTGAAAGACTGTATGATGCTATTGTTGTATGGACAGGATTAGGACCATACTGGATCTAAGTGTTTATGATCAAATTTACATGTATTTTGCAATTCTAGGTGATTTCTATCTTGTAGCTAAATCTAGATGTGCAACCAAATTTGGTCAAGATCTTGTTGATCCATTAAGTATGTTTTGGATCTGATTTTCTCACTAGGAATTTCTTAGGTGTCAAAGTATTCTCCTATGCCCTCTCCATGGTCAATGACAGATAAGAGCATGAAGCTAATTAATGTGCCTAACTCCATTAAGCTAATTGGTAGAGCACCCCATCTACTCAATGTGGGATGGGGTTGACTCTAGAAAGTAATAGTAGATGTAAACAACTTAAAAATAATGTACATTTGTATGTGATGCACTAGTATATATCAAATTGCCATTGTACAAAAGCAAAACATGTTTGCTTAAATAATGCTACTAAAGATGAGATAATTATTAAGCTTTATGCTTAAAAAAGGACTTTAAGCTTGCAAATTTTGAAAACTATAGTGCTAATAGACTTAATGTATACTTAGCCATTGATGTAATAATATAAAACATCAAAAAATGAAATGCATTGAAGACTAGTCAAAATGTTTAGCTAACATTGAGGAACAATCATAATATAAAGGGGTTTGATAAAACTGTGCATCATTTATTGACTTGTTACACATACAAATTGCCAACTATGTGATAATGAAAATGGCTATGACCAACTATTGTTTTGTTAACATTGAGAAATAATCATAGCATAGAGGGGTTTTGATGAGAATGGGCATCAATTATTGACCATTTACATATACATATTATAGACTAAGTGATAATCAAAGTATTGGAGCTAAATTATTCCTACTTCCAAGTCTCATTTCAATAATGAGTTTTTTCATGAAAATGACAAGTTTGAATATTGTTGGTTTCAAACAAAATTTGACAACATATTCTAGAGTTTAAAAAACCTCACATGTTGTTATGCTACTCTAAAAACTATCGAGAGAAAAAGCTTCATGACCTATAATCTTAGCAAAAATTCCGTGTTTTTGATCACTGAATACTTTTCTAAAATTTGAAAAGTCAAAAAGAATTGCAATTAAGTGCTTTTCCTGCATACCCCTTCATCGATAATGATTTTTTTGCCTTATTCTTATATATTATATTAGTCAAACTAGATATTTTATAGTTTTCTAAGTTGAACTTTTCATTGTGACAATCTAAATGAGGCATGAATGACCTTTATGAGATAGTAACAATGATTCAAAACTAGTAGACAATGTGGACAATTTACAATTAGGGGCATATGTCAACCTCAAGGCCAAGGTAAACAATTCCAAAGGGCCAGTAGAGAGCGTAATTGACTCTGAAAGGTTAGGCAATAGTTTCAAAGGGTGATCTTCTAATTTCAACTAAGCAACACTGACCCCAAAGGAAACATCTTATAAATTATATGTTATTATTATGGTAACTCATAGATGTCTCACAAATTCTATTTCTTTGAAAATAAGAGTAGGATGTTAATGAAACATATATGTGAATTATATTGTCAAAGATTTGCGAATGGCAACTTAGGTCGACATTGCAAATGTTAACTTATTCACATTATGGGAGTTTGTCCACATGGTATTGTGACATGCCAAATTAGGCCAAAAACTGAGGCCAACTTAGGAAGATAACATTGTTCAAACTTCAGCCTCATGTTACCTCTTTGGAGTGCAACACAAGTTATTGCATTCTATTGGTTAATTTCCAATGTCTCATCTTGACCATTGGTGACATTGTAAGGCATGGATTAGAGAAGTAACTTGCACATTATGTAAGGGTTTGGAGAGGAAGCTTAACCTCCATACTTCATGTAAATAGGACTAGCCCATTCATTTTCAATATTGGAATAGAGAGAGTATTCCTTTCATTGGTCTTTTTATTTGTTGTATTGTGGAGGGATAGTAGGAGAGGAGGTGGCCATTGCTATTTTGATCTTTCTTGGATCATATGTAGAGCTCTTGTGAAATTCTTGATAGAACGTTATAGATTTTGGTGATGTAATGAAGCTATAGTGTGATATTGTGGCCCCTTTCATTTTGAAGTCTTCATAGTAACTACAAATGAGTTGCATTTTGCCTTTTTATCTCACATAGTAAGTCATTTTCACTTACTACAAATGACATATAATACATCACACAAGATATTGCACCTACCACATGATTCTCAACACCTTTCTTGTATCCAAATTTCCATTAGGAAACTGTATATGAGCTCAGACTTGGTCTCTAAGTTTTGGCTACTTGCAAAAGCATCTCAAGGTATCATGATCAATGAATATGTAAAGACTTCCAAAAATACAACTAAGACGAGAACATGATTAACACACAAAGAGACTATTGGGAGCCAAACCACCCATCCATCTAGAGATGTAAGTAACACCTCACCTCCAATCCATGGTAAGTGACTACTTGAGAAGAGATGAGAAACTGAAAACCAAGAACTAAAAGCTTAGAATGAAAGAGGGTGAATCTCTACCTATATACATAAGGGTGAGAAACCTGTGCATGCAACCTCCCATGAAGTCCATCTAACCATAGCTCACATATCCCTTGCTATTTTCATGCATATGATTGTCACAAGCCATGCACTACTCCACATGTCTCAATAGAAGTTCCTCTCGAGATTATTAGTTACAAACTAGCCTTGAAACAGAATTAAATCGAGACGTAACCAACAATCTCAAACACTAGAGAGCCAGTCTACCATATCAAGCCTATTCCAAATCCTCTGAGCTAGATATGGCCATAACATCCCTTGCCCCCCCCCCCCCCCTCTTAAACAAGTTTTGTCCTCATAATAGGAAAGAAAACCATGGAATTTATTTCTTAATCTTTCAGCTTTTACTCAAGTATCGTAATTCTCAATTTGATCTTTTCATCTAGAACAAGTACTCAAAGATGCAACAATTCTCCAATTGCTTGTCTTTATACAGGAGTACTAACTCAAAATCCAAAAATACACTAAGCTATAAATCTTTCAACTAGGTTGATCTTCTCCTAATAATAGATATCAACTTAATGTAATCTTAATTACATAAAACACTGGGTGAACCATGTGAGAAATTGGCAAATCTAGCTTGATTAAACCATGTAAATTAGTACATAGGTGAGTCCCACATGTGTGAGTCCATGTTGCCCCAAATTCCTTGAATCATGGAGGTGGATAACCAACCTAGCCACCAACTTGGCAAAACTCTAGGGTTAGGTAAGATTGACAAATTAGGGCAAAAATGGTCAATCATCTTCCTTATTATATGCTGGATTTTCACCTAACTTGAGGTGGGAAAGAGCTTATTGTACATACAATCCATCATTCCATAGTGAGGAGATAGAGCAAATTGGCAATCTTGAGTTTTCTACAAATTTTTCTTGAGTTTCTGTAAATGCTTTGGTATCTAAACTTGATTCCACTTAGTCTCTGATAAGAGGTTGTATTGGATTCTATAGCAGCACGTGTGGGGTCAGAATTCAATGATTGATCAATGGTTTTGATTGCTCTTGATTGTGGGATCCAATATTGCTTTCTAGATCAAGATCTTGTGACTAGTTTTGCAATAGATAGGTGTATCAATCAAACAATCACTCTTGGAGCCTTATGTAGGTTCATTAATGGTCCTTTCTACTGTACTTTCAACATGGTATTAGAGCCAAGTACAAGAGGATAATCATTGATCAAAGGACAATCCATTTTTAGCAAGTTGTTGCTAGAAAGCTCGTCTTGAGAGGGCAAGTTCAAATCAAGTCTTAGGTTGAAGATTTGGGATGCAAACTTGGTGGTAGCTATACTTCATGTGGGCACCTCTGTATCAGCATTTAGTCTTCATTATTCACAAGATCCAAACAATTGCATTCTATGTCATCTTGATGAATTTCTTGGTGCTAGTTCTAGGAAAAGCATCAAAGTATGTTTGCCATCAATTAGATTTGGCTTAGGATCACGAGATCTAATTATTTGAGGCTGATTTCAAGCCTTTTAAATGTGTTTTCTAGGTCTTGAAGGACCATCAAGAAGAGGAAGAGAAATTAGCCATGTTTTTGTCCAAAAAGTAAAGAAATTGACTTAATTTGATAGTTCTTTGATAGAAGCTCATCTTATCTCCACTGTATCATTGTGAGGGATTGTGAGGACTGTGACTAGAAGTCCAAAGGGAGGTATAGAAGTCAAATTTGAGGTAATCAAGACAAGTAAAACCTTTCTGACCTTAGGAGGAAAGGAAGCAGCTGGCCTACGAGATCCAGCTTTCTTAGAAACAACATGTTGGAAATTAAGTCCACAGTTGTCTCCTTGGTGAATGACTAGTTTCTATTTCAAGATTCTTCCTGCACGTTTATTGATCGTTGATCTAGGGTAAGGTGAAACCAACTTTGGTTCTACGTCTGCTTATCTGAGGGCCTGTAGGAATCACAACTTAGACAACCAAACTATTTGAAGAATGACTACAACGGACTTTCGGCTGATCTCCAACAAAGGGTAACCAATCCTATCATAATTTCAAGTTCAGATGTTAAGTTCAGCAATTTGAAGTCATTGAAGACCTGGCCATCTTCAAGGACTTCCAAGAACTAGCACTTAGAACAAGTCTATGAAAATACATAACTTTTTTGACAGTCTGCGAAATTACACTAAGTGTCACGACAGTCTGCAAAGATATTCTAAGTGTCGCCATAGTTGCAGAAATGAATTATGTTTTTAACAGTGTCGGCTTTTCCCAAAATGTGACACTTCAGCATAGTTCAACAGTTCAACTATTTTCAACAGTGTCGGCTTTTTGTGACAGTGTCGACTTTTTGCCTTCAGCTTCTTCCTTTCAACTATTTTGAAAAAGAAACTGTTTTAAAGACACTATCGTCTTTTAAAGAGCACCATCGCATTTTTTAAGGATAGTGTCGACTTTTTAAGAACATTCCGGCTTTTTCACAAAATCTCAAAGAGAGAAAAAAAAACCCGACAATCGTCTATTTTCAACGAGGAATGTTCCAGGCACTTCCCAGAATTTGCGATGTGAGAGAAAGCCACTTCATGTAAAATACAAAGTGAGAGAATTTGCGACGTCCTCGTCCCGTCAACATTCCTTGATTCGTTGACCATATATACTATGTACAGTTGTCACAAATCCAAGTACAACGACTTACCTAATTAGGTGACAAATATTTATTATAATTAATACATTGAGACGAATTCTATAAATGGATCATCCGTGCACACTCTACATGATGCTCCGTCCATGAGACGAATGATTTTGAGCCTCCCAGTTACGTCGTCATTCTGGTTGTAACTGCTATTATGTTGTGCTTCAGCGTAATATAGCAGCAGCACGTTTTTCTATCTGTGTATAACGTAGATGAATGCTTTTTGTGATTTGAATGCACTTCATTGTTGTTTGATAACATTGTTCACTCACTCTGATTAGAACACCGACATCTACGACTTTTTAGTTTCTGATTAGACGATGGCTGTCTTTGACGCCTGAGGAACTTCCGCTATCATACTGCTCTTTCAATCTATTTCAGAACTAAACTTCTCACTAAATCTATTTTTCAATAATACCAAACACAAATCATTTTTAATCTCTTCAGTGGACTGTACTCATTTTGTTTTGTGAGTATGGATTGATTTATAAGATCTTGTTGGGAAACGTCAGAACGTTTGAGCTATGACTACACTTAGCATTAACAATCTATTAGACTGTTCCAGCATCTATCAGCCCATTATAGCAGTAGAGCTGTTCCACAAATATTCATGTTCTCTTCTCTGCTCACGTTCTCCATACTCCATCGTCCCCTTCACAACCTGCTTCCTTTTCCTCCTTGAGGTACGTGGCAAGTCAGTTCTATCCAAAGGCAGGTCTCTAGATATGCTGGCATTATCCATAGAATACCGATCCTGAAGTCATTTGAGAATAACGAAATCTTTAGACATGATGGTAACATGCTTACCATGCAATGCCAGAAGACAGGAATCCTCAAAAGATTGGGATAGAAAATCTTCAATAGCACCTTGTAGGCCTGCATGGCTGTCACGACAAAACGAACATAAGCCCAAGTGACAGGGTGACATTTCTAACAGATCGGTAGAAAGGAGCTCTAGGGATCAAAAATTCAGTTGATCAGACTTGTCTCATGCCACGTCTACGACCAGTACCAGGGGGGACACAGGCACAGGAGGGCTATACAGAGGTTATAGCATGAGCAGTGGCCTTCGTCCTAGCCATCATGGTCAGATATTAAAGAATAACACACAAAAAAATTTGCGGAAGATAAGACAAAAAAAATTTGCAAAAGAAAGGACACAAAAAATTTGTAGAAGAAAGGAACTTGAAAGGCTGAGTATCAGTTTCGAATTAAGGATTTGCAACAAAAAATGAAGAAGTGATGTTCCGTGCTCAAAAGCGATATCGAAGATATCACAGTATCGGTCTCGAACGCAGGGGGCGATGGTGGAGGTCGTTGGATGCGCTTGAGATTGATATTCGGATGTAAAAACTGAAAATTTGCAAGAAAAAATGAAAAATGCATGGTGTCTTTAACAGTTTAACTCTTAAAAATAGAGGACCTCTTGGAATTTTCTCTCTCTTCGCATTTTTCAAAAAAATGCGAAAAGGGGCGAAGGTGCTTGAAAATAGTTAAATTGTTGAACTGTGAACAAGTTGACTTCTTCAAAATAGTTGAATGGAAGAAGTCGAAAATAAGTGTTGCAAATTGCGAATTGCGACACTTAGTGTATTTTTCTGTAGATTGTTCAAAAATAATGTAAATCTGCAGACTTATTCTAAATTCAAGTTTTGTGGAAGTCCTTGAAGATGGCCAAGTCTTCAATGACTTCAAGTTATTAAATTTAGCATCTGAACTTAAAATTATGATGAGATTGGTTACCCTTTGCTAGCGATCAGCCGGAAGTCCGTTGTAGACGTTCTTCAAGTAATTGGCTGTCTAAGTTATCATTCACCAAGGAGGCAACTGTGGGCTTAATTTCCAATAGTCCCCCTTAAGGTCACGGTTGGTGCCTTGGTATCTTCGTCAGGTTCAGCATGTTGAAGGACTTTTGATGCTTGATCCTGGGAAGCGCTTTGGTGAAGATGTCTGCGACCATTTCTGCTGTGGAGCAATATTGAAAGATCACTTGCCCTGAGAAAACTTTTTCCCGAATGAAATGATACAATCAGTCATGTCAAATTCCTTTGACAGATCACTCTTAGTAGTGTGCAGTAGAGAAGTGTCGTTAGATAGAATAAATGCATCATCTACGTAAAGAGCTATGTGAACTAAATTGGTGTCTATATGCTTTGAATAAACATTACAATCAGTTGAATTGTTTGCAAATCCTAATTGAATGAGATAAGAGTTGATTCTATCGAATCATGCTCTTGCGGCCAATTTCAGACCATAGATTGCTTTGTGCAGCTTGCACACTTTGTGCTCTTGGCCTTTGACTTTGAATTCTTCCGGTTGGAAGGTGTACAGCTCCTCTTCGACATTGTCGTTGAGAAATGTTGTCCTAACATCCATTTGGTGCATTTCGAGGTCTTCCGCGGCTGCTAACGCAATTGATTGACTGCATCTTGACGACAGGACTGAAAATTTCTTGGCAATCCGCTCCTTGAACTTGAGTGAATCCTTTAGCCACCAACCGTGCTTTCCATTTAGCAATAAAACCATCAGAGTTGATCTTCTTCTTGAAGATCCACTTGTTGTTGATAACTCTCTTGTGAGTGGGGGAGTCGACCAATGTCCAGGTCTGATTCGTCAAAAGTGAGTTGTACTCGCTCTCCATATCTTCTTGTCACTTCACAGCATTCTTGGAGTTAATTGCTTCAGCTAGGCTCTCTGGTTCTTCTGATAAAGTCCAGAATGATTGAGGTGAATACTCTCAAGAACTGTTCGAATTCGTGAGGATGTGCGGACGTTGGGTTGACCAGGATGCGCTAACGTTGAAAGGTTGAATGCTACGTAGAATATGATGAAATAATATAGCATCATCTATCAATGGTTGTTTGAAATCATAATATGCATGTTGTTGACATACTACGTCTCTAGAGGCAAATACTACATTGGTGGATGGATCATAAACTTTATAAGCTTTATGTTCATCAGGATAGCCAATGAAAATACATTTATTTGTCCTATGATCTAGCTTCTTCCTAAGTTGTTTAGAAATGTGAACAACACATATACAACCAAAGATTTTTAAATGGCTGACACTAGGCTTGTGCCCGTGCCAAACTTCATAAGGAGTTTTGTTGTTGACGGCTTTGGTGCTGGATTTGTTCTGCACATAACAGGTTGTGGCAGTAGCTTCTACCCAGAACTTTGCAGGTAGATGTGCTTGATGTAGCATTGATCTGGCTGATCAATTCCTACTAAGAAGGCTAAGCGAAGGTCCAAGACAAGCCCTTTTGATAAAGAACAAGAAGATGTAGTCCAGCATGATATGCCTAAACATTTTAAATGTTATACACTGGATGATTTGGTTATCATGTTACCCCAAGCACATCGTGAACCCGAAGAACAGGTGCCAGAATTGAAAGATGTTTACGATGGCCCAGCTAGGGCACAGGCTATGAATCTTGCTGAACCAGGAGAACCAGAAAAATGGTTTGATACTCCTATGAATGGCAACCGATTACGCAAGTTTTGGCAACCTGCTCCGCCAGTTCAGCAAGCATGATCCAAATGATTTTTATTTTTATTTTTATTTTTAATTTTTTGTTTTCACTATTTAATTGTTAACTTTATTTGGAAAAGATAGCTAAAAAAAAAAAAAAAAAGAGAGAGAGAAGAGAAAAAATGAGGAAAGACTGATGAGCAAAAGTCAGAAAAGTCATCAGAATGAAAAAAGAGGAAGGAAAGTGTTTTCAAAAAGATAATTTTTGATGGAAAATGACTTATAAAATCACTGTTTTGGTCATATGTTGCCTATACAGTATGGGACGAAGGTTCTTTTTCAGAAAAAGTACCTGTTGTTGAGTTAGGCGAATGATTACCAATATGCCATTTTGGGAACTTTGGTCGAGCACCTTACTCTTCTCGGAAACCTTCGTTAATATAGAGATGGTCTTAAAATGTCAAAATTAGATCGACTATAGGTTCAAATCTTGAAAAGTTACATTTATGATAATACTTGGCGAAGGACCCTCTTGGGCGAAGGTTCATCCTTCGCCAGCCCCAAAAAACGTTCGTCGGATGGCTTCAACACCTTAGAAACCTTCGCAGAGATTATAGCCTATTTTTACAGTACTGAACAAGCTGCAAATTTTTGTTTAGAACTGATCAGCCAAACTAGTATTCAGTGTAATGGACCCCCCAAATTCACCTATATGTTGGCTGAATTCGATTCATTCCTCACTTGTGCTAGCAAAGCTCTTACCAATTTTTCCAGCAACCAAAGCCTTCAAAACTTTCTGTACTGTTTTTTGATATACTCTCACGCTTATTACTTTCCGTTTCTTGCCATCATGTCTTCCACCGATACGTCTCAGTCGCCACGTTATACTATCCATCGTGATGTCCCATCTGCAATGGATATCATGGTCCTTCCTAGCACAAGCGTGGTCACTCAGTGGATGAACCTTGCAAAGCTTTTGCTTACTGCAGTGGGTATTCATGAGAGAGCCTTCTCAGGAAGAATCAACATGGATTTAATCACTCTTGCCTTCAATACTTGGAAGGAGGAGAAATCCAAGTTTTATATTACTTTCCAGGGGGCCAAGCAGTATGAAGCTAAATCTGAGGCTGAGAAGAAGACGGCACAGCAATTGGCTAATCGCCTAGAAGAGTATGTCAGCTCACTGCAGAATGCGCTCACAACCGCCCAAGATCAGGCGGGTGGACAAGGCCGTGCAAGATGCAAAGCAACAAGTGCAGCTGCTCCAGGGTCAACTGTAGATGGCAGAACAAGAGGGAACACGTCTCCAAGGTGAATTGGATGCGACCACCCTTGAGTGTGATGTGTATCTACAAACGCAAATACCTGATCATCCAGTAACTCCGACGGAGATCGCGTATTTGTTTAAAAAGGTTGATACCTACAAAGTGGCTCTTCAAGGATTCCAAGGCCGCTTTGACATATTCAAAGATACAGCTTCAACTGAGTTGCCAAAGGCTAAAGCAACTATCAACGCATATGAAAAAGAGATTTGCTCAGGTGTTGGAAGCTGGGCCTCAAATTTCAGTTCTGGTCATGCCGCAATTCTCTCCCCCGCACCAAGATGATGCACCTATGGATACAGGCTTGGATTCGGGCAGACCAAGGTGGAGCTCCTGAAGTTGAAGAACAACAGCCAACTCCACAGGTAGTGCAACCGGGTCCATCTTTATCAAGGACCACATCATTGTTGAGAAGACCAATCAGCATTGAGGACCAGATCCAGAGTTTTTTAGCGCAACATCCTCATGAGTCCTCGCGTGGTGGTTGGGTCCTTAAGTTTAAGACCTCTGAAATAGAGGCCGACAAGGAATTGGATAAAATACCTGCATTGGGAGAGTAGCCAGCTTGGAGAGTTACAATTTTTGAGAAAACTCCAAAATCTATTAGGAGTTATGTGGCCAGCCCTCACCAATTGCACGTACATCCATATTATGTACTGATGCCATGCAGGAATAAGTGGAAGGATTTGGAATTGGCCATGGACAAAATTACTATCCATATGCCAAACTGGTCAATCATCCACCAACATTTCAGTTGGAAAATTTCAGTGGATTTCCACCGAGCACTACAAGCGTACCAGTGGGAGTATAAACACTCTCCCGATCCGACAATGAAGGCAATCAACGCTTTTTGCAAAAGACTTGACTCTGTTGGCATCCGTGGTAACGAGATGAGATGATTGCCTTTCTCTTTTGGAATTCGATCTAAATAAGCCAATGGCCTCAGAGAGCATCAAGGATCAACTGCCAATGGTTTGACTATATTTCCGTCCACAATGATGGGAGGCTCCTGGGAATCTTGATTCACATCCTGGACAACTTCAAAGTGGATTTCTGGAGCCCACCGTTGTTTTTTGACGCACAGTTTAAATCTCAACACTACCTGACTCGACTTCATGGAGAAGGTGTAGTATCATCTAATAAAAATTTGACGTGAAGCAAATAAAAGCCCACAAAAACTGCATCTCGTAGATGTCGTGTGACCGCCACCAGTTTTGATGGGGGATATTGTTGAAGGGTTTGCGGATCTCAAGGCTACCCTAACCCTAGCTAATAAGTGAGAGGGATTTGGCACCCTGTGTGTGTAAGTCCAAATTTGATGATCACATAGTTATCTGATTAGTTACAAGTCAATAGAAGGACTTTAGGCCTTTTTGCGGGAGTTTTAATGTCGCAGGGCCTAAACGTCAAGTTAGTGAATAAGGTTGGGTTTCCCTCCAATTTGGATGGTTCCCACTCTTTTTTAAATTTGAATAATTAGGGACGTAGAAATGGACCAATAGGATTCAGAGGCCAGGGTCCTCCTCTCTACTATAAAAAGAGACCAACTCGAGTTCCTACACATATACATTTTTTCATTTCAATAAAGCAGATTGATTCTCTTGTGAAATGGATTTATGATTGTCCTTGCTCTCTATCACTTTTCCTCCATCTCTCATGCTTTTGTTGCATTTGCTAATTGTTGGATCTGATTGTTATTGGGATTGCATGTTGTTATACTTTCTATGAGGGAGAAAGGGAGAGAGAGAAAGAGTAAGCTATCTTCATTGTGGATCTAGTGTTAATGGATGTAATGTTAATGCTTAGGGTTAATGGATGTTAGAATTAAATTTGGATCTCCATTCATGCTGAAATCTGAACTATACTATCGCTCTCATGGGAACGAATCTATGCGTGACTACTAACTTCATCTCTTCGATCTTGGGTTGAGGATAGGCAAGGAAAGAAACCCACTAATCTCTCTCTCTCTCTCTCTCTCTCTCTCTCTCTCTCTCTCTCTCTCTCTCTCTCTCTCTCTCTCTCTCTCTCTCTCTCTCTCTCTCTCTCTCTCTCTCTCTCCCATGATATGGACTACAACATGGACGTCTGGATCAGGGTAGAACTTTGTTCCAATTATCGTAATAGGCTTATATAACTATTATAAACTAACTTGGACTAGTTGTTGTGTCATTCGGACCTATTCTATTCAAAAATGTCAATTACCATACGTACTATTTTGTAACAACGAAAAATTTGGTTGAAGGCCCTTACCTTGGATCCTAGACCTCTTAATTCTTATCCTTAACACAAAGTTGAAGTTAACCGATATATATACTTGTAGTTAAATTCATAAAACTTTATGTGAAAATTGTCAAAATCCAACAACAAATTTCACATAAAATCCTCTTGCTCTAATTCCCTAAGCCTCCTACTGCTTATCCTAAACACAAAATTGATATTTTGTGAATCTATTTGGTAACTTCAACTTTAGTTGATATATAATTTGTAATTACCATGAAACTCATCAAATGGAATTCTCAAAATAGGTCAATTTAATACTAGTAAAGATTTGACAAGGATGTGGAGGCAAGCATGAAAATCTTGAATAGAAATTGAGACTTTGATCCAAATTTCATAATTGGCAAGAAATAACATCACACATTTACATTAATATATACACATACATACTTACCTCAATACATCTTACACCACACTTACATTATTACATCATTTGTACATTCTTTCGTCAATCTTTCATCATTCTATTAGTCTACCAAAATAAATCTAGGCTATCTCTATCACACATACATATTTGCTTCATCCTACTATCTATTCGAACAATTCTTACACTTGCATTCTATTCTAACAATTCAACCTTGTTTAGACCAAAGTGCATGATGCAAACAGACCAACCCTAGCAACTCAATGTTAAAAGTATAATTATTCAAAAAGCGTGTGATTATAGTTTAGGGTTCTGAAATGCCAAACAACATAGATAAAATCTCTCTCTCTCTCTCTCTCTCTATATATATATATATATATATATATATATATATATCTTATTGCAAACATTGTTCTATTCTACTCTCTCTCTCTCTCTCTCTCTCTCTCTCTCTCTCTCTCTCTCTCTCTCTCTCTCTCTCTCTCTCTCTCTCTCTCTCTCTCTCTCTCTCTCTCTCTCTCTCTCTCTCTCTCTCTCTCTCTCTCTTCCACACACACATTCTTGTTTCTTTCTCCTTGCTATTGATACGAACAAAGATATCAAAGGAAGCACTAGTCTCAAGAGTATTTTCAACTCCAGGTGACATCGATGAGCAAATTTTTGTTGAGCATACAGTTCTAGAGAACTTTTCAAGGAATGGTATTAAAGAATTAAATTGATTTCAATAGCAAGGATCTTAGGCTTCCAGAACAATTATCTTCAAGAGGCTTCTACATGGTCCACTTTTCACTAATTGGTGTGCTAGCTACGACGATGCACTATTCTTCACTCACTTCCTTATTCTCCGAAGTAAGTATCACCTCTGTCTGCTCTGCTGAAGTAGAAATATGAGCTATTGTTTCACTCCAACAATCTACACACATGATCTACTATCAGTGTCTACACACGCAATCTATTATAAGCGCAATCTACACACACAATCAGTGCATTTTGCCTTGGACTGAGCTATAAGTAGTATGGCTTTGGACCAAAGATTGAGCACAATAGAGATTTCTGGATCGCAATTTCATTGCCACTGTCTCCCTCTTTCATTGCCATCTAACAAACAGATGTAGAATGTATAAACAAAAGGTTGACTAATATTGAAGAACTAGCTGAACCTCGTATGACTTCACAAAAATTAATGAAGGAAATCTAGGAACAGTGTACAACTTCAATCACTTGAAGGTGAACTATTATCTGCACGTATTAATGGGCCCAGACTGAAGAAATACTACCTATGATCAGAAATTTTTTTATTCTTATTATTTTCTAGTATTTTTTTGATATTAATCACGAATTTTCTTAATGTTCGTGACTTTTCTTATATTTTCTAATATTTTTCACGACTTTTCTTTTATCTTTTCTACGACATCCAACATTTTTCATAATGTCTCGTGAAATTTTTGAGAATTTGTTCTTGACTTCTCTCAATCTTTCAATTTAATTTTTAAAGTATTTTCGAGAATTTTTCGCGACACTAAATTTGATAAGCCTGGCATCCATCCAATCCTTTTTGGATCAATGTAGGTTGGGTGATCTGAAAGTGGGCCCCTCAATCATCCTCTCTAAAGTCAGCATGGAATTTGTGAACTCCATCCACTCAATTTCTGAGGTGGACTTCAAAGTTCATGTGCGAGGCCAATTCTTCAGTATCACTGAAGACCTATCTGCACAGTCCTCGGGTTACCTTTGGATGGGAAGATGGTTTCAACCAACAAAGACTCAGTGGATGAAGCAGCCCACTTCTTAAGCAATTGTTTCGTACCCACGAAGGGGTACAAAATTTCAATGATCCGCGACACAACATTTAAACTATTCTGTAAATACGCGAATCAAGCAATATTTTTGACGGATGCGGATGCCACAATTTCAGTTCAAAATTTTGGCTACATATTGGACGCACTCGCTGGTAATCCAATTTGCTTCAGCGTTATTACCTACAAGGCTTTTTTGTGATGGATTAAGCATCAAAAGTTTTCTGACGTTGGAGCACATGTTTCTTGATTGTGTGCCAATTTAAACATTTTGACTGAGTAGGAGAAAACAATGCTGACAGGAAGGATGTTGGTTCCCAAGCCAATTGATCTTTCCAGCCTCCTGCCTGTTCCTATTCCGGTTGCACCCAATGCTACACCAACAGTCGAAGTGACAGCTACCACTGCTAAGGAGATTGATGTTGCACCATCCCAACCGGATACAATTCCAGCTGGGGCAAATGGATACAGATGCTGCTGCTGCTGCTGCTGCTGCTGATTCTTCAAAGTTAGCATCTGCTTCCACATCTCAGAAACAGCAGAGTGCATCCTTCTCTGATGATGATGCAACCCAGTCCGACACATCAAACAAAGGACGAACAACTGCTGAAGGCGACCCTTGGGCACATATTGAAGATGAAGATGAGCCAGACAACCAGCCCCAGTGGTTTTGCACCATGACAGAGAAAGCTACAAATCTAGTGGCTGAAGTTTACGAGTTGGACAAATACCATCAAAAAATTACCATGGAGTTTGTTAACTCGGAAAGGACATGTCAAGAGGATCTTAAGGTGTCCCAGGAGAAGATTGTTTCGCTCAAATTAGACAACACGAGGCTGACCAAGTCTGACAATTTTTAGACTCAAAATGATTCTTTGAAGCAACAACTCTTGGATGCGAATCAACATAATGTCGCCCTCTAGAAATATTTGCAGGAGGAGTGAATGATGCGAATAAAGACAAAATCTGCTCTTTCTGTGTGCACCAATGCAGGGCCAGTCACAGTCAACCTCACAAAGCTGAACCAGCTCCAAGACCAGATGCTCGAAAATTTTTGAATTGAGTTCTTGCAACTGCTCGAAGATGCGAAGGCACTTGTCGAGGAAGAGTCGGTTGAGCTAAAGGAGCTCTCGAGTGAAGCCACCTCATCTTGCAGCGGGCCTGATTCACATGATGAATATCTTCAGACCCTGCTTTGCATTGATGACATCACACAGCAACTTCAAGTTGTGCCATTTTGTTCCGGAGCCTTGGACCATCAAGAGTATTTGGAGGCTATCGCGAATCTCGACAAGCTCGAGCTGGAGCTGTCGAATTTCGAGCAACAATTGGAAGATCAGAAGCTGGCTGCTGAGTTGCAAACTTAGGACTTGGCAAATGTATCCACACAGCCAAAGCAAACACGACGCAATCAGTCGAAGGTATGTGCTGACAGATTTTGTGAATTTGCTGAACGCTTCTGAAAATAGTGTCCACATGCATTTGATATTGAATTGCAATGGCGTGTGGATTACATGATGCTACTAGGCGCAATAGGCATCGCCTTCGACAATTGGAAGCGACCTTGGGAGAAGGACAACTTTCTCTGGTTATGGGCCCAAGTCTCTATCGAACAGAAAGGATGTCTTTGTTGGGGCATAATCTAGGGTAAGTTCCAGGTCGTGCCTTTAGGATTAGCAGAGTTATACATAGGCTCTTCGGCTATGTATGCTCTAGAATATATGCGAATCAAAGAGTTTCAATTTTTGCGGAACGAAGATAATAAACGATATTTTTGGAAGCGAAAGTTGCAGTTTCAACTATACAAATCTCAAGCTGTTGCAGATTTAGGCAAATTCGACAATGTCGGGCTGCTGATCAATGTAAATATGGCTTATCCAGAGTTATTCAGTCTTTATGTGGATTGGGAGCGAAATCTTGCATATTATTTTGCGGAGATTCGACACAATTTGCAAGACAGAAGGAAGTCATTTCGCTACAAGCAGTTCTGTACATATTCATTTTGGCAATTTGGTACTTTCGCGGCAAAGACATTATTTTTCGTTCAAAATCTTTATGTTAAAGCTCTTTTATTAAATTTTTAGCTCGTTACTGTAAAGAAGTCACTCTTCGAAGTGATTCAGACGAAGATACAAAGTTAACTCAGGAGCTGTTCGATGGAACATTGCTCCCGGTCAAGTTAGAAGAATTCGGCAACTTACCAGTTGGCCGCTACACAAAATCAAAAGAAGACTTGCTATTGATCGAAGCTCAACAAAACTTGGAGTTTGTTCAAAAATTATATGAAGAATTGAATCGTTCATAAAACATTCATTCATGTCTTTGTTGTGCTGATGTTTCTATGGGATGCTGGATTTTTGAAGTTTATAGATGTTTTGAAGGTTGATTCCAATTCAAAGTTCAACTCAAAACAACCTATTCAAATAAAGAAATAACAAGACACATATTCTCTAAGACGAAGAAATATATAAAGAAAGAAATATCTTTTCGCCTTAACGAAAATCTGAAGAACAGAATGTTTCGCGAATAATCCTCAAAAAGAAGATGTTATGTTCATGAGGACATTTCACATTTGAGGAAGGGGGTATGTGATGCCACCTTATTGTTAAAAATTGAATATCAACATGAATATGACATGATATACTCGAAAATGAAGATATGAGCTGGTTAAGTATAAATCATGAAGAGGCCTAAAGTCATTTTTCGGGAATATATCTCCTAAGTACTTGCCTTGTAATTAAGGGCAAGACCTTTAATAGGAAAGACATTACCTTGGATAACCTTTACTAGGTCGTCCACACAAAATGACTAGATACGAAAAGACATGTTAAACTAGAGTAACTTTAACTCGTAGTTAAGTATACTTTCATGGTATAATTGAATGTATTTTTAGTCTAATTGTTAACTAGACCCTTTCGCGGGAGCGACACACCTATTGTTTTAGAGGTGTGTTTGTTCGCCCCGTAGAACATATATTGATCTCACACTTCAGTCTCGAGTATCAAGAGAGAAGAGTTTATGCATATGTACGAGATTGAAGAAGTGAATAGAGTTCTGTGAGTTATTCTCTCTAATCTCTGTTCTCCGCACTACTGAGTGTGAGTGATCTTGAGTCTGCTAACAATCTCTAACGCATTACATGAATTACTCTCTAATCAGATAGACTCTCTAGTGTATTACAGTCGTTTGTTGTGTATCCGTAAAGCATGCTCTAAAGAACTGTCTTAAATCTATCTTATTCGTCTGTCGCGAATACTTTCTTTTCGGCAATCAAATAACGACTCTCTTTGGTATAGTCTAGTACGATTATTGAATAAATCTGTAAGTATACATATGAGATGCCAATCCCTGTCTGAAGAATTGAGTCTTAGATCTGGTTTTCTGATTGTCATTGACATAAGTTTCTAACGTGCTCTAAAACCATTCGTGTTTTTTAACCATTAATTTGGACTTTAGTTGTTGAGGACTTCTGTCTAGAAACGAATAGTTCGCGAGCGCGATTAATTAATTGTCTGTACAGTCACAAATACATCAAACATTTCTCGACTCTCTGTTGACATCTTAATCAGCCAGAGTGTAGTACTGTTGTACTACTCTGATAACATCTCATCTGTAGAACACGTTTCATTCAATTTGATAGAGGCCAGATTGTTGTTCCGAAAATTATCAACCACACCCAAATATAAGTAATATTGGTTATTTTTTAATGTCCGTCGACAACCAGAATAACACTCGACACCACATGTCATAAATTGTACCAAAAACATAACTTTCTAACACTGTCCTCTGTGGAAATGACACTATTTGTTACAAAATCTATATTAACCTTGTTGGTATAGTACGACAGCCCTCAAGTCTATTTCTCACTTTCTTAATTAATCCTTTACTTCTTAGTGATTTCTCGAATATAAGACATCGAACTGGTTTATATGAATTCTTTCCATCATGAAGTTATTCTTTTGAAAGACTGTTATGTCATATAAATTACTACTTGCGTGAATAAACTTGGAATTCAGATAAATTTTAAGTTTATAATGTTTCAAAACAATCAAAACAAATGTAGACAAATAGAGAGAATTACACAAAATTGCCTCCAGAACCAGGATTGGTGTTTCACTATGATTATGGCCAAATGTGGCTCTACATATACAATAAGTGAGAGCTCGTAGTACCGATCATCCCTCCTATATACGAAGAACTCATGGGTATTGCTGCATCCATCATCAAAGGGCAATTTTCGACAAAAGAAAGGAGCAAAAATGACTTACAAATCTTATTGGAAAGCAAAAATTTTGGAGTTTAAGACTACCTCGGGAGATCAATCGATATCAGAAGTCTTAATGCAACATGTATATATGCATTCAGAAATCAAAGTACATGATATCAATCCTCATGATCATCAAAAATGTAATTGTAAGTATATCAAAACTTATGCACTCTACAGCAATCATAGGTGATTTCTTTTATTGATGCTCTTCAGATTAGGATTTAAATGCTTCAACATTGTTTTTTTCTTTCAGATTTATATCCATCATGCATAAGTGAATGGGAGCCCGCACAATCACTTGCAGGAATATTAGACGTGATTCACTCTGATGTTGGAAATCTACAATACAAAGGAAGAAGTCCAAAGGAACTTGCAGATTGTGGTATCTATTTTTATGAATCTTTATATACACCACAAACAGATGGAGGTTTTGGCAAGCTCGAAGCAATTCCATTGCCTAGTTTTCAAAGTGATGAGTGGCCTACTCCTGACAACATTGTTTTTGAATCCTTGAGATGCAAGCTACTCATTGATATTAAAAATGCTATGAAGATAAGCACAGGCTCCAAAATTGTTCACGTAAGTTGGTTTATCTCATTGCATACATTTGTTAATTTTTTCTCGAGTGCTAGTGTTCGTAGGACACCAACTTTATTTGTTTGCAAGGATTTATTAGATGAGACTTTGTCAGATCTCATGGATCAAGACTGGGATAGTAAAACAAATAATGACATAGAATGCATGATTAAAAAGTCCTCAATGATCTTTCATTATCATATTGAAAAGCAAATGCTCAGTCTCACATTTAGCTACCAAAGATACAAGAAAATTGAAGGTACGGCTACCACTGGATCAAGACTTTGAACTAAATGGTCACACAAACCGAATGGAGATAAGCATTATCTGCAATGAGGAATATTTGACTATGGTTGAGGTGGAAGAGCACTGGAAGCTTGATTTTATCAGAACAGAGCTCATGCTGTTACAAACCAATCTACCAACATATTTCAGATTTATCATCAACGGAAGACTTGTAAGTACTTTATGTTTATTGCCATTTCAAAATAGAACAAAATAATAAAAAATGTCATCATTTACAATTGCACATTCACTAATATTTGCCATGTCACAGATGAGAAAAAGACAGGAGCTGATAACGTGCTGCAAAGATCTACCTACGACAATCACCATTGTGGGAGAACAATAGTTTCAAATAAACTTCAGTAAAAATCTGTGTATACACCCTTTCATTCAATAAATGAAAGCCCAAGTTGGGCATCTATACATGTATTTTGTGCTCTCAAATTCATAAACTGGAGCAGCATTTGATATATCAATGTATATTTTTCTATGAAGTCTATACATGTATTTTTGTTCTATGCTATCTATATTTTTTCTAAGCTTAATTTAGTACAACTACATCATCCTTTGCACCATCATCAATAACGGGAGGCTGAAGCCTTGCCCGAGCCAGTATACTCAGGATAATTTCTTGTCTAAATCTGTACACCTGGCTTGATGTGTACTCAGGAAGTGTAAACTGCAAAATAGAACATTCATGTATTAGTAATAGCCAATAACATAACCAGAATAGAAACTAATCATTATTCCAAAATAAGAATAAACAAAATTTATTACCTTAGAAATGTCAACATCTTGTTGAAGGATGAATGTCTTTCTCAAATTTAAGATAATCATCCGAATCTATATATGTATAGAAATCGGGAGGAGGAGGAGGAGGTGGAAGTGTAGTATCTATAGCAATATTAGGAGTATCCAAAACAGAGGTAGCTATATTTACAGCATTATCAACAGCAGCATTATCTACAATGGATTCTGGGATAGGCTTCACTTTCTTAGGAGCACACTTGGGGGCTGTCTGCTTCCTAGGACGCTTCGTAGGAAGATGAGTCCTATCTATAGGAGTTGGTCTAGGAGCAGTAGACTGAGATAGATGTAACCTACAGTATCTATCCCTCATTCTGATCAGAAGCTGAAAATCCTTGGGCATTATGGTAACCCTCTTGGTATGGATGGCAAGCAAAAAAGAATCCTAAAAAAAAAGGTTAATATAATCTTCAGCAGCCTCCTAAAGACACTGAAGAGCACTCGGTGTGAATCTAACGTGTTGTCCGAGATCATTTCTTGTTATGTTCCGGACAACACGGTAGAATGGAGCTCTTGGGATCAACAGAGCTGTTGACCTCTGATACTTGCGCGTTCTAGGTCTAGCAGGTGGTGTGATGGCAACTACAGGAGATGAGGATGAGCCAGGAGAGAAGAAGTCTCTCCTTGTCTGCTTTCTCCTATCCATGGGCGTGAACTATGTGATAGCGGACTTGTGCGTGAAGGTTAGGATGAGAAGGAAGGGATGATAAAGGACTCGCAGAGGACCGCTATGTACGGAACGAATGTACGTGCTTGCACCTGTTGTCGAATTGAAAGTGGACACGTGTCATAAATCTATTGACCACATGTGCAAAAATTTAGTATAAATGGCACGGAAACCGAATAATTTTTTACCTTTTGAGTTCTCAAAATTCGCAACATATCGCTTTTGTGCGCGCTCATTTTTGTCCGTTTGCTTGCGAGTATACCTACTCGCACACAAGTGCGGTATTCTATATCTGTTTGCTGTACATATCCATCTTCTACACCATTTTGATTGTTAGTTTTGGTTCAGTTCTCCCGCGTGCACAAGTGCGATATTCACGCTACTGCCATGGCCTCTTCCTCATCATCCTCACGAGAATCAGGCTTGAGTTCATTTCTGAGTGAATTTGGGATTACTGAAAATCTAGACTACTTCCGCAGCCTATTCAGGCCATATCTACATGTTTTCAGGACTACACAACCAAATTCTGACATATTTTATGAACATTATGTCAGATTTAGAGATATACTTAGCAAGCCTGTTTTCTCCATAGGTCAACTCCAGGACATGCATTATACTGATCTTGTTCATTTCTTCCTAGCTTTTAGACATAGACTGGATAGAATGTTCACCAAATTGTTTGATCTTTTCAAAAGTAGTTCTATGTGTCTGTATTGCAACAAGAAATGTCGATTGGTTGAATATCAGAGTGGTTTCGTACTTTTCCTTTTAGTTCAGATCCCAGATGATGATGAGTTTCCTATTGCTGCAACCTCCTATGTTCAGTCAGCCATTAAGGATATCAGTCACTTTCTTATCGACACTCCTGATAAAGAAAGTGACTTCAATGATTTAGATATTGATGTTCTTTGGGATTCTTTCATTGGCCAAAATACATCTGATGATGAATCCAAATCTATGGAGGATTCGAAATGTCTTTTCAATTTTCTTGTATATTATATTAATGAAGATGCATATTTTACTACTGCTGATTTATGTAAATTTTTTGACTATCGTGAGGACGAGGTTCTATGCTTATTATCTGGCACAATTTTCGAATTCTCCAGCTTTGTAGATTTTGAGACAGATGACCTTGTTGAGGGTCTTATGACCGGTGAAAGACTTTATCAAATATAGCTGAGGATGGGCGATGCAGACCATTTGATGAAGAATTCATGACATTTCAATCCTATATGGGCTTCCCTCGTCCATCATTAATGCATTTCACTGATGATTCCACTTCAGTACGTGGTCATTATATTGATCATCCTGATCTGGGTGCTGCTGATGATGAAGAATGTGTAAGTGTTTAATCTTCCTTGCATTTGAATGTTTTCAGTCACTGAATGTGTTTTTGCTAGCATATTTCCTATTGTAGGATGCTCTCATAATAGATGATTTTGCTGAGGTGGTTTCAGACAACACGCATCCTCGTTCCAAAGGGACAGTGGACTGGGCCGCTATCTTCGACATTTCTTGAAGAGTGCAATCTGTATTGCTCATTCCAAGCTGAGCCCAATCTCCCTTTAAGGAGCTCCCATTATTCATTGTATTCCACTTATATTGAGCTTAGTGGAAATAAGGATAATGCACATCTATTAGATGCATACGCTAGCAGAGAATTTCTTCATGACAAAACTACCATAGAATCTGATACAAGATCTGATGATGAATAGTTGACACTTTGTATAATACAATCAATACATTTACATTGGGTATTGCTCCTCTCTTGTTCAATGAATTTGCAAAGCAATTCTGAACATGTCATGATGACCTTCTACTCAGCAATCATCTAATTTTCTCTTCCTGTATGAACTTGCATGCTTTTCTAAACTTGTTGTATTGTGTGGACTTTGTTATATGTCGAATCTGAACCCTGCGGTAGAACCACTGAAACAATTGACAAATGTAGTTTCGTTTTTCATTGGTTCCTCCATGTTGTGTATTTCGATGAAATGCTGCTCGTGTTTGCCAGTGTGACTTCTCCATCCCTTGTGATGACCATACACTCAAGCTTCCATATGTATTTGCAAAAAATGCTGTATGATCTCTTAGTATGTGCTGCATATGTCAAAATCATAATGTTAGTCTTATGTTTAGATCTAAATATATATGAAAATTTGAAAGCATTTTGAAAATTTTATACTAACCATGTAATGAGTGATGTGATCTTCTCCCCATGCTTTTGATATTGCATTAACAAACTCGACACAAGTCCTTTGGACAGCTTTCTTATCAATATCAGAGTATTTTTCTTTTCTTAAAATAGCAATCATACTATCAAGCTTTTTCCATACATCAACTTTTAGTACTCTGGTTTTGCCGTCTTTCTTGAAGTCCTGAGTGGCAGCAATAATATCTGTCTAGACTGAGTGTTGAATATTAGAAGCCTTACCAGTATGATTTGATAGAAAACGACGTGCTTTTGCTCCTCCTATGCTTGGCTTAGTTGGCATGTTCCCACTCTTTCCTGAAAGCTTTTCATCTTTTTGAATTTTGACATGTCCTTAATGGAGTCCTGCTTTTGATAAACATCTTCTAATCGAGAGATAGCTTCCTTTGCTAATGATGCTGACTTAGTATTCCAAGCAAAAACTATATGAAGATAAATGATCTTTTCTATTAATCTAACTTCTGCATGAAGAGTGCAAACATGCACATTTTTTAAGGGGATAGGCAGCACAGGCTTCCAGTTTGGATCTGCATATTCTCTAGTAATTCCTGTACTCCTAGTTACATCTTTTGCCATTTTCATGCAGTACAAACAAGGGTGTTTTGATGTAGCACCGTGAGAGACATTATACATACATTTCAATGTTTTCAAATCACCTGCTAAGTGCCATTCAACATTGAAGTCTCCAACTCTTGGAACATTGAGAAATCTTCTATCCATATGGTCCTTGATGATCCTAGGATAAGATGTTCTTGAGAATATCCATGATAATATATCATGATCCTCTTTCAGCACCTGTCCAAAGAATCGATCATACTTAGTTTACGATGTATTAATAATACTATTCAATGAATGTAATGTAATAATGAGGCTAGTTACCTGAAATGCTGCCAACCACCATATATCATTTTTTGACTAGACACTGAATTTGAAATCTTCTTGGTTCTCTGTTTGGGATAGAGCACCATTCATGAGAGTTATACTAACCCTTTCCATCTTCTGCCCTTTCACAATTTCTGACTCATCTAACTTAAGTATTATG
Source organism: Diphasiastrum complanatum (assembly GCA_029204225.1). NCBI lineage: Eukaryota > Viridiplantae > Streptophyta > Lycopodiopsida > Lycopodiales > Lycopodiaceae > Diphasiastrum > Diphasiastrum complanatum. The sequence goes on from CM055099.1 coordinate 17,511,404, forward strand.
ATTATTTTGCCATTCACCTTTTCATAGGTTATATCATAGAATGTGAGGATGTATCTCAGCAAGTAATTTAGATCAACAAATAAATTGTTTGATGAATTACAGAATATCGATCTTACATCAGTTTCATACACCTCCTCAATACGAAATGGAGTTCCAGTGATCTTACGCATACCTATGTTTAATGTATCCCTCTCTTTCTTCAAGTGGTATGTCCTAGGGATTGGGACTTTTCTAATTTGAACTTGCTTAAAAGCTTCTCTAATTAGTTTAAATATTGTTGCATATGCTTCCCTACTAATACCTGCAAAATCACAAGCACTCTGAACTATAGTCTTATCTAAAATATTTTGAATGTCCACCATCAAAGACTCTACTATTTTACACTTTACATTTGAAATCCTATTGTTCATCATGATACGCTCAGTGGATTTGCAAGTCAATATTGTGCCCAATGACATTCCTAGTGAAGTATTGTCTTTAATATTCCGAGGAGCTACTAATGCAGATCTGCAAAAAAAATAGATAGTTAACAAAATATCACCATAGCTAGAATTAAATCCAAATGTCATTGAAAAACTTACAAAATTTAGAATATGCTTACTTCAATGCATGGATCCTTCTATTTCGATAACCTCCTTTTGAAAGCATTTGAATATCCTTGCAACTTTGTCGCTTTTGCTTCTTACTTTCAGCCTTCTTTTTTACCAAATCCACATCCTTCAGTAATTGTAAGTTTTCAATACGAATAGACTATAAGACTGATTGCATTTGCTCTAGTTCTGATTTGATATTGATTGCTATCTTTTGTAATGATTCATTATTTTTTTTAAGTTGTTCATTTTCTTCTAACATCCTTTGAAGATGAAAATCTCTATTCTGACAGTAAGAGGATATCCGAATTAACTCACCTTCTAAAAAGTGAACTTTATTCATATAAAGTTGTTTTCCATGGTTTTGCAATCTTTCACAATATTCTAGTAATCCACTATGCCCATTGCATATCCATGTACCTAAATGAGTTATTGAAGAGAATGTGGGATGTGTCAAAGTGCTTGGATCTTGTGGATATAATGTTCCATCTGTCCACAAATCCACATTTTTCTTTCCTTCTGCCCTGTAACGAGAACGATCTTCAGCAGATATTTGAACTCCTTTGCCTCCTCTTCTCTGTAAAGGTGCCAAATCAACAAGGATATCCACATGTAGATGATATAATGTCATCATCAAAAAAATAATAGAGTAATCAGTTGCATCAAAGTACTATGACCAGATTCTATGAAGCAAAACAAAATACTCATCTTTGATTATATTATATACTATGTACCATCAATCCAATCTCCATGCTTGTATGCTTGATTCAAATTTGAAAATGTCGCTCATTTTTTCATTCCAATAGGTAGTTGGCACTCATATTTCCATTCTCGTGGAAGGAATGCATATGTAAACATTTTGCAATTTTTCCTGATTCGAATTTGGGGATGGTGGTTATATTCTAGATCCAGTGAAAATATTGCCCTTTTCGTAACCAATGGAGAGAATATTTTTGAATTTAGTCAAGTTATATTGTGAACTGTTAACAGTTCTTAATTATGACTATAGACACTGTGGTTAGATCATTGGGAGTTGGGGAGGCCTTGGGAGTGGTGTGGGCAAGCAAATAAACAATATTGGTTTATTTATTTTGATATTTTTGTATATCCTACATGGCATTCCTTAAAGGGTCTTTTTGATATTGAGAACTCCTCTAATGACAACAAATGACTGTAATGCACTAGAGTGTCTGTCTGATTAGAGAGTAATTCATGAAATGCGTTAGAGATTGTTAGCAGACTCAAGATCACTCACACTCAGCAGTGCGGAGAACAGAGATAAGGGAGAATAACTCACATAACTCTATTCACTTCTTCAATCTCTTACATAAGCATAAAGTCTTCTCTCTCGATGATTGAGACTGAAGTGTGTGATCAATATATGTTCTACGGGGCGAACAAACACACCTCTTAAACAATAGGTGCGTCGCTCCCGCGAAAGGGTCTAGTTAAGAATTAAACTGAAAATACGTTCAACTATACCATAAGAGGTATACTTAACTATGAGTTAAAGTTACTCTAGTTTAACATGTCTTTTCATAACTAGTCGTTTTGTATGGACGACCTAGTTAAGGGTTATCCAAGGCAATGTCTTTTCCTATTAAAGGTCTAGCCCTTAATTTATAAGGCAAGTACCTAGGAGATATATTCTCAAAAAATGACTTAGGCCTCTTCATGATTATATTTAACCAGCTCATATCTTCATTTTCGAGTATATCATGTCATATTTATGTTGATATTCAATTTTTGACATTTGTGTGGCATCAGACTTTAGGTCTAGGTTTAGATTTATATTTGTAGTAAGATTAAGGTCTGCATTTAAGTAGTGTATGTCTAGTTATGGGCTTATGTTGGGTTTTGGTTTTGGACTATAGTTAGAGTCTAGATTGGGTTTAATATTAGATCTCAATTTAGATTTAAGTTCATATTCACGTTGTCGTGAAACACTTGGTTAATCAAAGATGAGTTCTGATAACATGTCGGAAAAACAATGGGAATGCGGAAGGATCGATTGATATCAGATTAGTAGAGATCTGATAAAAACAGAACTCTGATATCAAATCGGAAATGTGTACTAGCAGCGGAAGTTTTAGCAATAGATGGTTGTGGATCAGAAGTGCATCAATTATCAACAAAATAATCAAGATGAATAAATAGTAGCAATGCATAATAGAACAAAGCAGTAGTGTAGACAAAAATTTGCACTCTGATTGATTAAAAAATGAGTACAATAGCTTGAAGCAACAGCACGAGGCTGTGTATCGAAGAATAAGCTCCAGTTGAATGTCGTTGAGCAAAAACTAGTTAGCTACAGAGTAATGCCTAATGAATAAATAAATCTGATCAGGACACTGACTCCATTGTAGATTCACATTGATTATTAGATGTCAGTGATCAGTACATTGACAACATGACATTAATCTACTTAATTTACTAGATCTGTTCTACAATAGGTAGCCCATCATTCTGACTATAAATGTATGTACAGAATAGGTGGACTGTCAACGTCGCGATGTGGGTCAAATTTTTGGTTGACAGTGTCAAAAAATACCATGTATCGAAAATATACAATGACTCAAGAAATTATGGGATTGACTCAAAAAATTGCAACTCCAGTTGAGTCGATCCAGTATTGAGAAATTCTAAAACTAAGAATCGAGTCGAGTCAATCCGGTATTGAGAAATTCTAAAAATACGAGTCGAGTCGAGTCGATTTGGTATAAAAAAAATCTGATTTTAAATTTTGATGACGTTCTTGTAAACTAGATATTGTTGTGGTTCGTCATTGTCAACTCAAAATTAAAAGTAAAGATATCCACATTTTGGAGATTTACATTATCAACCCTTGGTTGACTTTTTGTTGAACACTTTTCTTGCCCTTTAGATCTAATTGTAACATTTCTAATTCATATCTTCCTAAGAAATCATTTGTTGAAATGGTATGGATACATACATTTTTTGTCATGTCATTGCTCTAATTGAAGCCAAGCACCTTAGCAATTTGAAATGGATGAATTTCAGTATTTTTTGCAGCTAGCAGTGCAATGAGACTCCCAGCATTAATGTCATTGAGATTATTACCAAACCACTTAGCCTTGGCGGTTGTAACAATTTCATAACTTTTTATGGAACCCAAATAAATTTCTCATTTTTGTTTTGCACCAGTCTCAAAAGCAAGTGATATTTTATGATTGCATGTTACATTTGTGGATCAGGGATGAGCCTTTCACCTTCATAACTTTGTACACTTTTGCACATAGTGCATATAATTCGTTACAATGATATTCAACAATCTCTATGACACTTATTTATTACAAATTGTCAGGAGCCATAAGAACATAAAAAGTACTTATTCTCTCAACAATCATAATATATTTTCCATGAGAATGGTGGTCATAATAACTCATGGTAGTAGTAAATAGGAGTGGAAATAGGAATAGGTCCTTCCATTAAAAAGTTGGGAAGATCCACAACCCTTTCCAAGGATTATATCATGACTAAGTTACTACAATATCTCCTACTCACATTCATAATTTATATCTTATGTCTATGATGCATTGGGGTGGAATGGAACACCATACCAAGAACATCAATCCAAATCCATTAACATTCCTTCACATTCTTAGTTACACCATTTACTAGAATATACATACACCTTTTAAATATCGTGCATAGCTCCATAGACATTAACAAGCAAATGGATGCACTCTAACAATCTGAAAGCCTTGATTGTATGACTAAAAAAAGCATCCAAGGTGGTTAAATTCACATATATTTAGCTTGTAAATCAGAATTTTAAAACCTTGGGTGCCACAAGGAGAGCTACTATCAACCCCTAGGGAGTCAAGGAACCTCTATAACGTGATTCAAGGCTCAAAGAAGACATGAATAATCTGTTGATGACAGAAATTTGCAATATGATTCACATAGAGCTCTCCAGTTTTCCTATGAAGATGGGAACAAGCACAAAAGCTTTTCATTAATGTATAATCTGCAAGAGGCTGAAAAGCAACTTTTCAGTACCAGCCAGAGATAGATTCACTATAGATTACCTTTCAGTTTACAATCTACAGATAGATAAGCTGATTTATGCAAAGATCTTCAGCTTCACCTCATATCCGAATTTGGTCAGGTTATATGCCCTTCTTAGCATCATAGATGTATGCTCCATGAAACCTTGAACACTTAAATATCACTTCTGTGGAGCAAAGACTAGCAGTCAGGCAAATCTCTTAAGCATCCTCTGTGTGATGGTTCATTGCTATGGAGGATCATTGAGGCGGTGGAGTTGCAACAAAAGCAAGTACATAAAGATCCAGAAAGGAAGTTAGTTTATGATTTGGAGAGGAGCCTAATCTGAAAGGAAGCCCTTTGAAAATATGTCTACCAGCATTGATCTGTCTCCCAATTTCTCCCTCTCCACTCTGAAGAAGCGTGCACCCAAGGATATGAGGTTGATGTCTCAGCAGCAGTTGCGTTTGACTGACAAATTGATTCACCGATGCCACCAACTCTCTTTATTCCACAATATTTCCCGTCTGTGTCCACTGAAGCATGGAAAGACATGAGGGAGAGTTGAAGATCATACCTAGCCCTGCTGCGTGGGTTTGCTAGGGTTATATATGCTGCATGGATCTTTAAAAAAGCTGTTGTAGATTCTTCGCGTTTCTCCAGTGGTGCAACATCTGGATGAAGGCGCCTCACTTTCTGCCTATAAGCTGCCTTGATGTCTTTTGCTTCTGCTTTCTTTGACACGCCCAACACATCATATAGAGTTCTTCCATCCATCTTGTCGTCTGCCACAATAACTTTTTTATTAGTAGCTGCGTGCATGGTGCATTCGCTGCGAAGGATGGGTCTCCCGTAACATCCTGATCTTTGCTTCTTCGGAGAATGGTTTTTGAGCTCGTTTTCTAGAATCTGACACTGTTCTGCTGAAAATGCACCGGCTGCAGTTGAAATGAACCCCTTCTCTATGGAAAGTTTGAGATTGAACGTCCTTGCTCCTTGATGGGGATTAACTTGCCTGGTTTCCAATCTGGCAAATGATGTATCTGTTCCTATCTTAGATGATAATTGGGAAAAAGCCATGTTTAAATCCAAAAGAAGAAATTATGCCCCTTAATAAAAGGGTTTCATTCTGAGGAGGGATAAAATACAAGGTAGAACAAAGAGCTAAACACTTACTGAGCTTCGCTTTGTATCTCTAAATGCCCTTCCACAACAACAAAAAGAATGTCAGAAGCGCAATTAGCCACGAGATGAATAAAAGGCTATAAGAAGATGGAATGAGCAAAAGCGTCAACCTAGAATCGTGTTCTATGACAACCACTTTATGTCATTACGAGGAGACTAAATAATTCAAATGACAGTTCGTCTGTTCAAACAGAAAAATATAAGTATTGTATAGCATGAGCGGATCATTCACTGCAAATATAAGGAATGATCTTCAAAAAACCCAACATAAATAAGAGAGCTCATGAAGTCAGCAAAATAATTCCGGCAAGAGATCAGAATGTCATCTGATAAGAATTTTCTTCCAGATCTAGAAAAGCCGACACAAATCAAGAGAGCTAAAGAAGCCAGGAAATTAATTCTGCCAAGAGATCAGAATGCCATCTAACAAGAAACTGTTTCCAGATCTACTTCGCTATCTAGTACCAAATCGATCACCCAAATCGCCCATAAAGCGCCTCCACTTTCAACCGAAACAACCAAACTCCTCTTGGAAAAGGATTTCTCAAAGCCCCAGGTCCCCAACGATGGGAAGACTCAAAGATCAAGTAGTCAAGCAAACTACAAACAATAAATGACCGAATACTTTCAGATATCCTAAAAAGCCGAGGATCAGAAGATCAGAGCGAAATACAAGCAATCCTTTGAATCTTAAGCTTCACGAAGTTACAGCCATAAGCCTGGAAGCTGGGCGAGAGCAGGAATTATATAAGGAAGACGAAGGAGATAAGATAGAGCATGTTATGTCAGAAAGCTCCTTTGGCATGTGAGATGAGGTACCTTTGCTAATCTACCATCGCAATTTGCCATCCATGAAGATGTGATATGAGAAAGCTACTTCTACAGCTGAGATGAGGTAATTGTGCAAATCTACCATCGCCATTGCGCATCCATCAGCCCATACACCATCTTATCTGCGATCTAAGAGAGTAGATTTTTCTGTTACTGCTATAAGCGCATGCGCAGAGCGGATCGAAGACAAGGCCCAAGGCGGTGCTTTTTTCTGAAAGATGCTGACACCGCCCAGGTGGACAAATAAGGGGCTGCCCTGTCAGGGATTGGGACCTGCCCAAAAGCTAGGAATTCTTTTTTCTTTAAAGAGGATTTTTTGCAATGGATGACCGCCATAAACTGACCTCTCATTCTAGTGCAAGGAGGAGGTCCCCACATATCCAAATATGCTCATTATTGATGTTCCAACTCCCGCTCAAGCAATGAAATGCGGCCGAGGAAATGCGGCCTAGGAGCACATTGGAGACTCATGATCCGTGGGTGGTGGCTGGTTCAAAGTAGCTCTCAAGCATCCACCACCCTTGGATGAAGGTAGCCCCACCACCGCCACCATTAACCATAGTTTTATGTACTTTATCCATTGGTGGGAGCTTGAGAACATGTTTTAAATACTCTCACTAAGCATCCACCACCCTTGGATGAAGGCATTCCCAATAGTATCTTGGCATCACAATTGCATATACCGTCTTGCACAACCGCACAATTAGGGTTGATGAAGGCCTTAGGGCCATCCTAACAGAAATTTCATTGACTTGAGGTCATTTTTCTAAACTTGAATTGCATGTTTTTATTGTACTTTCAAGTATAAGCCCCTACATTAAATCCAATTTTTTTTTTTGTTCTCGTCTTATAGATTTAAATCGATGCTAGGCAGACGTGTCATGTCACTATTCTAAATGCCAACCCCATGATATCATAAAATATTTCCATTCTATCAAGTCAACTGTCTCCATGCTACTAAAATATGCAATTGGTCATTAATGCAAACAAGATCTATGAGTCCCACATCAGTATCAACATGCTACTAAAATATGCAATTGGTCATTAATGCAAACATGATCTATGAGTCCCACATCAGTATCAACCAAACTAGTATTGCAAGGGTGAAACCAATTGGGCATCAAACATGGTATATGCAAAACAAAACGAAGTTTAGCTAGAGAACTACGCCTTCAAATTACAAGCATATGATTATTCATAGAAAGGTACCATAAATTGTACAGTTGAATTGCTAAAACCCTCTCCATGTCAAGAGGATGGTCAAAAAATTCCCATATACCCAAAGTATTCCATGGGAATTGAGTTGTTGACATATGTAGCTAGTTAATAAGCACAAGACTGGCGCTCTACGTATATAAACCCAACTTGTGAGCAATAGTTAGAGTAAATAGAGCATTATCCACGTCTCATCAAAATGACAAAATTTTAAGTTAGTTTGGAGTACGGTTTAAGCTTAAGTTTTGAATAAAGCCTTAGGCTACGTCTCTTTCAAGCAACCCATGATGATGTAGGAAGAAACAAGGTGCTCATGATGCAAGAAGCTTTGGTGCATTGTGCTCTTGCCTCCCTACTCTTTCAGATATTAAAGTATTGTACTTCTTTGGATTTTTGAGTCTCCATTTTTTATGTTTTGTGAAATTTGGTGTATGTGTGATTATTTGTTGATTATAAGTACTTGTGATGAAGAATGAAGTGTTGGTTTCAATAATAATGTTAGTTGTTAAGATAGTCTTAAAAGCTTGCAAGTAGTGTTAATGTGGTTGCTTTGAGTTGATTTGTAGATCTTGAGGTTTAGGAGTTAGTTTGAAAGAGGCTTTAGTTGATGCAAAATGTAGGAAGTGAAGCAAGATGTATGAGTTAAAAAGGGCAATAATAAAATGCACAAGTATCACGACTACTTGCTATATTTTATGGTTACTTTATCTCTCTTTTACTTTTAGACAGTGGGCAGATCACTACCCTGGAAAAAAGATAGTCGGGTTTACATCACAAGGATGTAGAGAGAGAGTAACACAAATTTCACTTAGTCTCTCTTGACAAAGCAAGACCAAACCTTTTTGAATCCTTTCATCTTATAGCATAATAGGTTTAAACAAAGTTGTATACAAACTTACAGTACAAAGTACCATAAAGCGAAGCAAGTTTTAGGAAAGTTACTTGCCACCATTTCACAAAACAAAACTACAATTAGTTCAGTGAGGAAGACAGGTGTCATAGTTGAGCATCAATTGTTATGCATGTTCGAAACAAGATTCAATACCAACTTAACTGAAATGTATCATGATTAGTCCAATTTTTACTACCATCATCTTACCAAATTATAGATCTTGATCTAATATCATCGTATCAAGGCATCCTCCATACTGATCAATATTGGAAAGTAATCCTATCATTGCAATACAATCATCTCAAGACATCCTAATATGAAAAAGGTCTAGTTTGGTCATAGAAGTCAGTATCAGGGCACATCCATGCCATATTGAACCAATTGATACCAATAACGGACTTGGTAGCCAATGGACTCTATGAAACAATGCTTGGGCAAATCCATGCCATTCAAGCTAACCTGGGAAAATCCATGTCATTCAAGTCTATTAAACCCAAGACCAATACAAACTAAACAGATATACAATCCTGCCAACCACTATGCCTACTATAGTCCAATAACATGTCTAAGTTTATAACAGGTAAGATGTGGTCCTTGTCGGTATCAGAGTAAATCCATACCATCCTGACATGTAAGACTGTCAAGTTATCTTGTATGAACGTGGAACAGTCTGAGCATATCCATGCTTTCCATACCGACCAACAGCCCATATGACTTATAATCAAGTGTAGAAACAATTTACTTCTATGTTCTATAGGTATATGGTTCTTTCTTAGAGTCCAAATGTTATGGCCATATTCAGTTAAGGAATAGTACTAATATGGTAGACCGGCCCTCCGGTGTTTGAGATTATTGGTCACGCTGAGATTTAATTCCAAGTCAAGGCTTGTTTGTAGCTAATGACCTTGAGAGGTCCCAAACACTCAGTATTGAGACATATGGAGTAGTGCATGTACATGTGATGGATATACACAAGAGGACTGCGTGAAGAGATGTACCTATTTATAGACAAGAGGACTGGAGGAGGAGCGATCTAGACCTTGCCTCTGTGTTCTCTCTCTCTCTCTCTCTCTCTCTCTCTCTCTCTCTCTCTCTCTCTCTCTCTCTCTCTCTCTCTCTCTCTCTCTCTCTCTCTCTCTCTCTCTCTCTCTCTCTCTCTCTCTCTCTCTCTCTCTCTCTCTCTCTCTCTCTCTCGCAATGTGGAAGCCTTCTTGCAGCAAGAGATCTGGTGGCTATTGTGAATGCCTCTTTAACCTATTAGGTTTTTTAGGGCCATTTGAGGGCTTTTTGAGGTTTATGTTTTTTTTTTTTCCATATTGGCATAAATTTCCTTATTGATTGATAAAGTTGAATTGGTGCAAAGTTAGCAATTCGAGTAATTGCATGGCTGTTTGTATTGATGCTTATTACATACTGGTTGACCAAAGGACTATAAGGTTTTGAAATTTATAACTTTAAAGTTGGTTCAAATTTGCAAAATTAACTCAGAAAATTCAAGGTACCAACACCCAGCTATAGAAATTTTGATTTCTTGGTGTCCGATTGTCAAAAATTTTAAACCTTGGTTTTGTATATTGCTTCTTGTTTATGGTTAGAATAAATTTGGATTTTCCTTCTCCATGGACAATATGCATGTTTTAGGTTGTCTCTCGGTAATGTAACTTCTGGGAGTTACACGATTTTGGTGTGTTACTATCTGACCTTGTGATCTATGCCAGAGTTCTGGTAAACCAACCAAATCCAAAAATTGGCCGTTGACGCCAATCATTCCTCTCGCACCATTTGAAAAGTGGGGGATTGACTTTGTTGGACCAATTAAGCCAGTAACTTGACACACAAAATGTCGATACATTTTGGTAGCAACAGATTTTGCAACGAAGAATGTTGAAGTAAAAGCAACGAAACGAAACGATGCAAAAATTGTCGCTGCTTTTCTATTCAAATCTATAATTACACGTTATGGGTGTCCTCTTGAGTTAGTCAGTGATCGTGGTACTCATTTTCTAAACGATACAATTCGACCACTAACTACTTATTTTCTGATCAAACACATGAAGACAACCCCTTATAATCCGAAAGCTAATGGATTAACTGAAAGAGCGAATGGAATTTTATGCAAGATCCTTAATAAGATTACTGTTGCACATGCTACAAACTGGGATCAAAAGCTACCTTCAGTACTTTGGACATATAGAAACACGGAGAAAGTCACAACAAAACAGACTCCTTATTTCCTCACATATGGTATGCATCCAATTCTTTTGATTGAATTCGAGGTGCCAACTTTTTGAATACAAGCTGAATGAACATAAGATTTTACTAATGAAAGGTTGTTGGCCATTGAAAAACTATCCGAATCACGAAACAATTCAAAGGAGATTATAGAGAGTATACAAAAAGAGCAAAAGAAAATGCATGACACTCGTATCAAAATTGTTAATCTTAAACTCGGTGATTATCCTCTAATATATGACAGTTGACATCAGAATTTCCCTAGAAAGCTACATATGAGATGGATGGGGCCGTATAAAGTTCTCAAAGTATTTGAAAACGGATCTGTCTAACTTTAGTCACCAGATGATGAATGATTGCCAACACCTATAAACAATTCTAGACTGAAAAAATATTATCTCTGACAAAGAATTTCGAGGGGAGAATCTTTTGAGTATTCTTCAAGAACCTTTCGAGAATCTTCCATCACGAGTTTTTCTTTTTCTTTTCATTTTTATCGAATTTCTTTGATTTTCATCTTTGCGAAATTTTCTTTTTCTTTTCTTTTATTTATTAATTGATTGTTATTTATTATTTACTTTTAGATTTAGTGAATCTCTTTCTATTTAATGCGTATTTTTACACGAGTTATAAAACGTCATTCACATTTAGGTTCATATTTATGACCACGTGGAAGACTGCGTTAGGCATGATTATATATTTTTTAAATTTGAACGGTCTTGAATTATTATTTCTTAGTCACCATTTTTTATTTATGAATGTGACAATTGTCAAATCATGTTGCCAAATAATCATCGTCTCCACTATGTCATTGTTAAAACTTCTAATTTTTTATTTTCACTTCACACTTTCTTTTTACTTTCTTGTTCTCTATCGCTTGCTGCTTTTGTGCTCGCTACCACTCTTCTGTCAATCTGAGATCATCTTTGCAATCAAAAGGGATGCAAGTACGAGCACCAGTGCAACCATTAACTGGAAGATATGAGCATCTATCCGCCTTGCTTCAATTCAGTCTCTACTAGATCGTTGCAAGGTTGGTAATTTGAAAGTGGACCCCTCTATTATGTTGTCAGAGGTTAGCACCGAGTTCATTCACTCTATCCATACGGTGGCTGACTCTGATTTCAAGGTTTCATTGCGGAACACTACTTTTTTAATAAATGAAGCTGTATTTTTTGAAGCTCGTGGTTTGCCAACTGATGGGATAGCCAACTTTATGACCAAGGATGCTATTAATAAGTCAACCTATTGTTTGTCGAACTGCTATGTACCTGGCAAGGGGTATAAGGTCACCATGGTGAAGTACACGCAGATAAGTTTTTCTGCAAGTATGCCAATCAGGTGCTCTTCATCACCGATGTTGATGCAACAATTTCAGCACAAAATTTTGGTTATCTTATTGATGCTCTACTGGTCAGCCGGTTTGCTTTGGTTCTATCACCTGCAAAGCATTTTTGTGCTGGATCAAGCATAAGAAGTTTGCTGCAGCGAGAGCACATATCTCGCGATTGTGCGACTATTTCGACATTCTTACTCAGACATGGAGTGTTGGCAGGAAGGATGTTAACACCAACAAAGATTGATCTGTCAAGCCTCTGCAGGGCACTCAACAAGACCAACCAATAGGTTCTTCTACCATGGAGGTTGATGCAGGAGTAGAGAAGGAAGCTATTGACGCAGACAAGGATGCTGCTACAAAAGCTTTTGCAGTAGACGAAACTTTAGCTGTCGTTCCCATTTATGCCAGGATTTCACCCAAGCAGAGGGACTCTGCATCTACGGACAACGAAGAACCTATCTCCGACAAAGGCAAAGGAGCACAGGAGGAAGCTGTTGATGCAGAGGAGGACGAAGAAGAAAGTAAAAGCAATCTTTATAAGTGGTACCATTAGTTCTCCCTAGGTGCCAAGGACATTGTGGAGAGGATCCATTCATTTGACCTACACATACAAGACAATATGATGCAGCTGTTCCAACAAATAGACGAGATGACCAGCAACATAGAGATGTTGTCTGAACAAAATTCATCTCTGGAAGCAAATAATAAACTTTTGAATGAGCGAAATTGCTCATTGGGCTGACTGCTTCAGAAGTCGAACGAAGAAGCCCAGTCATTAGAAGATGCGAATAAGGTGCTCCAAGCCAAATCAGCAGATTTGCAAAAAATAATTGATTCATTGACAACCGAATTAAATAAGGTCAGGGCAAAAAAGGCCTCTCTACATACCAAACTTCATGATGAAGGCTTAAGACAAATAAAAGCTGAAACTGTCTTGCAGCTATGCATCAGCTCTGGTTCAATCCAAATAGATTCATCGAAGCTGCAGTCTCTTCAAGATCAAATGTTGGAAAATTTTTGAGTTGAATTTCTGATTCCTCTCGAAAATGACAAAGCACTTGTCGAGGAGGAATTAAAATGTGGTGTTATACTAGTATAATTGAATTTTGCACCTATACATTTGAGCTTTTTGAATCATTGGCAATTAACTTGAGTAGTTGATGACTCTTGGATGAAGTTAATTGGTAAAACGATCAGTGTGATGATGGTTCTGAATTATATTGCTTGTAAGATGCCTGATTTGTGAATCATCATGATTCATCGGTTAAAATTATGTGCATTGGATATACAATATTCTTGGAATAGAGTATTCCTTAATTAAGGAATAGACTCAGCCCATTAGTGATTGTATCCTTGAGCACTCAATTGGATGAATCATAATGAATCCGAGAATAATAACTAAATTAATATTCAGTAGGACTTTGGATATCTAGATTTGATTCTAGACGGTAATCTAAAGTTTTTTTTTGTGTTTGAAGATGATTGTCATTATTGTTTTGGTATAAGAAGGCCAAACTCGCCCTACTACATCATCATTTGGTTGATTCATTGCCAAGATCTCTCTCTACTCTCATGCTTCCTATTCCTTGGCTTGGGGGTGAAGCTTCTAGAGATTGATTGGTTGCTTCTACTTGGTTGGGTGGTTTCTCCAACAATGTGTTCTCTATTGTTTTGTCTTGTAAGCAGGATCTTGAGGAGGCGACTCTTACACTATTCTTTCCATTGCATGTGAAAAGCATTTAGCTAGCCCATGTGTGTTTCTCTTTGTAGGAGTAATGTTTGGTGCTTTTTATGTAGGTTTAGCTTTGCTTTTATGCCAAAGATGTTGTGGATATTAGGAGTAGGCTTTTATTCTCCTAGCCAGAGGTGGTAGGACATTTTAGGAGGACCCTCTTCCATTGGCAACCATTTCTTGTTTCTCATTCTCTTCTTTTTTTCACTTAGTATGCTTAGAGAAGTGTTAGTAACAATCTAGAGAGCCCTTAAGCTAAATAGGTAGATTTCTCTTTTGTTGGGCCAAGAGCTAATAAGGCTATGGTGCCCACACATAGTCAAGAATGTATGTTGAATTGATTGTACCTTTACCTTACCAATAGGAATATATAATCCATGATCACTCTCATAGGGTGGAAAAAAGAGATAGCAATGTTGACTCTCTTTCTTTGGGTTTTTGTGCATGGTGAACTTGTTATGGGACATGTAGAATGTAGAAAAAAAAAGTGCTTACTAGTTAAACCCTTGTCTTTGTTTTTGTATGCATTTAGTATTTTAAAAATCAAAATATGTTGTTGTTAACTTAGGAACATTTTGTGCTATCTTACCACTCTAAAATGGGCCTACCTATGTGAGAAAATTAAGAGCGTCTTGTTTGAATGTATTGTATATTTGTTTATAATCAAACTTTACTTGGGCTCTTTTTCTACAGTTCTTTATTAAACTACTTATGCAAAGTGTCAAGTTACATTCAATGATGTGTGCATTGGTTGGTAATTTAACAAGAAAGTTTAAATATGTTATCTAATTGGGCAAACTATGGTTGTCATTGCATAGTAATTTTTAATACAAAGTGTATTTCATTCATTGTTCAAATTTAAAATTAGTTTCAATTTATGTAGATAATGTTATTCAAACTATAGTATGTGGAATTGCAAAAGTCTTACATCATCAAACAAAATTTCAATGCCATTGTAAAGCGATGGGGACATTGTTATTACTTTATATTCTTTTCAGCAAAAAAATTCATATAGAAATAATCTACAATTTTGGTATGTGCTTCATGCAATTAGTCCACTTGCCTCATGTTTATGATGCAATGATGATAATGATATTAATCTCAATGTTTAGCCTTGAATTTGGCTATTGTGATGTTCTCTTGTAGCCCAATCTCTAGGAACTTCTATGTTTTTATTTACCTTCTAGGATGGACTACTCAAGAATATAGAATAAATTTGTCCCCAATAGTGTGCTAGGTTTTCTCCTTTGGTCGCATAAAAGGGAGAAGTGAAGTTCACAAACACTTGCAACAATATCTTACATGACATACTCAATGTCTTTTTTTGAAGAATTTCTCTAGAGAGAAAATAAGAAAAATCTCTTTTGATATCATGTCATCATCACCCTCTTTCTCCATTGGATGTTGACCGTGTAAGCATTCTTTTTCCAATAACAATGTTGGTTCTAGCAATTAAGAAGGAAGTTTGATCTCTTTTTGCCTGAATTTTACATTTCAATCCTTTTTGTGTTAGTTTTGGTAATCTTCACAATGTGGACTTTATGGAGCATCTTCCAAGTATGTCTATCATAAAACCATTTGTGGAGTGCATTTGGACTATTTTTTATGTATATCATATTACCATTTATGGAGCACAATTGGACTATTTTTTTTTTGTGCTTTTGATATAATAAATATCCCTAAAAAATGGGTTTATTTCTTTCATTTGAATGAATGGCATGCTTATTTGATATCTCATGGGCCTTACTTCATGTATATTCACTCAATTCTTGTGTCCAAATACATTAAAACATTTTCCATTGGTCCTATTGATCATATAGAAATTTATGGCTGGTTTATTTTCCTTAATTTTCTCCAAAATTTCGAGACTCGTGCTAATTGACCTTCCTGCTATTCTTGAGTTGTATTTCTCTTTTAAGTCAAAATATACTTTCAATCTGCTCCTCATGTCAAAGCCTACATTGCATGACATTTTTGTGTTTTATAATGCACAATTTCCAGAATTCTACTCTTAAATGTTGCCTACTCACATTATCGTTGGCAACACAAGTCACATCTATACAACATTTTCAAAGTACATACCAAGCTTTGTTCAAAGAAAAATAAATACGCGGTTTGCTTCGGTACTTACCTCGTTACTTTCATTAGAATTATGAATCTGAAAGAGACAAAGAGATCCATCATTAGTCGACACTCGGGCAGTTTCAACATAAAGGCACAGAACCTAGGTTTATATTGAGGTGGGTATGTGTGTGTGTGTCTATATTATATACATAATTTAAGGCAAAAATGGATTCTAGAGCCATATATTGGCTCCATTTTGTTCAAACTTGTGATTCCATCAAACCCTGGAGTCTTGTCACCATTTTTTATGAAGTTATGAGCAAAAATTTTATTGAACTGCTTAAAAAGTTAAAAGAATCAGAAATAAATTTTGAGTAATTAAACTAAGTATGCAAGACGAAAAACAAGTCTTAAATATCAGTATGTAAAAAAAAGTGGCATACAAAATTATTGTCATATAGATTGAAAATAACAAATGCATGTATAAAATCAAACTAGATCTAGTTGAGTTATTGTCCTCCTGGCAACCCCAACACTAGACTCTAGCTTTTATTCTCCGATTGGGGATTGTGGTATTTGCCTAAACAATAGACATGAAACAATGAGTTTATGAAGTGAGAGAAATGCTGGGAGAGTGAGAGACTACACAATGTAATAAAGTTAAAATTTGTTCTAGCAACTTACCTCAGGACCGTTCGTCTAACTCGCCTCTTCATAATTTCAAAGAGGAATTGCATATTGCTTGATATCCACATGAATTCTCGTCCTTGGTGGGAGACCGTCTTACCACCAAATTTTTAATAAACCAACAAAATTGTAATATGAATCTTAATAAATAAATACACAAATTAAATAATGTAAAAACATAGAACCAAAATTTTTGAATGGAATTAAAATCAAATTCAACTTATAAGTAGACAACTTATGAAATAGACACGGAAATGTCCCTTGTCATTGTTGCCTAGATGTGAAGGCCCCACAAACTTAAATCCAACTCTAGTAGCCTCTTGTTGTTGCTTGAATATTTCTAGGTTCTCTTAGAATTCCTTTTTGGCACACTTTCAATTTTTTTTGTGTACATGGGTCGCAGTCTGACTCTTTCAATTCTCATCGCAACTTGGATCTCCGATTTGCATTAGCTCATCACGGCTTATGTGATGCAACATGCACCAATTCTGAAATATGTGAAGACCCAAGGAATGGCACATAGATTGGTAGAGTTTGTTAATGTAAATTACCAAAATAAATTCATTTTCTGCCCAATGCTTTATCATTTATGCCTACATTATAACCATTTCATTTACATTATAGTTTATAAATATTTAAAATAATATAACTTTTAAACCGTAGCTGTTCCAATTGAGACAAAAATGGTGCCATTAGAAATCGCTTGACAAGAGCTTTCCAAGATGACCCAGTTGTGGGCTACTATTCAAAAATTATAATCATCAAAGTGTTCAGATGGCCCAATATCTCTTATGGGTGTGGATAGAGGACCCTCTCAACCCAATATATCTTATGTGCGTAGATAGAGCACCCTCTATCCACTCACTGAGAGGGTGCTCTATCCATGCACAAAAGAGATATGGAGTCTTTTGAAAACTTTGACTGGTTGTAACTTTTGAATGGTAGCTCTGAATTGGTTCATACACGGGATTGTTGCAAAGCTCTCCTTCACACACTTTCTAATGGCACCATTTTTGTCTCAATCAGATCTACGGTTAAAAAAAAAATGTTTTGAATAATTGCATATGATTAACATGTCATGATTGTAGATCGACGCCGAATTACAGTTTTATAAAAAAATGTCTTTTTTCAGCTACATTATGTAGATATTGAGTTTGAGAGTTTTGATTGGTCCATGTGTAAGAAAATCTTGAAAAAACATATAAATAACATCTTTACAAAGGGTCTATTTTGGATTTAGAGCTCCTCTAATGGAGGTCATCCTCAACTATATATCTCTCCACATTTATGTTATATGGGAGGACGTCAATAGTTGGTGGAGGAAAAGCGAGAAGAGTATCGAGGAAAAAAGCATTGGGAATGAGAGAGGTGGAGTGAATGGAAAAGTGGAAGTAAGGGGAGATAAAGTGGTCGAAGTGGCCTATGAAGAGGACCTAAAGTGACCTAGTAGGAAAGACCATGATATGATAGAGTCCCAAAAAAAAAAAAATCTGGAGCAGAGGGTCCAGAAGAAGGGAAAAGATGAGGAGTGGATATAGAGGTACTAGAGAAACTAGGAGTAATAGAAGTTGGAGTGGCCGTATCAGTTGTCTTTACATGCATAGCCTCCTAAGTAAGGGTTTTGCATAGTAGTAACTCCCTACGATGGTGCCTACTAGGAGGAGTTGGAGAGGTCACTTTGGGTCCATCCTCATCATCATAGCCTCCACAACAACTCACACTAAGGCGACTTCTCCTATGATATATTCTTTTTCGAGAATGTCAGAAAGTGGCACTGGCAATATGTGGGGGGGACCCACTCTCATGGTGAGGGATAGCACCCTAGTGAAAAGTCCAAGACTGAATCTCATCAAAGCCAGACATATATCTAGAGTAATCAACTAGCCTGGTGGTTGAAACCTCTCTCCAAGCCAATGTCAAGTCCTTAGTCACTCCATGGCAAGGTTTTTTTGTGATGAAGATAACTCATCAATGTACGAGGCGAGTAAAGTCACAATGCACAATATTTTGTAACATTGGATGATGAGTCAAGTGAGAACCTGTCAATAGACTCTGGTGAAGAAGATGAGTCATCAACTTGATCAACTAAAAACGAGAGCCTTGACACCATATCAAGCATTGAGGTGAGAGAAATAAGTGAAAACTCCTTGGAGGTATTTTACAAAATAAAAATATCAAAAATATTTTTTGAGTGTTTTTGAAAATTTTGTAGATTTATCATAGCTAGCATTGATTGTATTCTATGAGTTATTTTTAGAAAGCTAATTTTGACTATATAAAAACTGAGAATATTTTGTGTATTGTGTTCACATAATGGACATATTTGATTTTTCTAGGCCTTATTGAAAGATTCAATATCTTTTTGGCACAGAGTGTACCACAACTGTTTTTGGCACACAACTGCCTACTACAAAATGAAATGTTTTTATTGTGATTTGTGGTCAATGTGCTCTCTTTTAAGTTCAAAAACATGATGGGCGAAGATTAAAATCCAATGCAATCTTTTTCCATCATTATCAATGAATGCTCTTTATTTTTTGTGTGCAAATATAAGAACATCCATGTGTGCTTGTGCATTCTTTTTGCATGGATGTGTTTGTTTGCTTGTAACTTTGTCACAAAGTCTAGATCAGGGTCAAAGTTTAGTCAGTTATGCATATGCTATACAAAGCAAAGTAATCAGTTTGATATGTCAATGACCTATTGATTACGTCTACTAGTTGTTCATTTGATTGTCAATAAGATTTTCTCAAGTTCTTGTTGTCAACTTCACAAGTTTGTGCTTGTAAGTGCTTCATAGGATGTTAGCCTAGCTAGATGGAGGATGATTGTCTCATATTTGAGCCATGTTGCTCATGTGGTCCACTTGTGTTCATGTTAGATGTGAGACAACGTAGTTGGTGAGTGGGAGCATTGTACTTTGTGTTGTCAAACCTAAACTTCAATGTGCATCAAGTGGCTAGTTGGTGTGCGTCAAGTATGCTTCAAGTGGCTAGTTGGTGTGCCTGACTGTGAAGGTTTGCAAAAGAGATTTTAGTCTAGTGAAAATCTCTAAAAATGTTCAACAATGTATCTTAGTACTGCTTGCAAGAAATTAGGAGCACTCAACGAATTTTGTTTTTTTTACTACTATGTCACACCAATATTTAAAATTCCGTTTATATTCTCCATTTACTTAACCAGTTTTGTTTGCATTTTTTTAGTAGAAATCAAAAAATTACTCAAGTCCATAGAGAGCAACAAAAGAAAAACAAAGAAAAGCTTGCAAAACATAAGAAAAAAGTGTTTTGAGTCTCCCCATTAATACTTGGGTCTCATCATCGATGGGATGGATGAGAAAAAAAAAATACTATTTTCACATTTTGTTAGAGTGACAAAAAATTTAAATGAAGCAAATTCCATTCGAGTTTTGTTGGAGCTCTTGTATTCAACAATACATTGTAGTCCAAAGTGTTTTCCAACTATCTCGACATTTGAAATAATTCAAACTTGACCATTACCATAACTCATAAAATAATAATTGAATTTGGTAATCGCCTTCTCGAGATATCTACTTGCAACTTGATAATACTACCAAAGAACACAAAATTCAAATAGTGTTGGCATATTTGTCGATGCTGGTTGCTTTCAGACCAAGAAAATCAAAATAGGATTTTTATTAGTGGTCACACTCATAAATCAAATAGACCAATTGTTGAGCTACTGTTCAAAACAAAAACGATGTGGTATTTTAACACAAAGGCCTTGGCATGTCATATTGTTGTATGTTTGCTTTTTGTTAATCCAATAATTTTAGCATTATGAGAAGCATTCGTGATATAATACGACAATAATGGGTTGAACATTTTGTGAAGATTAAATTGATGTATATGATAAAATTTAAAAATGTGTACAAAATTATGTTGTGTAGTGGATCTATGTTTTGATTTTAATTTCGATAGAAACCATAATCTTCATAACTTTGTATTTTATAATAAGAAATTTGGCATCAGTTTGTTTTAATGTTTGAATAGACATTTAAAACTCTAATAGATAATAATAAAGTTTAGTACAAGCACTAGAAAGTTACATTTTTAATGATACAACTTTTCACTTTTCTCTTCTAGATGATGAGTTTGGGCTTTGTAAATTTGAAATTCCTAGATGTCAGATTGATGTTTTTCAAATATCGAATATTTTTAGTAGTTGTATCATCCCAATTTCCATACTTCACCTAGCTTTGAGCCACAAATAAAGCACATCTGGTATTGGAATTCATGTCATATACTGAATTGCTTGATCTCGGAATGAAACGTGTTGGACTTGCTGTTTTTTCTTGTTTTTTTGACTAGTTTTGTTCATTCGATAAGATGCTTTAGCTTGTAACAAACTTAGCTTGTCAGTTTTATGAAACCTTTTTGAAAACTTATTTGTTAGGTTTGAACTTGTTGAAGAAGAAGGCCTTTTCAATTTCTTAGTGATTATTGTATAAAGAAATTTCTTTTAAGTTATCACATACTCGTCTTTACTCAAATCTACAAAACAATTTCATTTTAGTATTCAAAATCAATATTTATGATAAATATTTGAAAATTTTCCAATAAGTAATCACAAATAGTATTTGCAACAACTATTTGAAATCCGTATTTATTAGTATTCAAAATTTATTCATAATTAGTAATTCAAGTATTCATGATTACTATTCAAGGCCATTCATGAACTTTATTCAAGAGTGTTGACAGTAATCACTATCAATATTCAAAATATTTCAGTATTCATGATCAATATTCAAGTGTATTCACGATTAGTATTCACAAAAATCACATTCAGTATTTAAAATATTCGATCGTATTCACAGTACATTTGATCAATATCCACAATGTCAACAATCAATATTCAAGAGTATTCACGATTAGTTTTCACAATATTCAGGATCAATATTCACAATAATCACGGTCAATATTCACAGTTTTCACAATCAATATTCATAATAATCACAATCAACATATCAAAATATTTGCTCTCAGTAGTCACAATATTCACGATCAATATTCACAATAAGTATTCACAATAATCATGAACAACATTTCAAAATATTCGCTCTTTCCAAGAAAAAAAAAGTCTATTAAGGATTCATTAAATGCATGTATAGAAATATAGCTATACCAATATAGCACTCAAATATTCCAAAGATATTGATGTTGGCTTGCTACTCCTACATCCATACAAGTTCAACCTCTTGATCCAGATCTCAAAATCTAGTGTCTAGTTTGATTTTGTTTTGTGATCAATCAATCAATCACTCTTGTGAGGCATTAATGCACTCATTTAAGGTCCAAAGTACTGTACTTTCACAAGTACTAGCAACTAATCCTTGAGCAACTACCTTCCGGCTCACAAATATAAGACAAATCACCATCATCTATCATGATGTACTCCTTGCCATCTGGATATGTACTATCTCTCATAATAAAATCCATGTCACCTAAGTCCGTGTAGGTCCAATGTATCCAAAACGTCATCACCAAAAATGAAGGACCAACAAATAGAAGAACATTACAAATGCATCCAATGATGTACCAAAGCTAAACATCTATAGCAACTCTATGAGTACTATCACCAATGGATTTATCATATAATCATTGTGCTCACATGACGTATTTGATCATAGTTAATATTCTACTATCCAAGCCAAATAATAAAGCACCTCCACTTCTCTTGGATCCGAGCATCCACTTGCTCTCCTTGGCTATGTGCCAATGCACCACCTACAAACCCCCATCCGTGAATCCACCATTCATGGGACATTGAGACAAACTCTTCCAAACATTATCTTACTAATATATATGGCTCCAAACGACTTCCATGGGCTTCTTCCCATTCTCAAAACCTGAAATTCTATACCAAACAAAGTCCAACACCCATGCCAAGCTTAAGCTCCTGCATATACAACCAAATGCACAAAGTACAATAAATAGCTCACCGATGCCCATGATGTTAGAAGCCTCTACATCAATGCCAATGCTTGCAGTTGGTTCTCCTATATTCCAAGTAAATACATCATGAAGTCCTCACCATTAAAGGACTATTAGTAAATCCTCTACAAAACACCCTCAAAAGTGTTTTTGTCCATCATAAAAAAGCATGTGATCCTCTATGCTTACATCTCCAGACAATGTATTCTTGTCCATTACTTCCCTCCCATGAATTAGGTCTGAAAGTATATGTGATGTATATGATGTATATCTACAATGCACTCCATATTAGGCACCCCTATGTCATCCACTCTCACAAAGATCTGAGCATCTAAACTATCAATGCCCACTTTAGTATTCTCCCAAATATGCTCCAAACTATTGCCATAAGTAGTACCATTGTTATTTCTTGAGAATACTACTAATGAGATTCAATCATCAATGGCATCTTGCACATCCCTATGCATGTCCATTTTTGAGATTTTTTATGGCTCCAACCAATAATCTACAAAGTCCACCATTAACTCTACATTCTTCATGCTTCAATGCTATAGCACATTCATTTGATTTTTCTCAAATAAAAATTGAAGTGTATCTCCCTAATGGTGTGTGGGGTCGAAGATCTCTCGTAGTATAGCCCTTCCGCCTGTCAACAAAGGTTCGATCACTGGATAGGTGCCTAACTATGCATAGATGCTACTTTTCGTTAATTTCCTACTTTCTCCCTTAACTCTACTCACCACTATACTACTCCTCTTTAACTCTACTCCTCTACACTAACATTCATCATAGTTTGCTTGAAGGGAAGGAATGAGGAAGAAGAGATTGAGAAGAGAAGAGAAAGAGAGAGAAAGAGAGTGAGGGTGGAGGTTAGCTCAAATGCTCCTTATGCTTGCTAATGGAAAAACATTCACTATGACACACAATAAACATGGAAATTAACTCTAAAAAGTGATCTCTAAGTTTAAAAATGACATTGGGCCTCTAGTTTTATTTTTATTACAAGGCCCAAGTCAAGTTTATTTTATTTACAACTTCAATTGCATGCTCATTGGGCCATGGGCTTATACACGTAGGATGCCATGCCCTCGCAACACATTTTAATGGAGGATTTTATTTATTTACAATTTGTTGGAAATACCCCCAACAGGACCCACGGCCTAAAGTAGTGCTGGTCCCTCGGCACTCTGCCGGTTTAGTAGGGCGTTCTCTTGGACCGCCTCTGGTGGATGAGATATCCCGTAACGTCTTCCATGAAGTTGAGATGGTCCACTTTCTGCGAGTCCTTTGGCGTGTGGAAGGACTTGTGGACTTCTGTCAGCCATTCCTGATCCACCCATGCTTGGAATCGTTTCGTCCAGGGATCTCCAAGGAATGTAGCTCGGTAATATACGCGAGCGACTGGCAGCTGGTCTTCGACTTTGTCGGAAGCGAGCACCTTATTTGGATCAAAAAATATAGAGGGAAGAAAATCATCCAATTTTGATTCAATGCCCATTAAATATTCCAAGTCCTGGGCATAAGTGGCTGCTGCGCGGACTGTGGGATCGGGGCAATTGATGTAGTGACTGGCGAATGCGAAGAGAGCCCTTCTGACGTCTACATCCGTTGTCCACCCATATTCGGATTTGATGATTGGCCAGTTGAAATTGTTGAGTGTGGTCTGTCCAGAGTAGTGCTGCATTTCGCCCATTTGGATCTTATTGGACATGGCAGGAAATGTGCATTCACTCGTAACTGTTGTGGACTCGTCACGTAAGCCCTGATGGCGGCAGGGTCTCTCTCAAATAACTGCTATCGCCACTCCGGTTGTGGTTGGAGGGCGGGTAAGGCTTGCAGTTCTTTTCCCTTGATGGTCTGAGTTGAGAATGATATCTGCTAGCCGTCTCTTGATGACTCGTGGGGATATTTAGATAAAAATTCATTGATGTTCTCCTCCACGGATTTCGGTCTTCGGAAGGCCCGGCTGGCAGATATTGTTCCTGACCCTCTGGATGATGTTGCTTGGCCTTGGTTGGTGGTTGCGCCTTGGCTCTGGTCTCGCATCTTAGCGGCTGCATCTGCCTGCCCTTGGTCTTGGCCTTCAGACCTTTGATCTGGTTGAGATCCCCCATGCTGCCTGCTGGCTCTGATCTTGGCTGGTACTAGCCTGTGCAGCGTCAAAATTAGGTGGCAGTGGAATTACCACGGGGGTGGGCTGGGCCTTCGTTTCCATGTATTTCTGGCATGCCTTGAGGGCTTGCTTGGCCTGGGCGAGCTCTTGCGTTGCGCTTGCCCAATACTTATTGAACTCCACCTGGTAGCTGTTGAGGGTTTGGCTATAAATTTGCACCTGATGCCGTAAAAGATTCATCTCTGATTGGGAAAGCGGCCTTGTGTCTGGTGCAGATTGAGCTAACCAGACGAGCTTCTCGTCTTGTAAGGCTTTAACCTCCATCCCCAGGTGCGTGTTCTCTGCTTTCAAAAGTGTAAGTTGCGCCTGGATGGGGGCAAGTCGTTGGGATGCTTCAGCTTGAAGCTCCCGCACCTTTGTGGAGGCCTCAATCAGCGCTTTGGAAAGGTTTTGAATATATTTGTTTAGGCCCTCCTCCTTCTACTGCAGCTTGGCAATCTCCTGGTGCCCTGCTTGTTCGTGTTGCTGAGCCAGAAGTCTGGTGTGGGGGTGAAAAATTGATAACTTGCATCCATGCCAGAGTGTCGGGAGACAGTTGCGAATCAGAAGGGTTGAATGTGAGAGGAGCAACGGTGGTGGCAAGAGTAATGGAGGATGCGATGGTGATGGATGGAGCAGTGGAAACTAGAAGAGAAGTAGGAGTGGTATCAACAGAAGAAACGTTGATGGAGACAGAAACAGATGTGGATGGAATAAGAAGAGAGGTAGCGACAACAGAAATTGGAGTGGGGGGTTGCACGGAAGAAAAAGTGGCGGTGGTTGATGGAGTAGTTAGTGCTGTAGTGGAGACACATCTTTGGGTAATAGGTGGAGATGTGGATGTAGAGGCAGCGCCACACATTCGTTTGCTGGCCGTCGTGTTAATGACTGCAAGTTGGGAGGAGGTAGATGCTTGAGATGGTGAGTAAAGGTTAGTATGTGGCACAAGGGTAGACAGGAGAGATGAGCATTGGAAACCGTGCACTTTCGCCTCGAGAAGTGCACAGACAAAGTTACACAACAAAGGGCCTGCTGCGATTCGCTCACGGTTGTTGGGTTTGATGGAGTTTGTTAGTTCTTGAATAAGGAAGCTGTGTCAGTCGTATGGCACAACGGAGGGGTTAGGGAATTCCAGAAAGGATTCCACTATCTGACTTAGCAGCGTAGACTGGATTCTGTCCTTGCAAAATGTTGAAATAACCAGAAAACTATGCAACAGATGTGCAACTGTTTGAATGACGGGTTCCGTGATAGCTTCTATCAGGTAACCATTGTTAGTCTGGATGGGAATTTCTGGTGTGGTTTGGGTGACGAATGGTTTGATCAGAGCTTTGGCTTGGCAATGGGAGATGGGTTGACGATCACCGGACATAATGCCAACGGTGATCATCGAGTTGGCGTTAATCCTGACTTTGTACGTGGTACCTTGGTACATGAAGTGGAAACGAGCCTTGTTCTCATCCCAGGTGGCGTAAGCGTGAAGGGCAAGGCCCATGTTAATCTCAGAATGGAAGAGCGCTGAGTAAAAACACATTGCTTCAAGGAGGGGCTCAGCTGTCTGCAGCCATGGTTGGATCAGAGTGTTAGAGGGTAGAGGCCAAATCTGCGTGGCCTTGGGGATCTCACGCTGGATCACCTGTTTGGCGCCAGAATCTTTAGAGGATGAGGAGGCCATGTTAGCAATGATGATTAGTGGTCGAAAAAGTCAGAAAAGTAGAAAAAAAGTTGGAGAATGGAAAAAGATGTGGAAACAGTAGAAAACTAAGAATAATGAGTGTTGGATGACAATGATTGTAGTTTAGAGTGCAGATCAGTGTTTGATATGAGCAGATGAGCTGGTAGAAAGTTTGGTTGAAAACTAAAAACTTCGTATTTTCAATGGAAATTTCGGCAGAGCTTTGCTAGCAAAGGTGACAAATGATTGAATTCAGCCCTTATATAGCGGAATTTAGAGTGCGTATTAGGTGAAATTCACTTTCCCTTGTTCAGTTCCACCCAAATTTTGGCAGGCACCGTCTTCACAAAATTTTAAGACCTCAGAGAAGTTTGCGAGAGTTCAGAAGGTGATTTGGCTGCCATGCAAAGGTTATGCGAGGGTTCAAGCTGTCTGCGAGGGTTCGACTCTCGCAGGAAGTGATCTCTCGCACAACTTGTTCCTGTGATTGGATTTTCAAGATCAAACCATGTAGGCAGGCTAATTTCACTGCTATGATTTCATTTAGGCACCTTGTGAGAGTTGGTAAGTTGATCTTAATGCTCTGCGAGGGTTCTGAAAATTCTGCTTCTAGGAACTCTCTCATACACTAAAAAATGATGATTCCTCCATCAGGAACTCTCGTAGAGATTTCATGGATGCATCTAGGTCAGATCTGGTGACTGTCCAATTTTCAAGAGCTATCTCCTAGGAGACCTCAAAAATCATGAAAAAAGTGCTCTTTCAGAGTGTTTTTTGACGAGATCTTGAGATTTTATGATTTTTAACTTTTGTAAACTGGTAATCAGCTTCATCCAGGCTTGATCTGACTATTGGTAGTGCTCTGGAAATTTTGAAAGATTTTTGGTGGTAGATCCCTCAGTCAATATGATAATCTGCTTCCCTTTTGACCCTATCAAGATCTGGATCCTCCTTGGATTCTGATGAATTTCTCTGATCTTGCCAGATCTGGCTGAATCTTGATGAATTTAGCTTGATTTGGCTTGATCTCCTTAGATCTAGCAGTGATGGCTGAGTAGATTAGCTTTTTGTAACGTGCCACCCCCAATCTGGATCTGGCTTACTCTGGTGGCCAGTACTTGTGCAACCGGCTACCTTTGATGGGTGTGTTGAAGGGCATCCCATCAAGCTGTTATAAGTTCACGGCTCCATGATTAAGAATTTTCTTGATCCTATAAGGACCTTCGCCCGTGAATTTTAACTTCCCTTTGATCGCCTTGGTTTTATACATCAGGACCAGATCTCCTGAACGAAGATCCTTCTTTTGTAATCTGCCAAGATTTGCGTCTTTCCTTTTCAGCTGCCAGTGCATGCACAACTAGTAAGCGTGTTTCACAGAGTTTATGCAGAGCTTCGTGGCGTAGCTGTAGAGATTTGGACTCATTAAGACGTTGCGCGGTGGCAATCCTTAATGAAGGAACTAAAAACTCTACTGGCATCACAGCATCCTGACCATATACCAATTGGAAGGGTGTTTGATCAGTGCTCCCTTTATATGTTGTCCTGAATGCCCACAGTGCAGCATGCAACTTGTGTTCCCAATCTGATCTACAAGCATCAACTATTTGAGCATGCTACACAAGATCTTATTGGATGATTCTGCTTGCCCATTACCATGAGGATAATATGGCGTACTGGTTCTGTGGATCACGAAGAATTCCTCCAACAGGACCTTGATGGTCTCGTTGATGAAATGGCTTTCGCGATCACTGACTAGTTCCACCGGGCATCCGAAGTGCACAATGATATTTGCATAAAGGAACTTGGCAGTGGTCCTAGCATCAGCTACTCTTACTGCCTTGGCTTCGACCCATTTGGTGAGGTAGTCTGTGGCTACGATTATGTATCGAGCCTGTGAACTCCTTGCTGCAGGGTGAATTGGACCAATATAATTCAATCCCCATTTTTTGAACGGTGCTTGGGCTAAGACTGGGTGCAATAGATCATAGTTCAATCTCATTGGTCTCCTTGCCCTTTGGCACACATCGCACTTTTTCAAGTATTCCTCCGTGTCTTTATGAATCATTGGCCACCAACATCCTGATTGCAATATCTTGCGAACTATAATGTCAGATGCAAAATGACCTCCACCCATGCCTTCATGTGAAAGCGAAATGATCTGGGTGGTCTCATGAGGAAGAATACACCGCCAAAGAATTCCGTCTGGACCTCTTCGGTACAACTGGCCGGCAATCAACTAATAAGGTCTAGCCTTCAAGATCAATTTTCGTTGTTCCGCCTTTGGTAGTGATTTGTCTGGTTGGCCCCGCATTAGATATTCAACAATGTCGGCAATCCATTTTGGTAGTATATCCACGTAAAATAAGGCAGCATCTGCCAGCTCATCATCAAGTTGAGTTGCAATCTTCTTTCCCTTGATTCGTGACACATGATCTGCCATGTAGTGTTGTTTTCCCTTGCGAACTACTATTCAAAAATCAAATTCCAACAACAAAAGGAGCCATCTAGTGATTCTCCCGGTGTTGCGAGATATAGCAAGGGTTGATGGTCCGTATAAAAAGCAAAATGTGTGGCCATCAAATAGTGTCGAAACTTCTTAACCGCATAGATCATTGCCAGTGCTTCCTGCTCTATGGTTGAATAATTCATTTCGGTATCGCTGAGTTGTCGGCTTGCAAATCGGATTGGAAAATTCTTTTTGTGTTCACCTGGCTGGGTTAAGACTACTCCAACTGCATACTTTGATGTGTCCATATGCACGTGGAACTCAATGGACCAATTGGGTGGTCATAAGATTGGTGCTAAGACCAATGCATCCTTAATCTTCTAGAAAGCCTTTAGAGCTTTCTCATTCCAATGTGGATGCGTTGCGAGCTTGTAAATTGGTCTGGCTAAATCCGTAAAATCAAGAATGAAGATCCTATAATAGTTAGCATGAACCATAAAAATGTAGACCTCGCGGATCGTCCCCGATGGTGGTAGATCAACAATGATCCTGATCTTTGATAGATCTGTGGTGATTCCGTGTCTTGAAACTATATGGCCGAGTATCAAGCCATGTGTCACCCAAAATTGACATTTTTTTGGATTCAGGGAGATCTGGTATTCGCGGCATTTTTGTAACACCTTCTCCAAATTGGATAAGTGTTCTGAATCTGGTCCATGCACGCATAGATCGTCCAAGAAAATTTCCAGAAATTTTTGCAGATAATCTTTGAATGCCGCCTGCATGACTCGCTGGAAAGTGCTTGGGGCATTGCAAAGTCCTAATGGCATCACTTTATAGGCATAAGTTCACCATTCCGTGGCAAATGTTGTCTTGTGCTGGTCGTGGGGGGCTATTTTCACCTGGTTGTAACCGTTGAAGCCATCCAGAAAACTGTAGGCTTCGTCGCCAGCTACTCTGTCGAGGACACTTTCCGTAAATGGTAAAGGAAAATGGTCCTTTTTGGTGACTGCATTAAGCGCCTTCAGATTCACACATATACGAATTTTGCCATTCTTCTTGGGTACTATAACTATCGGCGATACCCATTCCGTGTGCTCGATTTTGTAAATGAAATCCGCATCCATAAGTTTCTGCAACTCTTGCTTGATTAGTTCTGTATAATTCGGGTTGCAGCGGTAGTAACGGCTTACCTTGGGGACTGCTCCGTCCACCAAAGGTATGGTGTGTTGGACTACTATTGGTGGAATGCCCTTTAGATCACTATAGCTCTAGGCAAAACAGTCTTTATATTCCACCAACAAGGATCATAGTCTCTTGAACTGTGTGGGTGTTAACTGCTCTCCCACATGCACTATCCTTTCTTCTTCTCCTGGTTCCGCAAGATTCATCGGCTGTGTTCGTGCAGGTCCCTCGAAGACTTGTTCCGCTGGTGCCTGACTTTGATCAGGTATTTTCTACTCACTGGAATCAAACTAATTCTCGCAAGCTCTTCTGTGTCCTGGTCTCACTGAGATAAAACTTCAAAATCCTCTGCGAGAGTTCTTGACCACTGGAACTGAAAATTTCACTGTCTGCGAGGGTTCACTGGTACCAACTCTAAAAAGTGATCTCTAAGTTTAAAAATGACATGGCCTCTAGTTTTATTTTAATTACAAGGCCCAAGTCAAGTTTATTCTATTTACAACTTCAATTGCGTGCTCATTGGGCCATGGGCTTATACACGCAGGATGTCGTGCCCTCGCAACACATTTTATTGGAGGATTTTATTTATTTACACTTTGTTGGGAATACTCCCAACATGGTGTGCTTGATACAATGCTCCACAACTACAATGGCTTGAGTTGAATTGACTTAATAATTGCAAATTTCACAAAACTTTACACTTAGTACTTTTCAAGGCTCCAAGCATGAGTACTAACCATTCTTCATCTCCATGTGTCCCACACAGAGTTCATCTAATAAATTTTCAGTTATCCTATCCAATGGCCTCCAATTGACACCAACATATGCTTTTACCATCTATGACCACCAAATGTGTTAGCTAGCTTTGATATCTCTCTCGAAAGAGAAATCAACATATTGCTTCTACATGTGTCATTACGAGCCTTGGCATTTTGCGAGTTTCTTTCTCGTTATGATTTCACAAAAATATAGCACATGGTGTGCTACTCTTTTTATGCCACTTCAACGTTTATTATTAAGAATGTGGTTTGGTACATAGTTAAAATCCTCACACAATAATTTTTTATTTTTTCAAATTGTTGGATTTATCTCTTCTAATCTCCTAAATCCCATGTTAATCTAGTTCCATTCATTGCTGCATATTTACTCGCATTGTCGCATAGCTCAACTACTAAAGACGAGTAAGTGAAGATGGCCGACATATTGAAGTTGGACTAACTATCGGGTAGATGCAACCTGGTCAACATATCAGAGAAGCCCAAGTTATCGGCCTCCTCACGCTCATCCTCTGTATTGCACAACCAACTTGACAATGACAGCAACCACAATCTTCTCCCTGATGGCACAACGGCTCCACGCCATCTCTTGTACACTCATATGCATAAATGTAAATAGCACATAGATCATTTAGTAGGTATGAAATTGATCAATAATCAAGAACACGGATTATCAAATCCGATGAGACAGACACAATAGATGCTTTCATGCATTGATTCTCCTCTTCAGACGGATCGTCAATAATAAGCTCATAGCTTTTACAATTTGTAGTTGGCTTTTGTGAGCATGCGGTTTCGTCCGCTATTGTCCTGTGCTCATCTGCATCACTGACTTGTATTGCGTTACAATCAATCTAAATAAAGTGCTACCTAGTTCCACGTTCAGGTTCGGTCAGTATTTGCAATGCTTTCCACTCTTTGTCTAAGCTTCTGATTGCTTTGTCTGATTGTCTGCTCTTGCTTCCGCTATCATCGTGCACCTAGCTCTAAACTTAGTTTTACTATTGTGCTCACCTACTTAGCTATCAGTAGTGCACGCATCGAGGGAACTTCTCACTCTTCCCCAACATGGTATCAGAGTGGTAGGTTACAAATCCTTTATTATTTAGAGCTTTAATATCAGAATCCATCTGATTTTTAAGCGGTTTTATGTTAGAGCTCTTTCTATAGCCTGATAAGCTTCCCATAGAACTTGATCCTACTAGTCGAGGATAATTGTTTTCTTGTTTTGTAACTTAACACTAGATTCTCATACTTAAGTCATTGATAGTTACTACTATCATATAGACTAATCTTCCACATGGATTCCCAAGGGAAATCCAGTCCTATCATAGAAAAGCTTGATGGAGCCAATTACCATCTGTGGAAATTAAAGATGAGGCAGTGTGCTAATGGATAAGGGGTTGTATGATGTTGTTACAGGTATAGAGACAAGACCCGAGGCCGACAATGCTGCAATCTCCTGATGGAAGCTGAAGGATGGAAAAGCTTTTGCGCTAATCATCCTCAACATCTTGGACATGCAAATCGGCCATGTGTCCGAAGCTCAGACATCCAAGGAAGTCTGGGACATCTTGAGTACATTATATGAAGTACGAGATATAGCTTTCAAGCTACATCTTAGGAAGAAATTTTACTCTCTCAAGATGGCAAATGGTGATTCCCTTCAAAATCACATCAACCAGTTCAAGAATCTGTTGAAGCAAATGGTCACTGTCAGATCTGTCATCGACGATCAAGATGTAGTAATGACACTGCTTTCAAGCTTGCCAAGCTCATATGACAGCTGGGTGATGATCACCACGACATATCCTAGACTGACTTTTTCAAGAGTTATCACAATGCTGTTGTAGGAAGACTCTCAAAGGAACGAAGCATCCAGTTCCTTGATCGTTGACTCTCACGTCTTATACACCAACAAAGGCTCGACTAAGCATAGGAGGAAAGGCCCGAGATCATTAAGAAAGATAAAAAACAGACACATCGTCATGAGCAATTGAATCAGCTGACAAATAAGAAGCTGTTCTGCAGATACTACAAGTGCTCCAACCATGAGATCCAAGATTGTCATTTATTGCAAGCAAAGAATAGTAGCAAAGAACAATTGAATCAAGTGGCAAATGCAGCTGCAGAATCCCCATAGTCTACTCATGAATCGGATCATGATGCCTTCATGACAAACCATCAAGAAGCATCCAACGACAGCCCTTGGTTTCTTGATTCTAGTGCCACACAGCATATGACCAATCATATAGTACCAAACGATATGCTCACCTTGGTGACAATAGCACTCAAGCTACGTCATGTAACTTCCAGATTAGAAAGATTAAACATCTACAACTAATCATGAATTACAATAGTGGCAGATTAGCCATGATCTAGAGTACTTCTGCTAATGTCATGATATCTAATCAAATACTTAAACCCCATAGTACTTGGCTGATCTTCTTGATCCTTTGAGGAGCATGACTGATTTTGTGTCGTGTCGTGTTGTCTTTTGTCAAAAGTTCAGGATTGAAAGCTAGTAAAGCTTTGGCAGAACATTTTGTTTGTTCAGCTCCCTCTCAAAGCATGATATCTTGACGACTCCAAAACTGCTCCTCTGTTTCTCAAACAGACCTTTGTCTAAGGCCTTTGTGAAAATGTCAACAACCATGTCTTTCGTTCCAATGAAAATAGTCTGCAGCATTTTCTTCCCGATCAGATCTCTAATCAAGTGGTACTTGATTGCAATGTGTTTTGTCCTTGAGTAAAACACAGGGTCATTCAAGGATGAAACAGATTGTTAGATGTATTGCAAATGTGTTGTCCATCTGCAAAACCAGAGATTCATTTCTCGTTTCGTCCAATTCATCAAGGAACTGTTTGAGCCAAATTATTTTGTTGGTCATCTTTGTTGCTGCAACATACTCTACTTCGCAGGATGACTAAGCCACAATGGTCTGTTTTTTGCTGACCCAGAGAATTCCTGCTCTTGACGCGATGGTGCATCCTCCTAAGATACTTTTGCAGTCATTCTTGAGAGATGCCTAGCTAGCATCGCTGTAGGAAAACATTTGGAACCCTACATCACGACAATAACACAAACCAAAATCTTTTCTTAATTGAAGATATTGCAAAATTTGTTTTGAAATCTTCCAATGTGTCGAGCATGGATTCTTGCAGAATTGGCTCATCATGAACACGACATAAGCAATGTTAGGGCATTTGTTATCTGCAAGGTACATCAACGATCCTATCAGTTTCTTGTATGGTGTGAGCTACATCAATTCTCTCTCTTCTTCAGTCCTCGAACAATTTTCATTCGTCAGTATTATTTCTAAAAGCATTGGAGTATTTGCTCCTTTGCAATTCAGCATCCCAAAATCCTCTAGGAATTTTTGGGTATATTTGGACTGATGAAGGTACAATTTACCTCCCTCATAGTAGGCTATCAATTTGTAAGCCAAGGTAACACCTGGCTTCTCCCAGATCTACAATCTCAAAATATTTCGAGATATCATTCTTCACTTCAGCAATATGCTTCTCACTCTTGAAGAGTATCAGAGTGTTGTCCACATACACAATCACAAGGATGATCTTCCCATATGTAATTCTTACATACACATTGGAATCAGCCATTAGTGGTCTGAATCCTAAGGATTTCAGGGCTTGATCTTTTTTCTTGTACCATTGTTGAGCTGACTGCTTCAGACTGTAGATACTCCTATGCATTCTGCATGCATAATTAGGAAGTGAATTTGAGACATATCATGGGGGTTGATCCATATAGACCTCTTCATCCAGCTCACCATGCAAGAAGGCTGTCTTCTCGTCCACGATGTGAATCATGAGATCCATAAGCAACTGCATATGCAAATAATAAACGTAGGGATGAATGTTTCATGACAAGAGAAAAGGTCTCAAAATAGTCAATACCATATCTCTGAGAGAATCCCTTCGCTACAGATCTTGTCTTATACTTTGAGACATCTCCATTTGGTCTATACTTTAGCTGTATACCCATTTGCATTTAACAATCTTTCGCTTATCTAGTAATGGCTGCAACGTCCATACCTGATTCTTCCTCATGGATTCCATCTCCTCATTCATGGCTTGGATCCATTTGTCCTTCTCTGGACATTCAACTGTTTCCTCGAATGTTTGTGGTTCACCGCTGAATCCACATAATTTTTTTGATGTGGAAGCTGAGCTGCCTAGCACATATCTTGTTGGCATTTTTTGTCGTCTTGTCAACCTTCTAGGATATCCTCCTAGAATTGCAATGCCTTTGTCTTTATCTAATCTGCTAGGTCTGGAACCATTTTGGTTTACAGGTACTTTAGCAGTAGCCTGCCTCTCAAAAATTTTTCCGTTTGATTCATCACTCAAATCTGAAGCGACTAAAAAATCTTCGTGTTTGTGTTTGTCCTTTGCTCCCTTTGTCACAATTGGCAGATCATAGTACTATCTTTCAAGAACTTAATAGCTGACAAGATCATTGTTGGCCATCATTCTGCTCTCATCAAACCTGACATCTATGATTGTCTTCATAGTGTTTGTCTCTGGCATGTAGACTCTATAGTATGACGAATTATTGTCATATCCTACAAGATATCCCTGTTCAGCTTTCTCATCAAGCTTCTTTCAAAGCTTATCAAGAATATGTGCATAAGCTACACAGCCAAAGATTCTGATGTGAGTCAGATCGAATTTTCTACCCCACCATAATTCGTGTAGTGTCGTGTGAGGAACACCAGACTTTCATGTCCTATTCTGAATGTAAGCAGTTGTAGCTACTGCTTCAGCCCACAATACTCTTGGAGCTTTCGAGTAGGCCACCATGCATTTGGCAACTTCTATTAGGGTCCTATTATCTCTTTCTACAACACCATTGTGCTGCGGTGTGTAAGATGTGGTCCTTTTGTGAATGATACCAAGATCATTGCAGAAGTCAGTGAAGCGATTTGAAATGTATTTTCCACCTCAATCTGTCTTGATCTGCTTCACTTTATTACCAATGCATCTCTTTTCCTGATTCACATACTTTGTGAATTTGACAAATGCTTCTGATTTGTTGTGAGTAAAATACACTCTGGCAAATTCACTGTAATCATCAATAAAGGTAATGCAATATTTCGAGCCTCCTATTGAGATCACATTGAGAGGCCCACAGGTGTTAGAATGTACTAACTCCAGAATCTTGGTCGTTCTATAGGAGTCCTTGACAAATGGAGTGCGCGACATCTTACCCTTCAAGCATCCATCACAGGTTGTCGAACTGGTTGCATTCAAGATGCTCACCCTTGTGATTTCTCCATGATGGCTTGCTTGGTATCGTGCTATCGAATTCATATGGTATAGTCTCCTGTGCCATAGAGTGTCTAGCGAATCATCATGAGTCTGATGCACCTAATCTGCAGGCATGCATACCTTTAAGTGATACAGATTGCCTTTTCTTTTGCCTTGAGTGATAAGTGTACTGGTACTTGCATCACCAACGTTGCATGCTTCATCTGAGAACGTCACACGCATCCCTGCATCAACTATTCTTGTCAATGATAGCAAGTCCTGCTGCAGTGTAGGCATGAACAGAACATCTTCGAGTCATCTATCTCTGCCATTCGTGTTGAGCCACAATGAAGCAATACCATTCACGTGATGTTTGGATCCATCTCCAAGAACAATGAATCTTGATGGATATGCACCACAAAAATTAACATGATTTGTCTTGATGTAATGAAGTGTGAGGTAGCTCCTAAGTCAAGGATTACCTTCTGTGTATTAGGTGTTGACACTGCAAACATGTTTGCATAGATATAGGTGGTCAAATTACCATGATTCGATTTTGTTCGACCATTTTCGAGCTTTCTAGCTCCTCGACATAGGACGAACTATTATTGTTCTCTTATTTGCTTTGTGCGGATTTGTTTCTTGGGTTCAGGTGATAGTCCATGGCTGCATGAACTTTCTTGTGGCAGTGGATACATTCAATTTTTGGATTGAGCCAACATGAATCGACAGAATGTCCTTCGCGTTTGTATCTCACGTAGGTCTTCTTTTCTCCACTTTGTTGTTTCGACCTTCCTTTGCTCTTCCATTTGCCTTTGCTGGTTCCTTCTGCTTGCTGATCACAATCTTGTTTTCAATCTGACTCCCTCTTAGGCTTGAATTGTTTCTTTGTCTTTTCTTTGTTGCTACAGAGGGCTTGGTCAGAAGCATCCTTGTGATCAAGGTGCTCTCGAGCCTCGACTTCTTCTCGAATCTCGACAATTGTCTTTTTGAGTGTCATTGTAGGATCCTTTGTGAACATTGTTCTAGTTGTTTGGAAAGATCTTGGCAAGGTTCTCAACAGATACGTGAGCTGCTTCTCTACTAACACTACATGTTTTGGTCCAGAATTGTGTAGTGAAAGGAATATATCCTTCATCTTTTTAATAAAGGAAGTGAGGTCTTTGCCATCCTATTGCAGGTTTGTCAACTAATCTTCAGGCATCATTATCTGACTACGTGATTTCGTCTGAAATCTTGTGAGTAGTGTATCCCACATCTCCTTTGCTTTGGAGAGTGTAGCCAGGTCAAGTGTGAGGCTATCCTTGATGGATGATGATAACAAGGCTACTGCCTTGTCATTCTTCTCCCTCCATTCTCATAGCTCCTTGCCTGTTGTGGTAGGCATCTCCTCGGTGCCATCAACCTAGGGGAATAATCCTTCACCCATTAGTATCAGCGAGGTCTTTACCTTCCATGCTAGGAAGTAAGATCTTGATGGATCTAGAACTGTACAGATCTTGGATTGTATGCTGCTGATTGAAGCCATTGCTCCTGAATTTGTCTTTCTCACTTGTCAATGGTTGTTTGCTTGAATGCTTAGCCCCTTGGATCTGATAGCCTTTCGGCTATGTCAGACTTTGACAAGGTGGCTCTGATACCACTAATGCAAAAAATGTGCTCAAAAAATGCAAATTTCAGCTAAAACTCTGGTGAATTTCATCATTATACATGGTTCTCTTTGGGTTCTACTACTCATTGGTGCACTCTCATGATGTTATCTTGCAATTCTATGTGTGAAATGATCATTTATTGCTATTTTTGGTCCACACATGTGAAATACAGTAGGGTACTATAATTGTACAAATAGCAACTATATTCTATGTATTGGTCATATTTGGTTAGTATCTCTTAGAATTTGCATCTCATTTTGTATGTAGATGCTGATTTTTCTACGTTGGCAGGATTGTTTGTTTGCTCCTTTTTGTAACCAAAGATCAGAGACATGGATTGGACCTTGAATGATCTAAAATCCTTCACATGGTATCAAAGCTCTTGTGTTTCAGATTATGAAAGGATCAGCCATCTTTAGCAAGGATTTGGAAGAGTTACCAATGTTAGAGCATGCTAGATTGATTTCTACTAAGAAATTCAGCATTTTTGCATGATCTTTTGTAGGTCAAAACTCAATATAGGGTTATATACTTGATCAATTCTGATTTCACACTTGGTTCACTGGATCTAGATGATTTTTGGTGCATTAGGAAGGTCTCATTGGAGGCTACAAGATTATATATCAAGTTTTTGCATGTAGAATTTGAGATATTCATTTTTTTTGTGATTTTGTCAAAACTCTAATTTTGATTGGATCTCTAGTTTGTAAGGTTATTGAACTTCATTTGAGTGTGTTTCAATCTTAGGAAGTGACAAAAATCATTAAATTGAGGATATATCATAGGTTGATCAAGATTTCACTATTCTATGTGTCGATTTTCTAGTTAGAAGTGCTAGAAGAGATTTGAGCGGTTCCATATCTTTGTGATTTCTTCTTGAGTTCATTTGTTGACATTAAAGAGAGTGTTTTGTGCATTGGAATAGGTTGAAATAAGAAGATCAGGTCATTGCAACATGGCTACAAGTGGTGGATCATGTTAGAAGGCAATGATAGGCTTACCTCAATCAACTATTCTACTTGGAAGGTGAGGATGGAGTCCTTATTGGAGATGAATGAGTTGATGGAGATTGTTGCAGGTGTGGAGGAGAGGCCTCAAGAACCTCAAGATCAAGTGAGGTATGATAAGAGGGCCAAAAGGGCTCTACACATGATTAAGATGAATGTTACCAATGAACTTCTCAAGGAAGTTGGTAAGTGCACATCATCTTTGGAGGCTTGGGAAGCTTTGAAAAAGCTTTATGAATCCAAGTCTACATCAAGAGTTCTTACTCTTAGGAGGCAAATCTTTCAAAGTTTCCAAAAGAAGGAAGAGAGTACTCATGCTTTTGTTTTGAGGGTTAAAGAATCCAATGATAAGTTAGCATGTATTGATGAAAGCATTAAGGAGGTAGAAATTGTTCAAGTAATACTTAATGGGTTGTTGGATGATCATGCTAATCTTGTTCAAAGTTTTGTTATTTAGAAGGCTTTGCCAAGTATTGTGGATTTGCAAGAGATCTTGGTGAGAGATAAACTTTTTGAAGTTATATTAGTTTAAAATACATTCAATAAACACTTTTTGAAAGTGTGGAGAAGTTGGTAGTCAAGTTTGAGAGAGATTCAAATTTGAATGTTGGGTACTTTGAATCCAGACCCAAAAATAGTAGGTTCTACATTTTAGAGGGAAATCCAAGTGGCCAAATAATGTTTAGACCTGCTATATATTGTTGTAGCTCGTGGAGAAAGACATCTTCTCTCTTCTCTTTCTCTCATTTCATCATTATACATGGTTCTCTTTGGATGCACTCTCATTGATGCACTCTCATGATGTTATCTTGCAATTCTATGTGTAGAATGATCATTTATTTTTATTTTTGGTTTCACACGTGTGAAATACAATAGGATACTATATTTGTATGGATAGAAACTATATTTTATGTTTAGGTTCATGTTTGATCAGTATCTCTTAGAGTTTGTATCTCATTTTGTATGCAGATGCTGCTACATTGGCAGGGTTGTTGGTTTGCTTTTTTTTGTAACCAAAGATCAGGGACATGGATTGGATCTTGAATGATCTGAAAATCTTTTTTACACTACCTACTACTATTGTTGGCCACCTTGTTGTTGTTGTTGTTGTTGGTCGACGCCCTACCAACATGATTCTAGTTTGCCACACTGCAACCATCCTTTTTTCTTAGATTTTTTTTTTTTTTTTTTTTGGGGGGGGGGGGGGGGGGGGGGGGATCATCGCTGTTTTTTTGCCTTACATATCAAACAATGAGATTCAGACAAGAAGCATTTATGACTAGCGTTTCTTCACTTTATGGCTACCTACACTCATATTGAGCTATGAGTTTGCTTCCTCTTTGTCATTTTCTATAGTCTCTATTTTCTGTATTCACTTGTTTTCAATTGGAATGATAATTGTTTACTTGAATCTTGTACTTGCAGTTACCTACTACATGAATAGTCTTTGCAAGACATTCATGAATCGATGGTCCATTATAGAAGTTTACATCAATTGCTTTCAAGTTGTTTGAAAAGTAACAATTGTAGAATGTCATTGGTTATATAGGATTGTGTTCCCTATTTAGTGAAGTAGTCGCTTATTCCACACTTGTTTTACCATATTGAGCAAGTTGTTTTCATAGCACTTAGAAAATCATGTTCTTTACTCTGGTAGAATAAACAATTGCTTCTTTTTAATACGCATCGTCAAATGACAGAGTTTCTACTTCACATACTATCAAAGGTGAAGGTACTGTAAGATTGATGTTCCAACATGATTGATTCAAACTACTATCAAATGTTTTACATGTACCTTAATTCTCTACAAATCAATTGTCAATAAGTAGAATTACTGATTTAGGTCATAGGGTAGAATTTGAGTATAATCAATGTTGAATTATTGATAGGACAAATAAGATCCTTGCACTCGACAAGAGGCATGAATATTTATATAGATTGGTTCACTATTATTCTGATACAAATCAAGCCTTAAATACCTTTGTTTTAGTTAATAAGCCATTACTTTGTCATAATAGAGTAGGACATTTGAATCATACATCTGTTGAACATGTCATAACAGTCCTTAGCACTTGATCTTGACTATCCAACCAATAAAGTCGACCTCCCTGTCGGTCATAGATGCATTGTCAGAAAGGATTCCATTTAGATCAAGTCATAGGCATTCAGCAAAAGATGTTCTAGATATTGTTCACTCAGATATATGTGGTCCAATGCAAACTCCATCATTTCTTGATGCAAAGTATTTTTTTACTTGTCATATGTTGTTGTTGATCTATTGTCATATGCTGCAATTGTCGATCTGGAGATACATCAAATGGATGTACATATAGCTTCTCTGAATGGAGTTATCGAAGAAGATATCTACATGATATAGCCCAAAGGTTACATTGTTGAAGGTAAAAAAAATCATGTATGTAAACTCCATAAAACACTTTATGGCTTGAAGCAATATGCCAAAGCATGATTCCAGAAGATCAACACTTTTCTTATCGATCACGGCTATGAACCAAATGCTTTAGACTCGAATGTCTACTTCAAGTCAGTGTAGTATTCTTTTATTACTATCACTTTGTACGTGGATGACACACTTCTCTTCAGCAATAGTGTCAAACTAATAAAAGATGAAAACTAATATTGTCTTCAAAATTTGACATGACAGATCTGGGCAAAGCTCAATATTGTCTAGGTATTCAAATTCAAAGATACTTGAAGCAAAAGTTGATTTATATTTCTCAAGCAGAGATATATTTACAATATGTTAATCAGATATCATCGGATGAATTGCAAGTTAGCTCACTCACCAATGGATCCAAGACTCAAATTGTCGAAGGACCAATGTCCTCAGATGATAGAGGAGAAGGAGCAGATGCATGAGTACTCTTATCATTCGATGGCAGGTTCTCTTATGTATGCAATGATCTAAATCAAACCATACATAGCTTTTGTTGTTAGTTCCTTAAGACTGTTTATGGCTAATTCTCGAATTACACATTGAAAGGCTCTCATCATAGTTATGAGATATATTCAAGCTACCATGGACCTATGCATTTGTTATGAAGCAGTCAACAAAAACAAACTCAATATACTTGGTGGTTATGTAGATGCAAGCTGGGCAAAAAATGTAGACACTTGTCAATCCACATCTAGATTTACATACTTCCTCAACAATGGTCCTATTTCATGGAACAGTCACAAGCAAACTTCAAGAGCTCTATCATCTATTGAATTAGAGTATATTGTAGCCTCTCAAACTACGAAGCAGTGTGGTTGAGAAATTTACTTTCAAATGTTTTTCTGAAACAATATGCTTCAAAAATTTTATTTTGTGATAATTAAAGTGCTATTGCTTTATCGGCCAACCCCAAATTTCATTCCAGGAGTAAGCACATTGAAATTAAATACTACTATGTTAGAAGCAAAATTCTTGGCGATATTATAATTGACAATTGAATTCAGCATAGACAAGAGACACAAAACTCGAATATGAAAATCTAATAATAAAGCCACTACATAAGATGATGGAACTATCCAATTCGTGCACCTTGGAGAAGGGCTTCAATGTGATCTCGAATAGACTCTGGATGACTGATCTACAATAAACAAAATGCTCCAACTGTTGAGGAATGCTTCTCAATGTGGTAGTTATATAGTGACGACCACCATCAGAGAGAGTGACCAGCCAAGTGTCAAAAGGGATGCAAAACACCAAAATCATGTTTTCGCATAAGGAGTCGGAAGGCCAAATGATAAAGAGGCCATTGGGGGCTCTGCCCCCCAAACCCCCCGCTGGGGGGCTATTTCCCCCCGGACATCCTGTTTCTCGGGGGGCTCCACCCCCCGAATCCCTCGGACTTCCTGCCATGCAATCCAGTCATCTCATAACCATCGTGGTCTCACATTAGACCCCATACTAACAACCGTGCTCAATTATGGCTTCTCCTCATAACGGGGGCCTTATAGATTTGAGCTCATGGTTAATTAGTGACTACTAAACTAAGAGGTGAATGTTTAGTTACTGCCTAACATGCAAAGAGGTAAACTTGCAGTATTGTCAAATGCAAGATATGATAGTTGATATTTTTACTAAGGCACTAAGCTTGGATGTACACAAGAAGCTTTGTGCAAAACTAAGTTTGAAGGTCAAGGCATTCATGGATTCAAATTAAGGGAGAGTGTTGGATTATTCTCCCATAATTCTATAGCTAATCTACATCTATTCATGTATCCAACTCTGTAGTTTTAAACATGTTTCTACACAGTCGGTAGAAATACATGGGAATTGCTTAACGGGTGGATTTGTCAACAACAAACTATCGAAGGTGTCGAGGGCTATTTTTTTCTGTTGTAAAAATAACGACTTACCCGAGCTGGTTAGCAAGTAATGTTTCAAGAAGTCCTGATTAGATGGATGACATCACATTCTGGCTAAGCTCCAATTGCGACCTATGATCTAATTAGTTTTCCTAATGGGATAAGCCTTAGCGACATTTCTCATTAGTATAAATAGCTGATCATTAGAGAGAGACTAATGACATAAATCAAATGACAAAGTTTCTACTTTGAATATTGCTAGCAGCTCTTACTACTTATCAACGGAAGTGCATCAGATAGAGTTATTAGTTACTCGAAGATAGTTTAGAGTATGCGGGTTCATCCGCTATTATTTTGTACTTGCATCATCTAATTTGTACATGCTACTTACTGAATCAATCATAATTCTTATTGTGTTCAGTATTATGTCAGAACGTATGCAAGCTTATCTAAAGTTATTTGCATTTATGAAATCTCTTATTGATTAGTATGAATTGTCGAATGTTTCGATACTACAATATTCTATATCTGTCAATTATACTAAGAAATTGTTTGTCTATTAAACTACCTTAATACTAATGATTTTATAGTTAGGTATTAAAGGTACGAACGTGATGATTGTCGAAATAGCTTTGTTTTATTTGTGATAGGCGTAGTTATGCATTAGAAGAAGGATTACTCCACAAAGATCAATAGTTCATCTTTCAACTTTGATTTCATTACTATCGTATCCGCTTCTTCCAATATGTTGTAACCAGATAGCCTAGTACCAGTTAGGTTATTTTGCATAATGCATAAATTGCTCACTGCATCATTTTGTTTATTCATCTACGTTAACCCAACCACGAAATACTATCCCATTTTTTATCAGAGATATTCAATGGATGCCACAATCCTCTAACCTTAAGGCATTTAGCCTTATTCAACTGGCGTTGGTCAACTTGACCACATAATGATTCTATAAAGGATTTAAGTTTCGACCAATAAACATTCCTTCGTACCAAATCTAAAGTATGATGTATGCCTAGATGTCCCGCAGAAGATGACTCATGACATTAGAAAATAATTTATTTTTATAATAGCATTCACATCATGTATAAACAGATAGAAAGAGTCATTATTTGTGCGGCCCGAAGTCGGTTCTTTGGTGAGTTTTATGTATCTATCTTTTACTGTGTTTGATGTTTGCAAACTTAACATTGCTAATTATTGCATGCACATTTATCTTGTATGTAATTAGCGGTCTTTATGATTAGAGAGGGTATTCCATTGTCCTAATTGAATGTTGCTGCAATTTTTTTGTGTACAATGATGACTCGCATTCACATGACCATCAAAGAATTCAACCAGATATCTAGCACACAAAATTGCTTCTCCCCAAAATGAC
The DNA here is from genome assembly GCA_029204225.1 of Diphasiastrum complanatum. Lineage (NCBI taxonomy): Eukaryota > Viridiplantae > Streptophyta > Lycopodiopsida > Lycopodiales > Lycopodiaceae > Diphasiastrum > Diphasiastrum complanatum. The sequence continues at coordinate 17,556,001 of CM055099.1, forward strand.
CTGGAAAAATGAGCATCCATCCTTAAGGCTTTTGCACATTCACATAGAGTACAATTTTTCCTCTTGAGCACCACCCCATTTTGCTGAGGTGTACAATAGCATGAATAGTCCATCTTGATGCCATTTTTCTCACAAATGTCTTTGAAGCTCTTGGTACTAAGTTGGTTCTCCACAAGAACCTTGAACTTCAAGAAAGTCTCAAACACCATAGATATAGACTCGATAAGAGATATCCAAGTGTATCTACTATGATAATATGTAGTTACTACTCCATTGCTTTTACTACGTTCAATCTTATAGTAACTAACTTTGAAATCGTCAGAATTACGTAGCCAAAAAGTGAGTTATCAGTGACAAAAACAATATGAGATTTATCAGCTACAAAACTATCACAGAGATGTATACATTCTGATATAATACTGAACGCAATAAAGGATAAATTGATTCAGCATGAAATGGATGATGATGAGGACAGGAGAATTGTGGATAGAAACTGCATATTCTAAGCTATCTCTGAGTAATTGAAGATCTCTGTCTGAGTTTGCACTTCGCTAATAAGCAATAAGCGCTAATAGAAAAACTCCAAATGAACTCTAAAGAATTGAGCTAGAATTTTCAAGACATCTCTTTGATGCTAGATTGACTAGATCTTGGATTCAGGTTAAGCAAGGAAAAAAATCCACTACAATTTTGGCATCGTTGCCGGGGAGCTACGCCAATTTTTTAGTTTGCAGCATGTTTGTTGGATGGTTAGTTTGCATTAGGCATCTTGTCGTGGCATGAATAGTTTTAGATCTGCATTTAGGGTTAGTTGGAACTGATTTTACTTGATTTGAGTGGAGATTGTTAAATAGAGAAAGCTATTCAGATCACCAATCTTAAGATCCACTTGGATCTGAGATATTAGAGAAAATAACAAAAATCGGTCAAATCTGTCACATTTGGTAAAAAAGAGACAAAAAATGTCATCAGAGCTTAGAACTTTTTATCCTCATTCAGGAAACCTTCGTTGAGGTGCAGACACCTTCATTTTTTTTTACAAAACCTTCAGTTTGAAGGGCGAAGATTAATTCTCAACAGATTTTCAAAAACATCTAAAAAACTGTCAAAAAACACCAAACAATCATCAAAATCCTAAAAATATAGAGAAAGAACCTTTGTCCAATTCACTATGCTTAGGTGTGATTCAGATCTATTCACTGCCAGGTCAATGAAGAATAATACCAAAAATAAAAGGGTTTTCAGAAGATCAGTTGTCAAATTGTCATATTTTTGCCAAAAAAGTCACTTTTTTGCAAAATTACCAGTATTACTCTTGATCCTTCACCAAAACCTTCGTCGAGTTTCCAGAACATTCTATTTATAGTGAAATACTATTTTTGAGTTTAGCAAAGATTCTTCTTGATTAGATCACAGAAAATCTTGAAGTTTACCCTCACCAGACTACATAAACTATAATTTCTTGTGTCAGAACCTTCGTCCGTTTTTCCATAGTTTTATCTGTGTCAAATCTTTCACCTGAGAGGTCGACAAAGGTTATTTTCCAAGAAATTGTCACAAAAGTTGTTCAGAGGGTTCTTTTTTTTTTTTTTTTTTTTTTTTCCAAAATAGCACTAATCTTCACCGAGCCAACCTTCGTCTAGTGAACCTTCGCCAGTCCTATTTTTAGTTTTTGATTTTTCAGATCAAGTCTCTGTCAAAATTTGGATCAAATCTGATATATTCTGAATTGGATTCCAAGAAATTTATCATTTTTAAGAGGTATCGGTTGATCGAATTTCAAAATCTTTTTCATGATATAGAATCAGATTCTTGAAAAATGGATTAGATCTAGCAGATATAATCTGAGATAGTTTTTTGATTGAAAATTTTAGATCCAATCTCATTATCTATTTGATCTAAATTTGTAAAGATGGCTGCCCCTGGAGCTGCTCCACAGAAAGTCAATCCAATTATTGTTAGAAGAGCACCCCGATTGGATCTATCCAAATATAATGGATTAACAGATCCGATTAGATTTCTTCAGATCTATGCTGAATCCTGTGAAGTCTATGGCAACATTTATCCTCAAGATAAACTTAAGTTGTTTCCTATGGCCTTAACAGGTGCAGCACAAGATTGGTACTATAATCAAGATGAAACTGAGCATACAGATTGAGAGGTTGTTAAATGAGCCCTCATCACACGATTCAAACCGTGGAAGTTTATGGAAGACCCTTTTCTACTTTTAAGTAAAATTAAAATAGGAAAGTGGAAAATGGTTTGAGATTACATTGAACGGACAAAACGTCTCAGATCTGAATGTGAACTTGAGCTGATTAACGAGAATGTCATGATTATGTGGTTTTTGTCAAGCCTACCTAAACGGATTAGACGTGAGCTGAAACACCATAATGAGTATGCACTCTTGCAAAATGCTATGGACGATGCAATTCAAGAGGCGGATGAAGATTCAGACGATGAGCCAAACATTAGTATGTTGTCGTATACAGCAAGGCAGACCACTATGAGATCCACCACTATTGCATCAACGAATGCCAACGCTACTGCAGAAATGGTGCTCAATGAGTTTGAGAGACTTGGGAAGAACCAGCAAAAACAAATGAAAAATTTGCAGTCGCAATTTGATGAAAAGATCAAAGCATTGAAAGATTTCCACGAAAAAGTGAACAAGGAACCTAAAATGTTTGCGAAGGCTTTTCCTACCGAGGAAAATGTCTGGTGTTCTATTTGTATAGGAAATCACATAGTGAACGAGTGTCCTCAATTGAAAAAGCCTATGAAAATCAGTGTTTGCCATATGTGTAATTCACCTGACCATGAGACTGCTTTTTGCAATTTCAACCCTCAGATAATTCAGCAACGATATGCACAAATGGGATATCGAGAACCATAGTATAGAGGAAATCCAACAACAAGACCTCGACAATCTACTCTTGGATACCCGGAACGTTTAGCTTTACCTACCCCACCAAAGCACTCCGCTCCTCCTGCCAATTTGATGGAACCCAAACCTTACGAAAGTGCTGAGCAATGGAACTATGGAAATGATCAAGCAAGTGGATCTTCAGAACAATATGCTATTTATGTTGCCGCTCAACAACAAGCCTCTAGAAACTGGACCAGAGCACCACTTGGATGCTTTGCATGCGGAGAAAATCACAGAGTTGCAAAATGTCCAATTGAAAGAAAAATTTGTACCATTCTGTCGTGACTGTGGTTATGGGCATTGCTATAAAGACTATCCAGCAAGACCAAAGCCACCACTAGCTACATCACCTGTAAATTTGATGACAATCAAGCAAAGACCAGTAGCTCAGAATAAATCAAGTGCACCCTTGATGGTGGTCGCCAGAGCACAGAAGCATAAAGAACCGGTAGTGGATACCTGCTGATTCTATGGATTAAACATCTGCAAGAAGAAGAAGAGCTTGAAGCTGCTAAAGCAACAACTGAAGTTCGGTCTTCACCAATGCAGCCTCCAAGAAATTTACGTACGGATATGAATGATCAGTTACATCATCATGAAGAACCTTTCAAGATGACTGAACCAGAAGCACCGCAAACATAACTACTCATGAACATTTTGTCTAGCAAGATCAATATTTCATTGGGAGAGTTCGTGAAGTTGGTGCCAAAAACAAAAGAAGTCTTAGCACAAAAGTTAGCTCAAGTCAAACCAGAAGTCCATCAGGTTCCACTTTTCTGTGCTGGATTTGAAGAATCTAATGAAGTACTCCATGTTGGAGCAGCTTGGGAAAGTGAACAAAGGAATATCACTTTGCCGATACAACATAGACAATTTCCTAAAGAAGCAACTGTGATAGATGGCGGTTCAGGAGATAATCTGATTTCTACAAAGCTATGTGCAAAATGGGGCCTTACAAAGATCAAGCCTGCTACTTTTGCTATTAAGCTAGCTGATCGAACGATAGTTAATACATGAGGAATGGTTGAAAATATATTTGTTAGAATTGCGAGAGTACAATTTGTCATTACTTTTTTAATGATGGACTTACTGTGAAAGATTTTAGATCCTTAAGATCCAATCTACTTGAATGATCTTTGGTTATAAAGAGAAATACACTACCAATCTCACCAATGTAGAAAAATCAGCATCTACACACAAAATGAGATGAAAACGCCAATAGAACTTGATTAAACTTGAATGAAATGAGAAAGTACTGTTGCTATCCATACAAAACCAGCAAGCAACTATATTTCACACGTGTGGATCTAAAAATAACAAATATAGATCATTCTACACATAGAATTGCAAGCAATCACCAAGATAGTGCACCAATGGATAGTAGAACCCAAGAGAACCATGTATAAGCATGAAATGAGATAGAGAAGAGAGAAAATAGCTCTCTCCATGAGTTACATCCTTTTATAACAGGTCCAAACCCTATTTGGCCACTTGGCTTTCCCTCCAAAATGCTAACCCTACTAATTTTGGGCCTAGATTCAATGTACCCAACTATTCGAATTGAATCTACTCAAACTCGCATTCTAACTTTACCACACTTTCAAAAAGTGTCTATTCAAATGAAAATATAGACTAATGAAATTTGAAAAGTCAACCTCTAAGTCTAAAACAAGTTTTGGCCTCAATATGCCAAATATGGAAATATTGCAAAATGTGATGAAACTAGTTGAATCTTTCACACTCCCTCTTCAACTAGTTTTAGCATAGACTTTGATAATACTCCAAGTGAAGTCCTATGCTTCATGAACAACTATTTTCTCAATGCTTTGGTGAAGATATCAGCTACACATTCCCTTGAAGACACATGTTGAAGCTCCACCTCTTTGCAATGACTTGCTCCCTCACAAAGTGATATTGTATCTCAATATGCTTGCTCCTAGCATAGTCTTTGACAATAGAACTTTGATCCATCATAAGAATGATCTTCTTCCTAAGAATAGATCTCCTTTCAATGATCATGTAATGTTCAAAATAGAAACAACCATAATTGATATAGAGAATAGTGTCCACTTGGGGTGCTTCACTATTTCTTACATCAATTTTACATATCAAGATGTAACTAGAACATGAAGAATCAAATAGAATGTAAATGAAATGATTCCACCATGCTTCCAGCTCTTAACTCTCTGAAAAAATACAGCAAACAAGCAATAAATGTGAGTGATCAACATATTGCTTGCATGTTTCCTCCTCCTTTGTCCCTTGTTGCCATAAATCCACCATAATACTCCATGAATGAGCCTCCATCTCCATCTTGCCTCAAGATACCATCATACCTTGATGACTTGAACATGAATGAGTGACATAATGAACCTCCAATATCTTCATTTCCATCAGCAAAACCAGCCAAGAATGCTAGTACAAATCCAACATCAAAACAATGCCCACCAATGTAGCTAGTTTTACCATATCTTGACAATTTGCACACATCCACATGAAAATGCTCAAACATGAGATAGAACAAGTAAAGTAAAACTGAACAACACTTTCTTGCTGCTCCTTTGACCTTAATTGAGTATTCAATATGCTGCAAAAACAGATCCATAACATCTTTGCCAATTATCGCTCCTTTGATGCTCTTGACTAGCTCCAAATTGCCAACTTTCCTTTTGACTAGTTGAAGTGCTTTGAGATCAACTTCTTGATCTTCAACTTGATCATCAAAGTAGTTGAAAGAACTTTGTTTTCCAGATCAAATACCTAATTTGACATCAAGATAACATCCATCCACTTGCATAGCTACATGTACACAAGAAGATCCTCCAAAAGATGTTCCACTCTTCATAAGAGCTTGATACTCAAGATCCATTGATTGGATCCACTCCTCATCTTTCCTTGCTTGATCTACACTTATAGGCTCATCCAAAGAGGTTAGGAAAGCAACATAATTTCCAGAAACTACTTGCTTACCCTTTTGATCATATGTGAGCCTTGAAGGTACTTGTCTTTCTCTTGATGTTCTCCTTGTCTTTTGACTTGATGAAGGTCCATCATCACCACCATCCCAAGTAATATCCTTCTCATCAAGATCAAGAATGTTAGATCAATCCACTCTACCATCAATCATTCTTGAAGACACCTTTGGAATGTTCCCCTCATAAAAAATGACATCTTTACCAACAATCCCTTTGTTAGTAGAAGGAATGTAAACCTTGTAGGCTTTACTCACCTCACTATATCCAACAAAAATACCTCTTCTTTAAGATGGATCCTTCTTGGTCCTATCATCAAGAGTAATGTTGACATAGCATGTGCATCCAAAGGTTCTTAGAAAGTTGAAACTCAGCCTCCTCTTGAATAGCATCTCAAAAGGTGTCCTTCCATCCAAAATAGCACTCGGCCACCTATTGCACAAGAAATTGGCACACAACAAAGCTTGATCCCAAAATGGTTGTCAAGATTAGCACTTAACCTCAAGCTTTAGCACTTGCACATAAAGTCCTATTCTTCCTTTCAGCCACTCCATTTTGTTGTGGGGTCCTGGATGTTGTATACTCCCACTTGATCCCATGCTCATCACAAAAGGCCTTGAACTTGTTAGATATGTACTCACCACCATTGTCACCTCTCAAGCACTTGATCTTTGTGGAAAGTTGGTTCTCCCTTGCATTCTTGAACTTGACAAAGACATCATACACTTCGTCCTTGCTCTTTAGTAGATAGACCCAACAAAATCTACTAAAATCATCAATGAATGCTACATACATCTTAGCTCCACTATTGCTAATTGTAGTAAAACCATGAATATCTGAATGTACAAGTTGAAAAGGCTTTGTAGATCTAGAAATAGATCTAGTATAAGGTAGTCTATGTGACTTAGACAAAGCACGAGACTCACAAACATGCTTGTCATTACTTAAAGAACTTGGAAGACCAATCACAACCTTCTTCCTTGCCATTACCTCCAATGACTTGAAGTTGAGGTGTCCCATCCTTTTGTGCCAAACCGCTTGAATAGAAATTTGCTCCCTTGCAACACATCCAACTTGGTTACCAATAACACAAGCATCAAGTTTGAACAACTTCCCTTGCCTTTTACCTTTTCCAATCAAGACATCCTTCCTTTTGATCAAACAAGCATCTCCATCAAACTCCACCTTGAGGCCTTTACTTAGCATTTGACTCACACTAAGTAAATTCTTGGTAATAGATGGAATAAACAAGACATCTTCCAAATGAACACTCCTATTTGTAGAGAGAGAAATAGGAATTGTGCCAATCCCTTTGATTGCACACTCACCATCATTGGCCGTGTAGATCACCCTCTTGTCATCTCCATATGCCAACAAAGAAGTGAAGTACTTTTTGTGAAATGTCATGTGTGAACTTGCTCTACTATCAATCCACCAAGGATCTAGATCTCCATCATTAGCAAGCATACATGAAGACATCACAAAAGCATCATCATTTGCATCTTGAACATCCAAACCATCATTATCAAGAGTAAGATTACCTTGCTTGTCTCCTTGATCTCTCTTCTTCTTGTAGCACTCACTTGAAAAGTGTCCTTTGATGCCACAACAAAAGCACTTGAGCTTTGATCTATCCTTCTTTTTTCTTCTTGAAGAAGAATCCACTTGATCTTTCCCTTTAGACCACTTACTTTTGGCTTTGCCCTTGAATTTGCCCTTTGTGAACATAGCATCCTCTTGAAGTGTTGATGTAGATCCACCTCTTGCTTGAAGCCTATATTCCTCATTGATCAAGATCTCTTGAGGATCCATCAAACTTGGCAAAGTCTTTTGAATAGCAATACTTTGAACAATGCTAGCATTAGCATCCAACAAGCCATTAAGAATCACTTGAATAAGCTCTCCTTCCTTAATGCTTTCATCTATGCAAGCTAACTCATCATTCAATGCTTTCATTCTCAAAAAAAAAGTACTTGGACTTTCTTCATTCTTTTGCAAACAAGAAAAGATTTGCCTTCTTAGAGTCAACACTCTAGAAGTAGACTTGGATTCATAAAGCTTCTTCATTGAATTCCAAGCTTCCAAAGATGTTGTGCACTTACCAACTTCCTTGAGAAGTTCATTGGTAACATTCATCTTTATCATGTGTAGAGCCTTCTTGGCCCTCTTGTCATACCTCATTTGATCTTGTTGTGTTGCTGGTCTCTCCTCCAAACCTACAACAATATCCAAAACATCATTCATCTCAAGAAGTGACTCCATCCTCACTTTCCACAATGAATATCTACTTGAGGTAAGCCTATCATTAGCTTCCAACATGACTCCAATTGAGGTTATCATGTAGCAATGACCTGATCTTTGTCTTTCAACCTGCTTCCATGCACAAATCACTCTTTTGAACAACAACAAATGCTTTGAAAAGAAATCACCAAGATTTGAAACTATCTCACAAATTCTCTTCTAGCAATTATCCAAGCAAATCAACGCATAGAATCTTGGAATCTTGATCAACCTATGATCTATTCTCAATCTAATGACTTTTTCCACTTTATAAGATTGAAACACACTCAAATGAAGTCCAGCAACCTCACTATCTAGAGATCCAATTAAAATTAGAGTTTTGACAAAATCACAAAAAATTGAGTATTCCAAATCTACATGCAAATGCTGAAAATTTGATATGCAATCTATAAGCCACCACTTAGGATGAACCAATGATCCAAAAATCAGCCAAATCCAGTATGTGAATTCAAAAATCGGAATTGATCAAGTATATTGACCTATAGAGTGTTTTGATCTACAAAAGATCCAATCTACAAAAGCAAAAAATCTGATTTTGGTGTAGAATCCTCTCTAGCATGCTCTAGACTTGATATCTTCTCCAAATCATTGATAGATATGATTTTCTCCTTCATAACTTGAAACACAAGCTCTGATACCATGTGAAAGATTTCAGATCCTTAAGATCCAATCTACTTGAATGATCTTTGGTTAGAAAGAGAAATACACTACCAATCTCACCAATGTAGAAAAATCAGCATCTACACACAAAATGAGATGAAAAGACCAATAGAACTTGATAAAACTTGAATGAAATGATAAAGTACTGTTGCTATCCATACAAAACCATAAATCTACTGTATTTCATATGTGTGGATCCAAAAATAACAAATATAGATCATTCTACACATAGAATTGCAAGCAATCACCAAGATAGTGCACCAATGGATAGTAGAACCCAAGAGAACCATGTATAAGCATGAAATGAGATAGAGAAGAGAGAAGATAGCTCTCTCCACGAGTTACATCCTTTTATAACAGGTCCAAACCCTATTTGGCCACTTGGCTTTCCCTCCAAAATGCTAACCCTACTAATTTTGGGTATAGATTCGATGTACCCAATTATTCAAATTGAATCTACTCAAACTCGCATCCTAACTTTTCCACACTTTCAAAAAGTGTTTATTCAAGTGAAATTTAGACTAATGAACTTTGAAAAGTCAATCTCTAAGTCTAAAACAAGTTTTGGCCTCAATATGCCAAATATGGAAATATTGCAAAATGTGATGAAACTAGTTGAATCTTTCACACTTACCAGAAGCGCCAAACATTTACTGAGTTCTATTGGGACGTCCATGGTTACGAGTTGCACAAGTAATTGATAATTGAGGTACCAGAAAAATCACTTTTGAAAATCGTGAACGTGCAGTTAAAGTTGATCCCACAACTTGGACTATCAAACCAGTGGTTCAAAAAGAGGATGATGATTCGTCAACAACGGATCACACTTGTGACCGACCAGAGAAAAATTTGGGAGTTCATTACGATTCTCAAACGGATACTGTTAATTGGAATGAAGCTCTTGCAACGATTGATTGTATAGCAGGATATATGTGTCAACAAGATAATCAATCACATTTGAGCAAGATTTCCTTATTAGATCGAAGTTTGGATACACCAATCACGTTTCACTGAATGTGTTGAATGTAGCCTGGATATCAATGGAACCTATACCATATCCGATTGAGATGAACTCATTCCTGTGAGTCATGCCTTGACTTATGATGACAATGCTGAACTTACGGATGAGCAGATTCTAAATCATATGGATCCGACCAGATTTGGAGTACATAATGTTCTTGATGAACCAACAATAAAACCGCCCAAAGTAGTTATATTGAAGGAAGATAGGATCACATGATCGATGACAAAGAAACAAGCTAAGCAACATTATAATACGGTCCTAAAATGGGAAAGTCCCCCTCAAAAGATTGATTCAAAGGAAGTGCTAAAGGCAAAGGAAAAGTTGAGGATGATTCTTCAAGTCAGAATTCTAGTAAGACATCATCGTTTAGGAAGTCTTCACCTTTGAAGAAAAATTTATCATCTCAGAAGTTATCACCTCAACGATCAATTCATGCTAAGAAGGCTAAGCAAAGATCCAAGACAAGTCCTTTCGAAAAAGAACAAGCAAATGTAGTCCAACATGATATGCCCGAACATTTTGAACATTATACACTAGATGATGTGGTTCTCATGTTACCTAAAGCACATCATGAACCTGAAGAGCACGAGCCAGAATTAAAAGAGATTTACGATGGACTAGTTAGGACGCAGCCAATGAATCTTGCTGAACTAGGAGAACCGAAAAAGATTGTACAAGTTGGATCACAACTTAATCCTGAACAACATCAAGCACTACGCATGTTACTTATTAAGTATCAGGATTGCTTTGCATGGACTTATAAAGATCTGAAGGGTATTCCGACATCAGTGATTGAACATACCATACCTTTAGTACCTGATGCAGCTATCACTGTAATCCTAATGTTACGGATCTGATAAAGAAAGAACTGTAGAGATTGCTTGATGCCGATTTCATTTATGAGATCGAGCATACAGAATGGATTTCACCGATTGTCATTATTCCTAAGAAAAATGAGAAATTGCGAATCTGTGTGAATCTCAAAGCATTGAACAAAGTGACGCGGAAGGATCACTTTTCGTTACCTTTTACTAAAAGCATTTTGGATCACCTTGCTAGAGCGAAAGGTTATAGTTTCCTGGATGGATTTAGTGGTTACAACCAGGTTAAGATAGCACCTGTCGATCGTCACAAAACTGCTTTGCAACAGAACGGGACACATATGCTTACAAAGTAATGTCGTTTGGACTTTATAATGCACCAAGTTAATTCCAAATAGTAATGCAATTTGCTTTTAAAGATTATCTGTAGAAATTTCTTGAAATTTACTTGGATGACTTGGGAGTCCATAGTATAGATACAGACCACCTGGATCAATTGGAAAAAGTATTTAAAAGATGCCGCAAATACCACATTTCTCTAAATCTGAAAAATGTCAGATATGGGTTTCCCACGGAGTTGTGCTTGGACATGTGATATCAAGACATGGCATTGCCACAAATTATTCTAAGATCAAGGTTATTGTGGAATTGCCACCGCCAACAACAATTCGTGGAGTTTATGTGTTTATGGGTCATGCGAACTACTATTGAATTTTTATTATTTTCTTTGCGAATTTAGCACGACCTATATACAAACTGAGTATTGTTCCTATTTGGACAGTAGAGGCGTTAGAAGCCTTTGAAAAGTTAAAAAAAGCATTAACTTCAGCACCAATACTGCTTTCTCCAGATTGGACAATAGAATTTCATGTTCATACAAATGCCTCAAAATATGCCATTGGATCAGTTCTGACGGCAGCCAGGTGACTATAAAAAAGATTATCCAATACGTATTGCAAGATGGTTATTGTTATTGACTGAATTTGACTTTTGAATTGTGGTTCGAAAGGGGAAACAACATTATCTAGCCGATCACGTCTCTCGAATTGAATTCGTCCCAATTAGTACTGAAGTGGATGATGAACTACTAGATGCTGCATTATTCTATGTTGAAGCAGTACCTGAGTGGGCAGCAGATATTGTTGAGTACCTGATGCAAGGACAACCGAATGACTCCTTGACAAAAGTACAGAAGAGACAATTAATTCATAAGACTCAATCTTATCAATTAATTGCAGGCCAATTGTATCGTCGTGGATCAGATAATATTTTACGAAGGTGTGTTTTACCACATGAAGTACCAGATTCAATCATGTTTCACATGATGGCATGGGTGGAGGACACTTTTCTACATATATTATTGTTTGCAAACTTTTACAATCAGATTGTTGGTGGCCTACGCTTCATAAGGACACAAAATTTTTTATTCAAACATGTGACGTTTGCCAACGAGCACGACGGCCTACTCAACAGAACTATGAACCCTTGCATCCGGTTTTGTCGCAAGCACCGTTTGAAAAATGGGGACTGGATTATGTTGGACCTATTCACCCTGCTGCGCAAGGATCTCAGGCCTGATACATTATCATCGCAACTGATTATATGACCAAGTGGGTTGAAGCCAAAGCTGTCAAAGTTGTTGATGCAAAATATATGGCCAAGTCTCTATATGAAAATATTATAATCAGATTTGGATGTCCGATTGAGATTGCTAGTGACCGGGGTACACACTTTGTTAATCAAACAATAAAGTGTTTACTAGAAGATTTTTTTCGTTATACACATATTTAGTACTCCCTACTATCCCAGAGGGAATGGCCAAGCTGAATTTTCCAATAAGATTCTCTGCACCATTATGACAAAGATAGTTGAAGCAAGTCAGTTTGATTGGAAACATAAACTGTATGCAGCATTATGGGCATTCAGAACTGCTTACAAAAATAGTACAAATCAAACACTTTTCAACTGGTGTATGGTCAAGATATTGTCATGCCGATTGAGTTTTTAATCCCATCTTTATGCATAGCAGCAACAGAACGATTAAATGATGATAAATCCTTACAACTCCGTCATGAAGCGTTGCACAAATTATGTGAAACTCGATTGATGGCAGTTCATGCCTTAGCAGCAGAGAAAGCCCGCCACAAGGCATGGCATGATCGTCGCTTGCACAAAAAAGATCTGAAAGCAGAAGATCTTGCATTAATGTACAAAACCAAGCTGATCAAGGGAAAGTTGAAGTTTACCGGTGAAGGCCCATATAAAGTGAAGGAAATCCTGAACTATGGTGCCGTAATTCTTGAACACTTGGATGGAAAACGATTTGATACTCCGGTGAATGGCAGCAGATTACGCAAGTTTTGGCAGCCTGCTCCACCAGTTCAACAAGCCTGATCTCAATAGTTTTTTATTTTATTTGTTTTCAATTTTTTTTTTTTTAGTATTTAAATTGCTGAGTTTTTTTGGAAAAAGACATTTAAAAAAAAAAGGACAAGCAAAAATTGAACAAAGACTGATGAGCAAAAGTCAGAAAGTCATCAGCATGGAAAAAAGGAAACACGGTATTTTTGTGAAAGTACTGTACTTTAGGACCATAAATGGATCTACAAAAGATCCACAAGAGTGATTGGATGCTTGCTTAACAATCTATCAAAAAACTAGACACAAAAAAGTTGATCTAGATTGGCAATTTGACAAACAACAAGCACTAACAATCAAAAGCATTGATAAACATTGAAATCCGAGCCCACACGTGTGTAATACAGGCTGTAGTACGGCTTTCAACCAGAGAAACAAGTAGAAATTGATTTGGTCTCATTTGGATCACAAAAACTCAATGTACATAGTGAACTAGCTTGAGATTGCCAATGAGCTCCAAAAATTTTCTATCTTCTCACTATGGAGAGAGGGAATACATAGCAAATTTGACTTCCTTCTTGAAGTTAGGTGAATTTCCAGCATGTAATAAGGAAGTTAACTCACTCTCCTTGACCTAAAATGAAACCCTAGTCTATTTCCTAGAGTTATGCTTGGTAGGTAGCTAGTTGGTCAAATTTTCACCTTAAACTTAGGTGTAGGTCCTATAAAGTAGGGATGACCACCAAATAGACATGACCAACTCTCTTGACTTGACCTAACCTACATTAGAATGGGTTTCCCATGTGGCATCATGGCCTCACATGTGTGGGACCCACTTGTGTACACAATTTACACTATTCTACATGGTTTTTGATCAAGCTAGATTTGCCAATTTTTGGCAATTCTTCACACTCCTCAAATTTAGCTTGATCTCTTTGCAACTCTCTTGATAGATGAATGAAAGATTTTAGAAGTGTCTAAAAAATCCAGCTACAAACAAGGAACTTTTGAGACTCCAATAGAGAATGATGTCCATGAAGGATCTTTCACCACCTCTTAGAGGATCCCTTACAAGATGTTCCATAAATGTGTCTATATACATGTAGCACACTTCAAAACTAAACATCATGCCAAGACATGGATTCCAAGGCATTTTGTGCACTTGAAGATACATCAATCAAAATATTAAGTGCATACATAATGTTGCCAAAGACAACTTGCCTTGCTTGATCCATATGATTGAGCCTAGATGGCTCCATCTTGATACTCAAGGTTTTTCTTGGGGTCCTTGGGTCTTGAACTTGATCCTCCACTTGACTTGACTCCAAAACATCAATGAATTCAATAATGTGTTGATCCAAAGGTGCTTCTTCAAGTTTACAAATCTTCCACTCTTGAAAGATCACATTTCCACCATTGACAAATTCTTTGGTTGAAAACAAATAGATTCTACAATCTCTACTTGAAGAGCAAAACACTATCATTATTCCTATCATTGAAATAGGATAATCTCTGGTCCTTACATTGGAATGATCATGCACAAAGCATGTGGACACAAAGATTTCCAAAGCAAATGATGTTTCATCTTTTATGACTCTATTCAAACTATTACAAAAATAGTTATCCAATGAAATTGCTTTATCGACAACAAATGTAGATTTCAAAGCATCCCATTTCATTGTCTTGTCATACAAAGTAATAAACACCATGGATCTTAAAGGTAAGAAACAAGTCACCTCATGTCTACTAATGCTTTCCAAAAAGTATTCAAAGATAGTAGACTCTCCAATGCTCACCACCCTTGCAAGATGCACACTTGAATGGACAATTTGCATGCAATTTGATGACTCGGCCATTGTCATTGAGGACTCCCTTGGAACTCTCATGCTTTGAGGCTGATCCTCAAGATCTTCCTCCTTTTGATGCTCCTTCTCAATGCAAGCAAGATCACACTTTGCCTCGCCAAGCTCATTCTTTCAAAAGCAACACTAGCTTCCAACTTAAACAATCTTCCATGTTTAAATCGCTTTGCAATGCAAACATCATTCTTCAAGATGAAGCAAACACCATGCTTAAAGTGGACATCCAAACCACTCTCTAAGAGTAGACCAACACTAAGCATATTCTTGGTGATTGATGGTACATAAAGGACATTTTCTAGATCCATGCATTTTGAGGATTCTAGATACAAAGAGATGGTGCCAACACCATCTATCCTACACTCTTCATCATTTGCAGTAAAGACAAACTTTTTAGCATCATTGAATGAGTGTAAGGTTGAGAAAAAGTCCTTTTCACAAGACATGTGGGAGCTAGCCCCACTGTCGAACCACCAATTGTCTCTTGAATTGCTATTGCTTGTTGGTGAGGATGTAGATGCCATCAAGAATACATCTACTTCATCCTCCTCCTCCTCCTTTGCAAGGTTTCCTTGTTTGTCCTCCTCCACTTGTGCTCTTAGCCTCTTGTAGCATTCAGATGCATAATGCCCCTTCTTTCCACAAAAGAAGCATTTTTACTTTGACTTGTCCTTTGAACTTGATGCATCATCCTCTTCTTTGGCCTCCTTTGGATGCTTCTTCTTTCCATTGGTCTTCTTTTTGCCCTTGAATGAGAAATTGGCTTTCTCATCACCAACCTGCAAAGACAAGGAACTCATCCTAGATTTTGCATGGAGCATCCTACACTCTTTAGCCACTAATACACTGTGAAGTTTTTCTATAGTTGGCAAAGTGTCTTGGATGGCAAAACTTTGGACCAAATTTGCAAAGTCATCTCCTAGACCATTAAGGACAATTTGTACAAGCTCTCCATCATGAATCTTCTCTCCAATGGAAGCCAACTCCCTATTTAGAGACTTGATTCTGAGTACATAATCTTGTGCACTCTCCTCATGCTTTGCAAAATTTGATTTCTAAGCATAAGAACTCTAGAAGTGTTGCTAGACTCATAGATTGATTTTAAAGACTCCCAAGCCTCTTTAGCATTAGTACAAGCTGATACTTCTCTCAACAAATCATTGCTCACATTCATCTTCACACAATGAAGTGCAAGCCTAGATCTCTTCTTGTATCTAGCTAACTCCTGTGCACCTAGAGGTTCATCTTCATCTTCAATCAAGAACTCATAAAGGTCTTGGAGCACTAAGAGTGACTCCATTCTAACCTTCCAAATAGCATAATTTGTAGAATTCAACCTCTCACTAGCTTCTAGAAGGTATGCTCCAGCAGATCCCGTCTTACTAGTGACTTCTACAAACAAGAAATAGATTTGATTGACTTGAAACTCACAAAGGTCTCACACTTGCAGTGTTTCACTCAAATTTGATTTCTAATCCAACAAATGGACTTATAATCACAGTTCTATCACTCCCTCACAAAGTTGGAATGAAGATAAGATGATGTGAAATCTACTTACAATCAAATCTTGCCAAATTTGGCTATTTTTGGACAAAAAAATGACTTAATCTCTTTCTTCCTTCTTGGTGTACTTTCAAGACCTGTTTTTAACCTTAATAGGACTTGAACTCAGCCTAGATTAATTAGATTCCATGAAACAAATTCAAATCTAATCAATGGCAAATGATCTTGGTAGATTATCCTAGGATCTCCACCAAAAATTACACCAATAGCTCACAAATTGAATTTTTTTGGATCAAATGAATACCATGCATTAAATGCAGGTTCAGAGGTGCCCACAAATGTGGACAGTACGGATTTGGACCCCTACCAAGTTTGGGATCAAATCTCCTCACCAAAATCAAGATTCTAGCTTGCCCTCTCAATACTAGCTTTTAGCACCAAAACTTGCTAAAATTGGATTTGCATTAGATCAATGGCTTATGCTATTGTACTTGGCTCTGATACCATGTGAAAGTACTGTACTTTAGGACCATAAATGGATCTACAAAAGATCCACAAGAGTGATTGGATGCTTGCTTAACAATCTATCAAAAAACTAGCCACAAAAAAGTTGATCTAGATTGGCAATTTGACAAACAACAAGCACTAACAATCAAAAGCATTGATAAACATTGAAATCCGAGCCCACACGTGTGTACTACAGGCTGTAGTACGGCCTTCAACCTGAGAAACAAGTAGAAATTGATTTGGTCTCATTTGGATCACAAAAACTCAATGTACATAGTGAACTAGCTTGAGATTGCCAATGAGCTCCAAAAATTTTCTATCTTCTCACTATGGAGAGAGGGAATACATAGCAGATTTGACTTCCTTCTTGAAGTTAGGTGAATTTCCAGCATGTAATAAGGAAGTTAACTCACTCTCCTTGACCTAAAATGAAACCCTAGTCTATTTCCTAGAGTTATGCTTGGTAGGTAGCTAGTTGGTCAAATTTTCACCTTAAACTTAGGTGTAGGTCCTATAAAGTAGGGATGACCACCAAATAGACATGACCAACTCTCTTGACTTGACCTAACCTACATTAGGATGGGTTTCCCATGTGGCATCATGGCCTCACATGTGTGGGACCCACTTGTGTACACAATTTACACTATTCTACATGGTTTTTGATCAAGCTAGATTTGCCAATTTTTGGCAATTCTTCACAATTTTTTGATGAGAAATGACTTAAAAATTTACTATTTTGGTCAGATTGGCCTATACAGTACCAAAAATATTTGTTGAGCTCTCAAACTGTACATCCATTCTAGATTTATCTAATTTGAGGTGGACGAAGGTTCCTGTCAAGAGAAAATTCAGTTTTTGAGTCAGACAATGTTCAATGATATGCCATTTTGAGAACCTTCGCCGACCTACTAGATGATCTTAAAATGTCAAAATTAGGTTGTCCATAGGTTCGGATTTTGAAAATAATGCAATTATGACAGTACCTGAGCGAAGGACCTTCCTGGGCGAAGGTTCATCCTTCGCCAGCCCTGAAAAACGTTCGTCTGATAGGCCTAGATCCCTAGAAACCTTCGCCGAGATTTATAGCCTATTTTTACAATACTATACATGCCTACAAATTTTTGTTCAAAACTGATCAGCCAAACTACTATTCAGTGTAATGGACCCACCAAATTCACCTATAAGTTGGCTGAATTCGATTCATTCCTCACTTGTGCTAGCGAAGCTCTTGCAAATTTTTCTTGCGACCAAAGCCTTCCAAACTTCTTGACTTGCTTTTTGATATACTTTCCCGCGTCTTACATTTCTTTTTTTGCTCTTCATGTCTTCTACCGATACTTTTCATTCTCCACGCTATACTATCCATCGTGATGTCCCATCTGCAACGAACATCATGATCCTTCCTAGCACAAGCATGGTCACTCAGTGGATGGCCCTTGTGGAGCCTCTGCTCACTGCAATGGGTATTCATGAGAGAGTCTTTTCTGGATGAATCAATTTGGATTTCATCACTCTTGCCTTCAGTATGTGGAAGGAAGAGAAATCCAAATTTTATATCACTTTTCAGGGAGCCACACACAAGGTGCACATCACTGAGGCCGCCCTTGCAGCCATAGGTATAGCATTCGATACGCAGGCCTCACCCAATCACAAGCAGGCCAAACAGGCCATCAAGCCCTATATTGACCTCATTAATGATTTGCACTGGACCAACGATGGCTACCTCCTTGAAGCCATCACTGAGCCTTCAATCCATGCTGCTGCCTAGCTACTAAACAGCTTTCTGATGGTTGAAAACCTCAGGAAAGATTGCATCATGTCACAGATCGTCCATAGGATAGTGGAGTCCCACACCAAGTTGGCCAAAGCCCTGTTTGAACCATATAATTGGTTCAAGACTGTTTCTGGTGAGCTCAAATGAGCTATTAAAGGTAATACTAGGCAGTAGTTTGTTGCTGGCTCTTTATTGTCCCTTTTAGCCGTTTCTCACTTAGAAAACAGAATCCATGGCTTCCACCTAGATTCTGTGCTTTCGGTTTACGAAGAAGCATCGACCAAGTCGTCTCACCAGGCCTTGAGTTCTCATAGTCGTCATCGTCCACGCAGTGAGATCGTCATTTCTGACTTGCCTTCCGCGTCACGACGTCACACTAGGCATATCTCATCAGCCGCACTTCCACCCCCTGTTGATGTTCACACCGAACTTCTCATTCCCCTAACCTCTGATGCTTCCCTTGCCTCTGCTTCCATACAAGACAGTCTGTGACCATTGGGCCTACCATTCTCATCACAGTTGCCCAAGCCGCCTCACCCCCGCACACCGAAGCCACTTCACCAAACACGCAATTTTTTATGGATATGTTCGATGATTCCGACCCCCATGGGGCCACCGAAATTTTTGAAATGCCCTAGAGCCCTGCGCCCTTTGAACTTCAATCCCCTGGAAGAGGATTCGAACAGATCCATGAATCTACTGTTGGTGTTGAAGATGTCAGCCAACAACCTCATACAGAAGAAAGCCCAACTGCACTTCGGGTCGACAAAGCTGTGAAATCACCAAAATAGTTCGATGCCACAATGCTTGAGGGATTTGAAGAGGAAGACATTTTTGAAGAAGAAGAACTAGTGGCACCTATTCCACGCCAACCAAGGACAGCTCCATCAGGTTCTCCTATTGTTGTCGCCTCCATGACCGTCGATTCTGGTGATGCTCTCGGTTTGGTCTCCAGCCTTGCACAAGTGATCCAGTCTATGCTGGATAAGAAGAAGGAAATGGAATAGATAATCTCCGAGATGGGGTCCGAAAACACTCTGATCAGCCAGAAAATTGTCTAGCTGGATCGAGAGTTAAAGATTGTCAAACAACATGAAGACAAGGCTGAAGCCGAAAAGAAGTTGCCCCAGCAACAAGCTGATCGCTTGGAAGAATACATCAGCTCCCTACAAAACGCCCTGACAACCGCACATGATCAGGTGGATAAGGATGTGCAGGATGCAAAGCAATAGGTGCAGCTGCTGAAGGGTCAATTACAGATGGCCGAACAGGACCGCACACGACTTCAAGCTGAATTGGATGCGACCACCATTGAGCATGATGCATATCTTCAAACGCAAATACCAGATCATCCGGTCACACCGACGGAGATTGTGTATTTGTTCAAGAAAGTGGATACATACAAAGTGGCCCTTCAGGGATTCCAAGGCATCTTTGACAGGTTCAAAGGAGCAGCTTCAACCGAGTTGGCAAAGGCCAAGGAGACCATCACCGCCTATGAAAAAGCAGCCGCTCAAGTGTTGGAAGCCGGACCACAAATTCCCGTACCGATCATGCCACAATTCTCCCCTCCGTGTTACCAAGCTGTACCAATGGATACATGGGTAGATTCGAGCATGGACCAGGGGGGAGCTCTAGATATAATAGAACAACCGCCAATCTTATCGGCAGTTCAAGCAGGTCCATTCTCATCAAGGACTACACCTCTATTCAGAAGGCCCATCAACATCGAGGATCAGATACAGACCTTCTTAAAGCAACATCCGCATGAGTCCTCGCGTGGTGGATGGGTTCTGAAGTTTAAGACCTCCGAGATAGAGGCCGGCAAAGAGTTGGACAAAATACCTGCATTGGGAGAGCAGCCGCATGGAGAATCACTATTTTTGAGAAAACTCCAAAATCAATTAGGAGTTACGTCGCCAGCCCTCGCCAGTTGTGGGTAGATCCTTATTATGTGCCAATGTCACGAAGGAATAAATGGAAAGATTTGGGATTGGCTATGGACAAAATCACCATCCATACGTCCAATTGGCCAATCATCCATCAGCCCTACAACTGGACAATTTCAGTGGATTTCCACCGTGCCTTACAAGCCTATCAGAGAGAATATGTCCACTCTCCCGATCCAATGGTGCGACAATCGACAATGTTTGCTAAAGATCTAGCTCTGTTGGCGTTAGTGGCAACCAGATGGGATGATTGTCTCCCTCCTTTGGCATTCGATCCAAATAACCGATGGCCTCAGAGCAAATCAAAAATCAGCTGTCGGTTGCTCGTTTATACTTTCGTGTAGCAATGATGGGCGACTCCTGGGAATCACGCTTCACATCATGGACAACCTCCAAGTGGATTGCCGGAGCCCCGTTGTTTCCTGCCACACAATTTGGATTTTAATACTACACGCCTTGACTTTATGGAGAAGGTGCAGTACCATTTAATCAAGATTCGGCGCGAAGCCAATAAAAGTCCCCAATAATTGCATATTGCAGGTGTCATGGGACCGCCACCAGTTTTGGTGGGGGATACTGTTGGAGGGTTTGCGGATCCCAAGGCAATCCTAACCCTAATTAATAAGTAAGAGGGATTTGGCACCCTGCGTGTGTAAGTCCAAACCGATGATCACATAGTTATTTGATTAATTAGAAAGTCAATAAAAGGACTGTAGATTTTTTTGCGGGACTTTTAATGTCGCAGGGCTTAAATGTCAAGATAAGGAATAGAGTTGGGTTTCCCTCCAATTTTGATAGTTCCCACACTTTTTTAAATTTGAATAAAAAGAGAGGCAAGAATGGACCAATAGGATTCAGAGGCCAGAGTCCTCCTCTCTACTATAAGAAGAGACGAAAAAATTATCAGAAAGTATTTATCAATGCAAACACACGTAAAGGAAATAGAGAATCTGTGTATTAGTTGTTGTAATAACAATAATCAGATCATGATCCTGTGCCTGAGAATGGTTCATAGTAGTAATGCACTATGTGTTGTAATCCTACTATGCTGATTACAGATTGAATAGTATCTCTACTTCTTGCATTACTTTCACTCTCTATGATGATCTCTAATTTTGTGGAATCAGATAATCTGATTGTTGGTAGAGATGTCATTTTTGATGAGGGGAACATTCCAAAAGTGTCTTCAAGCATGATTGATGGTAGTGTGGATGGATCTAACATTCTTGATGTTGATGAGAAGGATCCTACTTTGGATGGTGATGATGATGGACCTTCATCAAGTCAAAAGCCAAAGAGAACATCAAGAGAAAGACAAGTACCTTCAAGGCTCACATATGATCAAAAGGGTAAGCAAGTAGTTTTTGGAAATTATGTTGCTTTCCTAACGTCTTTGGATGAGCCTAAAAGTGTAGATCAAGCAAGCAAATAAGAGGAGTGGATCCAAGCAATGGATCTTGAGTATTAATCTCTTATGAAGAGTTTGGAGGATCTTCTTGTGTAGATGGTGCTATGCAAGTGGATGGATGTTATCTTGCTATAAAATCAAGTAATGAATTTGGGAAACATAGTTTGTTCAATGACTTTTATGATCAAGTTGATGGTCAAGAGGTTGATCTCAAAGGGCTTCAACAACACACAAAGGATGGTGGCAATTTGGAGCTAGTCAAGAGCATCAAAGGAGAGGTAATTGGCAAAGGTGTTATGGATATGTTTTTGCAGCATATTGAAGACTAAAGTAAGCTCAAGGGAGCAGCAAGGAAGTGTTTTTCAAGTCTACTTTACTTGTTCTATCTCATGTTTGAGCATTTTCATGTGGATGTGTGCAAATTGTCGATATGTGGTAAAACTAGCTACATTGGTGGGCATTGTTTTGATGTTGGATTTGTACTAGCATTCTTGGATGGTTTTGCTGATGGAAATGAAGCTATTGGGGGTTCATTATGTCACTCATTCATGTTCAAGTCATCAAGGTATGATGGTATCTTGTGGCAAGATGGAGATGGAGGCTCATCCATGGAGTATCATGGTGGATTTATGGCAACAAGGGACAAAGGAGGAGGAAACATGCAAGCAATATGTTGATCACTCACATTTATTGCTTGTTTGCTGTATTTTTTCAGAGAGTTAAGCGTTGGAAGCATGGTGGAATCATTTCATTTACATTATATTTGATTCTTCATGTTCTAGTTACATCTTGATATGTAAAATTGATGTAAGAAATAGTGAAGCATCCCAAGTGGACACTATTATCTATATCAATTATGGTTGTTTCTATTTTGAGCATTACATGATCATTGAAAGGAGATCTATTCTTAGGAAGAAGATCATTCTTATGATGGATCAAAGTTCTATTGTCAAAAACTATGCTAGGAGCAAGCATATTGAGATACAATATCACTTTGTGAGGGAGCAAGTCATTGCAAAGGAGGTGGAGCTTCAACATGTGTTTTCAAGGGAATGTGTAGCTGATATCTTCACCAAAGCATTGGGTAAGAACTTGTTCATGAAGCATAGGACTTCACTTGGAGTGCTATCAAAGTCTATGCTAAAACTAGTTGAAGAGGGAGTGTGAAAGATTCAACTAGTTTCATCACATTTTGCTATATTTTCATATTGCATAAAACAGGAAGAAGCACTTAATATATCTTACTTGGTATGATAAAGAATGACCGCATACTTTGTTGCTAGTGTGAATCCACTTGTCAGACACTGTGACAATGTGTCATTATTCTCCTTGAAGGCCTGGAGCAGAAAGCTACTCAGCACCAACAACTCGTTTGATGAATCTCTTGCAATGTCAAATTGCAAGAGTGTCAGCCCGGACTCTATCACAGGATCACTGATAGAAGACCATTGTCTTTGAGATCCAAGCAATCTATAACTCTAGAATTAATACTAAAATCAAGTTCTTCTAGTCTAAAACAAAAAGGAGTACCAATTGTATCTATAGCATCCGATATGTCTTTCTCAAATTTAAGATAATCATCCGAATCTATATATGTGTAGAAATTGGGAGGAGGAGGTGGTGGTGGATGTGTAGTATCTACAATAATTATATGAGTATCCAAAACAGAGGTAGCTATATTTACAGCATTATCAACAGCAGCATTATCTACAATGGATTCTGGGATAGGCATCACTTTCTTAGGAGCACGCTTGGGGGCTGTCTACTTCCTAGGATGCTTCGTAGGAAGATGAGTCCTATCTACAGGAATTGATCTAGGATGAGTAGGCTGAGATACATGTAACCTACAGTACCTATCCCTCATTCTGATCAGAAGCTGAAAATCCTTGGGCATTATGGTAACCCTCTTGGTATGGATGGCAAGCAAAAAAAGAATCCTCAAAAAAAAGGCTAATATAATCTTCATCAGCCTCCTGAAGGCATTGAAGAGCACTCGGTGTGAATCTAACGTGTTGTCCGAGATCATTTCTTGTTATGTTCCGGAAAACACGGTAGAATGGAGCTCTTGGGATCAACAGAGTTGTTGACCTCTGATACTTGCGTATCTCAGAGAGCCACCTACTATGGTTGCGCGTTCTAGGTCTAGCAGGTGGTGTGATGGCAACCGCAGGAGATGAGGATGAGCCAGGAGAGAAGAAGTCTCTCCTTGTCTGCTTTCTCCTATCCATGCGCGTGAACTATGTGATAGTGGACTTGTGCGTGAAGGTTAGGATGAGAAGGAAGGAATGATAAAGAATTCGCAGAGGACCGCTATGTACGGACAGAATGTATGGTGTATCGGACCTATGCGAGCCAAATATCAGAGAGAACGATTAGATTTGAGGAAAGATGCACAAGTGCGATATGGGATGACACGTAGGCAGACGTATTGGACCTGTGCGCATGGAAGGTAGTAGGAGGAATTTTGATTATGAAGGGCGCGCACAAATGCGATATGTGGAGCGAAAAAAAAAGTGAAAAAAATTCATCAAAATTTGTGATTTTATATCAGGGTTTGCACGTGCGAAAGAACGTCCTGTCACACGTGTGGAAGTTGTACGGACAAATGCAAAAGTGACACGTGTCACCCTGTCACACTACATGTGTGGGATTTGTACAAACGAATGCGAGAGCGACACGTGTTTATGAGCAATCGAATGAACACGCGACATGTGTCGAGGTGTCATCTCACACGTGCCTGTGCCTGTCACATTGAAAGTAGACACGTGTCATAAGCCCGTTGACCACACGTGCAAAAATTTTGTATAAATGACACGGAAACCGAATAATTTTTTACCTTTTGCATTTTCAAAATTCACGACATATCGCTTTTGTGCGCACTCATTGCTATTCGTTTGCTTGCAAGTATACCTACTCGTGCACAAGTGCGATATTCTGTATCTATCTACCGTACATATCCATCTTTTGTGCCATTTTGATAGTGAGTTTTGGTTTAGTTCTCCTGCGCGCACAAGTGCGATATTCACGCTACTACTATGGCCTCTTCCTCATCATCCTCACGAGAATCAGGCTTGAGTTCATTTCTGAGTGAATTTGGGATTACTAAAAATTTGGACTACTTCCACAGCCTATTCAGGCCATATCTACATAATGCATTTCACTGATGATTCCACTTCAGTACGTGGTCATTATATTGATCATCCTGATCTGGTGGCTGTTGATGATGAAGAATGTGTAAGTGTTTAATCTTCCTTGCATTTGAATGTTTTCAATCACTGAATGTGTTTTTGTTAGCATATTTCCTATTGCAGGATGCTCTCATAATAGATGATTTTGCTGCGAGACGAGGTGGTTTTAGACAACATGCATCCTCGTTCCAGAGGGACAGTGGACTGGGCCACTATCTTCGGCATTTCTTGAAGAGTGAGATCTGTATTGCCCATTTCAAGTTGAGCCCAGTCGGGGAGAGTCTTATAATGGCAGTTAAAGCTTTATCATTTCATTTAGGAGGACATAAATTTGTTAAGACAAATAAGATCATTAAGATCTTTTGTTTTGAACATTTTAGGCTTTACTGATGGGGTTGAGAAATCCTCCATCCATATGGTCCTTGATGATCCTAGGATAAGATGTCCTTGAGAATATCCATGATAATATATCATGATCCTCTTTCATCACATGTCCAAAGAATTAATCATACTTAGTTTATAATGTATTAATATATTCAATGAATGTAATGTAATAATGAGGCTAGTTACCTGAAATGCTGCCAACCACCATATATCATTTTCTGACTAGACACTGAATTTGAAATATTCTTGATTCTCTGTTTGGGATAGAGCACCATTCATGACAGTTATACTAACCCTTTCCATCTTCTGCCCTTTCACAATTTCTGACTCATCTAACTTAAGTACTATGATTATTTTGCCATTCACCTTTTCATAGGTTATATCATAGAATGTGACGATGTATCTCACTAAGTAATGATGAATTATAGAATATTGATCTTCCATCAGTTTCATACACCTCCTCGATATGAAATGGAGTTCCAGTGATCTTATGCATACCTATGTTTAATGTATCCCTCTCTTTCTTCAAGTGATATGTCCTAGGGATTGGGACTTTTCTAATTTGAACTTGCTTAAAAGCTTCTCTAATTAGTTTAAATATTGTTGCATATGCTTCCCTACTAATACCTACAAAATCACAAGCATCCTGAACTATAGTCTTATCTAAAATATTTTGAATGTCCACCATCAAAGATTATGTTATTTTACACTTTACATTTGAAATCCTATTGTTCATCATGATACGCTCAGTGGATTTGCAAGTCAATATTCTGCCCAATGACATTCCTAGTGAAGCATGTCTTTAATATTCCGAGGAGCTACTAATGCAGATCTGCAAAAAAAACAGATAGTTAACAAAATATCACCATAGCTGAAATTAAATCCAAATGTCATTGAAAAACTTACAAAATTTAGAATATGCTTACTTGAATGCACGGATCCTTCTATTTCGATAACCTCCTTTTGAAAGCATTTGAATATCCTTGCAACTTTGTCGCTTTTACATCTTACTTTCAGTCTTCTTCTTTACCAAATCCACATCCTTCAGTAATTGTATGTTTTCAATACGAATAGATTGTAAGACTGATTGCATTTGCTCTAGTTTTGATTTGATATTGATTGCTATCTTCTGTAATGATTCATTATTTTTTTTAAGTTGTTCATTTTCTTCTAACGTCTTTTGGAGACGACAATCTCTATTCTGACAAAAAGAGGATATCCGAATTAACTCACCTTCTAAAAAGTGAACTTTATTCATATAAAGTTGTTTTCCATGGTTTTGTAATCTTTCATAATATCCTAGTAATCCACTATGCCCATTGCATATCCATGTAACTAAATGAGTTATTGAAGAGAATGTGGGATGTGTCAAAGTGCTTGGATCTTGTGAATATAATGTTCCATCTGTCTACAAATCCATGTTTTTCTTTCCTTCTGCCCTGTAACGAGAACGATCTTAGCAGATATTTGAACTCCTTTGCCTCCTCTTCTCTACAAAGGTGCCAAATCAATAGGGATATCCACATGTAGATGATATAATGTCATCATCAAAAAAGTAATAGAGTAATCAGTTGCATCAAAGTACTATGACTAGATTCTATGAAGCAAAACAAAATACTCATCTTTGATTATATTATATACTATGTACCATCAATCCAATCTCCATGCTTGTATGTTTGATTCAAATTTGGAAATGCCGCTCATTTTTTCATTCCAATAGGTAGTTGGCGCTCATATTTCCATTCTCGTGGAAGGAATGCATATGTAAACATTTTGCAATTTTTCCTAATTCGAATTTGGGGATGGCAGTCATATTCTAGATCCAGTGAAAATATTGCCCTTTTCGTAACTAATGAAGGGAATATTTTTGAATTTAGTCAAGTTATACTGCGAACTGTTAACAGTTCTTAACTGTGACACTAGACACGGTGGTTAGATCATTGGGAGTTGGGGAGACCTTGGGAGTAGTGTGGGCAAGCAAATAAACAATATTGTTTTATTTATTTTGATATTTTTGTATATCCTGCATGGCATTCCTTAAAGGGTCTTTTTGATATTGAGAACTCCTCTAATGACTACTTCGAGATCTTCAGCCCGTTCATCAAGCACTTTATGTTGACATGGCTTAAAAATTGAGTTGTATCTATAAATTTTTTGTGCAGAATAATGTACTTTTTACTAAAACTTGATGAAACTTTAGCGTTTTTAAAAGTAGTCAAGCTATAGTGCATTTGAAAAAACATTTCTTATACATTATTTGATAACTTAATTAGATATCTATATGATTAAACCATTTTATTTGAACTTTTCCTTCCCAAAAGATGCTATTTCATTGGTATAGCAATGTAAACAATTTTTAAAAGTGTTTTATTTTTGCACCTAAGGAAACAAGTAAAGGAATTTGAGAAAGCAAATAATCAATTGGCAAACTCCAAATATCCAATTGCAAGGAGTGAAAGAAAAGAAGATTGTTATCTATCCAAATTTTTTGAAGCAATAAGCATAACATAATTCAAATGTTTTCCACGAATGGATTATTCATTGGTTCTCACATTTATGTTTGAAATTGTAGTACACTCATCCACATATGAACACACAAAACAATAACAAACCCGATGATACATATCTTTAGGTGCTTGTCCATGCCATGCCTATTTTCATTATGTATTTTTTAGTGAGGAAGCTTTCAAACTACAATTTCATGATAGCTTCATCTTTGAATGTTATTAAACTTGTGATATGGCCAATATGCTCACATAGAGCTCAATGTCCCAAGATTCTTCTATACTCCAAGTACTTTTTTTTCAGGCTACCTACCTTATCAAACTATAATTTGTATGTCTTAACCATCGGTCAAAGGTTATAAAAAAAAACCTATTATATGTGGTTGCAAATATTAATAACATGCATAATTTGAATGATCGGTATCCCAAAATCTCTCTCAAGATATTTTCTCTTTGAAAAATGCATTGTTTCTTGTGATTGGAATATTACAACATCTAGAGCATATGTAAGAACGTACAAAGTACAATCTTTTTACAAATAGTCTTTCCAATACATCACCTTTACAACATTACCTTGCTTCATCTAGATTCCAAACATACCACCAACATTAGCATATGCAATTCTTTAACCTATATACTCAACTTCATTTATTTGTTTGTGTGTGTTATTTCTAAGCAAAAGCAAATAATACTTGTATTATAAAAATCTTTCTTTATTTCTGTGATTTTGTTGGTAAACCATCAAGGTTCCAATGGATAGACACAAATAAATATCATACAACAATATTCAAATTCAAAAATTAATTCCCTTTCATGATAAAAAGAATTTGCATGCCTTACTTCAATGGCATAATATTTGCAATTCACTATTTTATCTAAGACTTTCATTGGATATGTAAGAATAATCTTACATTGGTTTATCATACATATATGAAGAAGGGATTCTCACATTTGAAGTGCGTTTGTAGTAATGAAAGAGATTTCCAAATATATGTTAGCTCATCAAGTATTCTATGAAATTAGGTCCTCAAGGCCCAAGTGATTGCATAGCTAGAGAAGCACTTTTCCATAACCTATATACTCGGAAATGTTCTACTTGGGAATATTTCTAAAAAAATGAAATTGGAAACTAGCTTGCAAGACCAAATGTAATCTTCAATCTATAGCTACCCATAAAGTTAAATTCACAGCAAATCTATCAATGAGTAAATGGATGGTAAACCAATAGAATCAAAGTTGATAATACCTCAAAACACACAAAAAAAATTGAATTTTAAAATAGCTTATAAACTTCTTAGTCATATAAATTATCAAGCTTGAAGGCCATTAATATTGCTAAAATTTGAAAGCTTATAAACAAATTCTTGATATTGATTTGATTGTCACTTGAACTTTGAAAAGATCAAATAAGTTGGTTCAAAAATTGAGAACAAAGGCTAATAACAAACAACAACAAGGCACAATGTCTTTTTATTCTTTCATGATGGAGCTCTATACCACAATGCAAAATTTGACAATGTGAGAGATTAACTCAATCTCAAAGCAAACACATCATCGAAATTGATAGGCACATGCACTCAAAATTCATGGAGATATGCTATCATGTTAATACAAGGTGATAGATCTTACAAGATATGATTGTGTCAAATGTTTACTATTTATACATAGCTAGAGTTTTCTAAGTTGTCCCAAAATTCCACATAGTCCAAGCATTGTCAAGACTTAAGATAAATGTGACTTCTACATGCTATAAATTGGTGTGTAATTGCATTCACACAATGCATTTCTATTGTGTTTAAATTTTATCATTCTTGCATGAGCACACATGATATATTGCGGTACTTTTATGCCTCCAATTTGTATATTCTACACATTTTCCAACATTTGACATAGGCTTCTCTGAATGTATGTATCCATCTCTTGAATCTCAAAATTGAGTGTGATTTTGATGCCGTACTCAAATGGTTATGTCATAATTTTGGGAATAGGCCACCCTAAAAAATCTAGTGAAAATCATGGTAATACATCATATATTGTAAAACGATTGAGGTTCAAATAGTACCTTTACATGTTTGACACATTATATTTTGCTCAACATTAGCTCAAAATGAATGGCTCAAATTTTTTCATTGGGGAATGATTAACACTAAAGTTGTTTTCAACACACTTTGCACGTGCACATAAAACCGTTGGTCACTTGACGATACATAATATGCCATCAAATGATTGAAATTTTAATCTTTCAATGTGTGGAACTAGACTTGACTCTTCATTGTCTTATCTAGATACTTAATTTTTTTTTGAGTCTATGGTATGCATTTTGTGCTCTTGTCTTGAATTGTCAAGTAATTGGTTGTTTGATCATTCTTGTGCAATCACAACATTCCATTTTTCAAGAAAAATTGACATTGGTGAGGGGAGTGAACCAAATAGTGATCAAGACCTTAGTGGATCGTGATAAAACTTTGTGTACATCACTACAAGATTGTAAGAACCTACAAAATTGTCTCTAATCACACAAATATTTTTAAAAATTTGCCATCAATTGAGAGAAAAAAAAATTAAGTCTTCTGATAAGACAATGAAGAGTCAAGTCTAGTTCCACACATTGAAAAATTGAAATTTCAATCATTTGATGGCATGTTATGTATCATCAAGTGACCAAGGGTTTTATGCACACTTTTGTACGCACAAAAGTGCGCATAAAATTCTTGGTCACTTGACGATACATAAGATGCCATCAAATGATTGAAATTTCAATCTTTCAATGTGTGGAACTAGACTTGACTCTTCATTGTCTTATCAGAAGACTTAATTTTTTTTTCTCTCAATTGATGGCAATTTTTTAAAAATATTTGTGTGATTAGAGACAATTTTGTAGGTTCTTACAATCTTGTAGTGATGTACACAAAGTTTTATCACGATCCACTAAGGTCTTGATCACTATTTGGTTCACTCCCCTCACCAATGTCAATTTTGCTTGAAAAATGGAATATTGTGATTGCACAAGAATGATCAAACAACCAATTACTTGACAATTCAAGACAAGAGCACAAAATGCATACCATAGACTCAAAAAACTAAGTACTCACTATGAGAGATAATGACCAAAAAAGTTTCGAAGTGTTCATTATGGAGAAACTTGCTTGCTCTTGAATAGAGAAGATATTTTACAACCAGTAAAACTCATGTAGAGAGAGAAATCTCAATTCTCATCAAAAAACTTACAATATGGAAACTAGCCAAAAATCCTTACATGATGAGGCTCAAGTTCCAAGGTGGATTTGCATGTGATCAATGGTTGATCCACATCATTTAGTTGACTCTACTATCATAGATCCACATCTCAAACTACATGCATGATGTGGCATGAATTGCATATCTATTTCCTAGATAAACTAGACATGTGTAGAATTTTACAAGTTGCATTCTACCTAACTTTGCATGTCACCTAACATTTTGCATACTTACACATCTAGATCTACCTAACACGCACAATCAACAAGTACAAGGCTAGACTTTGTGCTAAAGGTTTTGCTCAAGTTTATGGACTTGATTATGAGGAAACTTTTGCTCCAGTTGCAAAGATGGTATCAATTAGAATCATAATTTTTGTTGCTTGGCAAGTTCTTCAACTAGATGTCTCGAATGCATTTCTAAATGGATATCTAGAAGAAGAGATTTATATGAATCAGCCTATTGGGTTCATCCATAACAAAGACAAAGTTTGCTTGCTCTTCAAAAGTTTATATGGACTAAAGCAAGCTCCAAGGTCATGGTATTCTAGACTTAACACCTTTCTTGAGTCACTAGGATTTAATCTTAATAACTATGATCCTTTCTTATATGTCAAGTTTTTTGATAAAGATATTGTCATCCTTCTTATTTATGTTGATGATATCATTCTAACAGGAAGTTGTATCAAGTTAGTTGAGAAAACCAAGATTGCACTTGGAAAATTAAATAAGTTTTTCACAAATAGCATAATATGTTCACATTAAAATTATGATTCAAATTGTTTTATGGTTCATTCAACTCTTAAATTTTGCATTTCCATCTAATGAGGAGTGCAATCAACTTGTAATGGATGCTATCTTAAATGTTGGATGCAACATAAACTAAGAACATGACCTCATATCTAGCTTTTTTTTTTTTCTTTAAAGATATATCATACACTATTGTAGCATAAAAGTTTCACTTAGTAATCTTGTAGAATAACAAGATAGTCTAATAGGATAGAAAACGTTTATAGAATGTTTAAAAAGTATTAACATTCTATAAAAGCATTATACAATTTATCTCAACAATGTGTATTGCACCGTGGAACAAATTCATGTGAAAAATAGCCTATTTTGGCAAATCTACCCATGTAGAACTTTGTAAATATTGTGTATAATTGGGTTCCACACATGGAAGGCCAAGATGCCACGTGGCATCCCACTCCTAATGTAGGTTAGGTCAAGTCAAGAGAGTTGTTCATGTCTATTTGGTGGTCATCCCTACTTTATAGGACCTACACCTAAGTTTAAGGTGAAAATTTGACCAACTAGCTACCTACCAAGCATAACTCTTGGATCTAGGCTAGGGTTTCATTTGAGGGCAAGAAGAGTGAGTTAAATTCCTTATTGCATGCTAAAAATCCACCTAACTTCAAGAAGGAAGTCAAATTTGCCATTGATTAGATTTGAATTTGTTTCATGGAATCTAATTAATTTGGGCTGAGTTGCTTCCATTGGAGAGAAGATTCATGATGGAGAGCTTGTACAAATTGTCCTTAATGGTTTAGGAGATGACTTTGTAAATTTGGTTCAAAGTTTTGCCATCCAAGACACTTTGCCAACTATAGAAAAACTTCACAGTGTATTAGTGGCTGAAGAATGTAGGATGCTCCACACCAAGGCAAGAATGAGTTCTTTGTCTTTGCAGGATGGATATGAGAAAGCCAATTTCTCATTCAAGGGCAAAAAGAAGACCAATGGAAAGAAGAAGCATCCCAAGGAGGCCAAATAAGAGGATGATGCATCAAGCTCAAAGGACAAATCAAAGCAAAAATGCTTCTTTTGTGGAAAGAAGAGGCATTATGCATCCAAATGCTACAAGAGGGTAATAGCAAAAGAGGAGGAGGACAAACAAGGGAACCTTGCATATGAAGAGGATGGAGATGAGGAGATCTCATCTTTGATGGCATCTACATCCACTCCAACAAGCAAAAGCAACTCAAAGGAAACTTGGTGGATTGATAGTGGGGCTAGCTCCCACATGACTTTCCAAACAGACACATTCTCAACCTTACACTCTTTTAATGGTGCTAATAAATTTGTTTCTTTAGCAAATAATCAAGAATATAAGATAGATGGTAGTGGTAGGACCCAACAAAAGGATGGATCTAGACAATGTCCTTTTTGTACCAACAATGAATTGGCCGTTGACACCAATCCTACCTCTTGCACCATTTGAGAAGTGGGGAATTGACTTTGTCAGTCCAATCAAACTCGTGACTCAACATACTAAGTGTCGTTATATTCTTGTTGCGACGGATTATGCTACAAAGAACGTTGAAGCAAAAGCGACGAAACGAAACGATGCAAAAACTGGCATAGCATTCTTACTCGAATCTATAATCACAAGATATGGTTGTCCTCTCGAATTATAAGTGACTGTGGTACACATGTTTTTAAATGACACAATATGGCTGTTGACAACGTATCAAAAGCACTAAGATTTGATGTATACACCCTCACCTCTTCAAAGCATGAAGCTTTGATACCATGTGAAGTTTTTAGCATGTGTGAACTTCACCACACACCCTACAGGATCTTACTGAGGTGTTGTGATTGCACAAGATTGATAAGAGAACAGTATACTTGAAAAATCTATGACAAGAGCACAATGGCATACATCTAATGAAAAAATCTAACTTCTTACTATGAGAATTGAATGTTAGAAATAATTCTAAGTGCTCAGCATGGGAAAAATAGCCTACTTTTGGGTAGAGAGAGAAAATCAATGAAAGAAAACTCGGGTAGAGAGAGAATGAGTCCAAATTACCAAAATCTCATTATTCACAATATGCAAAACATGCCAAGCTTTTCCTACATGAGAGAGACTCGAATTCCTACATTGGAGTTGCATGGAAAGTCCACCTAACTGAACTAATTCACCTACTAGAGATCCACATGTGTAACTGCATGCATGGATGTTGCATGTACTACATGTCAACTAATAAAATTGCCTAGACATGTGTAGATCACAGAAACCACTTTGCATGTTGCATGCACTGATGATTGCATATGGCTTGCATGCATACAGTATGACATTGCATGCTATCTAAACTTTTGCATGTCATCAAAATTGAATCTACCTAACTCAAATCCGACCTCTACTAGAAGGTTATGTGTTCAATTCACATACCTTTTATGTAGAACATGAAATATAGTGGAAATAACCATGGACATGGCCCCAAACTCGAGATAGGAAGATAATATTTTAATAATCTTCACAATAACTCTGATTCATCAATTGAAATATTAAATTTTATATAGTCATTGGAAATTTCACTTATGGGCGATCCTCCAAGAAATAAATTTCTATACAAATTTTCTATGGCATGAGAATCATTCTCATCATAGAATAAAAATCCTTGTCGCACTAGGCATGTGGGAATCATGATTATATTTTTTTCAATCAATCAATTTTTTTTTAAAGGAACGTTCCCAACACGTCCAGTATTGGTCTAGTTCCCAGTACAATGACCCTACTTGCACAAACCACTACCACAAACAAACCTCACAATTTTCGGTGCTTCTTACCTTATCCAAAAAGACCTCGAGAGTCACTCATAAAATTGATACAAAAGAGGCCCCAATTTCCACAAGGCATTCAAACCTTCACAGACAATTTGGATCAAATGAGCTTTTGGTTGTACAAGTTAATGGTCATTTCAACAAAACCATTTAAAAACACTTCAAACAATAACCAATAATTTGAAAGGAGCTCATGCTCCTCCTGGTAGACGCACCACTGAAGGATTATAAAACAACCCCCAAATAGGCTACCAATCTAAGGAAATTCTAATGGAAGTCGGTCTATGTCACAATTACAGCTCAAGCTTCATTGGGTATGGAGTCAAAAATAAGGCGTTCATGACCACCGACACTTTCAATGGCAATCGGCAAGGCAAATTTCTAATGGCCTACCGACAATTTTCAGATAGCCTACGGAACTTTGAAATGGACAAGAACCATTTCACTATAGAAAGCCATGACTTTCAAAAAGCTAAATGGGCTATTAGGATTTCCTTCAATCAATAGGCTTGCACCTTGTTCGTTAGGGATTCTTAATAGCGAGGCAAGTATTTACAAAGTTCAATTATTGTTCAACAATTAAATAGCAATGTTGCTCTTCAATTAAGGTATCACAACTGTTATTATCGCCACACCAATCATCTGAATCAACTTAGAATTGGTCCAGACAATTATTAATGGGTTTTTTCGGATTTCCTTGTCCTTAAATCAATAATGCTAGGTAGGTAATAGACTTGCAGACCAACAGCAAGGAAAAACTAATCCTGAACAATAACGATGGGTATAAATTCCTTCCCAAACCAACAATGGGCAGACAAGAATTCAAAGCCCAGGCAGCGATCTAAGGAGCCAAAGATCAACGATGGACAAGCTTTGTAGTCGGCTCTGTACTTTAGTGATTGATAGGCCTTATAATTTTTCTCACAAATCAGCGACCTTTCAAACACATGATCTGCCCACAAACAGGGCTATCTTCCAACGAGTTTAGGGATACTTTCAGGCAACTTCTGGGGTTCGGAACTGACTGGCAGATCTGTATGCAGGCCTCAAGCAGCAGAAATGACAGCATGGGAGCCGCAGGGAAAGATAAGTACAAGGGCATGAAGCAGTTTCACGCAGACAGGAACAAGGATGGAATGCAGCCACAGACAGGGTCGTGGATAGGTAAAAAACGGTCAAACCCGAAGGCAGGGTTTGAAGTGCCACAGACAGCAAATAGATTATAGCGGATCCGTAAGCAGGAAAGGGAGTGAGGTTAGGCAGCAGATTTGCAGGTAGAGAGCCACAGGTAGGGCGCAAATCAGAAGCATTAGCAAAAACGCAGGTAGATTGGAAGGATAGATAGGGAAAAATGGGCCACAAATGAGGATACGCCGCAGGCAGAGATTTAGCCAAACCCGTAGGCAGAGGGCACGGCCCATAGAAGGTTGGACAGATAGGCTGTGAAATGGCCGCAGGTCAGGATTAGAGCGCTGATCAGTGATAAGGAAAGGGCACAAACAAACAAAGATGGAGCTATCTAATCTGGCCTCTTGTGTGCTACATTTCATAGCAACTCTATACTTGTGCTATTGCATTCCACCAGCGTTTATCTGGATACTGACTGGTAGGGAATGACCCACAGCAGACAGGTTGTGAAATAGCCTCAAATCCAGGGTTTGATCGCAGGTAGAAGAGTGGGAAGGGCGCAAACCCACGATCCATGGGGTTCTAAAAAAGTGTTAAACCAGTGAAGGAAAGTTGGTTATTGCTTCAAAACTGTTCAATAGTTTCTGCCTTGTTGCAAACTGGTAATAGGCAGGGCATTCAGGGCTTCTACGTGGGCTGTCTTCCAAGGGCATTCAACAACAGCCTTATAGACAAAGCAATGCATTCAATGCATTCACCATTGACGGAGAGGAAGGAAGCACCTCTATAGACAGATAGATCAGAAAGGTAACCAACAATGGAAAAGCTTTCATATGGGCTTAAAACAATGATTCGTAGTTCATTAATCTGTCTCATAGATCAATGGCCTTAAAGAAGCCCATTTTGACAAGAAACAAGACACTCTCAAGACAACAATCCTTGAGCAGGAACAGTCACAAGTGATTCACAAACTTTTTAGACTTAGAAACAAAATTAATCACAAATAGAATGACAAGAAAGTGATTCAAACAGCTATAAGACAGGGAGACAGAAATTTTCCAAGCCTTAGATTTTTCTAAGTAAGGTGGCAAAGCTTTCGACAATTCCACAATTTGCAACCACAAGATTAGAGGCTGCAAAAGCAAATGGCACCAAATCTGACTCAACAATCTGCAACCAAATGTTAGAGCTGATAGCAAAAGATAACACCAAATTTGATCCAATAAAAGAAATGGTGATAACACGGTGCTAGAGATCAAAGCAGTGAATCAATAGCAATGAAATATAAGCAGTTTTCAACAAAGACCAAACACAGAAGTTAGAGTGGAAGGCACCAGGCAAATCAGCCTCTTCTCCTTTCCTCCTCTTTTTCAAAGTGAGCAGTGAATAATGATGGACAACAAAATGAGAAAGGCTGAGAGTAGAGTAGTAGACATAGAAATGGGAGGCACCAAGCAAGGATCAAATAGCCTTGCTTCTTCTCCTTCCCTCTTGTCTTTCTCCACAAACTCTTTCTCTGCACCAAGTTTATCTCTCTCTCACTCAAAATGACAATGGCTGAATGCTACGTAGAGGCTGGCCCCTTCTAATGCTAGAGAGGGCTGAGGCCCAAAGAGGTGCACCTTTT
Organism: Diphasiastrum complanatum; assembly: GCA_029204225.1. Classification (NCBI taxonomy): domain Eukaryota; kingdom Viridiplantae; phylum Streptophyta; class Lycopodiopsida; order Lycopodiales; family Lycopodiaceae; genus Diphasiastrum; species Diphasiastrum complanatum. Next base: position 17,593,700 of record CM055099.1, read on the forward strand.
CGTGAATGGGCACCAACTAGGGGTTTCTGTAGTTGGGCCCAAACTTAAGGGTTGAGCCCTAAATTTGGTTTTAAATCACTAAAGTGGCCTACAGTGAATAAAGTTGCCATTTAATTGGTTTTTAAGACGAATTGGCACCTCTTAGCCCCGACAAACCCGAGAACTAGGGGCATAAGTCTCTTAAGAAAATATAAGTCCAGCATAAATTAATAAATAGACAGAGTTTCAATAAAAGTGCAACCGGCCATGATGGGCCATTTACGCATCAGTTTTAGGCAGTTCCGCATTGGCATAATAGCATGCAGCGATGATTTTTCGTCAAAAATAACTTGAAAAAAGGGTTTTTTTCCCCACAAACAATAGGTGTATCACAAGACTTTGATCTACCATTTGAAATCTTTCTAGAATAGAATTAGCATACTTCTCTTGACAAATGAAAGTAGATTGAGAAGATCTAATCACTTCTATTCCTAAAGTTTAATGCAAATGACCAAGATCATGCACCTCAAACTCCTTCTTGAGAGCACTCTTGATATCCTCCACATCTTGGTTGTCTCCACCACTCAAGATGACATCATCCACATAGATTAGCAAAATGGTAAAATCATTTCCAGCAAACCTCTAATAAAGTGAATGATCATACTCACTCATAACAAAGCCTTGAGAGAGTAAAAAAGTGTTAAGCTTAGCATACCAACTCCTTGGTGCTTGCTTAAGGCCATATAAGCTCTTTTGTAGAAGACACACATGATTTGGCTTTGTAGGTGAAATGTAGCTCTCGGGTTGCTCCATGTACACTTCCTCCTCAAGATCACCATTCAAAAAAACATTTGTGATATCCAATTGTCGTAGATCCCATGCATAAAGAGTAGCAAGAGAGATGATGACCTGAATGCTTACCATCTTTGCCACGGGTGCAAAGTTTTCATCATAGTCAATAACATGTTCTTGAGCATATCCTTTTGCCACCAAATTTGCCTTATGCTTATTGATAGATCCATCTGTGAGAAATTTCAACTAGTTTAACTGTCAAGATTGGTCATAGATTGATAAATTGTCAAATACACAATTGAGGCCAATTTTCATATTAGACTTAGAGTTTGACTTTTCAAAGTTATATTAGTCTTCTCTTATCTCATTCATGCTTATACATGGTTCTCTTTGGGTTCTACTATCCATTGGTGCACTATATTGGTGATATATTGTAATCTTGTGTGTAGAATGTTTATTTTATGTTATTTTTGGACCACATGTGTGAAATATAGTAGGGTACTATTTTTGTACGAAAAGAAAAATCATTTAATGTTTCAGTTTATGTTTAATCAAGATCTATTTCTCATTCATAGTGTAGATGTTGATTTTTTTACATTGGCAAGATTGGTGATTTGTTGTCTTTCTAACTAAAGATCATTTTATGTATTTGGATCTTATTCACATGGTATCAGAGCTTGTGTTTCAGGTTATGAAGGAATCAATCACATCTATCAATGATTTGGAAAAGGTATCAATGCTAGAGCATGCTAGATTGGATTCTATTCAGAAATCGAGTTTCTTGCATATTTAGATTGGATCTTTTGTAGATCAAAACTCAAATTAGGTTTATATACTTGATCAATTCTAATTTCACACTTCACTTGTTGGATTTGGCCAATTTTTTATGCATTAGAAAAGCTAAGTGTTGGCTACAAGATTGCATATCAAGTTTTAGGCAATTGCATAAGGAATTTGAAATAATCATTTTTTTGTGATTTTGGCAAAACCCTAATTTTGATTGGATCTCTAGATTGTGAGGTTACTGAACTTCATTTGAGTGTGTTTCAATATTAGGAAGTGGCAAGAGTCCTCAGATTGAGGATAGATCATAGGTTGATCAAGATTTCACTATTCTATGTGTTGATTTGCTAGATATAAGTGATAGAAGAGAATTGAGAGGTTCCATATCTCTGTGATTTCTTTTTGAAAACATTTGTTGTATTTCAAAAGAGTGCTTTGTGCATTGTAAAAGGCTGAAAGAGAAGGATCAGGTCATTACAACATGGCTACATCAAGTGGATACATGTTGGAAGGCAATGATAGGCTTACCTCAAGCAACTATTCATTGTGGAAAGTGAGGATGGAATCTATTATGCCCATGTTCTTTACAAAATCGAAAAAATTTCTGCAACGTGGATGGCCGGTCACTCCAATTGTATGTGGTTATTAGTTATGCTATGTCGTTTCGGACATGGTCATATCAAGTAGTTAATATATGAGGGCCCAAACCTATAATTGGACATAGGAGCACATGTATGGTGAATGACTGCCTTAATGCAAGAATAGGAGGTCAATAGCTCAATATAGGTTGCATGGGGATCCTAGGGAGAATATTCTCTCTCTCTTAGATAAAATATATCCTATGGAAACTAGCCCGTCTCCCTATTGTGAATTCAGTTTTTTGAGCCAATTTCTCCTCTCCTCTTTTGTGTTCTTCACTGTGGCTTGGGGGCGGATTGGTAAGGGTATTGACTAGACTCTCCATATTGGTTGGGTGGTTCATGCTCCACAGGTGTCCTTTTGGTTTGCATGTGACAGGATTCTTGAAGATCTTCACTTGGCGATCATTATAGAATCACTTCTTGAGATGAATGATGTTTTGGATATTGTTGTAGGTTTGGAGGAGATTCTAGCAACACAACAAGAATAAATGAGGTATGACAAGAGGGCCAAAAGAGCTCTATACATTATTAAGATGAATGTTACCAATGAACTTCTTAAGGAAGTTGGAAAGTGTACTTCATCAAGTGAGGGCTTGGGAAGCTTTGAAGAAGCTTTATGAATCCAAGTCTACTTCTAGAGTGTTGACTCTAAGAAGACAAATCTTTCAAAGTTTGCAAAATAATGAAGAAAGTCCAAATATATTTGTTTTGAGAGTGAAAGCTTTGAATGATGAGTGAGCTTGCATTGATGAGAGCATTAAGGAAGGAGAGCTCGTTCAAGTTATTCTTAATGGATTGTTGGATACTCATGCTAACATTATAAAAAGTAATTCTATTCAAAGATTGCCAATTTTGAAGGATCTCCAAAAGATCTTGATCAATGAAGAATATAGGCTTCAAGCAAGAGGTGAATCTTCATCTCAAGTTGGAGAGGAGGCTATGTTCATCAAGGGCAAAAGCAAAAGTAAGTGGTCTAAAGGGCAAGATCAAGGAGATGCTTTTTCAAATGGCAAAAAGAAAGATAAATCAAAGCTCAATTGCTTCTATTAAGACATCAAAGAACACTTTGAAAGTAAGTGCTACAAGAAGAAGAGAGATCAAGGAGACAAGCAAGGTAAACTTACTCATGATGAAGATGGTTTGGATGTTCAAAATGCAAATGATGATGCTTTTGTGATGTCTTCATGTATGCTTGCTAATGATGGAGATCTAGATCCATGGTGGATTGATAGTGGTGCAAGCTCACACATGATGTTTTAGAAAGAGTACTTCACTTATTTGTTGGCATATGAAGACGTCCTCATGGTACTTTCACGATCTCATCTGTCCTTTCACGTGTGGAGATCCGCCGTCGCCTTCGTGTCTTCTTGTGCCTTTGGCTTTGTCATTAGGTCACCTTGAGTCCATGAACCTTTTATCTTTGTGTTCATGTTCGTGTTTGTGTTTGTTTGACCATTGTCTTCATGTCATCGGTCCTCGAAGCTTTTCTGTTCACGACCATGCAGCTCCCTTGTTTCTCTTCTACCTTGAGCTCTAAATCTATCATAGCTTTGTGGCCAGAAACAATTTCTTTTTTCAGCTCCCTCTCAAAGCATGGTAGGTTTATAGCTCCCAGACTCTTCCTCAACCTATCGAACCAACCTTTGTCTAGGGCTTTGGTGTGCCATCATTTGCTTCGTGCCAATGAAGCTGGCCTTCAATTCCCTTATAGTGACACTTGATTGCAATGTGTTTCATCCTTGAGTGAAACATGGGATCTTTCGTCAGGTGAATTGTAGAACTATTGTCCATCTGCAGAATCACTCGCTCTGGGTTGGTTTCACCTAGTCCGTCATTGTCTCAGCCACGTGCAATGTATTTTGCTTCACAGGATGATTGAGCTATAATGGTTTGCTTCTTGCTGACTCAGAGAATTGTTGTGTTTGTTGCAATGGTGCACCTTTCTGAGACACTTTCATAGTCGTCCTTGAGAGATGCCCAGCTAGCATCACTGTAGGAGTTCATTTGGAAACCTGCATCACGAGAATAACACAATCCATAATCCTTCATCTGCTAAATGTACTGTAAGATTTGCTTTGAGATCTTCCAGTGTGCTAAGCCTGGATTCATGCTGAATTGACTCATTTTAAACATGGCATAAGCAATGTCGGGGCATATGTTGTCTGCTAGATGCATCAAAGATCCGATCAGCCTCCAGTAAGGCATGTGCTGCATCATCATGTTGCTTGCGCTGCTTGTCAAACTAACAATGCTACTACTATTGCTCGGTGGATTGTCTTTATTTGTGGTGACTTTCAAAGAATGATGCACATCTAAGCACTTTTTAGAAAGGAGTCCCTCAGAAAAAGGCTGATCCGTAACAACATCTGCATTGAGATCTATTTTATCTTCATTTTGAATTTCTAAGTTTCTTAGACATTTCGCATTGCCAAGTATTGACTTTCTGGACCCTTCATTGTAGGATGCACCTATAACATGAAGCTTTTGGCAATCCGTGGATTTTGTACCACGCTACACTACAAATTGGCTCTCTTTGAAACATCATGTATGCGCATCTTGACTTACATTATGTGTAGTTTGTAACATGTCATACACATATGTCATTCTGTTTTCAAAACTTTGGCCCCAAAATTGCTTTCGTGCATCATGAATCTTGTCACGACGCTTAAGTTGACAACATTGTTGCTTGCAACAATCTATGGATGCCACTTTTTGAATTGCTTCCAATGAGCACTTGGCTTCTCTCTTTTTCCCACTTGAACAGCTTGAAGTTTTTGCTTTTCTATGAATCATGTTATATGGCCTTTTTTTTCGTTGAGTAACGTTTCTCCGACCATTAGAAGGTAGCGTTTAACTCTTCACTACTATGCTCATCATCATTTAAGAAGTCGGATTTTGTTATTTCTGAAACCCTCAATCTTGATCCATTCATTAAAGTGACTTGATCAATTGGCCATTTTAGCAAGTCTGACTTCTCATTCATTGTGCTAATATTAGCATGCCCATACCATTTCGTTATAGTAATTCCCACGTGGTCGTCACCAAGTCCTTCAAAGTGAATTGCCTCATACGAGAATACAAGCAAAATGTACCCTTCCCCTAGGGCAATTTCACAACCTGCATTGAAAACTTTTACCTTCTTGTCAATCCAATCTTGACGTGTAAGTCTTTTTGCCTCGTTTTGAATCAATGCTTCTTCAATGATCTCCTCACTTGGATCTTCAATAGCATCATCATCCACGTTGGCATTTGTTTGTACTCTCATTGAATTGTTCAATGTGTCATTATCTTTGACTTTCACATCTGAATATGCCAAATCACAAAACTGCCAATTGCTTCATCCAGAGCATCGACATCCATTGTAGGAACATGCAAGAACTTTCCTTTCTGAGTGGCTGCATGAACAATGATTGAGCATCTTCTGATACCAATCTGTTTTCCATGACAAGTTGCATTTGGATCTAATGAAAATATCTCACCAAGTCCACATTCTTTCGTGTTTATTGTAAGCACCACTAACGTTCCCACTTTTAGGTTATACACAACACTGTAAAGTAAAGACATCTTCTTATTAGAAATTTTCATTATATAACAGTTTGAGCATGCCAGCATCTATCACTAAATTTTCATAGTTGAAGATTCATTTACAACTACAACATTCATGATCTAGATTCGCAAAGATAATTTTTTTATGGGGCAAGATAGTGAAATTTTTCAATAGTAGAACTCAGTCTGTCATATTTATTGTAAGCACCACTAATATTTCCATTTCCAAATTATATTCAACTTTTTGTACAAGCATAGATGTTCTCTTAGAACAAATTTCTATAGTACATTAGTTGAGCATGTCATCATCTAGCACTAAAATTTCATAACTGAAGATTTATTTACTGTTTTTGATGAACTAGGTTCGCCAAAATATCATTTTTATTGGACCATGATAGTGTTATTCTTTAGTCGGAACGTCAAACAAAAGGTGGCCACAGGTTCATCTGTCTGATACAAACCCATGGGACCCTTTGCTGCTCAGTCCCAACTTCGTTTGTCAAAAATGATGCTATCAGGGCATAGGAAATGGACTAGCCTTCGACCTTCACAATTACTGGTCCAATCTTTCTAAACAAATAGGATTTTTTCAAGCGTTTGTTTGGCCAGTGGGAAACATCGAGGTGAACTTGCATAAGCAACCCAGGACTTGAATGGTTATGCACAAACTAAAAGTGGCTATGCAAAGTTTAGACTCAAGAAGGGCTTTTGAAAAACTAGTTAGACCAAGAATTGGTCGAAATCAATTGATACATGCCAGAATGTTAAACAGAAGGTGGCCACAGATTTGTGTGTCTAATACGAACCCAAGGGATTCTTTGCTACTCAATCTGGCTTCGTTTGTCCATAAACACCCTTCGAACCTACACGTTTTTGGATGTATCGTTTATGCGTAGATACCACAAAATATCAAGAAGAAGCTCGACAGTATTAGGAAGAAGCTCCATAGTATCAAATCCATTTTTATTAGCTACACTACATCAGATAAAGTTTATAAGTTGTATGATTCCGTCGAGTCAAAGATATTCACCAATCGGGACATCGTCTTCTTTGATGATCAATTTATTGACCTCAAACGCAAAGGCAAAGCTCATATAGTCAAACTATCGGATATTCCCAAACTATCAAACATTATTGTTCCCAAGTCAGCCAATCCTATTGAAGGTCCTAGCTCATTTATTTCATAAGAATATCTTATCAATATTGAATCCGAAGAAGATGATGTCGTAGCTCAGCAACTACAACATAATGAAAGTAAGCAACTTTGCCACATCCCCCAGAAGATCGACAAGAGAACACAGACTACTTATAAGGTATATCGATGAATCTATTGCCTACCTTGTTCAAGAGCTGACTACTATCAAAGAGGCACTTAGTTAGCCTGATTTCAATCTTTGGAAAGAAGCTATGGATAGAGAGTATTCATCTCCAGACTTGGACTATTGTCAAATTGTCTGACAGTAAAAATGTAGCTGATTGCAAATGGATTTTCAAATCAAATACAACTAGATGGAAGTATTGAATGAAGAAAATCTCGGCTTGTCACGAGAGGATTTTCATAGATAAACCATGCTTTAGTAGATTTCTTTAAGCCATAAAGTGCCCTGTGGAATTTATATACATGATTCTTTTTGCCTTCAATATGATAACCTTCGGGTTGCATCATGCAAATATCTTCTTCGATGACTCCATTGAGATATTCTATCTATACATCCATTTGATTTATCTTTAGATCGACTGTAGCATCAAATGACAATAGAAGTCTGATTGAAGAATGTTTAACTACTGGACTAAAAGTCTCAGTGTAGTCGACATTATATCAACACTATCCTAAGCACAAAGGAGCTTGCACCTGGCCTTACAAAGACATTCTCAAAGTGTGGAAAGAGTTGTGATGCTTGTAGCCTCTCAAAGGCTCACAAACTACCATTTGCTAATTCTTCCACCTAGATCTTCTAAGTCATTAGAACTCATTCATAGTGATGTGCACTCTTTTTCTAAAGAATATAATGGAGGTGTATCAATGTATGTATCTTTTATTGATGATTACTCTAGATACACTTGAATTGAACTTTTGGATTCCGCAGTGAAGTGTTTGAGTTTTTGTAAGTTTCAAAACTCTAGTTGAAAATCAACTTGATGCTAAAGTAAAAGTATTGAGGAGTGATAATGGTGGAGAGTACATCTCCACTAGAATGATAGAGTTTTGTAAATCCAATGGTATTAAAAGAGAGCTTACATGTACATGTAGTCCTCAACAAAATGGTATAGTCGAGAGAAAGAATAGAACTCTTTGTGAGTGTGCAAAATCTTTAAGGCTAGATTCTTCTCTACCTAAGTCATTATGGGGAGAGGCCATTATTTGTGCAAATTACTTATGTACTAGATTAGCATGTAAGCCCACTGGAGACCTAACACCTTATGAGACTCTATTTGGTAAGAAGCCAAATCAAAAAGATCAGAATCTTTGGATCTATTTGTTATGTTTTTCAATCATAAGATACAAGAAAGAAGGATGATCCTACATCCATAAAAGGAGTCTTTGTTGGCTATTGTGAAAGTAGCAAGGGATATAGAGTCTATAATCCTATCACTGAAAGGATTTTAGTGAGTAGAGTTGTTTACATTTGATGAAGGTAACTACTACAAGATGAATGAAAGTGCTACTAATCCCTCTTATGTCAAGGATCTTGCAAGATTTAAGGAGGAGCCTTCATATGATCAAGATCTTGAGAATCCACCTCAAGACCCGAGAGCTCCAAGAAGATACTACACCTGTGAGTAGATCTAGCCATCGCATAAACTAGAAATACTTCCAACATTGGTGTCATTGCCTCAAAATTTGTGAACCTCATTAAGAAATCGTGGACACTGAGCACGAATTTTGAGTAGAGTTGCGAATTTTTGACCAACAAGTCTATATATAGACCTCTCCTCTCCTCCCCTTGAATTCATTCTAGATTCCTGCTCTCGAGTTCATGCTGAAATTTTTAAACTTGCTATAACAATCTGGAATCACTGCCTCCATGGCCTCTTGAGACTCCTCGCTCTCTCTTTATCGTCGTAAGACCCCTAAGCCTTATTTAGGGGACATTTTTATGATCTCTATCAAGAATTATACCGAGCAAGTTCTCCTGGCCAAAGATATTCTAACAAACCTTGGTTTTGATCTCACACACTTTCTTGACCAGTAGAGTGCGAGCCTGATCTGAACTGCCCTACTCAACATATTTGGATGAGTTCCACATGTTCAAAATTACATCCATAGGTGGCAGTTCTACCATCATCAACATCTCTCCCGAGCATATCCAGAGTATTGGATTTTCTAATCTGGGAGAGATGATCTATGGCAAGGGCACGAGTTATGATGCCAAATATTTCATCAAGTTTCTGATAGAGGATAGCAAAACTATTGCCCAAACCAACGACGAGATCGCTATTCATCTCCTTACCAATCCCCATCTCAAGGCAGCATCAGAGATCCTCGTTGCCATGATCGAGGTTCATACAGTCAAAATGGATCGTATCCCACCGAGCGATCTTTTTCCCTTGATGCTGACCATGGATGATCCCACTCAAAACTACAAGTGGGCAGAAAATGTATCGTAGAAGTTATGCGGGGCTTTAAAATCTAGGAAACCAACCACCAAATGTGGATATCTCCTCCACATGTTGGTCACCAACAAGTTGGGACATCGAGCTCGCTGCTATCAAAGAGCTCGAAGACGTCTATCCAAACACCAGAAAGCATGCCACCCCACAAATATCAGCTGAGTCTGTCTCACCCACACCACCAACAAAGAAGCAAAAGGGCAAGGCACTCAGTACGGATGCAGCCATCTCCCCTGATATCCTATCCAGCAATATAGGAGTAGAATATGTTGAATCCGGCGGGAGCTTGAAAACCTCTCAAGTCCCAAAGGAGGTCCTAGCGCAACAAGAGGCCTTACTTCAACAAGCCCAACAACGCTGACAAGCAGTAGCAGCAGTAGTAGGTAGTTCACTCGATGTAGCGCTTCCGGTTCTGGTTCCGTGGCATGGTTCTATCCACTCAGCCATCTTCCACAACTCTAGTTTCCTTACCTGTTATCACCACTGCTCTTCCACCACCACCCCCACCATTTATGACTACCTCCACACCCTCATTCACTCTCAACACATGCTTTAATTCCACAATTCCACCAAAGCCCTCACCTGTATATTTTTCCACCCTACTTGAGTTTGCGGTCAATGTAGATGACTTTGCATTACAACTACTTACACACCCCACATCCACTACCATCACCACTAACCCCCTCCACACGTCTCCGACACGCATTCAATCCTCTCCTATTATACCACAATCACCTCCTCTCATCCGACAATCACCTCCTCACACTCCAACCTCTCCCCTCATTCTAGATTTTTTGTCATTCAACCCCATGCCATATCCTAATTACACACGCACACTCCCCGACATTGGCCCTTGGGAGCAGTTATCCCTCGTAGCCCAAAAAGCGGTCTAATTGGTGAATGAGCTCCAATATAATTTATTCGGCACAATTTGATGATGGCGCTATGGCAGATCTTCAAAAGGAAAAAACAAGGTTGGAGACAGAAAACAAGCAACAATAGCTACAGATCCAAAATCTCACCACTTATAATCAACAACAACAACAAATGTTGGCGTCCACCTCTAGAACCAGCTCCAACTGAAGGTATTCAACATGTAGACTGCCAATGATAACATTATAGTAGGCTGTAGCAAAGGCACAAGTTGCACGTTTGGCTATGAAGGAACAGTTCAAATTGGTGGATTTCAATGACTTTGCACCACCAACTATTCCCGAGGGAACTCCAATTTCAGTGGTGGCCTATCAAACGTTGGCCCAAAAGTTGAAAGCCATGATGGAGCAGCACACTAAACTGCAACAACCATACACTACTTCTTTTGAGGCCTTGAACAACACATTGCCATCCTGGAAGAATGGTCATCAACGCCGTCTGTGGATTTGATTGTGGAGATGGAGCAGGATTCAAGCAGCCTCCACCTGCTACTCAAGGCTCATCATTTCAAGCCCAACCCCTGGGGCAAGGAGCTCAAGCGCCAACCAATCCACAAGGCTCTGGTGGTACCGGCTCCCAACACTATCTTTTTCCTTCCTCCATTCTAAATCCATTGACACCACTAACCTCCCATTTATTCAATGCCAATTTTTTTTTGAATCATAAAGAATTGCTGAAGCTAACCCTTCCCCTTCTCTCTCCGCCGAACCTAATCCACAAATTCAGCATGCCATTGCCTCTGAAGACCCAACCATCCGGCACAGAATCATGTCCAAAGAACCGAACAAGGAGTTGCGTGCATCTCAAGAATTTGCCAAACAATATCCAACCACAAAGGAACGCGGTGGCCACATATTGCCAGATCTGGACCAGTGTAAAACCCATAAAGAAGTAGTCACACTCCTGGATCCACAACCACTCTAGCGCCATCAGCTCTTCCTACAGAGCAAGACCTCCATGGCATGGTATCTCGAAGCATCCTCCTACATGCATACAAATCCCTATTATTATCCGGTAGTGAGGCGAGAACCATTTCCTGCCACCAAGGCAAAAAATCGGATATTTTGGCCCAAGCTCACAGGTGTCGATATCGGCAACTTAGCCGAAGACATGCTCACCAACTGCTGTGTGTTCTACCATAAGCACCATGGCAACCCGGATTGCGACGTCAAATATTTTGCGGACAATTGCAGCCTGGTAGCATTTCTGACAGAATTGAAGGATTTTTGGGATCGAGGGCTTTCCCCAATAGCCATTGATATCAATAAACCACTGCGCACGCAAGAAGACCACATCAACATAGCAAGGCTTTATTATCGTGCCACCCTTACTTCGGCCCTGCAAGTTGATATGGTGGACCTATGGAAAACCCACAATTTTCTACAGGGTATGCTCCATTACTACAAAGCCATGCCCTTCCTAAAAAAATTACGGTGGCAAATGATGGAGGGCATCAGCAACAAAATTTACCAATCCCCGATAGCAACAATCTCGCCTCCAAGAAGCTCAAAAAATCCAGGATGAAAAAACTTCGATTGTTGTGGGATCACCAATCCAATAAGGAGGGGGATAATGTTAGCAACTATGCTAACACAGAGAAAAATAAAAAGAAAAAAATAAAACTTCGTGGCATGTGTTTTGTAAGCCCACGTATGAGTATCTGTCAATAAACTTCCACCATGGCATGTGTTTTGTAAGTCCATGAGTAGAAGTTTAAGATAATAAAATAGATTAAACTTAGATTTAGAACTTAGACTTGGGAAACTTAAGCTCGGAAATATTTGTCTTAAGTTTTCCTAAGTTAGAAACTTTGAAGTTCTAAATCCTAAGTTAGAAGTTCTAGAATGGCTAGAAATAAGTTAGTCCCATAAGTTAGTGGATACTTATGGAAGACCCTCCTTACCATAAAAGGAGAGGTATTTGCCATGTAAACAATACTTTTGAGATTATGCTAATTGCTCTCTCTTGAGATTATCTTGCTATTTCACTTGTGTTCCCTTTGGAAAGGTGCATAGCTTAAGGGAAGGTGCTCGGGTCTCCTCTTGCCTCCTTTTCATCGGTTTCTATATTGTGGCATGTTCTTATTTGCTATTTGTTTAGTTAGCCACAATATATTAAATTAGAAGTAGTTTAATCTTCTTGCTAGTTGGGTGTTGAATTAGAAGTAGTTTCTTCTAGCCATTGCATAACTTGCATGTCATGCCATCAATGACCTATTGTCCATGCATGTCATATTTAGAGCTTGCATGTCAGATTTGAGGCTTGCATGTCATAGCATCAATGATCTACTGTCTATGCATGTCAGATCTAGAGCTTGTATGTCAGATTTAGAGCTTGCAAGTCAGATTTGAAGCTTGCATGTCACACCACGCATTGCCAAATGACCATGCATGTCACTTCATGACTGTTGCATGTCAAGAATCTATGAACCCTTATGATTGCATTTCAAGAATCTATGAACCCTTATGATTGCATGTCAAGAATCTAAGATCCATTTGGATTGCATGACAAGAATCTAAGATCCAACATGATTGCATGTCAGAAAGATTGAGACTAATGAAGAGATTTCTATGCTTTTGTTAAGCTAGATATGGAATTAAGATCATTGAATATGAATGAAGACTATGTTAAGTTGATGTCCTACATCTGAGACCCTATTGGAATCCATTGTATATGTAATTGGCATTGGCCAATTGGATTTGCATAGTGATAAGAAAAGAATCCTTGGGGGGGGTCCCCATCTTGACCCCTCAGTGCTTCCGCTATAGTGTGAATGAATCTATGTGATGTAATGTTTTTTGAGCTTTGATTTAAAATCTTAGTTGATTTTCATTAAGTTGATTCGAGACTAGCTTCATGTGAATGATAAGCCAATTAGTTCTTTTGGCCTTTAAGATCTTAGGACAGGCCTTCACCCTCGAGTTCACATATCTATCTGTTACATCTCTCCTGCTTCAATCGCTCATTTACATGTATGTATAGCAACTGAAAGATCTAACATTATTTTATTTTACATTTACAAGATCACTTAACAGCTAATTAATTGACTAATAGGAACAATCGTTATTGGAGCGTGAAGACATAGACAGTCTGTACTTGAAATCCAGTGTATTTCTATAGAGAGTCACTTGTGTAGAATTCAGTGTAAAACTGTAGTGTTGGGATTTTTTTTCACAAGTGTCGCCTGTCAAAAACTACATGGAAAAATGTAGTGTGGCTTTTTGCCCTAATTGTCGCCTATAAAAAATGAGAGAAAAAATGCAGTGTCGCATTTATCGCATTTATCACAGAAAGTGTCGCTTTTTTGGAAGTGTCTAAATGGCCCAAAAGCAACTTACAGAAGTGTCGCTAAACACTTGGTTGCTCAAGAAGATAAAATTTGACGTCAGTGTCAGGTGTCGGGTTTTTCGCATGTTGAAAAACCTGAGTAAATATGCAGACTGTAGCGACTAATAGTTCAAATATGCATGCTGTTGAAAAATAGTTCATTTTCTACAGGTTTCATTTGAGAGAGTAAAAATCAGAGAAGGAATAAGGGTTGTTGGGATGAGTATGTGTCACATTAAATTTCAACAATCCCTCTTAAGCTAAGTGCAACGAATCTGAACTACAATTGAGATTTATCATAGCTACTAAAGTAGAATGTTTATCTCTAGACAAAGGCTTTGTCAAAAGATCAGCCAACATACTGTCTATATGACAGTAACTTAGTACAACATCTTTACTCTGAACTTTCTCTCTAAGGAAAAGAAATTGAACTTCTATATGCTTAATTCTATTATGAGTTCGTGGATTCAGAGATAGAGTTATGCAGCTCTGATTGTCGCACTGGAGTATTGTTGGACCGATCTGTGGGAATTGTAGATCTTGTAGCAGCCTCCTTAGCCATATTATCTCCTTCACTAATGATGTAGCTGCAGCATATTCAGATTATGTAGAGGACAACGAAATGCATCTTTGTTTACTGTTGTTCCATGAAATGGATCCTCTCGCAAGGAAACAAATATAACCTGATGTGGATTTTTTGGTGTCCAGGTCTCCTACCCAATCAAAATCTGAATAGGTGGTCAACGTGAGTGCAACTTCTGTATTACCATTGTAGCTCAAAGCATAGTCACTACAATTTTGGCACCGTTGCCGGGGAGCTACGCCAACTTTTCAGTTTGCAGCATGTTTGTTGGATGGTTAGCTTGCATTAGACATCCTATCATGGCATGAATAGTGTTAGATCTGCATTTAGGATTAGGTTTGGAAGTGATTTTGCTTGATTTGAGTGGATTTTCTTGTTTGAAATCTAATTTGATTGTAGAACAGGGAAAGCTATCCAGATCACTAATCTTAAGACCCATTTGGATCTGAGATATCAGAAAAAACAACAAAAATTGGTCAAATCTGCAAGACTTTGGTCAAAAATATGTCAAAATTGTCATCAGAATTGACTTCTTTTTACCCTCTTTCAGAAAACCTTCGCCGAGTTGCAGACACCTTCAATTTTGATCACAAAATCTTCAGTTTGAAGGGCGAACAATCCTTGGCAGCATATTTTCAGAAACATCAGAAAAACCGTCAAAAATCACAAAAAAAATCATCAAAATCCTAAAAATCAAATCTGAGTGCGAACCTGAGCTGATTAACAAAAATGTCATGATTATGTGGTTTTTGTCAGGTTTACCTAAACGAATTAGACGTGAGCTGAAATGCCATAATGAGTATGCACTATTGCAAAATGCTATGGACGATGCAATTCGTGAGGAGGATGAAGATTCAGATAATGAGCCGAATATCAGTATGTTGCCTTATACAGCACGACAGACTACTACGACATCCACCACTATTGCATCAACAAATGCCAACCCTAATGCATAAATGATGCTCAATGAGTTCGAGAAACTCGGGAAGAACTAGCAGACCATTCTGTCATGACTGTGGTTATGGGCATTGCTATAAATACTGTCCAGCAAGACTGAAGCCATCACCAGCTACAGCACCTATAAATTTGATAACAATCAAGCAAAGACTAGTAGCTCAAAAAAAAATCAAGTGGACCCTTGATGATGGTCACCAGAGCACAGAAGCAAAAAGAACCAGTAGTGGATCCAGTACCTACTGATTCTATACGATTAACCGATATACCAACAACATATGGAGTCTATCCAAATTTTCATGCAGAAAAAAGAAGATATCAAGATATGAGGAAGTGGATTTAACATCTACAAGAAGAAGAGGAGCTTGAAGCTGCTAAAGCAACAGTCGAAGTTCGTTCTTCACCATTGCAGCCTCCAAGAAATTCACGTATTTGCATCATCATGAAGAACCTTTCAAGATGACTGAACCAAAAGTGCCGCAAACAGAACTGCTCATGAATATTTTGTCTAGTAAGATTAATATTTCATTGGGAGAGTTCTTGAAGTTGGTGCCAAAAGTTAGTTCAAGTAGAACCAGAAGTCTATTAGGAGCCACTTTTTTGTGCTGGATTTGAAGAATCTAATGAAGTACTCCATGTTGGAGCTGCTTGGGAAAGTGAACAAAAAAATATCACCCTACCGATATAGCATAGACAATTTCCTAAGGAAGCAACTACGATAGACGGCAGTTCAGGAGTAAACCTGATTTCCACAAGGCTATGTCCAAAATGGGGCCATACAAAGATCAAGCCTGCGACTTTTGCCATTAAACTAGCTGATCAAATGAAAGTTCGTCTGCGAGGAATGGTTGAGGATATATCTGTCAAAATTGCGGGAGTACAGTTCGTCATTACTTTCATAGTAATGGACTTACCTGAAGCACCAAATGTCTACCGAGTTCTATTGGGACGTCCATGGTTACGAGTTGTGCAAGTAATTCATAACTGGGGGACCGGAAAAATCACTTTTGAAAATCGTGAACGTGCAGTCAAAGTTGATCCTACAACTTGGACTATCAAACTAGTGGTCCAAAAAGAGGATGACGATTCGTCAACAACGGATCACACTTGTGACCGACCGGAGAAAAATTTGGGAATTCATTACGATTCTCAAACGGATACTGTTAATTGGAATGAAGCTCTTGCAACGATTGATTGTATAGCAGGAGATATGTGTCAACAAGATAATCAATCACATTTGAGCAAGATTTCCTTATTAGATCGAAGTTTGGATACACCAATCACGTTTCACTGAATGTGCTAAATGTAGCCTGGATATCAATGGAACCTATACCAGATCCGATTGAAGATGGAACCTATACCAGATCCAATTAAAGATGACCTCATACCTGTGAGTCACGCCTTGACTTATGATGACAATGCAGAACTTACGAATAAGCAGATTCTAAATCATATAGATTCGACCAGATTTGGAGTGTGTAATATTCCCAATGAACCGACAATAAAACAGTCCAAAGTAGCTATATTGAAGGAAGACAGGATCACAGGGTCAATGACGAAGAAACAAGCCAAGCAACATTATAATATAGTTCTGAAGATTGATTCAAAGAATGTGCCACCCTTACCTGGATAAAGGAAAAGGAAAAGTTGAGGATGATTATACAAGTCAGAATTCTAGCAAGACATCATCGTCTCAGAAGTCATCACTTCCACGATCAATTCCTGCTAAGAAGGCTAAGCGAAGATCCAAGACAAGTCCTTTCAACAAGGAACAAGCAGATGTAGTCGGGTGTGATTTTTTGGCGAGCATTTGTCGACGAGCACAGGTTGGCGAGCAACTTTTGGCGAGCATTCTTGAGAGAACTTGTACCATGACGAGTGACAAAATTTCTAGAATTCACACGTGTGGGGAAGATCCACAAGTATGATAGATCTAATTAAGCTTTATGATTAGCACAATAACCTGATTCTAGATCGATTAGCAAGATCTAGTATAGAAGTTATGGCTTAACAACAATCTAGCATGCTAAGCATCAGAATATGATAGTAATGAATCATAAATGAGCAAAAGTACAAGATATCAGTGTATTAGCATTAGCCTCAACACGAGCTAGAGAGAGAAAGATAGAGAGATAACAAGCAAAATTTGTGTGGATCCAAAATGGCATGAGATAGCTACAAAGCTTTGGTTCTTCATCAAAAAGTATGAGGAGAACTACACATATTTATGGAGTTTGAGGTAGCTCGAGGTAGAACCACATCCATCCATCATTTAATGACATCTAAAGTGAAAACTAGAGTCTATGTGACATTTGTCACTTCTCATGCATGAATCTCTACCAACTTTTTCCAAGTGTCCTAGTTCTAACTAGAAATGTACAAATCATCATGCATGTGTCCATTACACTTTGTGCATGCCTTGCATGTCACTATGGATCACTTATAATTAATGCATGTGAATTGCCACGAGTTTCTACTAGCATAATTTTGCTAATTCTATGTCTACAATCTATATGCAAGTTGTACTCATCATTCTAGATATGACATATCCATGTAGCTCAAGTTCTATCTAGGCCAAACTTGGCATTTTGCATTTATGAACAACATACTTGCATGGTACAATATTTGTAGCAAGCCTAAAGTCAAGATGGATTATTTTTCCATTTCAACAACGAGCACTTTTCGGATTTTCCTAACAATACTATTGTTTGGGTTTAGAAATAAAGGTGTGGCATTCAGTTTGTTGTCCATTATCATCGTATGTGCTACTTTTTCCTGTCCTATATAAATCTCTCAGATTCCTATATAAATCTCTCAGTTTAATGAGATACACTATTTTGTAACCATTATATTGTCTAGAAAACAACATTTCTTGAACAAATTTCGTGTTTGTCTATTTTGGCCAAATAGGAATTTGGATTGTCTTATCTGTTCAGCTGTGGGGTATGATCTCCCTCGATTTGACAAGGTCTTTTTGAGCACATGGATGAAATAGTCGTAGTTAACATCATGTGTGAGAGATTACACCCCAAATCCATTATATATTACATTATGTAATTTTTCAAAAAAAATTGTACATAGTCTGATAAAAAAGTTTGCACAACTACCCTCATCATGTGACTTCAGATTCTGACAATTTTTAGTTTTCTAGATATGACAACAATAATATCAAGGCACATATGATTTTGAAATTTGAAACTTCAAAATGATCAATAAATGACTCTTTGCTTTGAACAGACTCAATAGAGATGCTTTCAAATTTTTTAGAGATTTATCACTACAAAATCATATATTTCAAAAGGTGTAGAGTTTCTGACATATTGAAATGACATGCTAGGTGTTTTTGGGTTTTGGAGACATTTACCTTTAGAGAATATTCAGTGACCAAGTGTAGCTTGAGAATTGGACATGCTGGGATGACATGTTAGGTCTGTTTGGATTTTGTGGGATCATATCCCAAACTTTGAATCTTTATATGATATTGTTTCCTATTTCAATAACTTTGAGAACGATCATTCTATGGTAGTCGTGACCACCTCAAACAATGACATACGGACAAAATTGCTTGCGTTTTATATTTATTACCAATTGTGGAGTGTTGGTTTGTAACCAGGTGGCCTATGATGATCCAAAGAATGACATGGTTGATTATTAAAACCATAAACAAAGTGACTTAGAAACAAAGTGATTCAAAACAAAGTGAGTTACCTAATCCATTGATGTTTGTTTGTAGATTGTCATTATATAGGATGATATGACAAGTGTGCTGGGCATTTTTTAGCAATAGGACATGATATTGGCATTCTATCCTTGAAGCCTTTTGGCTTGCTAGGACGGGTTCTACTCTAAGGTTGTTCAAAATTTTCTTGTATCATCCCCAGCTAGTTAAGTGTAAAATAAAAGTTGCTAATTATAAGATAACTAAGGAATATAAAATTTCTTGATGGCTAGACTGGACATGATTCAGATGTTGCTGATGTTGCTAAGAAAATGATCAAATGTGAAACAACACATAACAATCAACATCGCACTACCCTACTGTTAGAAACTGGAAAGTAAAAGAAAATTACCGGAGTGCTGTCTTCCAAGACCTCTAGGAATGTTGTGTAAATAGCCTTGTCATTCTCTACACAGATACAATGGCGGTTCATTGCAGCTATTGCCCTGGGGAAATTGCCAGTACCCACAAAAAGGTCAATGATGACATCCTCCCGCTCTGTCAGCATCTCCAGCATAAACCTATACGAGCAATATCGATCGCAAAGAAGGTGTCATGACAAAACAAAAAGCACATGAAAAGCTTTGTTTGATGGAAAAAAGATGATACTAATAAATGCTATTTTCGTAAACAGGACATCTTAAGGCACCTGTAGAATTTAGGAGATCTCTATGCTATTCCACGACAATTTTCGTCTCCCAACTGAGTCCATTCCATCTGGGGTTCAGTTAGCCAATTGCACGATGGACTTGGATGAAGGCTCTTGTATTTCTTTGATGTTGATAGTCGTTCCAATGTAGGGATGAGATGGGATGGCCTGCACAATGGTATAGACCCATGAGAAGGATGTCAGCCTACATTTTTGACTCCTAGTTAGTACATCCATACCAAAGCAATTGATATTACTACACAAACACATGATGAAGTGACCAATAGAAAATTACAAACCTTTTCTCTTTGCTTTGTCATAATATGTCCATTTTCAAGAATGACTGTCAGACACCTATGTAGACTAAATCCCTCTGCTGAAGCATGTACGCCAATGGATGGAAAACATTCCGGGATGCATGTGACTACATACCTTCCCTGGTCAGCAACGTACTTGCCTGCAATCATCGATGCTGACCTAGCCAAGTCATCACTAAATATATTCCAAGGGGGCACTGAATACTCATCCACTATGCCATAGACGCAAAGCTGTCGCAGAAGCAAGACTGTTTGGTCTTCATCTTCGTCTTCTTAGTCACGAATGATTTTGTGTCTTTAAATTTTTCTTTTGCGTGGAAGCTTTTACAGGAACCTAGACACTCAACTACACATCACAGAACACATTTTATTCTAGAAATCAAGACACACAACACAAGACAAGGAGATGCACGAGCATAGAGCGACTGTATTATCAGTATAATTTTAGAGTGAGATCGTCAGTGTCTCACTCGTTGATGGAGTGACACTCTACTCTTTCGCTGTGTTCTGCTCGTTGGCAAACTTTCATGCACAACTCTAGTATTTTTATCTTTCTGCTCTACTTGCTACATCTCTCTCTGTCTCTTAAAGATCTATCTATTCAGATTATGTTATTTATGATCCAGAGAGGATCATTTATACCTCCATAGTGTGGAGTTTACAAGATAGCTAAACATAGAATCACAAGACTAGTTAACGCTAATCAACTAGTTAGTTAGTCTCTGTCGTTGCCACTCATTTTAGCTAGGTGTGAAGTCTATGACTCCAAGCCCATTGAGCTGCCAGTTGGCAGCGTGAAAGATTCTTCTTTGTTTGTTTTGTAATCTACCGTTTGCTTTCGTTCTTTTTGTTTCTTTTGTAGTTTTTTGTTTTTGCGTCCCTTTGCGGTTTGTAATCCTGGAGGTGTGTTTATGATTCACTAACAATTCACGAATCGTTTGTGCTTCGAGCCAAGGGACGTTGACTATCGCGAATCGTTCTCGTTTGACCTTCGTTTCTTTTTCGTGCTGTGACAAAGTTGCAGGAGTTCACCATTTTTGACACTCCCTCTTAAACCTTGCAGCTTTGTACGTTTAATCCAATTGTCTTTCTTTGCTTGTCAAAGAGTGGCTTCTCGAGTGGTTTTGTAAGCAGATCTGCAATCATATTTTTTGATTTTATATACTGGACCTGG
The DNA here is from genome assembly GCA_029204225.1 of Diphasiastrum complanatum. Classification (NCBI taxonomy): domain Eukaryota; kingdom Viridiplantae; phylum Streptophyta; class Lycopodiopsida; order Lycopodiales; family Lycopodiaceae; genus Diphasiastrum; species Diphasiastrum complanatum. The sequence continues at coordinate 17,614,708 of CM055099.1, forward strand.
AGCTCTCCTTTCAAGATCAAATCTCAAATGTGATGGTACTTCAGAGGTATGTGCTTTGTCTTTGAATGGAAGACAAGATCCTGGGACAGATAGATGGCACTCTGAGAGTCCATCATCATTGTGCTTGGCCCTTCTTGTGGTATCCTGATTGCCTCCAGCATCATCTGTAGCCACACTATCTCATTCACGACCTTTGAAGCTGCGACATATTCAGCTTCGCAAGAGGATTGAGCCACCAAGGTTTGCTTTTTGCATATCTAACTGATTGCAGCTCCGCACGCTATTGTACATCCTCCAGTAATGGACTTGCTATCATCATTGCAATTCGCCCAGCTTGCATCACTGTAGTGGTGCATCTCGAATCCTTTTTCTTCGTTTTCAGCTCTGTAGGTTAATCCCACATTCTGGGTACCTTTCAGATACTGCAGGATTTGTTTGGCCATTTGCCAATGCGCCAGGCCAGGATTGGAAGAGAATTGGCTTAACGCATAAACAGAGAAAGCCAGATCAGGTATGGTACAAATTGTCAAGTACATCAGACTACCGATTAGATTTTGGTAGGGTGCTATACCTGCCATCTTCTATTTTTCCTCTTCCATTTTTGGGCATTCCTACTTCGTTAGCTTGGCTCCAGCTATCATTGGTATGGCTTTTTCTTTGTAGTCCATCATGTGGTATTGCTTTAGCACTTTTCTGGCATATTCTGATTGACTCAAGTGCATTTTGCCCTTTGTTCGATCTCTTCTGATCTCCAGCCCGAGGCATTTTGTTGCTTTTCCAAGATTGATTTTGTAACTTTCAGAAATCTGACTCTTTGTGTCTTTGATTGGGATCAAGGAATTTCCTGTCATTAGGAAATCATTACAAAGATAGTTAGTATCACAAAATCCCTTTCTACTCTCTTAATGTAGACATTGCAGTCTGGTTGAGTAGGATTGAAGTCTAGAGACTTCAAAGACCATCAAGCTTTTTATACCAGGCTCGTGATGCATGTTTTAGACCATAGATGCATCTCTGCAATCGACAGACATATTGTTTGTTGTCGGGGTCATCATAGCCTTCAGGTTGCCTCATGAAGATTTCCTCCTCTAGATCTCCATGGAGAAAGGCTATTTTCATGTCAATCTGGTTAATTTTCAGATTGTACTATGTGACATATGCAAGGAGTAGCCTTATGCTTGTCATCTTCACCGTGGGCGAATATGCATCAAAATAGTCAACACCATATCTTTGTGTGTAGCCCTTTGCAACAAGCCTTGCTTTTAACGGCCAATGGTGTCATCTAACTTCATCTTCTTCTTGTGCACCCACTTGCAGTCGACTATTTTCTTGTTTTCTAGTAGTGGCTATAATGTCCATGCCTCGTTTCCTTCATCGACTCGATCTCCTCTAACATCGCCTGCTTCCAGAATTCTCCCTCTGGACTCTGGATAGCTTCTTGATATGTTGTTGGCTCTTCTGTGAAGCTGCAGTATTCAAACTGAGTATCTTCGCTCCACTGAAGATTGTCAGAGTAGTGATCTGGAGGTCTTCTTTGTCTTGTTGACCTTCGAGGTTCATTTCATCGCTGCTCAAATGTTTTTTGTTCGTGGGGTTGATCCTCTGCTTTCTCCTGCTCTGGAGTCTGCGGCTCTGCATTCTGATTTGATGTATGTCCTCGATCTCCCTCTTGAATGAGCAACAATGTGAAGATCTCATGGCCTCTTTCGTCTTTCAATCTAGAAAATGGGGACTCATCGAACTTCACATCTCTGCTCAAAACAATCTTCTTTGTGGTTGGTTGTAGAGCCTGTACACATGTGTTCCATTCAAGTAGCCAACCATGATTTTTTGTTCAGATTTGTCATCGAGCTTGTTTCTTTTTTCTTTGGGAATGTTCTTGTCCTCTGCACATCCCAACACACATACGTATGACAGATCAGGCTTTCTACCTATCCACATTTCATATGGTGTTTTGTTCTCCAGCGCTGTCATTGTAGATCTGCCACACCGTTGTATTTTGGTGTGTATGTAGGAGTGAACTGGTGTTCTATCCCCTGTTCTTCGCAGATTCTTGAGAATTTTGTGCTTTTGTATTCACCTCCGTTGTCATATCTATATCTTTTTAGAGGTGTGTCGCTAATGAGAGACTGATGAGAGATGAAGGAGAGGGAAGCAGTAATCAAGAGAAAGCTCTCTTCACGAAAGGAAAGAAAAAAAAAACAAAAACAAGCCAAGATTCGAGAAGACGAAGTCCTAGTCCTCGAGTCAGCAATCTTCTTCCTACGATCACTGCCACAAACCAGGCCATACGGCCAACAAATGCTAGTTCAATCCAACAATACCTTGCATGCATTGCAAGAAGAAAGGACATTCTGCATATGATTGCAGATTCAATCCAAAAAAAAAGAACAAAGCTGAAAAGGCAAACATTGCAGAGTCATCTAAGGATGTAGAAAGAGGTGACGAAGCTTTCACGATACTCGATGAAGCTTCAACAAACTACACTGAACACGACTATGATGTAGTCATTGATTCAGGAGCAACATCTCACATAACCTACAACAAGAAGATCTTGATCGACTTCAGAGAACTCGAAAATGACAGAGCAGTGATTCTAGGCGATGAAAACAGACATGATGTCAAAGGCATTGGCACTCTACAGCTACAAACACTGTCAATCCAAATAGAGCTACCGAGAGCACTCTATGTGCCCTTACTTAGAAAAGATCTGCTATTTGTCTCCAATATGGCAGATCTAGACATTCGAGTTTTGTTCGATGGAAATACTTGTCGCATGATCGAGAAGACGACAAACAAGTTGCTGATGGTCGGATGCAGAGAAAAAAACCTCTACCAGGCCCGATTTGGCTTTCTCTATTTACGCATTAAGCCAATTCTCTTCCAATCCTGGCCTGGCGCATTGGAAAATAGCCAAACGATGCAGTATCTAAAAGCTACCCAAAATGTGGGATTAACCTACAGAACTGAAAATCAAAAAAAAGGATTCGACCTACACCACTACAGTGATGCAAGTTGGGTGAGCTGCAAAGATGACAACAAGTCCATTACTGGAGGATGCACAATAGCGTGCAGAGCTGCAATCAGCTGGTTATGCAAAAAGCAAACCTTGGTGGCTCAATTCTCTTGCGAAGCTGAATATATTGCAGCTTCAAAGGTCGCGAATGAGGTAGTGTGGTTGCAGATGATGCTGGAGGCAATCGGGATACCACAAGAAGGGCCAAGCACGATGATGATGGACTCTCAGAGTGCCATCTATCTGTCCCAGGATCCTGTCTTCCATTCAAAGACAAAGCACAGACCTCTGAAGTACCATCACATTCGAGAGCTCCAGGTCTAGTATATCAAATCAGAAAATATGATTGCAGATCTGCTCACGAAACCGCTCGACAAGCCACTCTTTGCCAAGCAAAGAAAGACAATTGGATTAAACGTACAAAGCTGCAAGGTTCAAGAGGGAGTGTCAGAAATGATGAACTCCTACAACTTTGTCGCAACACGAACAAGCAATCAAGGTCAAACGAGAATGATTCGCGACGGTCAATGTCCCTTGACTCAAAGCACAAATGATTTGCGAATCATTCGTGAATCGTAAACACACCTCCAGGATCGCAAACCGCAAAGGGACGCAAAAATGAAAAACTACGAAAGAAATGAAAAGATGAAAGCAAACGGGAGATTACAAAACAAACGAAGAGAAATCTTTCACGCTCAGCTGAAACGAGTGGCAAGGATGAAGACTAACTAACTAGTTGATTAGCATTAACTAGTCTTGTGGTTCTACGTTTAGCTATCTTGTAAACTCCACATTGTGGAGGTATAAACGATCTTCTTTGGATCATAAATAAAATAATCTGAATAGATAGATCTTAACCCTGGGCTCACATAACCACTCTCCTAGAGCACCCCTAAACCCTGACCCTTCCTCTGATCGACGCATGGAAAACTATGGAAAGCCAACGCTTGCCACTTGATAGGAGGATTGTTACGTCCATCTTATGTATAAGGGAATCAGAATAATTCCTGACGTGGATAGCCAATCACTCCAGTTGAATGTGGTTATTAGTTATGCTACGTCATTCCGGACGTGGTTGACGTTGTTCCTCCTATTGCAAGCAATAACATCAAGTTATTTGATATCATAAAGTTGTACACATCCATGAGAAAATGTAATTGAAAAAATTACCAGCTTACCTGTGCAAATTTTGCAGTTCATGCACTTCTCGCCGCTTGCATAGAAAGATAGCTTCCTTAAGCAAACCTGCAATAAATGTTCTAGTTAACATGTTATCTTATGGCGCGTACACAAATTACAATTTTTATCTATGATACCAACAATTGCGATCGAAGCCACTGGACACTTAGAGAAACCAGAACTAAAATGTTCAGCTGATTGTTCTTAAGGACACTACGATGTTAGAATCAAAGGAAGCTCACTTTCAATTGACATCCAAGTCTGATGTGAGGTAGAGATTGCTTAGAGTTTACCAAAATGGCGTTAACCAAACCTAAATACTTGACCTAATTTGACAAGCACACCATTACCTGTGCTCCACCAAGCAACATAAACCCTTGAAATATGACAAAGAACAAACACTCAAACCATAAATATGTTACTCAAAAACATAGGTGAATATTGCAAATGAGTATGGTGTGTGCATGTGTTGCTACAATACAATCAAAAGACAAAAATTACTTTGAATAAAACATGTGCTTTCCTCAACAACATTTATGCATGTTAGCGTTGTACTGCATAGAAATATTTTCAATTGCATCTATGCATGATGGCGTTGGAATTTGACGAAATATTTTGAAACTCCAAATGGCTATTGACATTTAATGGGGACAACTTAAATTTGCCAAAATCTTCAAGCAGGTGAAAGTTAAAAAGCAAGAAGTCGACCTTCTTAATAATAAATTGGATAACATTTTACATAAATAGTGTTCTATTTTCTTTTGTGGCTTTCACCTTATAGGCCATACATGCTTTATTTATACTTGAAATGTTTATTTATAGTAGTACCTGATAGGTCAGTTGAAGATCTAGTGCTCCTTGTTCTCCAACTCATCACTACTACATAGCTTCTCTTTGAAGTCTTTTTGTCGGAGCTCGTGTGAAATTGCTCCATGATACGACTTCTCTTTGAAGTCTTTTGCACCTTCAAATTTCTATTCTAAGGTCATGAAAACTAGTTCTCATTCTGCAGACAAGCAAGTCTTGAACCAAATTTATGACCATTGGATTTATTTATTTATTTAAAATAGCCATCATCTCTTTCGGGTATTGTCATTGCCTCTTTTCCTTCTAGTTACTTTCTAGAGAGCCTCTATTTCCAATTCCCCCCACCAAGTGATACTTTTTTAATATCATATTTTCTCTTATGTAGCTTGCATCATCTTTGAGCAAAGCCTATTTGCATTATCATAATGTATGTAAAGGCATATAACTCCCTTCTAAAATAATAAAGCCAGATTTATCTGGTGAGATTGGGTGGGAGGTCAATACCTTAACTCCACATGTTCTATCAAATGGTTCCTCTGCACCTTTTGAACCTTCTTCTAAACTCTTTTGATAAACATGGGCCCCACGTGAAGTTTTTTAAGTCTTAGAAAGAAATGGCAATCCTAACTAGCTTACTTGTGACCACTCATGTATAACAGGCTATGTTTCCCAACATTTGAATATCCAGAATAAGAGTATCTTTAGATTACCTCCCTTTCGGACAAAAAACCTACAATAGTTTCAACTTTGAATCTATGTTTTAGTCAAGTGTGTCATTGCAATGCTAAAATATCATTGAAATAAGGATGTGGCATCCAAATGGCATTCAAGATGTTAAGGGCCCTTGTTTGATGATGTGTCATTGGATTCTCCATAGACAGAGCTATTCAATAATTGTAGAAAAGCATAATAAGTAGGAATTTGTTCCGAAGAGGAGGACCCAAGGCCTTATGCACGGCTACTCCACTGTTGTGAACCCATGTACGGCCTATCAAATGGCAACCACATACATTTTGACAGGCCACATATAGCATTTTGACAGGCCACATACAACATTTTGATGGGCCATACAAACATACATGTTGCCCAAGTTATCTCATAAACAACATAATACATGTGATTGCATCATAAAAAGAGAAAAGTAGATATTTTTCCACGAGCGTAGTGATTCTTGGCATTGTTCAATCCACATAGTTGATTGTGCATAATTATACACATGTAACAAGTATCTTGATAGGCCATACAAGATTACTACTTGTGAAAGCTTAAAAAAATCCATGTACTAGAACTGATCCAACTTTTTTGAGCTTTCACAAGCAGCAAACACATGTATGGCCTATCAAAATGCTTCTCGCACTGTGTTTATGGACATGAAACTTTTTTTTGTCGGCTCTATGAGAAAAAAAGCCCCATTTTGTGTGATCAACCAGCCTTTTTTTGGCTCCTCATTTTGTTATCACGCGACATGTACTAGAACTGATCCAACATTATTGTGCTTTCACAAGTAGTAAAAGCATGTATGGCCTATCAAAATGGACATGGAAAAAGAAAATCCATTTCCACAGAGCTGGCAAACAACAAGTTTACTACAAAAAACAGGTTTTTTTGTCATGTGTGGGCATGACAAAAAAAACCTGTTTTTTGTAGTCATCTCTTTCCCAACGGTTTAATGCTCCAACACATTCTTCATGCAATAGGTCTGCTGTTTGGAAAAATCATGGGCAATAGAATTGTTTACAGATCCACTGATCCAGAGGATTTGTTTACTACGGTTCTTTTTCTTCTTGCTTACAGCTTCTACAGCTTGGTATTATGCCTGTTACCAAGCTTCAGGGCATTCGTTATGTGTGCTCTTGATATTATGACGCCAAACCAGGAAGAAGGGATAGATTGACGTTGTAGTATATTTTTTTGTCCTACCTGTCAAAGGACTACTCGGGGTCGTCTCTCTTGAACGCACTTACATTCATACATAGATGCAAGCCATGAATGCTCATTCACATATCAGAGTGCAGCCCAAATGAACATTCAGCAGATTCTATAGCTATCTACTCCTAAAAACGAACTGAATAAGATCCTAAGCATTACTAAACTGAGCTGCACTTGCATAAATTGACAAACCAAGAAACAAAAAACTAATCTACAGCATGTTAGAAGTCCAAGAATCAAGAAACCAACCAATCTATTGATTCTCGGACATCCCAAGAACATCAAGAACTGGATTGTCAAGATATATGCAAGAACTACACCACAGATCCAGCCTATTTAGTTTACCTGAATGTTGGTTCCTACATTAATCCACAAACAAGAAAAGAAGCTAATCCACTCTAGGAAAGCAGCAAATCTAATCCACTCTACAATCCACAACCACACACAAAAGGAGGGAAGGGCAAGATCATAAATGTGTCACTCAAGAAACAAGCATGATCAAGGAGCTCAATGGATGTACCAAACTCGTGAAGGCTCTTTTCATTTCAGCATGGAGTTGATACAATTTACAAAAAGCTCCTCTTCACAAAGAGGGAGTCTCTTAAATAAGCAAGAGAGCTCCTTAGGTGGCATCCTAGTAGAATTTCCACATTTCACAAATTACAAGTGGAATAATGCTCTCCACTAGAGGTCACCATCAAAAGGTGGCTCACTCTACTTTCTTTAAGAGGGGTCTACTTGCATTTATTACATTTGCCTAGAAATACTAGTTCGTACATGGTCATTCCATCTTCTGGGATTCACCATGAGGCTTACATAGTTCTTACTTGTCATTACTAACTAGTATTCCTTGGCTCTCATACTGGGCTCCCAGTCTTCATTAGTCTCGTCTTCTCAGAGACCTCCTCGGTCTAAGGTGAGAGGTGCTCTTGAGTTGCTTTGTTCGAGATTCTTGGGGATTCGTCAGAATCAGCCAACATCATCCCACCCCTAATGTGTTGCAAGACCCACTGCAACTCATATTGGATGATGTCGCTCCGTTTTTTGTCACTTGAAAAAGCATAGATCCTCATTCGCTTACATAAAACCAAGTGCTTATTGTCGCCAGTCTTTATCACAAAAACTATTTTTCACGAATTGCCGCAATTTAACCAGAATGTCTTATTGTTGCAAATGGTTGACATTCTCAAAATTGGAGAGCTCTCAACAGCTTCACAACTTGCATGTTTGAGTGCTTTCCATGTGTCTCTTTGTTTTGTCACTTGTATCTGCCATTGACGGTTTCATCTTTGGTTTCTTGATAGATTCTATCTTCTGGGAGGTCTGTATCCTCCATTCGTTTCTGGGTATTTCCATGGTTCTTCTCTCAGTCGAAGTTTCAATCTCAAGGGAAACCTTCATTTTGCAGGTTGCACAAACTCTGGTTATCAGTCTCAAGGGGATGGATTCATCAAAAATTGGCGGTAGGAACAGTTTTGGATGGACATTTTGGTAACGGTAAGGAAACATGATGAAGGCTTGGTGGTAGGGTGAAGGAACTGATAGTTCTACAGTTGCAGCCTTGGACCCTTGCAATGTCGATCTTTGATCACCACTTGCTGGGTGAGGAGCTTGCTTTATTTGTAGGTTCACGGTTGTCTTCATCTTTCTTTTCTGCAGCTCTTTCTTTTGATCCGATACTTTTGGATCTCTTTGGGATTCATAAAAGGGGATTCAACTATCATTACTCCAGAGAGTTTCTTTTGATCAAGATTTATCTAGCTCATCTGTTGCTTAAGTTTTGTCCCTTCCTCCTCAGCTTGGATCTTCTCTTTATTTCTTCTAGCTGCTTTGCCTGCTTCTTAGATCTTTGTTTGGCTGATCATCCATTGTAGGTGGTAGCTGGTCTCTGTAGGACATTTGCAATGATTTACCAGTTGCTTCGGTAAGACTATAAAAAATGGGGATTTCTTAGAAGAACAGTAACTGGTGATAAACAAACAGATGGAAGGAAGGGTGGTGGTGACAACGGTAGATGGTGTGAACGATAGGCATAAGAGTGGATGCAGATGTATGGCAAGAGGCTGGTTGAAGAAGGAGACTGATTTTCCAATGCTTGTGTTTCTCTTTTCTGAAGGATCTTCATCGTGAGTAGGATACTTCTTTTGATCGAGTCACTTTGGATTGTCCATCTGTCTTCTTAGCCTTGTGGTTGTCGACTTTGGGTTTGTGACCTTGGTTGTCGATTTTGTTAGTGTTGTTGTTGGCAATGTAACTGCTCCAGTGGATCCAAGCAGATCCACTCTCCCCCTCCCCCAAAAAAAAAATCTGTTGGTGGGGATGTTGTTGCTGGTAACTGTTCATGCTCAGGATTGGATCGACGTGTGGAACACGTAGTTGAAACTCGTTGAACATGCGACCGGACTAAAGATTGAACAAATTTTAACTAAATTTGTTTCGATCTTGCTGTAGTTGACTCAAAAAATAATATGGCAATGAGATACAGTAATCAACTCTAATTTGACATGGATTTCTCATATGTCTCAAAAATCCTAAATTGCTATACAAGATAATCTGAAGATGGATAGATGAACGAAAATGTGTTTTGGAGATGCTCTACAGAAAACTCTCGTGCAATAGCTATTTTTCATGCGAAAATCAATCACACACTAGGAATGAAGAGCAACAAGGAAATAAACAAACTGTACAGAGAGTGAGAACTGTAGTGCACTTGTCTAACAAAACTTGCATTCATCAACATTGATAATGTACCTTGACAATTGCAATATTCCTTTTGTTTTGTAGAGTAATGTGACTTACTCTGACATGCCCTTGTCAAAACAAGGCAGGGTTGGTTACACTAAAATCTACCATCATTGATAGCAGATGTTGTAAGATATAGCTTGAGATGCAGGTATGGTTGAGGTACTATGTCCTGAGGACCTTTCTGAACAAGAGATTCAGAACCGAATCTCTATCTGGATTTCCAAATTCTAGATTTATGTCTTGGTACATTGGAAATCTTATTAGCATGTGGAAAGACAAATAGATTTGAGGTTGTAGAAGGGGAGAAAAACTATCAATTCCCTGTGGAGGTTTCTCTTGGTTGGACATTGTAGCAGATGACAGAATATTGATATCACTTTCTTTTGACAAGGACTCATTTCATATTGTCTTTTTTCATTATGGAGCTAGTATATTGTGTGGTATTGTAGAAGTTTGCTAGAAACTTCTCGATTGAGCAGCAGGTTTAACTGTTGGTTGCCGTGGTGCTCATGTTGTTGTCGTGAGGATCCTATCGGGAGTCATAACTAACGTGACGGGCAGGTAGGATCTTAGTTGATTCCTTTGGACAGTCTTTGAAACTGTGTTTTCTGATACAGTCGGGACACTCAACATGGTACTGGGCCTTAACTGGACAATCAAGCATGAAGTGGCCAATTTCACCACAGATGAAATATCTGGTGTGCAATGGCCCTTGTATAACGGCATAGCCATCTTGTATGGCTAGTGGGTCTAGACTTTCTAGTGGGTAGTCATGATAAGTCAAGGAATGTCTAGACTGTGATGGTTGTTCTTCATATTGTTGAACTATATGTGCTTGGATAGGCGGATATGAAGGACAAGCATCAATAGGATTTTAGCCCGGCAGTGTGGGCACCATATTGTTTTTCATCTATAAGGTACCTGTGTAGGGTTTGACTGACCAGGCATACTGCTTTGGATAGACTTCAAGGTAACTTGAAAGTCATTGGTGAGTTTCTCCATCTGTAGTTGATGTTGCTTATTAAGCAACTCCAACTAGGATTTCCAAAGCTGTTCTCGGGTATCCTCGATCGGCTTCGACTCATGGAGAGGAGCACGTGGTGCTCGTCTTTCTCTGGATTCGTCAATATTTGATCCTTCGTCTTCTTCCTTGATGGCATCAGACATAGCTAACTTTAGGCTCGTATATTCATCATTGGATTTAAGCTCATGTCTAATCCATCTTGGAAGTCCGACTAGGAATCAAATGATGAGCATCTGTTCAGAGGACTGTTCTTGTACTTGACTTTTGAGGCGTTTGAAACGCTCAATATAGTCTCATACACGTTCGTCTTTTGCCATCTTGATGTTACTCAATTTGACAAAAGGGCTCTCAATCAAGCGAAAGGGCTTAAAACGCTTGATAAAGGATTCTCTCAAAATTGACCAGTCTATCTTTTCGTCACGATCAAGGTTAAAAAACCAATCACGTGCTTTAGTGATCATGGTCATCGAAAACAATTGGACCATAGCATCGGGAGATATTTCGCCATACACATCACATGCATTCTCAAAGATTTTCAAAAATCTTTGAGGGTCCGAACTACCGTCAAACTTTGGTAGATCTAGCTTGGGTGTACGTCTCTCAAGATGAGCTCCGTGGGTAGTAGAAACTCCATTAGGGTTGGTTCTGACCTATGAGGGCTCAGCATCGGAAAAATGGGGTCGTGCGCGTGAAGACTCGGCTCTATCAGGTTCTTGTCCCTCGAATGGGTTTGCGGATGGCTCTTGGAGTTCGGCCCGCATTCGATAGAACCTATGGCGTCTGATTTGTTCAACTACAGGGGACCTGACCTCATACGGATAATCGTCTAGGATTTCAGGGTCTCTTTGTTGGTCCATTGAGTACTAGTATGAGTTTTTTTAAAGTTTTGTATTTTTTGAGGTGTTGGTGTTTTCGGAATTTTTTTTTTTTGGGTTTTTGCGGTCCCTATGGTTTGCGGTCTACGTTCTGGTGTGGTTTATGGTTACGATGGGATGTGGGTGCTACAGATCACTGCAGGTGATTGCGATCTAATGCGGTTGAGGACGGAAGGATCCGGACTAGTGCTGTCAGTGGCGGTGTCAATGGTCGATTACGTTGTAGCAGGCGAGTGCGGTTGCAGCGGTGGTTGTGGTTGCGGCGGGTGATTGCGGTTGCGGCGGTCAATTGCCATGTCAGCGATCGATGGCGATTGATGGCTGAGTGGGGGATATTGCGTTCTTCACGATTGCAGGGTGGAGGTAGGGATGTTTGTGGTGGAGGTGTTTGAATTCGGTGTGCTTGTGCTTTCAATGCAGTGGCTATGGGTGAATGCTATAGGTTAGTGGGAATGCATGCAGTGTGTTTACGGTGGATTGCGGTCATTTGCGAGTGAATATGGTTGCAGCGGTTAGTTGCGGTGGAATGGATGTATGTGAATTATTACGGGTGAAGGAATGACGTGAGTGGATTGTGGCCGCTACGGTTTAAGACGGTTGGTGTAGTATCTAGAATTCGGTTTCTACCGTTGGAAGAGTGGATACATCGTCAGCTGTGCTTCCACCCCCTGCTGTTGTTCATACTGAACTTCCTATTCTCCCCATCTTTGATGCTTCCCTCGTCTCTACTTCTACTCAAGGACAGTCTATGACTATTGGGGCTACCATTCCCATCACACCTGCCCAAGCTGCCTCACCCCCACACACCGAAGCTATTTCACCAAACACATAGTACTTTATGGATATGTTCGATGATTCTGACCCCCTTGGGACCTCTGAAGTTTTTGAAATGCCCCAGAGCCCTGCGCTCTTTGAACTCCAATCCCCTAGAAGAGGATTCAAACATATCCATGATACTACTGTTGGTGTTGCAGATTCATGCCAGCCACTTCAAGCTGAAGATGCCCCATCCACATTTCGGATCGACTAGGCTGTGAAATCACCAAAACAGTTCGACGCCACCGTGCTTGAGGGTTTTGAAGAAGAAAATGTTTTTGAAGAAGAAGAAGTATCGGCACCTATTTCACGCCAACCAAGGACAGTACCATCAGGCCTAAGTCCTCCTACTGCTACCACCTCCACGACAACAGATTCTGGTGATGCTCTCGGTTTGGTCTCAAGCCTTGCGCAAGTGATCCAATCTATGTTGGAGAAGAAAAAAGAAATGGAGCAGAGAATTTTCAATATGGGATCTGAAAACACTCTCATCAGCCAGAAGATTGTCCAGCTGGATCGAGAATTGAAGATCGCCAAGCAGCACGAAGACAAGTCTGAAGCTGAAAAAAAGATGGCACAACAACAGGCTGATCGTCTCAAAGGATACATTAGCTCCCTGTAAAATAACTAAAAACCGCACAGGATCAGGTGGATAAGGTCATGCAGGATGCAAAGCAATAGTGCAGCTGCTAAAGGGTCAACTGTAGATGGCAGAGCAGGATCGCACACGTCTCCAAGGTGAATTGGATGTGCCCGCCCTTGAGCATGATGTGTATCTTTAGACACAAATACCAGATTATCCGATAAAACCAAGGAAGATTGCGTATTTGTTCAAGAAAGTGGAAACGTACAAAGTGGCCCTTCAAGGATTCCAAGGCCGCTTTGACAGGTTCAAAGAAGCAGCTTCAACTGAGTTGGCAAAGGCTAAAGAAACCATCAACGCCTATGAAAAAGCAGTCGCTCAGGTATTGGAAGTCGGACCACAAATCCCAGTACCGGTCATGCCACAATTCTCCCCTTCACACCAAACTGTAGTTCCAATGGATACAAGGCTAGATTCGGGAATGGACCAGGGGGGGGCTCTAGAAATAGAAGAACAACCGCCAATTGTATAGGTAGTGCCAGCGAGTCCATCCTCATCAAGGACCACACCGTTATTCCGAAGGGCCATCAGCGTCGAGGACCAGATCCAGAGCTTCTTATCACAACATCCTCATGAGTTCTCGCATTGTGGATGGGTCCTGAAGTTCAAGACCTTGGAGATAGAGGCCCACAAATAAGTGGACAAAATACCTGCATTGGGAGAGCAGTTGGCATGGAGAATTATGGTTTTTGAAAAAACTCCGGAATCAATCAAGAGTTATGTGGCCAGCCCTCGCCAATTGTGGGTAGATCCCTATTATGTGCCAATGCCGAGAAGGAATAAATGGAAGGATTTGGGATTGGCTATGGACAAGATTACAATCCATATGCCCAATTGGCCAACCATCCATTAGCCCTACAACTGGACAATATCAGTGGATTTCCATCGGGCCTTACAAGCGTACTAGCGGGAGTATATCCACTCTCCCGTCCCGACTGTGCGACAATCGACAATGTTTGCAAAAGATCTCACTTTGTTGACATTACTGGCAACCAGATGGGATGATTGTCTTGTTCCTCTGGCATTCGATCCAAATAAGCCAATGGCCTCAAAGAATATCAAAGATCAGCTGTCGGTTGCTCATTTATATTTTCATGCAGCAATGATGGGAGGCTCCTAGGAATCTTGCTTCACATCATGGATGACATCAAAGTGGATTGCAGGAGCCCATCGTTGTTTTCTGCCACATAATTTGGATTTTAATACTGCTCGTCTCGACTTTATGGAGAAGGTGCAGTACCATTTAATAAAGATTCATCACGAAGCTAATAAAAGTTTCCAAAACTGCATCTTACAGGTCGTGGGACCGCCACCAATTTTGGTGGGGGATATTGTTGGAGGGTTTGTGGATTCCAAGGCAACCTTAACCCTAGTTAATAAGTGAGAGGGATTTGGCACCCTGCATGTGTAAGTCCAACCCGATGATCACATAGAGATTTGATTAATAAGAAAGTCAATAAAAGGACTTTAGGCCTTTTTGTGGGACTTTTAATGTCAATGTCAAGTTAGTGAATAAAGTAGGGTTTCCCTCCAATTTGGATGGTTGCCACTCTTTTTAAATTTGAATAATTAGAGAGCAAGAATGGACCAATAGGATTCAGAGGCCAGGGTCCTCTTTATTATAAAAAGGGACCAACTCGAGCTCCTACACATGTTCATTTCCTCATTTCAATAAAGCAGATTGGTTCTCTTCAGAAATGGATTGATGAATGTCCTTGCTCTCTATCACTTTTCCTCATCTCTCATGCTTTATTTGTGTTTTGCTAATTGTTGGATCTGATTGTTATTGGGATTGCATGTTATTACACTTTTTATGAGAGAGAAACAGAGAGAGAGAAAGAGTAAGTTATCTTTATTGTGGATCGTAGGGTTAATGGATGTAGTGTTAATGCTTAGGGTTAATGGATGTTAGAGTTAGATTTGGATCTTCCATTCATGCCAAAATCTGAACTATACTATCGCTCTCATGGAAACGAATCTATGCGTGACAACTAACTTCATCTCTTTGATGCTAGATTGATTAGATCTTGGATTGAGGTTAGGCAAAAAAAGAAACCCACTACAGTGCTTGAAAAATCAGAAAATCAATAGATAATATTGTAGCTGTTGTGCACATATTAATAGATAATATTGTAGCTGTTGTGCACATATTATTCTATATTATTGCAATATTTGTCTAATATTATTCGTGTATCTGATTTACTTGTTTATTTAATTCTACACATTGGTTTGATTTCATTGAATGCTATATTAATCTATTAACGTAGATCAGCAAGGTCTGTCTACTCTCTAAAGGATTGTAAGAATGATATAGCCGGCCGTGACCAACAATCATATCTGAATTCTTGACGAACTAGTTTTGTTCGTGAATGCTTTCGATTCATTTTGTTTCGTTTTGCGATCTCTATGCTTCCAGCATGAATCAATGTCAGAGCTCGTTTAAGTTTCGCTTCGCTTTGCTTGGTTTCATTTTTGTCTAGATTTCATCTCATTTTGTTTTGTTGTATTACAAAGCCTGATTGATCCAACACAAATTATTCTTGAACAGAAATAATTTGAGTTTTGAGAAAGTTTCGCGAATTGTTCGAGATCTTTTATCAGTTTGTCACCAGTGTTTTAGCTGAAATTTGCATTTTTTGAGCGCATTTTTAGCATCATTATCGCCCATGCCAGAGGATAGGCTACAAGTGTAGAGAGAGAAAGCTGGCAATGAAATCACATAACTAGAATAGGAGTAGGGCAGGCTTCCCCTTGTGTATGTATATGCCCTACTTTATCTATGCATGTGCCCCTGAGAGCATACAATATTTCTATACATGTAATTCATTATTATTGATATTCTACATCATGCCAATAGCTCCACACGTCATAATATGTGTGACTGGATCCTCACACGATTGTCAATTACATTTTTTTGGCTTAGTTTGGACTAATGAGGTGTAACCAATAATCTCGAGTACTGGAGTACCATGTATCCAAGTCTAGGACTATGCCGAATCCTATATACAGGACATGGACATAAAAATTGTATTCTATTTTACTTTTATTGCATAATCAACGTAAATATGCTTGTACTCCACTATTTCTTGATATTATGGCTTGTATTTTGCCAAGTTTTTTGAAATAGGCACAAGAAACTTACTAGCTTCAAGTCTTATTGATACTATGTAGACCTTGTTCCCTTGATTTAGAAAAGTATGCTTAAAAAGATGATATAATATCCCGGCATAAAAAAATGATTGTTCTATACCTCTAGTATAAAGGAGTAAAATGAGCTTTTGATATTTGTTCGTTGAATCTTCTACATTTATCCTACAATATGACACATTGGGTATTCTAAGTATCAAAAGCACTTTGTCACCTTTCACATTAATCACAAAAACTACTCTTTTAGCTTGAGGAATATAAGAACCCAACCAATATGAAAAGTTCATTTAATATGCTCCTTCCAAACTACAGATATGTCAGACCTTGTGGAATAGGACATTTTTACCTTATGATATGTGCATGTAAATCAAAGATAATAACTAGTCCTTGCTGTAATGAGAGCCAACCATGACATCATTCCCACACAATTTGAATTTACTATTTGTGTCAAAATAACGTAGACAATTTAATTTTGCTACTTTGTAAAATGTTGTGTATGATTTTGGTAGGCATTTTGTCATGTGGTCACATACATAACTTACAAATGACCAAAGTTGCAATTTGGCATCTTCTTATTGTTTTATCAAGAGCTTTGAATTTATTGTGTTTGTGGAAGTGGTTCTAACCTTTGGAGGCCAACAAGTAGATTCCTAGTAGATGCTAAGTGTATACTTGTATCTAGACACATTTGAAGAGTTGAGTATATCAACAAAATGTGTCACTTTTTACTATAGTATTGCACTCAATAAAACGATCTTGCAACTAATCTTGCAAACATGCATGATATTGATATATCTTTCATAAGGATAAGAAAATTTGATTGATTAATCAATATGTTTGATTTTAGTCATTGATCAACCATTTATATTCAAAGAATAATTAAGCTATTAAAAATGATATGACTTATGTAGATAGTTATAGTCTAAAGTAATGCTTTTCATTTCAAAACTCAATTGAAAATTTCTAAGAGTTGTCTTTTTGTTTGTTATAGCAAAATATTGATGCTATGTTTTATTAAGTAATTAGACATGTTTAGCCAAAACTTAGGCTACATTTAATGATTTACATGTGTTAGTCAACCCATGTGTCTATACGATAAGCAAGATATTAGTTTGAGAAAGGTGTGTCTATTCTACATTATAGGTACACGTTCAAGAACAGTTAGCACATGCCAATACAATATAAAGAATGAAAATAAAGACATTTCTATCAATAATGATCTTTTAAATAGGTGGATTCATAATTATTGTGAATAGACAAATCCAATGTTGACCACTTAGATAGTGGAAAGCATACCATGATGCTTCTAGTAGTTGTACTTCAAACACACTTAAAAGTAATTGCAAAGGGGATTTTTTTTGGGCTTTCCAATAATATTTACTTCAGTATTTATTTACATCTTGCTCTTTTACTCTCCATCCACAAATCCCTCTCTCTCTCTCTCTCTCTCTCTCTCTCTCTCTCTCTCTCTCTCTCTCTCTCTCTCTCTCTCTCTCTCTCTCTCTCTCTAGCCACATTTTTTTCAACAAAAAATCCTAACAACAATGTTAGAAAGTGTCAAGGCTATAGCCCTTGCACAACACTCTTGGAACACAAATGGACGGGTAGCTCAGTGGTAGAGCACCCCACCGGAATGGGGGAGGTCCTAGGTTCAATCCCTAGCCCGACCACACACACCAAGTGTAAAAACTTTTCACATGGTATCAGAGCCATGGTTGTGGGTGCGATCTAGGCGGGCGGTAGCTAAAAAGGGCTATGCCTTGAGGGGGAGTGTTAGAAAGTGTCAAGGCTATAGCCTTTGCACAAGACTCTTGGAACACAAATGGACGGGTAGCTCAGTGTTAGAGCACCCCACCAGAATGGGGGAGGTCCTAGGTTCAATCCCTAGCTCGACCACACACACCAAGTGTAAAAACTTCTCACAAACAAACGAAGCTTTCAATAATGGTTTGGTGAGGATTTTTCACACATTTGAAGTATCCACATGCTCCAACTTGATCTCCTTAGCTTGAGGCTAAAAGCATGGTTTGGTGGTACAACATGGACTGCAAAGGACACTACCTTTTTTGGGTAGCAATACACTACTTTTTTATTGGAGGAGAGAGAGTAGGCCCACCACTTACCCCCCAATACTTTAAGAGGGTAGGCCCATCATTACTAGGGACACATTCATTGCATTAACTCATGGGTAGCATCTATCAAGCTCCCTAAGTGATATGTACTACCAAAAGGTACAATGAAAAATGGGTTCTTTTTTTGTATCACCAAACCATGCTTTCAGCCTTGAACCTTTTCTCTCACAAAAGGGTGAGCAACCTCGATGTGCTTTTAGCATGGAAGATTGTATTTGTTGCAAGGCTTTGAGCTGATTTGTTGTCACACTGAATGAGAGAAACATCTTCAAGTTTGATAGCTTTAAGCTCCACCAATAGCCTCTTGATCCACAAGATCTCCTTTGTAGTGGATGTTAGTGCCTTGTACTCGGCCTCAGTTGAAGAGAGAGGCATGATTTTTTTGCTTCTTTGATAGCCATGAAATGGCTTCTTTTCCAATGAATTTTACATGTGGACTTATTGTTCTCCTGTCCACCTTGTCTCTAGCAATTTTTGAATCTGAATCTCTAGCAAATCAATGTTATCACTCCTATACAATATACCAAAATCTAGTGTTCTAAAATATCTAAGCGCCCTTTTGGCTAGCTTCCAATTATGAATCAAGGGGGCTTGCATAAATTGGCTCAATCTATTAACACTATAGCTCAAATTTGGTCTAGATATAGTAAGCCAAATCAAAGAGATTACGAGACTCCTATAGAGAACGATGGCCTTGAAGGATTTTTCATCATCTCCACTAGGATCTCTTAATTAGACTTTCTACATTTTTGCACATATCCATATTGAAAAATCTAAAAATTGAAGTAACATACTTGCATTGACAAATGAAGCTATAAATACAAGTTCTAACTACTTCAATGCCCAAACATAGTGTAAGGGGCCAAGATCTTGCATTTTATACTCCCCCCTACTTGATAGTTATCTCCCCAGTAGAAATTCTCGTTGTCAGTATTTTACAAACGACATCATAAAGTAGATAATCAAGTTGCATAATGATTTCAAGTCTGTAGATTATTGTCAAATACACAATAAAAAATGTAGATTTGTAGAGTTTCAATCCGCATTTGTTTTTTTTCTTTTGTTAAATATTTTTGACGATTTGGAAGCTACCCCTTCTACTTCTGAAGCTGCTTGTTCCAGTGGTACAAAATATGACAAGTCCAAGCTTATAGATATACAAATTTTTTTTTATTGATACAAGCGTTAGTTTAGATGATTGTACAGATTTTGATCCTACTCGAACTAGGGCATCGTTTATAGGCCCTAGAACTACTACTACTCTTTCTCCTTTTGATAAATCTCTAATCACATTGCCTACTTATAATATAGATAATTTTTATTTGACACTATTAGATATATTGGATCTTTTTGATTTCACAGAGCCCGAGACTCTTTGCATTTTGAACAAAGAGCTTCATGAATTTTCAGATATAATTAATTATGATGCTGATGATCTTCTCCCTAGTGTTCATGATGTAAATAAGGATGAGTTTTATTCAGGAAAATATTGTTTGAAAATGGCTGTGAAAAAAATGTGCCAAAAAGAAGACAATCTTTTTTCTGAAGAGGGATTTCTCAGATTTGAAAGTCGACTTGGTTTTTCAAAACCAATTGTCTATTCACCAATCTTATTGACATCGAAAGGTGGACATAATATTCATGGAGAGACAGTAATTGCAGAAGACAAAGCCGAATGCGTAAGTTTTGTATCTTATCTTATACTAGTAGATCTGTAATGTCAGATTTTATACTGGAGCTTACTTTGTATTTTTTTATTTCAAAAAACAATTTTCCTTGATGATTTTGCAATTCGTCGAGGAGGGTAGAAATCTTTTGTTGGAAAATTTTTAAGAGATCATGCACTTGGGCATTATCTGAAGTTTTTCAAGAATAATGAGATAAGTGCCCATTCAAAGTTTCATCAACATAGTGATACAATGATTATGACAATCAAGGTACTTTTTCATTTTCTTGGAGGACATCATTTTAATAGGGGTGCATAAAATAATTTTTGTTGAGAAAGCTATTGCACTTAAAATTTTAGGATATAGACCACATGTTCAGATCATCTCATTTTCCATTGTATGATGCCTACGTTGATCTAAGTAAGCATGAAAACTATGAGCTCTGGATCCGTACGAAAGAAGGAAATTGTTGCATGATTCTAAATTGCAACTTTCATTAAAGAAAGTGTTGGAAGGATAGTAGATATTGAAAAATTGCACATTGTAAATTTTTTTATTCAATATACAAAATTTCTCTGTATGTCTATTGGATTGTATAAATTTGTATGTTTTTTAAATTTTTTATAATCCGTCGATATTGTATTAGGACAAATCCGCTCTTGCTTGCCAATGCGATTTTTCCATTCCTTGCAATCTATTTCTTGCAAAGAATGTCGAATGATGCCATAATATGTGATGCGTCATAAAAATAAAATCTTAATCAATACCAAAAGTATCTAAATTAATTGCACATATTTGTCTATAATAATATAACATCAAAATCTTATCATATAATGTGTTATATGATCTACACCCCATGCACTTTGAACTACATCCACAAATTCACTAGTTGTTTTCTGTATCATTTGTACATCAGTATTTAAAAATTTATCTTTTCTTAAGTACTCTCCATGTTGTCTAATTTTTTCCAAACTTCTACTTTGTGTAGACAAGTAGAACCTTCTTCTTCGAAATCTTGAGTTGCAACTATTATCTCTTTCCAAACCAAGTATTGAATCTTGGATTCTTTTCCAGAATAATTTGATAAAAATCTACGAGCTTTGGATCGCTTGCATGAAATATTTTCTGTTTTACCTGATAGCTTGTCGTCTTTTTTTATTTTAACATGGCCTTTATGTAAGTCTGCTTAAGACAACACATTCTCTAATATGGGAATAGCTTCTTTCACATATTACTTCGGTTCGAAATTCCATGCAAACAAGATCTGAAGATATATTATTCTTTCTATTATACTCACTTCTACATGCAATGTACAGATATGAACATTCTAAAGAGAAATCGGTAGTACAGGTTTCCAATTAGGATCTTCTCGATCTCTTAATATTCCTGTACTCCTTGTCATGTTTTTTGTTGTCCTCATGCAGTACAAACAAGGGTGTTTAGAGTTAGCATCATGGGATACATTTTAATGTCTTCAGATCTCATAAAATGCCATTCTATGTTGAAAGTGCCAATTCCAATAATATTGAGTGGAACTCCCTCCATGTGATTTTTGATGGTGGCAGGATGTGACTTTTTATTAAATATCTATGAGAAAATATCATGGTCTTCTTTCATCACCTATAAGAGAAACAAAAAAATGATTTAGCATAATATTAACACAAAGAAGATTTTCCAAATGAAACTCATATAAGATTATCCCTATTGAATATGTGAAGGAACTACTATATCTGAAAAGCTGCCAACCACAAAATATCATTTTCTAACTAAACACTGAAGTTGAGGCCTTCTAAGTCTTCTAAATTTGAAAGTGCTCCATTCATGACTGTAAGACTGAGACTCTCCATTTTTTGTCCTTTTATAATTTTAGACTCATCTAACTTGAGAACAACTATCAACTTATTATTGAAATTCTCATTTGTAATACCGTAGAAATTTATGATGAATGTAGTCAATAAATAGATTGTTGAAATTGTTATATGCTAGACATTCTCCTTTTAAACAATACACTTCATTGATATGTTCATTGATATGAAATGGATTACCAACTATTGTCTGCATACCTTGGTTTAACATGCCTCTTTTTTTTTTAAAAATGAAATGGTTGTGAGATTAGAAACTTTTTAATACTTACCTGTGCAAATGCCTCCTTTATCATCTTAAATGTTGTTGCATAGGCTTCTCTACTGATGCTAGAAAAATCACATGCCCCTTGAACCAATGTTGTGTCCAATATTTGTCCAACGTTTATAATGCTATCAGTAACTAAAGCCTTAATCTTTTTCATTTTGTTATTGTTGAACCATGATTTCATAGATTTAGAAGTCAAAATAGAACCTAGTGAGTTTCCAATGGAAATCTCATCAGCCAAATGCTCTTCAGCAACCAATGTTGATCTGCATTGCAAACATAATGTTCATAAAAATGTCAGTAGAGATTAGGACACTCATAGTATTCATAGAAGCATAATAAACAAATCAACAAAAAGTTGAAATCAATAAATAAAAAAACTAGTGATTATGATTGAATCAAAAAGATCAAGCAGTATTAAACCAAATAAGCTATAGCTTACTTGAATGCACGAATTCATCTTTTTTGATAATCTCCTTTGGATAATAGATCACATATATCCTTGGTTACCAATCTTTCCTCTTGTTGCTTTTGACCTTTCTATTGAGCACATCCATATCTTTAACAAGAGACAAATATGAGATACGCATGGATTGAAATGCAGTTTTTATCTCATCATTATTAGTTGTAAAATGACGCAAAGAAGATTTCAGCATTTGGATCTCCTTCTTGAACATCTCATTTTCTTCCAAACAAGTTTTCAACTTTGTAGATTTTTCTTCGCACTTCTTTAATATTTTTCTTAATTCCCCTTCCAAATAATGTATTCTTTGCATTGAATGTGTATTCCCATAGAGCATCAAATTCTCACAATAACCCAAAAGGTCACTTTTGCCATGACACATATAGATTATTAATTAACTCATTGAATGAAAATCCAGATATTGCAATGAATATGGATCAATAGGATACAATGTTCCTGATGACCATAAATCTACATGCTTTAGCTTTTCCTCCTTGTATCGGATCATATCAGAAGTTGACAATTTGGGTTGCTTTCAATTTCTTGTCCTGGGCAGAGCATATTCTGGTGACAGATCCACATGAAGATGATAGAGCTTTGTCATCAATACAATAGTATAGTAACAAATAGCACAATGACAATAACAGAGCTAGAGATGCAGCTAAACACTTGTTCGACCCTAGAAAGGGATGGCATAGGCTTTGTTTCTAAAATGTCACTCCTAATTCAACTATTTGAGGGTTTAGGGTTTAGGATTTAGGTAAGCACCAGTGAAGTTTGATATGACTAAAATAAGGTACATTCATTTTCATGGAAAGTAGTGCAGACATATGCGTAAAGAAGTTAGAAAATGATATTTTAATTACTTTATTGTTATTTTTCTCTCTCCTACATGGCATTTCTTATGGGGCCCTCATTGGGCCCATATTTTCTCTAATGACCAATCTATGGTATTCAAGAGTTTCACCAACATGACAACACGACCAACATAGTACAAAAATTGTAAAATTACCAAGTAATGCTTGAAGCCTTAAATACTACCAATTTTGTAACAATACTAAACTAGTTCCATATAGGCCGAAACAAGTACCAACGTTGCGCACTATCTATGTTTGAACAGCACACGACTAGGATGCTTCTTTCGTATACAAACATTCAATACAAATATTGCTTCATTAGTATGAATCAGTGGCAAATGACTTCGAGGCTTCAATATTAAAACAAAAAAACAAACCAACATGTACCAACAAGTACCAATAGTATCAAACTTTGGTAGTCGAGGGTTTCAAAAAATGTCAAAATGTAGTCGGACATAATTTTCTTGTTGTTGCACATTGCACGTTGAATAGCTATTTATAAGCTTTTTAAAATAGCAAAGTACCACGGATAAAATAATCAGTCGTGCAAAAATTGTCGCAAGTCTCAAAGTACAAAATAGTAGTTTTGAAAACACTTAAATTATCACAAGTACCAAAAATTCCAAAATATTTAAAATCACCAAACAGCTAAATGCTAGTAGATCGAAAAGTACCAAAATGTTGTAAACAACAAATTGAAAAAACGTTTAAAAACTACCCAAACGATCAAAAGCACCAAAGAGCAACAAACAATAGTGCTTTTTGCACACTAGAAGTACAAAATGTTCCAGGAGGTCCAAACAACAAAAAGAAAAGTTATTTGAAAAGAATATAGAGTACCAAAAGTATTAAAAATATATCTTACACAAGTTTTTATAAGTACCAAATAGAAAATAAATAGTTGTTTATAAGCTTCTACAAGTACCAATAGTCCCAAAAGTTCATCCAAACAGCAAGAGGTGGAGTGTGTATCTGTAGAACCAAAGAACATGAGTATCAAAGATCAGTTTCAACAGTGCCAAAGAACAACAGTACCAAGAAAACAGAAATTTTAAAAAAAATGACTTGAGAGTCATCAAGAAGATGTACTAGATGCCTGACAACACTCTTTCTTCCAATCCTTTGTCGGCATATGTCTTTTTTGTTGGGAGACACTTGAGATTTTGAGCTCCAAAATGCATACATCAGTTTCTTGACCTAAGTTGTGATTATGCTACCTCTAGGCAATTGTCTCTAACAGGAACTCAAGGACAGAACCTCCTCCTCGTCCTTAATGTTAAGGCAAGAACTGGCTGCAACAATATTTCTACGATGAACACCCAAAGTACCTGCAATTCTCAATGGGAGATTCCTTGTGCCCTCAGCTTTATTTAGTACCATCACAAGCGAAGATCTCTTCACGAAGAGTTCATTCGTCGAGTGGGGCACCTTAATTTGACTAAGGGTATTACGAATGCTAGATATAAGATTGTTTTCAATAGTATTGGATGATGGTTAGTCAATATTAGCACTTAACCTCATAGCTTTAACACGTTCACATAAAGTCCTATTCTTCCTTTCAGCCACTCCATGTTATTGTGGGGTCCTTGATGTTGTATACTCCCTCCTGATCCCATGCTCATCACAATAGGCCTTGAAGTTGGTAGATATATACTCACCACCATTGTCACTCCTTAACCACTTAATCCTTGTGGAAAATTGGTTCTCCCTTGCATTCTTGAACTTGATAAAGACATCATACACTTCATCCTTGCTCTTTAGTAGATAGATCCAACAAAATCTACTAAAATCATCAATGAATGCTACATACATCTTAGCTCCACAATTGCTAATTGTAGTAAATCCATGAATATCCGAATATACAAGTTGAAAAGGCTTTGTAGATTTAGATATAGATCTAGTATAAGGTATCTATTGTGAAGATTTGCCAAAAATTGAAAAATCTAGCTTGATCAAAAACCATGTAGAACTTTGTAAATATTTTGTATAATTGGGTTCCACACATGTAATGCCAAGATGCCACATGGCAACCCACTCCTAATATAGGTTAGATCAAGTCAAGAGAGTTGGTCATGTCTATTTGGTGGTCATCCCTACTTTATAGGACCTACACCTAAGTTTAAGGTGAAAATTTGACCAACTGGCTACCTAACAAGCATAACTCTAGGATCTAGGCTAGGGTTTCATTTTAGGTCAAGGAGAGTGAGTTAAATTCCTTATTACATGCTGTAAATCCACCTAACTTCAAGAAGGAAGTCGAATCTGCTATGTATTCCCTCTCTCCATAGTGAGAAGAAAGAAAATTTTTGGAGCTCATTGGCAATCTCA
The DNA here is from genome assembly GCA_029204225.1 of Diphasiastrum complanatum. Classification (NCBI taxonomy): domain Eukaryota; kingdom Viridiplantae; phylum Streptophyta; class Lycopodiopsida; order Lycopodiales; family Lycopodiaceae; genus Diphasiastrum; species Diphasiastrum complanatum. Next base: position 17,640,466 of record CM055099.1, read on the forward strand.
AGCTAGTTCACTATGTACATTGAGTTTTTGTGATCCAAATGAAACCAAATCAATTTCTACTTGTTTCTCAGGTTGAAGGCCGTACTAAATCCCGTAGTACACACGTGTGGGCTCGAATTTCAATGTTTATGAATGCTTTTGATTGTTAATGCTTGTTGTTTGTCAAATTGCCAATCTAGATCAACTTTTTTGTGTCTAATTTTTTGATAGATTGTTAAGCAAGAATCCAATCACTCTTGTGGATCTTTTGTAGATCCATTTATGGTCCTAAAGTATAGTACTTTCACATGGTATCAGAGCCAAGTACAAGAGCATAAGCCATTGATCTAATGCAAATCCATTTTTAGCAAGTTTTGGTGCTAAAAACTAGTATTGAGAGGGCAAGCTAGAATCTTGATTTTGGTGAGGAGATTTGATCCCAAACTTGGTAGGGGTCCAAATCCGTACTATCCACATGTGTGGGCACCTCTGAACCTGAATTTAATGCATGGTATTCATTTGATCCAAAGAAATTCAATTTGTGAGCTTTTGATGTAATTTTTGGTGAAAATCTTAGGACAAACTACCAAGATTGAGTGCCATTGATTAGATTTGACTTAGGGTCATGAAATCTAATTAATCTAGGCTGAAATCAGGTCCTCTAAACTTGTTTTATAGGTCTTGAAAGTACATCAAAAAGTGTGAAAGAGATTAAGTCATTTTTTTGTCCAAAAATAGCCAAAATTGGCATTATTTGATTGTAAGTAGATTTCACATCATCTTATCTTCATTCCAACTTTGTGAGGGAGTGCTAGAACTGAGATTATAAGTCCATTTGTTGGATTAGAAATCTAATTTGAGTGAATCACTACAAGAGAGAGACCTTAGTGAGTTTCTAGAGACAATCAAATCCATTTCTTGGCAAGATTTGTTTGAAAGTAGTTTTCACTTCATCTTATCTTCATTCCAACTTTATGAGGGAGTGACAGAACTATGATTATAAGTCCATTTGTTGGATTAGAAATCAAATTTGAGTGAAACACTGCAAGTGTGAGACCTTTGTGAGTTTCAAGTCAATCAAATCTATTTCGTGTTCGTAGAAGTCACTAGTAAGATGGGATCTGCTGGAGCATACCTTCTAGAAGCTAGTGAGAGGTTGAATTCTACAAATTATGCTATTTGGAAGGTTAGGATGGAGTCACTCTCGGTGCTCCAAGACCTTTATGAGTTCTTGATTGAAGATGAAGATGAACCTCTAGGTGCACAAGAGTTAGCTAGATACAAGAAGAGATCTAGGCTTGCACTTCATTGTGTGAAGATGAATGTGAGCAATGATTTGTTGAGAGAAGTATCAGCTTGTACTAGTGCTAAAGAGGCTTGGGAGTCTTTGAAATCAATCTATGAGTCTAGCAACACTTCTAGAGTTCTTATGCTTAGAAATAAAATTTTGCAAAGCATGAGGAGAAGTGAGGAGAGTGCACATGATTATGTACTCAGAATCAAGTCTCTAAATAGGGAGTTGGCTTCCATTGGAGAGAAGATTCATGATGGAGAGCTTGTACAAATTGTCCTTAATGGTCTAGGAGATGACTTTGCAAAATTTGGTCCAAAGTTTTGCCATACAAGACACTTTGCCAACTATAGAAAGACTTCACAGTGCATTAGTGGCTGAAGAGTGTAGGATGCTCCATGCAAAATCTAGGATGAGTTCCTTGTCTTTGCACGATGGTGATGAGAAAGCCAATTTCTCATTCAAGGGCAAAAAGAAGACCAATGGAAAGAAGAAGCATCCAAATGAGGCCAAAGAAGAGGATGATGCATCAAGCTCAAAGGACAAGTCAAAGCAGAAATGCTTCTTCTGTGGAAGGGGCATTATGCATCTGAATGCTACAAGAGGCTAAGAGCACAAGTGGAGGAGGACAAACAAGGAAACCTTGCAAAGGAGGAGGAGGAGGAGGAAGATGAAGTAGATGTATTCTTGATGGCATCTACATCCTCACCAACAAGCAATAGCAATTCAAGAGACAATTGGTGAAATCGACAGTGGGGCTAGCTCCCACATGTCTTGTGAAAAGGACTTTTTCTCAACCTTACACTCTTTCAATGCTGCTAAAAAGTTTGTCTTTACTGCAAATGATGAAGAGTGTAGGATAGATGGTGTTGGTACCATCCCTTTGTGTCTATAATCCTCAAAATGCATGGATCTAGAAAATGTCCTTTATGTACCATCAATCACCAAGAATATGCTTAGTGTTGGTCTACTCTTAGAAAGTGGTTTGGATGTCCACTTTAAGCATGGTGTTTGCTTCATCTTGAAGAATGATGTTTGCATTGCAAAGGGATTTAAACATGGAAGATTGTTTAAGTTGGAAGCTAGTGTTGCTTTTGAAAGAATGAGCTTGGCAAAGGAGGAGATCACTCAAGAGGAGATCTTGGAAAAGTGTGACCTTACTTGCATTGAGGAGGAGCATCAAAAGGAGGAAGATCTTGAGGATCAGCCTCAAAGCATGAGGGTTCCAAGGGAGTCTTCAATGACAATGGCTGAGTCATCAAATTGCATGCAAATTGTCCATTCAAGTGTGCATCTTGCAAGGGTGGTGAGCATTGGAGAGTCTACTATCTTCGAATACTTTTTGAAAAGTAGTAGTAGACATGAGGTGACTTGTTTCTTACCTTTAAGATTCATGATGTTTATTACTTTGTATGACAAGACAATGAAATGGGATGCTTTGAAATCTACATTTGTTGTTGATAAAGCAATTTCATTGGATAACTATTTTTGTAATAGTTTGAATAGAGTCATAGAAGATGAAACATCATTTGCTTTGGAAATCTTTGTGTCCACATGCTTTGTGCATGATCATTCCAATGTAAGGACTAAATATTATCCTATTTCAATGATAGGAATAATGGTAGTGTTTTGCTCTTCATGTAGAGATTGTAGAATCTACTTGTTTTCCATCAAAGAAGTTGTCAATGGTGGAAATGTGATCTTTCAAAAGTGAAAGATTTGTAAACTTGAAGAAGCACCTTTGGATCAACACCTTATTCAATTCATTGATGGTTTGGAGTCAAGTCAAGTGGAGGAGCAAGCTCAGGACCCAAGGACTCCAAGAAGAACCATGAGTATCAAGATGGAGCCATCTAGGCTCAATCATATGGATCAAGCAAGGCAAGCTGTCTTTGGCAACATTATGTATGAACTTAATAGTTTTAATGATGTATCTTCAAGTGCACAAAATGCCTCGGAATCCATGGCTTGGCATGATGTATAGTTTTTGAAGTGTGCTACATGCATATAGACACATTTGTGGAACATCTTATAAGGGATCCTTTAAGAGGTGGTGAAAGATCCTGCATGGACATCATTCTCTATTGGAGTCTTAAAAGTTCCTTGTTTGTAGCTGGATTTTTTAGACACTTCTAAAAGCATTCATTCATCTAGCAAGAGAGTTGTAGATAGATCAAGCTAAATTTGAGGAGGAGTGTGAAGAATTGCCAAAAATTGGCAAATCTAACTTGATCAAAACCATGTAGAACTTTGTAAATATTTTGTATAATTGGGTTCCACACATGTAATGCCAAGATGCCACGTGGCAAACCACTCCTAATATAGTTTAGATCAAGTCAAGAGAGTTGGTCATTTCTATTTGGTGGTCATCCCTACTTTATAGGACCTACACCTAAGTTTAAGGTGAAAATTTGACCAACTAGCTACCTACCAAGCATAACTCTAAAATCTAGGCTAGGGTTTCATTTTAGGTCAAGGAGAGTGAGTTAACTTCCTTATTACATGCTGTAAATCCACCTAACTTCAAGAAGGAAGTCGAATTTTCTATGTATTCCCTCTCTCCATAGTGAAAAGAAAGAAAATTTTTGGAGCTCATTGGTAGTCTCAAGCTCGTTCACTATGTACATTGAGTTTTTGTGATCCAAATGAAACCAAATCAATTTCTACTTGTTTCTCAGGTTGAAGGCCGTACTACAGCCTGTAGTACACACGTGTGGGATCGGATTTCAATGTTTATCAATGCTTTTGATTGTTAATGCTTGTTGTTTGTCAAATTGCCAATCTAGATCAATTTTTTTGTGTCTAGTTTTTTGATAGATTGTTAAGCAAGCATCCAATCACTCTTGTGGATCTTTTGTAGATCCATTTATGTACTTTCACATCTATGTGACTTAGACAAAGCACAAGACTCACAAACATGTTTGATGCCACTTAAGGAACTTGGAAGATCTATCACAATCTTCTTCCTAGCCATTACCTCCAATGACTTAAAGTTGAGGTGTCCCATCCTTATGCCAAACCTCTTGAATAGGTATTTGCTCCCTTGAAACACATCCAACTTAGTTAGCAATAACACAAGCATCTAGTTTGAACAACTTCCCTTGTCTCTTACCTTTTCCAATCAGGACATCCTTCTTTCTGATTATACAAGCATCTCCATTAAACTCCACCTTGAGGCCTTTACTTAGCATTTGACTCACACTAAGCAAATTCCTGGTAATAGATGGAATAGACAAGACATCCTCCAAATGAACATTCCTATTTGTAGAGAGAGAAATAAGAATTGTGCCAATCCCTTTGATTGCACACTCACCATGATTGGCCATGTAGATCACCCTCTTGTCATCTCCAATGTCCAAAACATCATTCATCTCAAGAAGTGACTCCGTCCTCACTTTCCACAATGAATACTTACTTTAGGTAAGTCTATCATTGGCTTACAACATGACTCCAATTGAGATTGCCAGGTAGCAATGAACTGATCTTCTTTTTCAACTTGTTTCAATGCACAAAGCACTCCCATTAGGAGAAGTACGGGCTCATAATGGGCCCTTTACGAAATTTCACTTTAGAGAGAGGTTACGTAGAGTTCTCTTCATGATCGTTCCAAAATTCGGGACTAGAGCTTTAAGACTGAGAATCTTGGTGTGCTCAATGCAAAACTGACGCGGGAGTAGCAGAACTTTTGAAATCACTATATGCTTATAGTGAAATATGAGGCAAGATGATTTTTCAATGCGACATAAACATTACAAAAGTAAGGTATGCTAGATCTATTCATGTTGATTTACTATTGTTTGAAGCATTACAGATTGTAGCTTTTAACAATGGCAATGTTCCATTTGCATGTTGCTCTTCCTATGGAATGCACTCCAATTATTAAGAAAAATTCAAAAGTTGTAGAGAATGCTACTGCAATAGTTAGAGAATTGAGAATGAATATTCATATGGATATAGATTTGTGGGTGGATGGATCAATTTATCCTAATGATCCAGCTCCCAATTTGTGTCCAGATTTTAAGTCCATAACTCATTTTCTCAAATTTGTATGTGAAGGAAATAGCGAACTACTTGGATATTGTCAAAGGTTGCGTGATATTGGAATGCATGGCATATCTTGTCTTAATCAGCAATTACAATTTGCTAATCAACAATTGCTTCATTATGTGCAACACACTAGTGCTGAAAACAATGCACTCAAGAATGCTATGTCAGAGTTGAATGCTACAGTCACTACTCTTCGGGGATCAAACCAAGAAATGTTAGAATCCATGGAAAAGCTGTGATCCGAGAGTTTAAAATCTGTTGTTGATATAAAAGTTATCAAAAAGACAATGATGAAGAGGAAAAGAAAGAGAGTACCGATGAAGAATATTGATGATTTATCTACACATAGCAGCAATAAGAAAAAAAGAATTCGAACATTCAAGTATGTTTTCATATAAATTGTTTATTTGATTTGTATATGTCATTGAAGTTTGATTTGCACTGGATAACATGGATTATTTATTTATTAAACATAATTTGAGTTTCATACGTTTGTTGCTAATCATATTTGGTGGCAAAGAACTATTAAAGATATCGTTCATGCATTGGATCATCTTTAAGTCATGTTTTACCAAGAAAGTCAGCAAAGGAAATGATGAAAAATGCTTGGTTTGAAAAAATGAAAAATGAAATTGCAGAGATTGTATCGACTAAGGTTCAATCATACTTGGATGCAAATGTGATACAAGGTGCATGTGATGTTTCTGGAATTAGCAAAAATGTTTATTCTACTTTTTTTAGATTAGTTAAAGAAGCTTTTTCCCAAGTGATGGTGAAGAAAACTTATCTTTTGCGTCCATATCGGGTAAGATTAACAAGAAATTATTATAATGACAGAATGTTCAAAGTAGTTGGCCAACCACTTCATATAATTGAATTATACAAATTAGAATATGGTGAGCTCAATTACAACGATTGCAATAATATTTTTCTTGATATTGAAAATGTTCGAAAATACATTATTCGATTCTATAAACTAGACGAACATCAAGTAAATGGAAAGATCATTATTGTAATAAAATTGGATGAATCTAAAATCATCAAAGGTCAATAGTTGGAATGAGTGAGTGTCACTTTGATGAACAAAATTTCAGATACAGATGATGGAACGTTTAGTGTTCAATCAAAAAATCACATAAGGTGGTTGGCGGCATTCTAGGTTTACATTTCAATTTTCATTTAAAGTATCGTCAATAACATTTCATACCTTGTCGTTTTTTATTGACATGTCATGCATTACTTGCTTCTCTACAGGTCTTGAAAGAGGACCATAAAATACTTTCATGGATATTTTCAAGAACAAATTATGGCGAGATTATAAAGAGACATTTGGAGGGTGAGAAATTTACAGTCGAAAACCATGGAAGTTTTCAAATTCAATGGCACCTTGCAGGAGATTTGAAAATATTAAAATGTATGTATAATGTCTCTCATGGGGCAACATCAAAGCATCCATGTCTTTATTGCATGAAGGATTATTACAATATGAATTTGGGATGATCAACAAACATTGGCCCACCACGAGAAGCTGAAGATCCAAATATGATAAGTGTTCTACCAATTCCATTAAAAATTATTCACACATGCACGTTGCAAGTTGAGGTTTGTATTATTGAAAAATTTATTTACCTACATATTCTACTAGCATGGAATCATAAATCGAAGTCTGTGGCTAAAGCAGCAATTAGGAGGTTGAAAATAGTTCTGTCAAATACAAGACTACATAAAGGGAATGCATGATTGAAAAAAGTGACAGACTCTCCGGAAAAAAAAGGAAACGTTTCTAATAAGCCATCAATTGGAGGTGCTAAAGCAAGACGATTCTTATCCAATCACACATGCAAAGAATCAAGTGTCAGATACAAAATTTGGAGAGAAATTGTTCAAGTCACACAAACACTGGAAGGAAATAATCGAGTGGAAAAGGGACAAGTGTCGACCAACTTAGACAAACTCATAGGTGTTATCATGAAATATTATCAGAAGATATGAGGACTTTGCAAAATCATTGCATCACATTTGTAAAATCTATACATGATTGTTGGGAAAAAGATGTTGAAATCTTGTTAGGATCTAGTGCAGTATATAGATCACATAAATCAATCACCATAGACACTCCTCACAAGCTCTCAAAGATGGCACAGCAAAAGCTTAGTTTATTATGAAGAAACATTGTACATATAGCAAAGCTCCAAACTGCATGGGCTCAATAAGTGTCACTAAACTGGCCTACCACATGCCATAGTAGAGTTAGGCCCAATATGGCCACATATACTGACAAACCCAGGACATGCCCCTGAGTATAGCATAATGAACTCTAAATCACTATACAGGCTAATTTCTTCCTACGTGTGGCTACCCGACTAACCCAAGTAGCCGTCTACGGGATCAATGCTTGACTGATATGACGATAGTGGGTCACGTCCCAATAACAACCAAAAACTGTAAATTCTAATTCACTGAAGATATGTATGGTTAATTACAATACTGCATTTCGAGCTTACAATAAACATATCAGATCAAATCTGATTCTTAACAAAAGACAACGTTACTCATTACATGGTGCTAATCTATATCATTATCTGGTACTTATCTCATTCAGGCCTATATTTTTTTCTACTGTTGTAACTAATCAAAACTATTATTTGTAGCACATCCTTCTTCATCATGCAACTTATTTTGCAAAGGAATATGAGAGCTTAAGTATTTGGTCATCACAAGGCATGGAAAAATCTCATTGACAAGCAAGGGAGCATTTCATAGAGCTACAAATCATGGAGAACACAATTTAAGAAATAAATATTTAATTCAACTTTTTCAGTGGATTTTTGGGATTAAGCTTTGTTGTATGCCAATTTCTTGTGCAATAGGTGGCCGAGTGCTATTTTGGATGGAAAGACACCTTTTGAGATGCTATTCAAGAGGAGGCCGAGTGTCAAGTTTCTAAGAACCTTTGGATGTAGTCATTGTACTTGGAAGTATATGGCTTTTGTTACAACTATACATAGTATATACTGTCAACGAATCAGAAATGTTGATTACGTTCCCTATATTGAAACTAAAATTCTTATAATTTTATGTCAAATATTTTTATGCATGTTTTGTGTTTTTTTTGTCATTATAATTATTTTAGTATTTATTTAATTTTTCTTACTAGATTTTTTTATTTTTTTTATTTCAATGTATAAAGTTTTTATATTTTGTTAAATTTTATATTTTTTTTAAATTTTTTTGACATTTGTTTAAGACTCAAAGTCTTTTTTTAATTTTTAAAATTTTTTTAATATTTAAAAAGATTTTTTTTAGTTTTTACAATAATGTTGTAAAATATACAAAAAAAAGAAAATTTAAATTCTATGTCCCAATTTTTAAGTTTTTTTATGAGTCTTAATTTTTTCAAAGCTTTCTACATTTTTTTCTTTTACAAGTGCTCATAGTTTTTTGAGGTTTTAAGTTTTTTTTACATATTTAAGATTTTGTCTCATATTTATATCTCTTTTTTAATTTTACTCCCCATCTTAAACTATATTTAAAAAAAAAATTGAACCTTTTCCCAATTTTTGGTGTCTTTTATTTTTACATTTTTTTGGTTTTTAAGTTTTATTTTTTATAGTTTACATTTTTTAAGTTTTTTGTTGCTTTTTTTTTTTTTACTTTTTTGTGTTTTTTACAATTTTGAGATTTTTAGTAAACTTTTGGATTTTTTATTTATTTTTAAGGGTTTTTAAATTTTGGTATTTTTTTAAGTTTTTTGGTTAGTTTTTTTGGGACCTTTTGTATTTTTTTTATATGATTTATTTTTTTTGTAGCTTTAGATTGCTTAGACTTTTTAGAGTTTATTTCAGATTTTTTTTAACTTACTTTTTTTTGAGGATTTTTTTTATATGTTTTCTAGATTTTTATATTGTTACTATATTTATTATTCTAATTATTTCGTTATGAAACTCTGATAAATATCATTTATTTTTGCTAATTTTAATTTAAAGGTTTTTGAATTTTTTTTTATGTTTTTATATAGTTATATATTATTTTTAAGTTTCTTTTAGAATTCTTTTAGCTCATGAAATATTTTTGACGGTTTCTTCACACAATATTATTATTTTAAATGTTTTTTTATGTATTTTTATCGTTTTAGATTGTTACTATAATTATTTTTGTATGTAATTCATTTTGATGTTTGAAAATTGTTTTTTTATTTGTGCTAACTTTTATTTGCATTTTTTAAGGTTTTTAAAAAAATTCATGTTTTTTAAAAGGGCCTCTCTACCCACTAAACTCGGGGGGTGGGGAGGGGGGCCTTCATTTTTTTTTTTTTAAAGCTCTTAGAAGGATTCATTCTTAAAAATATATATATATTCCACCTTGGGTGGGTAAAGATGGGGGATCCTCAAATTTTTTTGTTTTTTTAAAAGATCTCTTTCCCACCCGCCGCGGTGGGTGTTCTCAATTTTTTTTTTAAAAAAGAACCTCTCCTCACCCTCTGCGGCGAGTGGGAGGGGGTCTTCAATTTTTTTTGGGTTTTTAACTTCCCCTCTCCACCCACCGCAGGGGGTGGGGAGAGGGAGTAACAAAAAAAAAAAAAAAAGTCTTTAAAAGACCTCCCTCTCCACCCCCCGCGGCGGGTGGGAGACTTAACAATATATATTTTTTCTTTTGTAGTTCTTCTTCCGCCGCGGTTAAGTGGGGAGAGGAGAGGGCATTAAAAAAAAATTGAAGACCCCCCTCTCCCCACCTGCCTCGGCGGAGAGAGGAAATAAAAAAAAAAATTTAGTTCCTCTGTGGGTGGGAGGGAAAGTCCCCCTCCCCAAACTATTGAGGAGCTCTCCTCACGTAGGTAAGACGCGCATTCTCAAAGAGAGTATTCAAATGAGATTCAACGATAAATCTATACATATATTTAAACTTATGTACAGTTTTGCGCATGTGTATGGGTGCACCCATGCATCCTCCTCCCCCACTCATGCATACACATTTTTTGAGCTAAAAATTCAAAAAAAGAGGATGCATGTATGGGGAGGAGTATGCATGGCCCTCCTCCCCATACATGCATCCATGGCTCCCTCTCCATCTCTCCCTATTGCCCTCCATCGCTCCTCACCCTCCTCCTTCCCTCCATCTCTCCATCAGCCTCCACCGCTCCCTCACCCTCCTGCCCTCCATCGCTCCAGCTCCCTCCATCCCTCCAACATTGTCTCCATAATTTTTCTCATAATTTTTCTTATAATGGGAGAATCTGAATTCAAGGAAGGAGATTGAAGAAAATCAATTTTTTTTCGAATATCAAAAAGTAGGTAGTTGGAACCTCACTCTCTGGAGGAGAGGAGCATGCAATATTTTTTATTTTTGTTTTGAGGGAAGAGAGTAGCTATTTGTTTTGGCTTGCTTGAGAAGAGAGAGCATTCTCATGTTCTAGAAAAGACAACATTCATTCTTCAGGATTGAGATTTCCTAGATTCTGGAAGTGAAAAGCATTTTATGAGGAAGAAGAAAAAGAATTCCAAAATCTTCAAGAAATAGCATTAAAAGATCTTTTGCAAGAAAACATTCCAGGATCTTCAAGCATTGGCATGGTGGCAGTAGGGCTTGAATCCGTAGGTGAAGTAGATGCTGATGGAACAAAATACACAAAGGTATGTCTAGATTTTTTTGCAAGCAGAGAGCAGTCGGTGCAGGGAGATCGGTGAGAATTGTGAGGAGGTTAACGAGGGCTTAACGAGGGCTAATAGATGGCCACAGCTATAGCAGGTCCAACGAGGGTTGGAAAGCAGCTCCAAATTCCTATTATGATCACTGACTTTTCCAACACTCGGGTTTTTCTGGCGACAGAGGAGAGTTTCTAAATTGTGTTTTTTCAGCTGGAAGATGGAGGCCATTGTTGACATGATTGGCACTACACTTAGACTGCATGCATCAACGTTGTTGAGAAGCAACAATGCATTTAAGTCAGTAAGATTGATTCTCTCTTCAACATTTTTCATCTTGAAGATAAGACTATTTTCTACTAGCTGAACAGGGACAAATGTACATTTCACACATTTACATTGGTTGCCAATGGTATCCAAAACACCACGTAGGGAGGCCATTTCACTACAAAGCATTGCGTCCAAATTTTGAATGAAGCCTAATTCAGAAGTACATTTCACCAAGCATGCACCCCTGGTTCCAACCCAGGCTAGATATATCCTCACTCGCGCACTGGGGGACAAGAGCACAGCAAGAGCACAATCCAAGTTCTTATCCACAACACTACTGATCCTTGGATGTCTCTTTTCAATTTCAACTTTAATAGAGAGTCGTAACCTATGCTCATGGAACTTATCGTCATAAGATAACTGATCAAAGCTCGCAGACTGTGAAGGAGGAGGAGGAAAGGCTTTAGGGTTATGAGCTCTGACATTTAGCTACCAATGAATTACCTCCATTCCAACCCGGAACAAGCTAGCTTGAGCAAGCTTTAGCTCATCTATTTGTCTTCCATTTTGCACATCCAAAAGAACTTTCTGAGCAGAACTAAGAAGACTGTCTAGGCCAGGTATAGTGACCAAACCCTCTTGCAAAACAGGAAGCAAAGAGTAGAAAGGAAAAGTGTACGAGGGACAAACAAAATCCATTTCTGAAGCATTTACAACATGCAAAGAATTTTGTTCTTGATCTTTCGACAATGTATGTCGTAGCACAGATGCAATAGATGGAGCCAATCATCAGGAAGTAAGTTTGTCATCTTCTTGGAAGAAATCCATCTACCATTGATAGATATATCCTTTTGAGAGAAATCTGTGAAACTTTTTATTGCATTTGCTATAGTGGCAGTGTTTGGATGATTTACATTGCCCAACAACATCGACATGAGATGTGGGAATATCAGCATACCTAGGGGTTTCAACAATCTACTACTCTACTTTCAAAACTAACAAATTATCAAGATCAATCTCTGCTACAATGCCTGGGGAGCGACGCACTTCACTAAGCATAGACACAATTTATACATCTGACCTTGCTATACCTGGGCGGGACGATCGGGAAGAGAAAGCGACAAGGGCTCCAGCAGCTTTCTGGATCGCAACAGATCGTCCGCCTCAGGCTGAGGCTGAGGCCATAACAATTGGAACAAAGTAGCACTCCAAGAAGAAGGAGAGGAGGAGTCCGCCATGGGGATGGAGATAGATAAGGAGGAGGCCGCCATGTCAGTTCAAATAACATACAACTAGGTGGAGCTTCTACTTCATGGCTTCGAGTATACTGTGCCAGCTACACAAGATTGATTCTAAGTGAGTAATCCTTTTTGTTAAGAAGCATTACTTTTGCTGAGATTGAAGTTTTTTTGGAACCTTTTATTTTGTCAATGTTTAGGTGTTCTAGCATTACTCATAGGATTGAAACTAGCCAGCTGCTATGAGGAGGTTGCAAAACCACTTTATGAACTGTTTTTGAGAACCAATTGTTTGTCTAGGTACTTTTGGAAACTTATCAGCAATAAAGCTCTAAATTGGCCCAACATTCGATTTTTTGTTTTATTTCTAGCTAGAATTTGAAGCTACTTCAGAAAAGTTCTAATATGTATTCATTTAAGGCTATATAGGATTCAAGTACTGTTAGGATTCAAGGCTGTATAGGATTTAAGGTTATAAAGTTCTCGAAATATAGGATTCAAGTACTCTTAAGTTTCATGCACACGACACAAGGAGAGGCGTTCTTTTGGTTGAAATAAATATAGCTTCACTTTCTTTTTTTCCTGAGTTTAGGTCTCAAACTTTTTTAGGAGATTGAATACGTTTATATTAGATCATATCAAGAATCGCTTCTATTATTTGAATAATGCGCTTGTCGCTTCTATTATTTGAATAATGAATAATGGGTGGGATTAGGTTGGTGGCAGAAAAACCAGTCATTAAAGATTGGCGAGGGGGATGCAGCTTTACATTTTTTTTTGCTTGCGTTTAGGTCTCAAACTTTTTTAGGAAACTGAATACTGAGGATAACGTTATAATTAACCCTTTCTGGCCTATGAAGTATTATTTTTAAAACACGGGGGTTGCAATGACATCGTGCCTTTTGATTCCTTTAAAAATTAATTAGACCTTGGGCTACCTCATGTCAAAGCTCAGCTATTGGCATCAACTATTGGCAAGGCATAGATTTTATTGAGTTTTGGGTGTACAATTGTTGAACAGAAGTCAGAATGGGCAGAGTGGCAAGGCCTCTAAACACTCGAACTCCATAGTTTATTACCAAGAAATCAATCAATAATTGTTAAGTTAAAATCTAGAGGTTGACATCTCATCTCTTCATAAGGAATGTGGTAGGGAAGGTTGATGGAAACATGGAAACATGAAAACTAAACTTTGATTCTCTATAGATGTTCGTGAGCCAACATTTGCATCCGGGTTTAATCTCCGTGATGCTTGATGCAAATTGCCTCTATTTAAATTTGTCCCTCTCATTTCATTGTTGCCTCGATTGAGTTTTCCACCTCTACCTCTCATGGCTATAGCTTGATCCATCGAGCAATTTTGAGAATTCACAAACATAGTTGCTCATCCAGGTTTGAATGTCCAAAACACGTGCATTAGACAACATTTGATTGGAATCTAATAGCATTTCCAGTCCGCTATGGATAACATCCGATGCATCCTGAAGGAATTCATCACAGTCACGCAAGGCTACAACATCTCTTATCTTCACCTTTGCAGCATTTGTACCATTCCTCTATTACCCAGAAGATCATCAAGAACTAGCAGACCACCTCACAAGTATATCGCTTTAAAGTAGCTGTCATGGATTTGCCTACCAAATCCACATGACTATCCTTCTGCACCACGCTATCCTTTGCTATAGTCTTTATTTTATTAATAAAAGACTTTTTGATAATGAAACTGAAGATCTTGAATATGCCTGTGGGTAGGCCTTATGATAAAGGCCTAAGATTATAGTCCATAGTCCATAGTTTACCGCTCTTATGTTCTATACTCCAAATCTATCTGCCAACTTCTACATGGATTTTTTTGAGAAGTTTTTCTATTTGGTCTTGGCCTACATTCCCAAACCTACATCAAAAGAGTTGTAAAACGAACTGCCTTCAACAAATCCATACATACATATATACACACGATCCATTTCTTCCATGCCAATGAATGTGAATACTTTATGTGAGGAGGTAAGATAGTCATTGTATATATCAATACTAATGGTCAAAACCTCGGACAGGAAATTTCTATAGGTTCGTGGGCTCGACATGAATCCACGGGACCATTTGCAGCTCAATTTTGACGTCGTTTGTCCGGAAACGCCTTTCTGCCGAGGGGGATGCCACTAAATGGACTACCTTTTAGCATCCCTGAGAACCGGCTTAGTGTCATTGAACGAAGTCCATTTTTTAGACTATATGTTCTGTCCTATGCGACAAGCCGACACAAACCTACAACACTAAACTGGACTCCAAATGGTTCAGTACTCACAACAAAACGTGCGTCCGAACCAGAAACCCTAGATGTAGTTTTGGAATTCTAGGCCCATCAGTCAGGAATTGGTCGGATTCAATCAAAAACAGTCAAAACCTCGGACATGAGGTGTCCACAGGTTTGTGGGCTTGACACAAACTTATAGGACTATTTGCAGCTCAATTCCGATGCCGTTTGTCCGGAAATGCCCTTTTTGTCAAGGGGAATGCCACTAAATGGACTACTTTTCAACATCCCTGAGAACCGGTCCAGTGTTGCCAAACAGAGTCCATTTTTCAGACGGTCTATTCTGTCTTGTGCTGCACGCCAGGACGAACCCATAGGACTAAAGCAAACTCCAAACGGTTTAGTACTCATAGCGAAATATTCGTTCGAACCAAAAACCCTGAACGCAGTCTTGGAATTCTAAGCCTCTCGAACCAAAAATTAATCGAATTTAGTAAAAAATAGTCAGAACTTCAGATAGGAGATGTCCACAGGTTTGTGGGCTCAACACGAACCCACAGGACTATTATATATCCATGATCAGATAGATATTTTATGGGAGAGTTGTATTTGAAACATGTCGTGATCCTTGCTTTTCCATAATTGAAAGGTGCAAAATCAGGATTCTGTGGACTTGATTAGGGAGATTCGTGATCCCAAAGCTGCAGCCATACGCCTGACTGATGAAGCTCTTGCTCGAAAAAGCAAAGATGATATTTCTTGCATTGTCGTCCGTTTTCAATAAATAGAGGATGAGTTTTGTCATTTTAATTTTAATGAACGGCAGCTATTGTTGACCTATTTGCTTTGAAAGTTTCGCTCAGTTTGATTGCTTGCAATCGGTTTGTATACTTAAGACTAAGATTGTCCGTGATGAAATTTTGTGGGTTGTTTGCATTGGAGATGTGCCAATTCATTTTCAATTACTTCAAGAGTCAGATATCAAGATGAGTCAAACTAGTTTCTGTTTGAAATTAGGTTTTTGAATCCTAACAACCTAAAGTATGTAAGTTGGAGGAACTCTTTGCACTGTAGGTTTGAGGAGTATTCTTTCTGATTGCTACACACTAATGTAAAAAATTGATGACCATAAAGAAATCCACATGAAATATGTGCCCATTTTACATTTGCATACGGTTGTATGAGTGTGAAATTTTTTTGAAGTTTTTATGAAGAGGATCCACTCCCTGTCAGTCACGTTGTAGGAGGGAGACAATTACTTTCTTACTAGCATTCTCAAACAGGTGAAATCCCAATGCTTTAGATTCCCAAGTCATTTCATCATGTGAATGAGATGGTGTTTTTAAGGAAAACCTTATTGTTGACAATTCTGCTGTATCTATTTGACATTATTTGTAGGCTGGTAACATCCCACTTGCCCTTTTGTATAGCAAAGGTTAGTGTAAGTGTGGGATGCCATGTGCTTTTGAGTTGTTTTGTAGCTGGACATCATTCGGTAATGATAGGTATAGGCCTACATGCTTGTGCTTTTCAGTTTAGGGTATAGGGTTTACGGTATAGAGTATCCGATTGTTCTCTAAACAAAGCTAAAGAAACAAAGCATGTGTAGCAATAAGCTTCTTCAGGTGCAATTAAGAGCTGCATTGTGCTAATGTGTTCAAACATATGTGTATACTACCTACCTGACCTGTGTCCCACTACCTACCTAACCTGTCACACTACTCTCCGAGTGCACCCTCCTTCGGTGGTGCACCCTCCTCTCTCCATCTTGACACCAGATGTGGAATACCACACACTAAAAGTCGCACACCTTGCCCTCTTCTGCTCAATTATGTCAAATTCCCAAATTCTTGGTGCTAATCAACCACACGACTAGACTATATCAGGTACAAGACTATATCAGTAGATGGCCGCACCTTGGCCAACAAGTCCAAACCTTTGTAGGTAGCCTCATTGTTGATATGTACATTGAAGTTCGTCTGATACAACACAGTAGATTTTTTCATAGAAGTGGAAGTAGACGTCAGCCCAAACACACACACATCCATAAAGACCCACTCTAACCCTTACCCTAAGTGTGCACACATGCACACGCACATGCACACAAATACACATGCACACGCACACAAATACACATACACACAAACAAACACATGCACATGCACACAAATACACATACACACAAACACACGCACAACACGCAGTGCACACACCCACAAACACACATAGACCCCCACACACACACAACACACACATACGTATCCACACACACACTTTCGAGCTCTCTCTCACACACATACCCTAAACCCTAACACACACTCTCTCTCTCTCTCTCTCTCTCTCTCTCTCTCTAAACTGACACACTCTATAAACACACACACACACACACCCTCCATAAACACACACATGGCACACACACACACACACACACACACACACAAAGCCATTAAGGACAGCAATTAGGCCGCATAGGGACCACCGCCACCTAGATCGGAAAATCAGCGTTCGTCAACGACATACTGAATTTCCAAATCATCAGCCGCCACCTAGATTGGCCACCATTGCCCGTCAACGATGGGCACTCTTTACTAGTTCTATATATATATATATATATATATATATATAGTGTGGAGCTATTTAGTCCATGTCATCAATCCGTCCAAAAGATAATGGAGTCATTCTGTCCATGCAAAAGTCAAGTTTCTTGCAATGCATATAATATATACTATGGAGTTATGCTGTCCATGTCATCAATCCGCGCAAAAGTTTAGTTTTTTGCAATGTATATTATATATATTGTGAAGCTATTTTGTTCATGTCATCAATCCGTCCAAAAGAGAAAGGAGTCGTTCAATTCATGTCATCAATCCGCACAAGAGTCAAGTTTTTTTCAAATAAATGTATATATAGTGTGAGGCTATTGGATGGGGAGAAATAAAAAATATATATATTTTTTAAAGTCTCGCTGCCACGGCGAATGGGGAGGGAGAGAAAACAAAAAAATATATATATATATATATATAAGTAGGGGGTTCCCCACCCGCCGCGGCGGGGTGGAAAAAAAATATTTTGTTTTATAAGTAGGGGGCTCTCCAGCCATCGTAGAGGGTCTTGCTTCCGCCGCGACAGGTGGAGAGGGGGGGAAATTAAAAAAAAAAAAATTGGCCGAGTCCCTTGCCACCGGCCGCGACATCAATTACTGCATACCAATTGCGACATCACATACTGAGAAGATTTTGATTTATTATGGCTGGATATGGAAACATTTGAAATGGCAATGAATACTACGAAATATACAAAGGTTAAAATTATTGCATAGGCCTCCTAGTTGCATTTACAAGAATGACAGAAAACTAGAATGTGACATGATTTATTTTAAGTTTGTAGGCATTCTACACTACTGAAGAAACTATCCCGATGATGATACCATGCTTGTTTACTTGAATAGGGCATGGAAAGTGGTTAAGGAGCCCAACTCCACCGGGCTGTATATGAAGGCGTTCATTGTTATTTCAAAGGTGTCCGTGGGCGAGCCCACTTTTTTCATGGACAGTAACAAAACTTTGGGTGTAGTTCGCGACATTCTTATGTCTGAAGTTATGCTTGTGGAAGATGTTTAGTTCATCACTCACGCTCATGGAATCGAACATTATGTCATCATGTCATGCAAAGATAGCGCCCATTTCACCCAAGTGCATGAGATTTACGACCCCACAGGCGCTCTGTTCAAATATGAAGACAATCTTGTCAAAGGGATGAGTGCACTCCATAATGTGCATGAAATGATGAGGGGGAGGGAAGAAAATGATAAAATAATGCAAGACATGTTACAAATTGCATCAGCAACTGTCTCTAATCTTCACGGCCCAAAAAATGAAATACTTGATTTTCCAGAAAATGTTGGGGACCAATAAAATCAAGTGGAGCCTATTGTCTCTGAAGTTTTTGGCGGAGAAGAGGTGGTTAGAGATTTGTCTGAAAACAATCCGGAAACTCGTATTGGTTTGTATTCAGTTTCAAAAGGAGGAAGAGCCAAAAGAGATGGAGGTTTGAGAAGAAAGATTTTATCCAAGAGGTCAGCTCCCCCTCAATCTGAGAGCGGAGACAAAACTGAAATCAGTCGAAAGACTGCAAGGTTGATCAAACGAGTAGGCAAACAACTCATGGTACCAAGGGTCGATCTTTCTGGCATGCGCACTTCCAACTACGAGGATGTTGTGTCATCCTTTGACAATGAGATTGAGTTGGAGGAGTGTGAAGGAGATACAAATGTTAATCTTGATGTTTACTCCTTCGACGATATCGGTTATGTTGGGAAAGTTGTTTCACGATGTATGCATGCCTCAAGGCCAGCACCATCTTCTATAAATGTCACGCTATGACCAATTTGTTTTGTAAATGGACACACCTTGGAAGCTTTCTTCAAAGGACCATAATCATTTCCTTTCATTGTATCAAGAATTTAAAGCGCTGATATGAATGAGACTATATATTTATAAATATACATATCCAAAAGAGATGGATACCATAGAAGGTTAAAGATTGGATGGCCTTTGCAAAAATAGGTTCTTGTCCTTGTGCAAGTTCGAACTTGTAGACGGGCAGAACTTTTGTTGTGTTGCAATGAAATAGCCCCGCTAGCTATATGACAAAATAAGCTACCAATGAATATGTATGAAAATCTCTTTGCATATGTCCATGTACACATATGCATATTTAAAAACACATCACGCTATATTTTGGAATCCGACAGCTTAAACTACGAGACTGTGAGCAAATGAAAAAGAAGCAATCTGGCGAAAATAATTGAACGTGCACGAGATATTTGGATCTCATTAGAACGCCCTCAATATATCAAAGGGGTCAGGTTGGGGTTCATGACACGAGCAAACAAATGACTCAATTCTATCAAGGATTGTGTGGCGTCCTTGGAAGCTACCTCATCGAAGAAATTCATGGAAGTTTTTCATTAAAGTCTTTGTATCAGAAATTTGAGAAATACATTCTCATACTCATGCGATCCGACGAGACTTTCAATAATTCCTTAAGAGTTATGAAAGCTTATTGTGCAGGCCATCTTATATACGAAGAATTCGACATCGGACAATACGATTCTTCAGGTCTTTGCGTTATGTGTCTGATGTCATTTGTAATCGTGTCTGTAAAAGTTGTTGGGTGGTGAGCTTTATTTCGAAAAAAAAAAATAAAGAAAAAAATATCGAAGAGGGTGTATCTTCCCTTGTCCGTGAAACTTGCTGCAAAAATGTTGTGAGATTCTTGATATATTTGGATGACGATCTTCCAAATGATATACAATATGATAAAGAGGCGTTGAGAAGATTATCAACAACTATAGATAAAAAATTTGTTTTTGATTGGATCCGAACAGTCACAAGTAACAGAAGAAGTATATCTACGAAATTGCAGCCCAAAATACCATCTTTCTCTTATTCAAAAAGTTCCAAGTTGGTATCTTACTTTGAATCTATCCAAAATTACTTTCAGAAAAATCTCATTTCTATACCACAACTAGTTCTCATCCAAAAACTATGCAACCACTATGGATCATCAAATAGAATTTTATCCCATCACTTCGTCCTCCTTTTATAGAACTTTATCAACTTTTGTAAAAGTTAAATAGAAAGATAACATGAAAATATTCAAATCCATGAAAAGTCAATAATAGTATTTTCCACAAAAGGATTCACTCTATTACAAATAGGACTTTTTCTTCAAATATTTCCAACCGGAGTGACAATACTATCATTTCTCTTAAATTCACTTATGCAAAAGAGATATCCAAGGTTTAAGAATCTGAAACACGATCACCTTAGAATTTATCTGAATTTCAAATCTATTTACCAAATTAGTGATTCATATGATATAACAATCTTTTAGAAGAATAACTTCATGCTAGAAAGAAACATATAAATCAATCTGATGTCTTATACTTGAGAAATTACTAAGAAGTAAAGGATTAATAAGAAAGCGAGAAATACATTTGCGGGCCTCTGATTTTGTAAATAGTGAGATACCACTTTGAGATCTAGATTAAACCTCAAAATTTTCCAAAATACCCCACATCTTATCAGTGGTTTTTTCTTTTTTCCATATCATGAGTAGTCACTAAAATAATCCATATCATTACTAGTCACTTAAATAATCCATTGATAATCAAATCTTTGCAGTCCTAGAATTTTTTTCCCAAAATTACTGATGTCTCATACCACCGGCTCTTTCTTCCAGAAAACCCTTAACCACCTTATCTGACATTCTAGAGATCTGCTGATCATCTAGTTGTCCTATAGTCCATATAGAATATTATCTCTTGTTCTCAAAAACTGGAAAATCCATTTATTTAGACGATTGGTATGCTTATCAGATGGATACCACAAATCCATACTTGATCCTATGATTTAAATATAAGAATTAACACGGTCCAACATTACATTCTGATCCTTCCAGGCTACTTATAAGCTTTGAATCCCCATGGATCCAAGAGCATTAACTCTAGGGACAAGCTTTTATCAATCAACAGATCCAATGTAATCCATGTTCGGATTCCACTTTTAACATCACAATTGACATCCAAACTGCGGATAAACTCAATGGTTACAAAGATATTAGTTATGAATTCAACTAAATGAATTCAAACCAGAAAATTAGTATCCAAATTTAAGCAATTATTACTAGGGATCACCAAAATCCTAACTGCGAAATACATTTCCCGATCACACTTACTATTGTCCACTCTTCTTCCCACAAATATCTTAAAGGTGGCACATTTCTTAAGAAGTCCTTGTACATCAATTTTTTTTTTCAATTTTATAGAATTGTCAAGCAAGTGAAAATCTAATAATGTAGCAACTTTTCTCCATGCATGTTTATGAAATGCTTTAATCAAACAATCACATTCAAAGCATTTGGAGATGTAGTTTGTCCTTGTAATATTGGATCTTTTTGCAATCTTACATGCATTCTCTAAAGTCTAGAATTTTCAATTTTATAAAAAAAAGTTGTATTCTTCTCATCTTTGTTTTATTGACAAAAATTTGTTTGCAATTTTTTAGTTTCTTTGAAATTCAGTTTTTGTGAACAAGAAGATGAACCACAAGAGTGTCGTATCTGAATCTACAACGAGGCAAAGAAGCTACAAAAACAGCAGCAACCTCATTTCCATCAACCTTGACTAATCATTTACTAAACTCAATTATAGCTATTTTAAAAGAACGACTAAGCTTGGCTTAATGGCACAACCATCATCCTCAACTCGTTGCCAAAAAAGAAAAGTTGATTTACAAGATTTCTTGTCAACATTAGATGATAATTTTAGAAGAAGATATGTCAGTCGACTCTAATGAAAAGTTGCTTTTACAAGCTTTGTTGTCAACATTAGATGATAATTTAGAAGAAGATATGTTAGTTGACTCTAATGAAAAATACGGGTTTCAACTTCATGAGTTGAGAATATGTTAAGTTTCAAATTGAGAGACATTAATGAAAATGTGTTAGATATTGTACTTTAAAAAATATATGTGTGAATATCTTTTGAGCCCTTTCATATTTTATGAGATTGGGTTCTCAAAAGTTATTTGTTGTCTTTCACTGGTGTTTCATTTTTTATTATGATGGTTTTAAAAAAAATTGTAATAATATATTGGGAAAATGCATATTTTTAATACTCTTTTCATATCATTTGGAGATTAACTCAGAAGAAATCATGAGTTTGGCCTAAAAGTAGGTAATTTAAAAAATACCCAAAGGGTTACTTTGTTTTAGGTCAAAGTCCCAAAACAATCTCATCACATTACTATGGGAGGCCAAGATGGAAAATTGAGACACAACGCAAGACCCTTAAGATGGAGAACTTTAAGAAATAAGTTTTAGCACTTGTACTATAAGATGACCT
This sequence comes from Diphasiastrum complanatum, assembly GCA_029204225.1. NCBI lineage: Eukaryota > Viridiplantae > Streptophyta > Lycopodiopsida > Lycopodiales > Lycopodiaceae > Diphasiastrum > Diphasiastrum complanatum. Next base: position 17,663,096 of record CM055099.1, read on the forward strand.
TATCACTTGACACAATCTCCCTTTTCTCTGGCATCAATTTAATACTTGAAATATTCATAAGGTCGAATCTATAACAAAGCCTAAAGCCAAGATAGATTGAGGTTTGAGCTTGGGTTGTAGCTACCACATGAAACTTCTTATCCAACTTATAGCATAGGGGACACTTCACACAATATTGAAGTGAAATTTAAGAGACAATAGTTGAGTGAAGATAACTTAGAGGCTTCAAAGTCTATTTGAGTTACACTTATTTCATTTAGCTTGATCCAAAGTTTCTTTGGTCTCAGGTTTGAGCCTCCCCTTGGAAACCAAGGAGCATTTAGCTTGATCCATTGGGAATATGCATTGTTTGTATTAAAAGCTCTAGTTTTGTTTACATGTATAGTTTTGTCTAGTAATAAAGAACAAAAAGTATGTACACAATAAAGTAGATATCTATCTAGAAAAGAAACATAGGACCAAGATGTTTACGCATCATTAACTTGAGATTCTTACATATTTCATCAACAAAAATACAAAAGTTGGGAATATTCATATTCGTTAAGCAAAAATACAAATTTGGGAAAGATACATTACCTTTGGTAGATTACGATCGTTTCATTGTTGAAATGTTAGATGTCCACCAAATTTGGGACATTCATACATATATATTATACCCTCTGTTCAAGTAATTCAAGTTTTGGATTTTATCATACTTCATGCTTCGAAGTACTCTGATGTTTTTTATTTTGACTGTTTTTCCTAATGGTGAAGTAAATACTCACCGATTGTGAAGAGTTTTCAAAGTTTAAAGTTGATATGCTTTTTTATTAGTATTGCTGACAAAAAGATTTATTCAAAGCTAAAAAAAATAAAATTCTAATAATAATATCAGACAATAATATATTTCTATATAAAATTTGTAAAACATCCAAAATTTTATATTGGAATACTAGAGGTCTCGTATTTGTTGCTATGCATCCATTTTAGGTGTAAGGCTAGTTTCGAGTTACTTATAGCAAGCCAATTCTGAGTATTGAAACTAGCATAGTAAAATAGTTGAGGTTGACCTCATCACCAATGTTGCCTAACAATGGTTTCCACCTTTCTCATCAAAAATTTCTTCTCTCGTTGAGGCTTTGTGCCCACCATTCCTCCTTTTCTTCATTGATACCATGCAAATGAAAATTGTTGAGAGGTTATTTGTGGCAATGGAGACTTGACCGAGCATGAACAAGCAAGAGACAACTTGAATCCCACGAGTTCCAAATCTAGCTACATATTTATGTGGTTGTTATGTGGAGCTTTTGCTTATCTATGTGGAGTCTCTACCTCTCTATGTAGTTGTGATTCTTGAGCATTATGCTCAAAAACGTAGTCTTGAGCACAAGACTTGAGAATGTGGTTGTTATGTGGAGTCTATGCTTTTAGGTGAAGCATCTACCTATGTGTGCGGTTGTGTTTCTTGAGCCTTGTGATCAATAATGTTATTGTCATGTAGAGCCTATGCATCTCTGTGTGAGCCTTCATTAATGAATTTGGTTGTAGATAGCAATCTTTAGTTTTGCCAATTTAAATGCAGCCAATTTACGTGCATATTCTTTCCATGTATGAAACTATTTTTCAAAACAATATAAACACCATGTCACCTTGATCCTTGGTGATGATATAAAGGTTGATAACGTGTATTAACATAAGTTATAATTTAAAACATGTGAAACATATTCTCTCATTCGAGTGAAGAAGACTCTCTCCACAAAATTGGTGAACAAGGCTCAAATCCAAGCCGCAATGATACAATTCATACTAGGAGCTTGCCCTGAAACCATGGACTTGGTTAGGTCATCTTTCAGATGTATATTTTAACTAAAAGTAGTTGCCAATGTTGCCAAAAAAAAAAAACCATTTGAAAAATCCAAAGTGCTATCTCAGCTCAAAATCCTCAACTCGCCCTACCAGGCTTGCAAGATTTTCGGGTGAATTGGCTTAACCTAGTCGCGGTCCCACTACACATTATTCCGTTTACTACCTAGATATTGCACATACAATGATGCTAGTGCAATGTAATCTCTCGGCTCCTCTTATTTTTCGCACCCTGACGGGTGCTGGCACGCGTTAGGGTGGGCCAGGCAGGTTGTTCTCTTTTTTGTTTTAACTGGTTGCCCTGGTGTCACGTGTCGGGCACCAGGGTTTATCCCATAAGCAAATCTCTGAGATAAACCAGTACCTATATATAACTGAACCCACCTGCTTACTCACATGTGTGCAGGTGGGTGTGAAGCTGCCTAGTGCCACCTGCCCGGTTCCCGGCACCACCTGGGCCTGCCCGGGGCCATTGGCGCTGCCCGTTGCCACCTGGCGCTGGTGCCCAGGTGGTGCCACAGGGGCATCGGCGCCACCTAGGTGTTGCCTACCCGGTGCCCCCTGGGCCTGCCCGACGCCATCTGGGCGTTGCCTGCCCCCTGGCGTGCTCGCCACAGCGCCCGCCTACTCCTTTTTGGCCAGCCCCTGGCTGGCGCACTCGGCGTGTCAGGGTGCTAAAATTATGTGGAACCGTAATATCTCTCTCACTATCTAATCAATTTATTCACAATCTCAATGTAAGACCATCTTGCAAACCTATTCTAACAATAGCTAATCAATTTATTTACAATCTTCTAGGACCTCCTTGCCAATTAGGCTAAAAGAACCCAATGAGTTTTCCTCAAAATCCCACACATCATCTAGAAAGGATCTATATTTATAGTAATCCAAGTGAGTATCCCAATTTAGGTGGCTTAGATTATGGTTAGAATATAGGGCCATAAAATTAGATAGCGTGTTATACTACTTCACTTCATGATTGGACAAAGCCGAGGTCCTAATAAATTAAAAACCCACATGTGTGATTCCTTCTAGAATATGAAAAAAGTATCTCACAAGGAAATTGGGTTCTTCCAAAGTCTTCTTATAAGTAGATTAGGATCCTAAGGAGGAGGAAAGTGAACTATGTGTTGGATCTTGGAGTGAGTGATATAAGCAAAATGTAAGTGAATTTGTCAATAATGCAAGATTGATGAGAGGAGCCTGAGGAAAAATTATTTTAAGAGTTTTGTATGGTTTTTTGTTTCAACCTTCCTCTCCTTAGACAGCTGTGCCATTATCTCGTTTGCTACCTACCTACATCTCTTCACGGCTGCCAGCGCCACCTTTAAGGCGGGTAAGACCTTTGCTTTGACACGCCCGCGCTTGGGCGAACAGATGCTTCGTCTTTTTCTTCTTCTTCTTGTGCTTCATCATCAGTTGGCAATGGTGCAGTTGGTTTGTTGGATCTCCATTGCAGGACGGGAGAGGCAATGATTGCAGGCGTTTGCATGGCAATTGGTGGTTGGCAGTGAGCTGTTGCTTTGCAGGAATTGGTAGGTTTCATCAGTAGGTGGATGCGATCGGCGTATTTCAGGTCTGTTCGAGAAACTGGTTTGCATTTTGCTGGATCTGGCTTGTAGATGCTGTGCTAAAGATTCAATGGATAGCACTGCATGGTAACATATCAGTCTGGCTCCTGCGTACGGAAGCAAAATTCTCCATACTCAGCTAGACCGTGTGTTTGTTGTAGTGCTGCTCCATCACTCATGATCTGGGACGCTTGCACAATGTGTGTGCTCGAGCTGTAGCAAGAGGAACTTGGGTCTCAAGCAACATGAAAACTGCAAGATAAACAGCCGACATTCGGCTTCGGATCCATTAGAATTCTGCCCAGTCGCTCATGTGGGAAAAGACAATCAGAGCAAGCTATCTAATAGCGATGTCTTGGAGTATGACTCAGTGTGTTCTTGTGAATTTCAAAACGGGATGATTCAAGACCTCCTGCGTGCAAACTTGTGGATTCAATACATCCAAAGAATTAAGATCTGGATCACATAAGTCCACCAGTGTTTTTGTACTGGAACTCTTCAAAAATGTTGCCACGTTTTGCAATGTCTCATCACTGTCTATGATACAAAATATCTGTCAATAGTTTTTCTGAGCAGAATAAACTCAAATTGCAATGACGCCAGTTATTACGGAGGACTTGCAAGAAGTACGACGGTCTTTCAGCTCGAAGAACTGGAGAGATTCGATGTTCGTCCGCTATTCTGATGCCTGCTCCGAAAAAGATGACATCGAGGCTCTTAAATGGGCTGCTATAGAGAAGCTTCCAACATATAACCGTTTAAGGACCTCCATCCTCCGTAAGGTAGCTGATAATGGAAAGGTTATAGATGAGTCGATTGATGTTACAAAGCTGGCGTTCGCTGAAAAGCAGGAGATCATCCATAAACTCTTGAGTGAAACGGAGGAAGACAACGAACGTTTTCTGCTGAAACTCCGAGAAAGGATCGATAGGTCTCTCTCTCTCTCTCTCTCTCTCCCCTAGCGTTTTCCTTTAGTAATTCAGCGCAGATATTATGATAATCGGCTAATTTCATGTCTTTCGGATATATTCTTTCCGGCTTTCAATTATTTTAATTACTAGTCTCTACTTGCACTTTGATGTTGATGGCTTGATCTTTAGATTACATTGTGATAGAAGTAGATAGTGTCCAGATCGATTCAAAGTCACGAAAGCGTCATAATTATGCCAGATCATGCATAGCTGAAAGAAAGAAGCAAAATTAATCAGAGTTCTCGTTTAGTCAAACAAAATTTCTAGCGTTGTTGTTTCAGATCTTGGGGCGTTGAGCATTATTCATAAGAAGTCAGATGAAAAAAAAAAAAAGTTAAATAGGTAGCCTTGATCAATCTGATAGATCACGGAATTATAATATTCTTGTTTTCAATCAAGCACACTAAACAGCTGCATGAATTTTTTATTGTAGAGTTGGCATAGAGCTACCAAAGATTGAAGTACGATTCGAAAATCTGAAAGTAGACGCGGACGTTCGTGTTGGCAGAAGCGCTCTTCCAACTCTCTTTAATTTTACTGTCAATATTCTGCAGGTTGATTTCAATACTTTCCAATGCGGCAGATTATTTTCAATTGACTTGTGCTTTCGCCGTGTGTCTGTGTGCGTGTGTGTGTGTGTGTGTGTGTGTGAGAGAGAGAGAGAGAGAGAGAGAGAGAGAGAGAGTCCGTCACGTGGGTCGCATTTTGCCCAGCGTGCATCTTCAATATCGTTTGACTTTACGCAGAATATTCTGAGTTTGCTTCGCATCTCATCCAAGAAGATGAGAGTTCTCAAAATACTCGATGATATCAGTGGCATCGTTAAGCCAAGCAGGTAAAAGCAAATTTATTTAGAGTTAGCTACTTAAGAACAACGTCGCTTTCATCTATTTGTTGTCATTAATATACGCATAATTCATTTCCAAACTACTTATAATATACGAAATAGACAAAATGTTTGAAACGTGCTTTCGGAAAGTCAGATTTGTTTTATTAGATGGTTTTAATAAGATTATAAATCATGATTCTCGTTTGCAGAATGACCTTACTTCTTGGACCACCAAGTTCTGGGAAGACAACCTTTCTCTTAGCTATTGCTGGGAAGCTTGAGAAGAACCTGAGAGTAAGTCTGGATGCCATCCAAGTTTTTTCACTCTATATGTATATGCCTGCAGTATGTGTGGCACATCACTTTGTAATAGACGTATTTGTAAGCGTTATTAACTAGATTGTTCATGAGTGACATCTTTTGCCAATGATGCGAGCAAGAACTAAATTCACCATCTGCCAGTTCAAAATTCAGTAAGACGTATGGTATATCTAGATCCACTGAGCAATTATTATTTGGATGGGATCCAAAGCTAAACTGAAGCATCAATATACAAATTCATAAATATGGGCTTTGTAATTGTGCAAATCGAAGTCTCCTAAAAAGATAAAGAACTAAAGAGCGACAATCGAACCAACAAGAGAGAGAGAGAGAGAGAGAGAGAGAGAGAGAGAGAGAGAGAATCTTGGATTGGAGTCGGAAACACATGTTTTTCTTTCTCGTATCTGGAGGACCTAGTCAAGAATAACCCTTGAATGTAAGTTATCTACAGGGTTCCAAGTGACACTGAATGCCCCTAAAATTAAGCGTACAGTCAGTGCAACTTAGCCTCTGGCCAGATTCATTTAAAGCTTACAAGTTACTAGTGACTAAAGTTAGAAAAGCGCATGGAGACAACAAATATGATAGAAAGAACACCATATTGTTCTTGCGTTGCAAACCTAGAAATCCCTTACGATTTGACTGCCACAGTCTGAATCGATTTTAGAATGAATTCGGAATAACCGAAGAGCATTGGTAAGCAAATCAGACAGGGTGAAGAGCTCATTTCGCCTTTGTCAATTTGGCTAGTTCCTCCTTAATTATGTGATCATCAGAGACTGAAATTTGAATCAACTTTCAAAATTGATGATCTTGGCTAACTCTATTCTGAGATTCCAAAACTATATTTTATGAGCGATATTAGAGAACTTAGAAGTGATCTTGGGATTTTAGGTGTGATTATAGAATTATCACAACCAACGTTATAAAGACTTATAATTACGAATAGAATGGAGTGCGCAGTACCCTCGTCTTCGCCAAGTCGATTTCTGGTCCAAGGATAGGTTGACTTAAAAGCTTGATCAGAAATCATGAGACTACTATTCATGTACCCCTTGAATTTCTGTATGAGATTGGATTTCGAGGGCAACGTTACAAATCTACGAATCATGAGCTTGCTCTTGTGGCTTGAAGACGCAATACTGTCATAGAAAATGATAGCTCCTTTTGACCTGAAAATATAAAGGACGTTCGAGTTTTCAATTTACAATGTTGAAAGTTGAGAGAAAAGAAATTAAGATAGAATCAGTTCTCGTGGAGAGTGATGAATGTTAAGGATGTCAGAACTAGCTGAATTGACTTTATGTAGTAAGAAGCATCCTAGTTCCGGACGATGGGGAACGCGAACGGAACGATGGTTCGGGAACGATTTCCATTTTTTGAAATGTTTTTTGCGGAACGATTGAAAAACGTTTTTTTTAAGTCATCTGACAGCTGCAGATGTCACTCAGATGTCAGATGCAGTGCCAGTGGCAGATCTCAGATGCAGATGCAGCAGTATGCACACTCGCGCAAATGTCAGCAGTTTGTAGCTTTTCAAAAGAGGGCTTTTGTGTACTTTGAGTGGTTCCGGAAGCATGGTTCCATGGTCAGGAACGAAGTGATTTCGGAACAACAGTTCCGGAACCACGAGGGTCCGGAACGACGTTCCGAGGCTTCTTATTAAATATATGTACTTATCGCTTGTCCAAAAAAATGACTATGGTATGCCGATTAATAAAGCTGTTGAATTAGCCTGAAGTTAACCTAAAAAGTGATATTCGCTTCGACCATATATTCTTTCTACAGTGTTAATAAGAAACAGTTTATATTTTTTCAGTGTAGCACCAAAAGCAACAATTTGACTATGCGCTATGGATCTGTGAGAATAGTTTGATCTTTTGTTTTTTGAGTTTTGCACTTGATGAACGTGCTAACATGCAAGCAAAGATTGAACTCACCAAGTGCCCTATTTTGACTGTTTTATCTTCCCACTGAACGTTTTCTAAACAAAGAGCCTTTCAAATCAATTATGATTCATGATAAGCCTTCATGCACTGAGGCTGTTCTACTCGCGTGATAGTATGATCCGTGTTCTACTCTTGTAATATCAAAATCATCAGATTAGATCTAAGATTCATCAAAATAAATCATGGCTGTGACCGGGTTGGTAAGGGGATGGGATGAATAGTTTGGACAAAACTGAAGCACATTGATTGGAGGATTTTAGCGATGTCATAAAGGAGGGAGCCGACAAGTAGAAATGGTGATAATAGAAATTATCATTAATTCCTTGGTTGACGACTCGATCTGCACGCACTCAATTTACTTTAGTATTGAGTCAGACTTAAGATCTCCCAGATTTTGTTTAGATGACTAAGCAGGGAACCTTTCCTGCTCTCCAGAGAAGAAATTGTTATGAAGTTTTATAGAAGTCCTGAAGTTGGAATTGCTGTGTAATCAATTGTCTTTATGCTTTCACTGAAATATTTACTTGAAACTCAGATTTGAGCATAACGTCATATCCGAACTTGATGCAGGTTTCTGGACAAGTGAAGTACAATGGATATGAGCCATCCGAATTTGTTCCTCAACGAACATCAGCATACATAAGTCAGTATGACTTACATATTTCAGAAATGACTGTCAGAGAAACTTTAGACTTCTCTGGATGTTGTCAGGGTGTGGGAACAAGATATGGTGAGCGGTGAGCCTACCTTAGACAACTTTAAAGTTTTAACTTGGATCACACCAGAAAAGGATGTTATTGATGTACCATCATGCAGAGATGCTTATGGAGCTTTCGAGGAGAGAAAAGCTTGCAGGAATCACACCAGATCCGGATCTTGATATTTTTATGAAGGTGTGTACCTTATGCTGTCGAAGGTTTTGCCCTGTCAGTCTGTTTCATCAATTTTCCCTACCTTTAGAGCCTACGAATTTATCTAACATAGAATTTTACCTGTCAAAGTGCAGGCGACTGCTGTGGAGGGTCAGCAAGCAAGCATGATGACGGATTACGTTTTGAAGGTTGGGAATAATCGAAGTGCTATAATTTTATGTCAGGGTTATATCATATAAGCTGCATGTACTAGTAGAATTAAGATACTTTTGAAAACTTGACTATTCTTGAAACATGTACCTGTGGGCAGTATCCAGCACTCAACTTCCTGCAGCCCTTTTGTTTCCTAACTTTAAGAACTGCGCTAACTTGTGCCATAGCTACTCGGCCTTGACAACTGTGCTGATACACTGGTGGGTGACCAAATGAGAAGAGGAATTTCAGGAGGTCAGAGGAAACGCCTAACCACAGGTGAGCTTATGAAATGAATGAATCGTCATGCTGAGTGTACTGACAGGGTCTGCAAGAACCAATTTCTAGGAACTGAGAGATTGCCTTTAACATTTTTATATTACAAAAGTCTCTTTGGTCAGTATAAGTATAAACATGCTGATTTTTTGGCAACATGTGTACAGGTGAAATGTTAGTAGGCCCTGCCAAAGTTCTATTGATGGATGAAATATCCACAGGACTTGACAGTTCGACTACTTATCAGATTGTGAAGTGCTTAAGACAGACAGTTCATGTCCTGGATGGCACCATCATAATATCACTGTTGCAGCCAGCCCCAGAAACGTATGAACTGTTTGATGACCTTATTTTACTTTCTGAAGGCCAAATAGTCTATCAAGGGCCATGCAGTCAGGTATTAGAATTCTTCCAGACAATGGGGTTTAGGTGCCCGGAAAGAAAAGGTGTAGCAGACTTTCTGCAAGAGGTATTGAACCTTATACCCCATAATTCTGTTAGTTTATGGTTTCAGTGACACTTCACAGTCAGCTGACATTTTAGCTAGTTGGTTAAATAACTTTTGTGATTAGGTTAAGCCCTTGTTTTTGTTCATATGTTTTATTTTAGTCCTCGATGTCATATGACACTGAAAGACGGTTACGTGTAGTTTTCGTACACACGTCATAGTAAGGCGTCATGCTGAGGCTATTAGCATGAAGCCTATTCGGAGCGTGAAACCAATTCGAGCTCACCTATATGTACTGTGAACATGGATTAATGACTAGGCTTTTTGCAAATTGTGTGATTGCTTATTGTCTTTTTGTACTGAGGTCCTGTCTGCATTCAAGAATCGAATGACTAACTGTTAGTTGCACTAGAACATATATATTGTCCTCACATATCAGGAAATCGTTAATCGACACTTGGATTCATAATGGTTATGGGCCCACGTGCGAAATAAATCGATGTTGTACGAAATCCCTGATTTGACGTATTGCTCAAGCGAGAAAGATCGAGAGGAGGCTGCGAAGCTCGCAGAGATGGAAGTGCACAATGTTAGTAATCAGCGAGGGATTGAGAAATTCAATGGAGATCGATACGGGCTCTGGAAATTGCGGATCAAGATGGTGCTGGAAGAAAAAGGACTGGAGCATCGTGGAAGGAAGTGAGCTTCCTCCAAAACCCGATCGTGAAGGAGTGGTGAATGCGGATGCAATGAGAACATTCAAAGCATAGATGCCGACCGTTTCTGAAACGCGTTTCAGAATCGCGTTCAGAAACGCGGTTCAGAAACGTGTTTCTGAAATTTTTGAAAATATCCAGAAACGTTTTTTTTTTAAGTTTTTTTTTTTTTTGGGCAATATGGGTATCAGATGAAAGCTCTAATTAAGAGCATAATTACTGTGTCATTTGCCGACTTGTTTCGGGTGCAGGATGGTCCAATTCAAGTGCATCAATCCATGTTGGGTTTTGTCAAGGGTAAAAATTCAAAACTAACCCATAGCCTGTCTGTTACGATCACAGATGGTCCCAGTAAGTGTGTTTTCGCTCAGGGAGTTGGAAGGCCAAGTCATGAAGAGGCCTTACCATCGGGGCCGGGGTCCATCGGCCCCGCCGTTGGGGGCGTTGCCCCCCAAACCCCCCCACCGGGGGGCTACCGCCCCTCAAACCCCCTGAGCATTTATTGAAAACCAAAGCAAATAACGACCAAATAGCTATTGAAAATAAGATTTGTTTGTGCCCCATCTGCTACACTTTTGAGAGGCAAAACACTGGTTTGACCGTGGATCCCCTAAAAAAATTTCAGTCTAAGCTATTTTTCCAAAAAGAAATTGTTTCTTTTTTTTTTTTTTGCGATTCTGGGTATAGAAACGCGGTTTTAGAAACGCATACGCGTTTCTGGGCATCTATGGTTCAAAGCCAGAGAGGGGAAAGCTTTTGTCACCATATGTCTCACTTTGGGAGAGACGCCAACCACCCAAGTGCAGGATGCAAAGGATGAGAAGCAGGTCTGGGATACACTGGAGGGCATTTTCGAAGGAAGGACTGTGACAAATGTGTTGTTGCTAAGGAGGCAATTGGCTACCTTGAATATGAGCGAGGGTGTCTCATTGCAGGAACACTTGGAAAGAATGAAGGCAGTCGGGCGGCAACTGGAAGCGACGGGTGCAGCAGTAGAGAAAACCCATCTGGTATTTACGATACTGGATAGTCTCCCAGCCCCATATGATCTTCTGATCATGATTCTTGAAAGCAGCAGGGTGGAGGATCTGGAATTAAATGTTGTCATACAAAGACTACTTCAAGAAGAGAGACAAATCATCTGCTACTACTGTCACAATCCTGGTCACATTGCAAGGGAATGTGCCAAGAGAATTGAGGACATGAAGAGAAAGGGAGCGATGCAGGTGAACATGGCTGAAGTAGAGCAGAAAGAGGAGGATATAGCCCTCATGGCTCTTGAAGATAATGTGCAGAAAGTTAGAACAAAAGTTACTCCCAAGAAATGGTGGAGGGAAAAAATGCCAATGGTGATTGACATATTAGACTCAGGAGAAAGGAGCAATGATGAAGCCTGGTATTTGGACTTAGGGGCGATGGCACACATGACCTTCAGCAGAAAAGCATTCTCAACATATGAGGATAACTTCCAGGAGAAGAGAGTAATATAGGGAATCGAAAATCCATCAAATCACCTAGATCATGAATAGTGCGATTAGCACTTGGCAGAAAAAAAATGGGTGTGTTAAAAGATGTGATGTATGTGCCTCAAGTATCAAGGAACCTCTTGTCATTCAAAAGGATGGCGCAAAGTGGATTGGAACTGAAGTTCAAGGCTATGTCATAATCAAGGATAAGGAAGAAATAGCGAGTGTTGTGATTGACAAGGGCTTGTACAAACTAATGGCCACAGTTGTAACAGATCATCAAGCACATATTGCAATATCAAGAACAAAGAAAGATGCACTATGGCATCGAAGGCTTGGACATAAAGGAGCTGCAGCGATGGATTTAATGAAATCCAAGGACTTAATGAAATCGATTTGGTTGACAATTTTGATTATGACAAGCAGAGCCATACATTTGCGAAACTTGTGCTCTAGGAAAACAACACAGGGAGCCTTTTAAGCGAAGGACTGGAACGGTGACACAAGGAATATATACACAGATGTCTATGGGCCAATGGAAAAGGAATCAATAGGTAAGGCAAGGTACTTTGTCACGTTTATATATATCATCAGGACCAAGGAGGGCCAGACAAATTCAAGGAATTTGTCACAAAAGTTGAAAAGTAGATGGAGCTGAGGGTAAAAAGGATGAGATCTGACAATGGAGGAGAATACGTTGGAAATAGGTTTAAGAATTTCTGCAAAGAAAAAGGAATTCATCAAGAATTCATCATGACTTATACTCCTTAGCAGAACGGGATTGCTAAGGAGTGCCAAACTTAGCCTTGAAAGTAGAAATTCCAAAAACAGTCTGGTCTAAAGTAAAACCATCAATCGGACACATGAAGGTATTTGGAAGCAAAGTTTATGTGCATGTTCCTGAGGAACAAAGGAAGAAATTGGATGCAAAAGGAGTGGTCTGCATATTTGTGGGCCATTGGATACAAGGTATATAATGTTGTCACACAATGTCAAGGGATGTAATTTTTTAAGAAGACATTGTGGAAGTGGAATCGGATGAGGAATCAAAGGATAATGAACGGGAGCGGGTAAGCTTGGATGATGGACTCATGGAGGAGCTATCTGAGATGTATCAGGAGAGATTCGAATGGGAACCTGTGATTGAAAATGTGCAGGATGAAGCTACATCAGAAGGAGCAAGGAATCACCCAAGGAGATCTGAGAGGCAGCGTGTGCAAAATGAAGCTACATCAGAAGAAGTCAGGAATCATCCAAGGAGATCTGAGAGGCATCGTAGAATGCTTGGAAGGTTTGATGAGATGAACTTTTACACAGATACACAGAGGAAGGATACGGGAGCCAGAAATCTTTGTTGAGGTGCAAGAAAGTCCGGAAAGAAAACTCTGGGAGGAGGCAATGGCAAGCAAGATGGAGTCAATCATGAAGAATCAAGCCTAGGAACTGGTTGACTTACCAGCAAGAAGAAAGACAGTGGGATGCAAATGGGTTTTTAAAGTAAAGTTTCAAGCAGATGGGACAGTCGAGAGGTTTAAGGTCAGGCTAGTTGCAAAAGGATACAATCAAGTGGAAGGAGTGGATTACATGGAGACCTTTGCTCCAGTTGTAAAGCTGACTTCTCTCAGGACTCTGATAGCATGGGCTACAATTCACAACATGGAGATAGAACAGATGGATGTGAAGACCGCATTTTTGCATGGAGAATTAGAGGAAGAAGTGTACATGGAACAGCCCATTGGCTTCAAGGATGGCTTCAAGGTATGTGCACTCAAGAAGGCATTATATGGGCTAAAAAAGTCATCAAGAATGTGGTATCAAAGAATAGACAATCTCTTGATTCAAAATCGGCTTAGGAGATGTTATCCTGACACAGAGATGTATGTCCAGATTACAAGTGACCTGTTTTTGGCTATTGCATTATATGTAGATGACATTATAATATTTTTCAATAATAAAGAACTCATGAATGAGTTTAAAGAAATATTGAAGGGAGAGTTTGAAATGAAAGAGCTAGGACCGTTGCACTACTGTCTGGAAATTCAGTTCATGAGGAACAGGGATATAGGACTCACATGGGCTTCACAGAGCATTTACATTGAGTCAATGATAGAAAAATTTTAAATGGAAGAATGTCTGCCAGTGGGTGTGCCACTTGACCCAAACGTGACATTATGCACAAGATGTGCCCAGGGGAATCTATGGAGGGGAAACCATACAGAGCACCAATTGGTAATCTGATGTATGCTATGGTGTGTACTCAACCAGATATTGCAGTGGCAGTCACCAAGTTAAGCCAATTTCTGGCAAACCCTAGAGAAGGACATTGGCAGGCAGCAAAGAGGGTCATAAGATATTTGAAAGGGACTTTTAGATATGGACTTCAATTCAAGGCTGTCCATGAACAAATGACAGGATTTGCAGATTCTGACTAGGCGGGGGATGTTAATGACATAAAATTGACGTGTGGCTACATAGCAACATTCCCCAAATCTATCCTCTACAGAGGCTGAATACATGGGAGTGTGTCATGCAATAAAAGAATTCTTATGGATGAGAACTATGCTTGAAGAACTTGAGATTGACACTTGAAAAATGGTTGTCTATAATGATAATCAAGGGTGTTTGTTTTTAAGTAAGAATGCAGGTTGTCACAAGTAAAGTAAACATATAGCGATCCAATACCATTTTGTCAGAGATTTGGTTCAAGAGCCTGGAAACTTAACTTAAAATTTTGTCCCACTAGCTCTATGATTGCTGACATCATGACCAAAGGATTAAATAATCACAGGTTTGTGTTTCTGAGAAATCTGATGGGCATAACAAAAATTGAGGATAATGTAAATAAATAATTAGAGTTGACTGTGAAGTGAGAGAGGGATTGTTAGTTTATGGTTTCAGTGACACTTCACAGTCAGCTGACATTTTAGTTAGTTGGTTAAATAACTTTTGGGATTAGGTTAAGCCCTTGTTTTTGTTCATATGTTTTATGTTAGTGCTCGATGTCATATGAAACTGAAAGACAGTTATGTGTAGTTTTTATACACACGTCATAGTAAGACGTCATGCTGAGGCTGTTAGCGTGAAGCTCCCCTATTTGTACTGTGAATATGGATAAATGACTACGCTTTTTGCAAATTGTGTGATTGCTTATTGTCGTTTCGTACTGAGGTCTTGTCTGCATTCAAGAATCGAATGACTAACTGTTAGTGGCACTAGAACATCTATCTTGTCCTCACATATCAGGAAATCGTTAATCGACACTTGGATTCACAAATTTGTACTGCCATAACATAAGTGACCTTTTTAAAGTGTTATCACTGCCGATTGCTGAAACCAATGTATTAAGTTTGTAGAATCACAAGAGCTTTGTTGTTCTTAGGTGACATCAAAAAAAGACCAGGAGCAGTATTGGGCAGATAGAGAACAGCCATACCAGTATGTCTCTGTAAAAGACTTTGCAGATGCATTTTCAAGATATGCACTGGGTGACCGAATGAAAAAAGAGCTAGCAAGGCCCTTTGACAAGTCCAAAAGTCACCCTGCTGCATTGATCACTAAGAAGTATGCATTGAAGAACCTGGACTTTTTTAAAGTATGTGCTGCAAGAGAATGGATCCTTATCAAGAGAAACGTGTTTATCTATGTATTTAAGACTGTTCAGGTAAGAGGAAATCTTTGCTTGTTGCTGTTAGCTGCCTGTAACTTACTTGTGACTTGAAGTATTGTTACCATTCTGCAAAAAAGTTTTTCGTGTAATTTCTGTCAATTTTTTTGTTTTCTTGTATATAGCTCGTGCCATTCAAGTTTAACATCCTCGTAATACTTGGCAGCTTTCTGTAATGGCTACATTTGCAATGACTACATTCCTTCGCACAAAGATGCATCAGAATAACGTATCTGACGGAAACCTATACGTGGCTGCCTTATTCTATGGCCTTGTTGTTGTGATGTTCAATGGGTTTGCTGAGCTATCACTAACAGTACTCAGGCTTCCCATTTTTTACAAGCAACGAGATTGTTTATTTTATCCCTCTTGGGCATATTCATTAGCCACTTGGATTATCAGAATACCCTTGTCATTTCTGGAATCTTTCATTTGGGTTTTCTTAACATACTGGGTCATTGGGTTTGACCCAGCACCTGGAAGGTAAATTAGTTTTCAGAGCTCTATTTGTTCTTGGCCTATGTTATCAAGGATTTTAGCTTAGATTCTAGAAATCTACTTTCAGAACCACAGCTTTGAAAAAAGAAGTCTTTGCAATTTGTAGGCACCAAACATCTTCTAAATAAGTTGCTGTCTTTGGCAGGTTCTTCAGACAGCTTGCAATATTTTTCTTCCTTCATCATATGGCACTTGGACTCTTTAGGTGCATTGCAAATGTGGCTCGAACAATGGTCTTAGCCAGTACTTTTGGTACATTCTCACTGCTTGTCCTGTTTGTGCTTGGTGGATTCATCATATCACGTGGTAAGCCCTACTATTATCTGGTCTTTGTCTTTTTGCATGTACATGTTTGCTTCTTTCTCCTATGCATGCTCCTCGTGGCTCGTCTCCATTAGGTTTAATCCTGGAAAAATTATCTCACAGTCTGGCTCCTAAAACCTCTCATCATAGTGAAAAGGACATAATGTAGTAAAATTGAGTGAGATTTTTACACACTCCTCCTAGGCAGGACGTTCTGGGTCTCCCAGGGGTCCAGCCATAAGCCCATAAACTCCTACCAGGACTTTATTCTACACTCATACATATAATCTTTGATAGGTTAAAGAGAGACATTTATACCTCCAAAGCTTTTATGAGGATAGAACTAGCTCTTGTAGCGACATCCTGTGTAGCATAAACAATTAGTAACTTTGGTATTGTTTAAACTCTGTAAGACATCAAACAGTTCTTGAATGGACACTTAAGTTTAATCTTTTGCTGCAGACAATATTCATCCCTGGTGGATATGGGGTTATTGGATATCACCGCTCATGTATGGCCAGAATGCTAATTCAGTCAACGAGCTCTTGGGAAGTCGATGGCAAAAGGTATTGTACCAATACGTTCACTGCTGTATATAATATTAGGATCTTGGTGAGTCTGATGTAACTAGTTGTGTTTGTAGCCAAGCAACGGATCGCACGATACCATTGGTGTTGCCATACTCAAGTCCCGGGGGTTGTATTCCGATGCTATATGGTATTGGATTGGAGTGGGTGCACTCATTGGATTTAGTTTCGTTTACAACATCCTCAGTACTTTGGCTTTAACCTACCTGGATCGTAAGTCTGTAAAAAAGATTTCGCTTTTCAAACTTACAGTAGATTGAACGCTTCGAAAGTTGATTTATCCAAACTGTATTACAAGAATCCACGATTGATTCTGGTCAAATGATTCTCATCTTTTTCAATTAATGCTGTTATTCTGCTAATTAGACACTCCTTTGTGATTCTGACAGCTCTCGGAAAGCCTCAGCCCATCATCCCAGAAGCCGTCACAGGGACACAGGATGAAAAACTCTTCTCAAAGAAGTTGCCAACAAACTTAAATGCTGTACCTCAAAACAGATATATACGGTGTTTTCCCAAAAAGACGGGTATGATGTGTTGGTTGAGATTATTGTGGGCCGTGGCTTAGGAGATTTACCTGACCGTAGCTTATTTTGAGATGTAGCAATATATACCTGCATCAGTGACCGACAAACTCCATCAACTGAGTATGCTTTTGATGCTTCATCCAGGAACAGTCCAACAAAAAAGACAGTCCCACTTTCTCTCTGGAAAGAAACCAGATTCACCCGATGCAGCTGCTCACGAAAAGAGAGGAATGGTTTTACCTTTCCAACCCTTATCCATGGTTTTCGACAACGTAAACTATTATATTGATATGCCTACAGTAAGTGGCCATGAGTATCTTTGTACTGTCCAGCATCATGAAACTCCCTTGCTTGATTGCGCTTAATCGGTACAATTTGATTACCTTCGGACTTCTTTCTTTCACTAATGCACTGGTATAATCTCAACACTCAGGAAGTGCAACAACAAGGCGAGGCTAAAAAAAGATTACAGTTATTATGTAATGTGAGTGGAGCCTTTGAGCCAGGGGTCCTTACTGCTCTTGTTGGCGTTAGTGGTGCTGGGAAAACCACGCTCATGGATGTTCTGGCCGGGCGGAAGACTGGTGGTGTGGTTGAAGGGAGTATCAGTATTTCTGGATTTCCCAAGAAACAAGAAACTTTTGCACGTATTTCAGGTTATTGTGAACAAAATGATATACATTCTCCAAATGTGACAGTCCATGAATCCCTTGTTTACTCCGCCTGGCTTCGATTGCCAAGAGAGGTCGACCAAAATGTTAAAGAGGTAGTTTTCTGCTGACTATTTAAGGTTTATGTGTTTATGCTTTAAATGATTTCCAATCTTATGCTTTCTTTTGATATCAGCGTGCTCACAAACAGATTCAATTTACCTAGATAAGGCAACCTGTTGGCATTCATCAAACATAAAGAAAACAGCTGAAGGATCCATACACAATACAAGATCTCTCTCTCTCTCTCTCTCTCTCTCTCTCTCTCATCCAAGAAACACATTACATGTTTTCTGCACCGTGACAGGCAAGTTACTTATGGTGCTGTACGCCGATCCACTACTTTTATATGCTCTCTCTTGCGCTGACTACATGCCATGTGACTAATGGGTCCCATCGATGTATTGGGCACAATTCCCAACACTTTCTTCTAAGCAGCTTCTAAGCATGATCAGCCAGAAACTTTTTCAAATTATGATACATCTTAAAGTAAACGTTTCCTATGTGACAGATGTTCGTGGAGGAAATTATGGAGCTAGTGGAGCTTAACTCTTTAAGAGAAGCGATGGTGGGTATCCCTGGGGTAACAGGTCTGTCCACGGAACAGCGTAAGAGATTGACAATTGCAGTAGAACTTGTTGCAAACCCTTCTATCATCTTCATGGATGAACCGACATCCGGCTTAGACGCACGAGCAGCCGCTATTGTGATGCGAACAGTCCGTAATACCGTAGATACTGGGCGAACGGTTGTCTGCACCATCCATCAGCCCAGCATCGACATTTTTGAAGCATTTGACGAGGTATCAGAGTGATTCCTTATACTTTGACGCTCAAAAATTTCGCTTCTATGCATGCTCACTGCATGCCTTAGTGGGCAATCTATGTCAAAACTCCTCAATAGTTCTTTTCATGATCTTCAAATTTTGCTTTACACTTCATTGGGTCGGATTCACGTTTTATCTCATCTCTTTGGAGTGAATTCACAAATGGGCTATTTTCATTGTTTTGTGCCAACTGTGTATTCTCTCTCGTTTCAGCTATTACTTTTGAAGCGCGGAGGACAAGTTATATATGAAGGTTCTTTGGGAAAACGATCGTACAAGCTGATTGATTACTTTCAGGTACTTATATAGAAGATAAACAAAATGTATGCACAAAGGCAGATTGCGAAAAACATTTGGTACTCACTGTGGATATTTTACTTGAATTTCAGGCTATAGATGGAATCCCAACTCTCAAAGAGGGATCAAACCCGGCTACTTGGATGTTGGAAGTGACCTCACAGTCTGCAGAAGCACGGCTTGGGATAGATTTTGCAGACATATATAGCAAATCAGCTCTCTACAGGTATACAAATCTTTTTTTGTTGCATTGTTGAATACCTCAAAAACGAAATAATGAACCAGCTGGGATGAAAGAAGACCGACATTTCTTCTCTGCAGGCATAACCAAGAGCGCATCAAAGAACTGTGCATACCAGAACCAGGGTCCAAAGATTTGGCTTTTGAAAGCCCACATGCACAATCTTTCACCGTCCAATGTTTAGCATGTCTTTGGAAGCAGCACAAATCTTATTGGCGCAACCCACTTTACTGTGTTGTACGCATGTTTTTCACAACAATTTGTGCTTTGATGTTTGGGACAATCTTCTGGAATCTTGGCAAGAAACGGTTGGTTGAATTTTTCCTCTTCCTCCCTCTCTCATGCTTTTGCTTGCTTTGAAGGTATAAGGACAACTATCTGCAGAGCTAAAATTATGCTGATTGCTTGTATGTTTGAACTTACTATCAGGCCAAAATTTTGCCAGACAGGTGACTCCAAAGTTTTGTTTTTGTGGCTTAAATACATTTGAAAATTCTGACTAAATTTTTGAAGCACAGGAGCACTGAGCAGGATCTATTCAATTTGATGGGATCAATGTACGCTGCTACACTTTTCATTGGGGTGAATAACTCGTCATCAGTACAACCTGTTGTGGCTGTGGAACGAACTGTCTTCTATCGTGAAAGAGCTGCTGGCATGTACTCAGCTTTTCCGTATGCGTTTGCACAGGTAAACCTCGTTTCTGCGACCGGACCTTGGAAGAATATTTAGTTTACTATTACACACAGACACCAGTCTTGAAATTGGTGAAGCTTGATAAGTGCAGACAAAAGTTTAATGCATAAGGAATTGACCCAGTCTTATCTGGCTTGCAGGTTGTCATCGAGATACCATACGTCACTTTTCAAGCAATAGTCTATGCACTAATTGTTTATTCAATGATCTCATTCGAATGGACTTTAGTGAAGTTCCTTTGGTACTTCTTCTTTACGTGTTTTGCTTTGATGTACTTCACTTTTTATGGGATGATGGTAGTGTCCTTGACGCCAAACTCTCCAGTTGCTGCTGTCTTATCTTCAGCTTTCTATGGATTTTGGAATCTATTCTCTGGATTCCTCATTGCTCGGCCCGTAAGTTTTTCAACCCTATCTATCTGCTAAACTTTGTTCTTTCTTCATAATCCGCCTCTACCCATCTGTTAACACTTTGAACTTTTGCTAGACATCATCTAGAGTCTTGTCATATAAGTACAGATAGTTTAGGTATCTATTTCTGTCCAATAGGTTATCTATTTCTTTTTCTGTTAGCCCTTAAAAGAGAGCATCATATTTTTAGATGCCTTAGGTTGTTCTGATGCTTGATTTCACATACAGATTGTGGTTTTACACCACTTTAGACAGTGGTTACTCAAAGAAGTAAGCTGTCCATCATATTAAAGCAACTTTTAAAGCCAACATGCAATTATCTGCATATTTTGTTAACTGACTGCCAGACGGACTATATCTGTGGCACAGCTTATTCCTATTTGGTGGAGATGGTATTCCTGGGCTAATCCTGTGGCATGGACACTCTATGGCTTAATCACTTCACAGCTAGGAGATGTTGAAAGCTACATTTCAATTCCTGGAGAATCCGTCAAGAAACCGGTACGGGTTTACTTGGCGGAACATTTTGGCTTTCACAAGGATTTCTTAGGTGCCGTGGCGTCTGTGCACATTGGTCTGGTACTCTTATTTGCTTGTATCTTTGCATATGCTATCAAAATCCTAAACTTTCAAAGGAGATGAATCTATGACCGAAGGATTTTGATGAAAAAGCAGCATGCCACTCGCGGAGGTGTTCCAGAAGCATCGAACTCTTATGTGCAAATCGCAATGAAGAGAAGCTGGGTTTTCTAGGAGCCAAATTTATACCTACGTGGCAATGAATGGAAGCTTTGCCTTTTTGGAGCCAATATCAAAACCGGGATCTTAACGGTTACACGAGAAGAATACCTCCCTTTAAGTGCTTGTAGAACTACTTTAAATGCAGAAGCTGTAGATGTGAAGTTACCTGATCTTCCAATGGGCTAATAAGTTATGCGCAAATTATTCAATCGCCAAGGCTGAAAGCCAAACATCGGGTTAAATTGTGCATCACACATCATAGTACCTTCTTAGTTGTTCATATCGACCGCTATTGATGAAATATATCAAAGCTGATCGATTAAGTATTTAGTATAGCTACAGAATTGTTCACACTAGTTATTTAACAAGGGAGTGTGGCAAGCCACTTGGCCCTGCCTTAAATTGGTATTTTAAATTTTTGTATTTGTTACAAGTCAATAGATTCAAATGTGCTACAAAAGAAATTGACTATTTTTTAAGTACAATATTCCTTGCGTACATTAGACCAACAATCATTTAGGACTTATCCCCTAAAATTTTTTATTTCTTTTACATTTTAATACTCGTTCCATTGGAATCAAATTGCATCATGTTGCTTCATTTTCCACCCAAAGTTAAAGCTTTCGACCTATAGATTCATGAAAATATGCCTTCGCATCAAAACAATCACATTTCAATTACAAATTGTTCAATGTTATTAGTAGATATCCCATTTGCTGGTCAAGTCAAAGTTTTTGAAATTCGTGTAAAAGAGTTAAATTTGGTGTAATGGTGTTGGATTTCCCAGAACAAAATTGCATTATATTTAATGCTTGAAGATTTGTGGCACTTCATGCATGATAAATTTTTCATCTAATGGTGTTGGATTTCTCACAACAAAACTGCATGATATTTCATGCATGAAGATTTCCCACTTCATGCATGATAGGTTTTTTGTTAAATTAAATAATGTAATGGTGCTGGATTTTCCATCTACAAAACTACATGATATTTCATGCCTGAAGATTTCCCACTTAATGCATGATAGGTTTTTTGTTAAATTGAATAATGTAATGGTGTTGGATTTCCACCAACAAAACTACATGATATTTCATGCATGAAGATTTTCCACCTCATGATTGATAGGGTTTTTGTTACATCAAAATCATTACTATTGATGACATTGTTTAAGAATTTTGAAATTTGCAAAATTTGTTTAGGGAACTGGAATTATAGTATGTAATGTTGGTTATTTTGATGAATATCCATGATTTCCATGGCATTACTAAACAAGAACGATGTGGTATTGTACCCCAAAGGCCTTGCCATATCATAATAGCAATAATGTTAAAATTTTATGATTTGTTTAAAGTGTTTTTATATTGTTTTGATACATTAATTTGTGTCATTATTTTGTAGTTTCTAAATTTTGATTTTATGTTGTTGTAAGTTTTCAATTTACATTTGGATGTTGGATGAGATTTATAATATTTGTTCTTCATTTTAAAAGTCAATTTATTGTAAGTTTTGTACAAAGTTATTTTTTGGAGGAAGATGTTGATTCCATGAGTTCTTGAAGATCATTGATAAATTATTTTGTGTAATTAGTGTATATAATGATTTTGAAATATGGTAATTAATGTTTTAAGAAATTGATAGGATTTATATTTGGTTTATGTTTTGGTTATGAGTTTTGTGATTTGGTAAAAATCATATTTAATATGATTTAGATTTGTATTACAGAATGAAAATCGTGGTTGATTATATTTGATGTCGTTGTATATAATTTGTTGAACATGGTCATAGTTGGTTTGTTTTGAATTTAGTTCATGAAATGGATTTCAGTTTTGGTTTTGATTTTTGAAAGTGAATATTTATTATCATTATGCTATATTGGCTTTATATTAGATGAAAGGATGGTAAGTATTAGTAAATGTGAAACAGAGTTGAATTTTTAACATATTATTAAGATAGAGTTACAACATGGGCTTCAAATATATGTGCTACATTCAGAGGAACGAATCTTGCTTGGTGGCTTCTCATTTTGTAGTAAAAGTATATTGGAGAGTGATCATACCAATAAGCATAAGTTGAACTAGATTGGCACTCATTGTTGTTGCAATTTGTCCATATGTGGTCAAGTTGGGTGCTGTATAGAGTTGTTGCTTCTTTAAAAAGTATTTGTAGTCCATGGTTGGCCATGAATTCATATTCCGCAGTTGAGTTGTGTTTTAGAATATCAATGTTGAAGTCGCCTATTATTATCGTTGGAGCATTTGCAGGTATTGTGTGTAGTACGTTGTGTAGAATATGTAGTAGTGATTTGATGGATGCTTTTCGATGCTTGTACGTAGCTATTATGGGCATGTGGAATCGTGTGCCTCTGTTGAATATCGCATGTGTTATTTCAATGTCATTGGTGTTGAATGTTGTGGCATTGTCGAGTGATTGTGTTGGCTTATAAAATATTGTGTTTCCAGCAAACGAGAAGTTATTGTAGCCTTGAAATATGTTTGGGAAGTAGTTGTTTGTGTGTTTTTGGCGTGTTTCTTGTAAGCAAAGTATATCTGAATTCATCAAGTGGTTGGTTGATTTTAGGTCATCGTGGTATTTTTGTAAGGATATTGTGTTCAAAGAGTGTATGATGAGGTGTGTGCTTACATAATGGTTAATGTCGAGAACAACGAGGTTCCAAGCAGTTGTGTTTTGTAGTCTTTGCATTTCTTGTTTCACTCTTTTGTCAACGATGAAGTTTTATGCTTGCAATGGTTGGAGGTACAAATTATCAATGTCTTTGATTCTTGATAGTGCTGTATAAGTTAGACCATGTGCTTTGATCCCTTTTGGATTGAATGCCAATTTGTCCATTGTCAGTCCTTGTGCTCGATGTATTGTCCGTGTTGCGGCCAATTGGATTGGAAATTGTTTTCTAGTGAATGATGTTCAGATGATTGTTTCCAATTTGTATTTCTTTGACAAGACGTTGTATAGGTGTCCATGTTTTGTTGATTTGTTGGTTTTAAAAATGACTGTTTTTGCATCTTGTTTTGGCCCCTATATTTGTGTCAGAGAATTGTATCCAAATAATATCTTCGGCCATTATTGTTGTTTTTGTTTTGAAGTATCCTTCGGCTCCGTTGACCAATCCATCTTTGATATTAAGATTTGGAGCGCATAACTCAATCAACATGCCAGGTTTGACTTTGATTATTGTGGATAATCCGGCTGTAGTTTTAGAATCGCCAGGAATTTTTAGGTTTTTTTGACATCAATTATGGAATGAGTCGATTGCTTGTAAGATCGAATGGAGGCTTGCGATAACATAGTTTGTTTTAAGAAATGTATGTCAGAACTCATGTATTTTGATTGTCGTATTCTATTAAGTATGGATATGAATTTATAATCATTTTGTTTCATTGTTTCGACCAATGCATAAAACGTGGCAATTTTGCCCAATATGAAAATCCAAATAATTCTAATGAATTTGTGCTTTCTTTAAATACCCATTTGTCTAAGACTGTTCCTGCTTGATACAAATCACCGCATGTAATTACATCCAATCCTTCGAAGTGTTCAGAAGGGATGTGTTTGATTGCTTGTAATCTTTCATTTGTAAATTGCAAAATTCTCTTTCCAATAAGTGAAATTTCATCAAAAACTACTAGTTGTAATTGTGAATAGAATGTTGATAATGTGTCCAACTTTTCTGATGACAATGATGTTAGTGTTTTTGTGTTGATTGGAAGGTGCAGTGCAGAATGTATTGTTGTTTCACCAATATTGTAAGCTACTTTTCTTGTGTAAGCCATAAGTAATGCCTTTGGCAATGTGATATTTGTATTTATTTGTTTATGGTAGTGCCTTAGTAAACCTTGTACAATTAAAAGTAGTGTGAATGTTTTTCTTGTTTCAGCTCCTCCTGTTAGAAAAAATTGGATCTTTTCATTTGGATTGACTCTCTTTCTATGCATTATGTCATCATAAATTAATCTTTGTGCATTGTTCAATTTTCTTAATTTTGAATGATAATCTTTGGTATTTAATATTGTGTATGTGAAGTTTTGCTCAGTGTTGTTCGTTTTTTGAGTTTGTCATGATGTTTTTTTTGGGAAATCAAGTGCCAAGTCATAATGTCCCATGTTTGTATCTATCGATGATGTAGTTGGTTTGTTGTTTTGAATTACATGTTGTTTTTCGAGATCGTTCCAATCGATGTTGATGTTATATTTTTTTTGGTAGTCGTAGTTGAATTTTGATTTGTTTTGCGATATGATTTGTATGTTTTGGTAATATGCATCGTTCCATGATTGATTGTTGCTTTTTAGATTTTGTTCACATTCTACGAATGGTAGACACAAAAGTAGACGCTCTCTATAATAGTTTTCTGGATCCTTGTGGATGTTGTAATTGACAAATCGAATTATTTGAGAAATTTTTCTTTTTTTACTTGTTGTCCATTGTTTGTGTAATGTGCAACATATTCAACAAGACAAAATTGGTGGTAGCAAATTTTTCTTGACATGTAGTGATCAATTTTTTATTTGCATTTGATGTCAATAGATGAAGGTTCTAACATTTGAAATTGGTGCTTTTTTTTTTTAAGACAAATGCTCGTTCGTCTTCTGGATTTGTGTTGATGAACGAAAATGATCGTGTTGTATTATTGAGTGGAAGTGATAAAATTATAAAAGCAGCTAATTGTGCACTCATTTGTTGTGCATTAAGGAATGCTTTTTCTGTGGTTCTAAGACGATTTAGTGTATCAGTATTGTTTAGCATGGTTTTTGACATAGCATCTTGTAAGGCTTTTGTCAAGGTATTGTCGACTTTTTTCATGTATGATGTGCAATAGCTTGCTGTCACATAAGGATCTAGGATGTACTATCTCATGTTTGCATTCCACAAGAAGCTAAATTGAGGATTGAAAGGATTTGTGTATATATCTTTTGGATTCCTTTTTAAAAATATGGTTGGTTTTTGAATGGTTGTACATAATGCTTGTATGTACTCGTTTTCATCGAGTCCAATGGATGTTATCCATGTCGTGGCATCTATTTCTATGTCTCCATCTATTTCATCAATTTTCATGTACACATTACTACATAAATGCTCATAGAAGTGTTTTGTTTCTATATTTATATTTTCATCAAATGGGTGCAATATTTTTGTTTTTGTCATGGGTGATTTTGGAAAGTGAAATCTGCATTTGGTTTTGTTTTTCATATTGCATGTTTTCTTGGGTTTATGGGTTTGTATTAATGTTTTACAATCATGTTGTAGCATGTTGTTGTCTGTACATATGTATTTGTCCAAAAAGTGTTCTATCTCGTGATCTTGATTTTGTCCAAAAATTGGCACATTTGAAGTCCATATTATGCCATGGTCGTGTTGGCTTCCACGGTTTTGAAACTCTGTCACAAAGAAGTAGTCGTTGACTTTACCGAGAATGGAATTTTCAGTTTTTAGAAGTCGAAGTGCTTGAATGTTGAAATTGCAGTATCGGACGCATGTTACTGGATCTGTTATGGCCATATTCGGTTAAGGACCTGGAATAATCCTAATATGGTAGATCGGCCCTCCGGTACTCAAGATTATTGGTCACGCCGTGATTTAATTCCATGTCAAGGCCAGTTTGTGACTAATTACCTTGAGAGGACCCAGACACTCTAATTGAGACATATGGAGTATTGCATGTCTGTGTGACGGATATAGGCAGGAGGACTGCACGAAAAGATGTGATCTATTTATAGTTGACCTGCATGGGGGTTGCATGGTTTCATGCACAGGACTCTACTCTCTATATAATGCTTCTTGGTTTCCAAGGGGAGGCTCGAACCTGGGACCAAAGAAACTTTGGATGCCAAGCTAACCAGTTGAGCCAACCCCGTTGGGTTACTCTCTATATAATGAGGTGGGGATTCTCCCGTTGATATATTGGGTTTAGGTTACCAGTTTCTCTCTTCTCCTGTTGCTTCACATGGCATGGCTTGGGGGCTAGCTCCAAGTTTGATCTAGGATTGGTTGGGCAGTTTGGCTCCATAGTCTCTCTTATTGTGTTCTCTTATCCTCATCTTAGGGGTTATCCTTGAGGGTCTTAACATTGGTATCAGAGCCCAGCTAAGATGCGGTCTTGGATGGGAGTTGGAGGCAAGCTCTACATGGGATTGGAAGATCGAATCACTTGGAGTAACATCCCGGTTTGGAATGCAGAATTCTCAAAGGAGGTTTGGAATTGGAATTGTTAATTCTTGGAGCTCTTCAAAATTGTTGGTAACGTGTCTATCGTTATGTTTTTATTTTGAAGGAGAAGCTGAGAATTAGTCTTGTGATTTCATTCTGAATTTTCTGGTTTTTGAGAAGAATTCCAATTCATGTTTAATGATTTGCAAGAGTGAATCATGTGGCTTGATTCTTGAACTCACTTTCTATGGAGTTTTGGATAGAGGCAAGAATCTGTTATTAATGAGATTCATGCATGACTAACTCAGTTTAATGATTGATTGATGAAAATCAATTTTTCTTGTAAAATTAAACTATTCGTGGTGCTGCCACATGGATCAAATTACGGTAGAATTAGAATATAATGAGAACTGCAATTCTGTCATTTTTCTAGATAGTTGAAGAGAATGAGCTGTTTTTTTTTGGAGTTGAATCCTGCAAACCAATCTTTCATCAGTATAATTCCTAGTTTTCTTCTTGGTAATTTGTAAAATTTCAAAAGAAAACAAGGACAGTGGTTATATTGGCTGAAATATAGCATGCATGACTGTTCCTTCTTGGTTATAGACTAGAATTGAATCGCATGTTGGTTGAATTTTCAGAGTGCTAGAAGCCTCTGTTTTCTAGCTCAGCTTCAGACTCCTCTGAGGAGTTAGTTAACGGATGACTGTTCCTTGTTTATCCTATGAACAACCAATGAATCTCAGTAAGAATCTGTGTAGGACTGATATCCTCTTCATTCATGGCATGAATGACTAGTATACAAATTCTGGATTCGTGTGGTACCTGCAAAAAGTGATGGGGAATAGCTAATGGAAAGGCTGGCAATGGCACTTAAAAAACTTGACAACCTGTAAATTTGATTCACAAGGGAAGCCTTGCCTGCTATCTATTCCAGGTGATAGATCATTTATGTTGCAGCCTGGAAGCTGACATACTTCACAGGGAGGGCCGCAGATGGATATGGCATCTGTTATGAACTGTAGCAGCCCTCAGAACCTGTATGTGATCTGCAGAAATGGCAGCAAAGGTCCTCAAAGGATTTTTCATGTGTGTTGGTCGTTTTGAGGATTGGATTTGAAGGTCGCTGGTATGGCTGTGGTCATTGCTGAAACGCTGAAGAAGCCTTAGTGAAAACCGACTGCCATCGTTGTGTTGATGCAGTTGAGGGTGTTGGAGGTTGATCATAAGTGGCACCTGTATATGTGTTGCTATAGCGCGGCTACTTGATCATGCCCTCTGATCATCTCGCGGCCCTGCTTTGAAAGCGTTCTTTCTCTCTCTCTCTCTCTCTCTCTCTCTCTCTCTCTCTATCTCTGCGATGTGGGGTTGTGGATATGAGGGTGTTGAAAGCCAGGAGGGTGGCGGCTGTAGAAACTCCCCTTTATAACCCTTCCTTGTTAAAAAACCCTATTTAGGTATTGATTTTTGGTCCTGAGGGGCCATTGGGGGGGGGGGGGGGGGTTTCGTATGGTTTTTTTTATTGTAAGGTTGAATTTTTCGCCGAATGACAATCTGCAATTCGGTGATTGCATGGCAGTTATCCAAGAAAAAATTGTGGTCTGACGGAGGTAACTTAAAAAAGTTGATTTTCCAAATTAACTCAAAAATTTTAAGTTACTAGCACCCTGTTAAAAAAGCTTGTATTTCTTGGTGCTCGGCTATCAATGTGTAAACCTTGATCTTTGTATAATGTTTTCCGATTGTGGTTAGAAGAAAATTGGATTTTCTTTTTCCATGGACAATTTGCATGTCATTCGCTCTTATCAACTTGGCATTTAACTTTCAGCAATGTAAGCCCAGATTTTGTGGAACTTGAATACCAAAACCATTATTCGTGGTCAAGCAGTATTAATCGGTTTTCGGTGGGAATTTTTTTGAAACTGATCTTGACAGAACAAAGGAAGTGGTAATGCTTTTTAAACCATTTAACTCTGGAGTATTGGTACTCCCAGTAAATGGAGTTAAATTGTGTTTTTTTTTCGATTTTCTCCTTTTCAAATCGGTGGAACACCGTGTAAAAATTACAGCTAAAACACTTGAAATGATGAGGGAAACAATAGATTATGATTTCATAAGATTAGCACAAGTTGAACCATCAAAATCCATCAAAAATCTATGCTTGAACCTCACTAAATGGCCCAAATCCTTGAAGAAGGCTTCACACGTGTGAAAGTACGGCCTCCCACAATCTGAGTACTGTACACCAGACCTACATTCAATCCTATAATCATTAGTAATCACAAGTACTCAAACAATTATGAACATAGAGAGCAATTGCACCATTATGAGAGAAAAAACATGAAATTGCTTGATTGATTTTGGTGAGATATCATCACCTATATATACATGATCCATCACGGTTTTGGGCAGGTATGAGTAGCCCTAAACCTATCCCTAATGCTAATTTTGGTGGATTTTCATCCCTACCAAGTTAGGGTTGGAATCTTGGAGATCCCTCAACAATGCAAAAATTACCAAAAATAGCTCCTATTTTTTCTCCCTTGTATCTAAGCATAATTTGGACTCATTCCAAAGGTTCTAACACTTAGGTCTACTTGAGAACATCCTTATGAATGGAATCCTATGCTATTTGGCACGTGTGACAAGCCACATCATGACCATCTAACTATTTACAAGTCATATGACCAAAACTAGTCAAGCTAGAATTGTGAATTTTTAACACTCCTCCTCACTATCTAGCTTGGTTCAATCATTGCTTTACTAATCACTCCAAGTGATGATCTGAACTTCATAAAAGGTGTCTTTTGAAGTGGTTTAGTAAGTAGATCAGCTACACATTCATTGCTTGGAACATGCTCCAAAGCAATCTCCTTGGCTTGCACCATTTCTCTCACAAAGTGATGGCATATCTCAATGTGCTTAGATCTTGCATGGAAGATTGGGTTAGATGCAAGGTGTTGGGCTGATATATTGTCATTGTAGATGATTGGTGCCTCCTCTGAATCCATGATCTTTAGTTCCACCAATAATCTCTTGATCCAAAGTACCTCCTTTGTAGTGGTTGTCAAAGCTTTGTACTCGGCCTCGGTTGAAGATAGAGATATAGTTTCTTGCTTTTTTGAAAGCCATGAAACCACACCTTCTCCTATGAAAGTTGAATAGGCACTTGTTGATTTCCTATCCCTCTTGTCCCCTGCAAAATCTGAATCACTAAATGCATGAAGGTTAATCACATCTCCTCTATATAGAATCCCAAAATCCAATGTACCCGAGATGTATCTTAGAATCCTCTTAGCCTTTTTCCAATGGATATTCAATGGCTTTTGCATGGATTGGCTCAACCTACATACACTAAAGCTAAGATCTGGTCTAGTTATAGTGATCCACATTAAGGAACCTATAAGTTGCCTAAACAAAGTGATGTCCATGAAGGATCTTTCATCACCTTCATTTGGCACTTTTACATCTTGCTCCATTGGTGTGTCAACACTTTTGCATACTTCCATCTTAAACTTCTTCAAAAGACTTTGAGCATAGTTTACTTGACTTATAAAGATAAAATCAGACCCTCTAAGTACTTCTATGCCTAAGATGAAGTGAAGACACCCTAGATCTACCATCTTGAACTCTAAGGATAGATCTATCTTGATTTTTTCAATACCATCAACACTATTTCCACTAATGATGATGTCATCTACATAAATGAGTAAAAGTACAATACCAACATCATCAAACTTAATGTAAAGAGTAGGATCATATTCACTTTGAACAAAAGAAAGTGAAATAAGATAGCAATGTAGTCTTGAATTCCAAGATCTCGAGGCTTGCTTCAAGCCATAGATGCTTCTTTGGAGATGGCATACTTTGTTCTCCATTCCATACTTGATGAACCCTTGTGGCTAAAGCATAAGAAGTGGATGAGATACCCTCAACTTGTTGTCCTTTGCCTTGATATGTGAGCCTTGATGGCTCCACTTTTGCCCTTGAAGATCTCCTTGGTGTGATAGGTGGGTTTGGTGCTTGCTCCTCCATGAGCTCCTCCTCAAAACCATGAGCCTTCTTCAAGCATATGCATATGATGTTCATCAAAGATGACAACCCTTGAAACAACAAATTTGTTCAAGGATGGGAGATAGACTTTGTAGCCCTTGCTTGAGCTTGCATATCCAAGCATGATCCCTCTTGTGGAAGATGGATCCTCCTTGGTTCTTGTTTCCAATGGCACATGCACATAACATATACACCCAAAAACTTTCAAGTGATTAAGATTGGGTTTCTTTTCATACAACATCTCATAAGGAGTTTTGCCTTCAATTGCTTTGCAAGACACCCTATTCATCAAGTAGTTTGCACATACAAGAGACTCACCCCAAAAGGATTTGGGCAAACAAGCATCTAATCTTAAAGCCTTAGAACATTCACATAATGTTCTATTCCTTCTTTCAGCAACTCCATTTTGTTGAGGAGTGTAAGGACAAGAAGTCTCTTTCTTGATCCCTTCCTCCTCACAAAAGGCCTTGAACTCATTGGAGATGAATTCTCCACCATTGTCACTTCTAAGAATCTTGATGCTATGATTATGATGCTTTTCCACAAACAACTTGAACTTTACAAAAGTATCAAATACTTGAGACTTGAAGGAAAGTAAGAACACCCAACAATATCTTGAGTAGTCATCAATGAAGGTTAAAAACATGGATGAACCTCCATTAGATTTGGTGCTAGCAATGTGCACATCCGAGTGTATGAGTTCAAGAGGATGAGATGACTTTGTGATGGAGTTAGGAAACACCTTCTTATGTGCCTTGGATAAGGCACAAGCTTCACAAACCTTGTCTTCCTTCCCAATAGACCTTGGTAGGCCTAAAGCATACTCCTCCTTGATCATAGCCTCCATGGAACCCGAGTTGACATGTCCAAGTCTTTTGTGCCATAAAGTAAAGGTAGATATTTTGCTCTTCTCGGCCAACATGACAACATTAGTATCCACAAATGCATCCAGCTTATAAAGTTTGCCAAGTCTAGTGCCCTTAGCCATTATCTTACCCTTCTTCTTGATGAAACATTCATTTGAAGCAAAGTCAACATTGAAACCATTGTCTACCATTTGGCCAACACTTAGTAGATTCTTTGTTATTGTAGGAATGTACAAAACACCTTCTATGTTGATCTTTTTGGAAGATCCTAAGCAAAGGGGAATGCTACCAACTCCTTCAATATTACAAGCTTCATCATTTGCTGTATAGATAGACTTTATAGGTCCATCATAAGATAAGAGAGAAGAGAAAAACTCCCTTTTACTAGTCATGTGTGAACTAGCACCCGAGTCAATCCACCAAGGATCTTCTCCTTTGAAGCTTGTTGAAGAAAATATGGACATCATGAGAGAGTCCTCATGTGAACTCTCCTCCTCCTCCTCTTTTCTCATGTTGGCTTGGCTTTGATCTTGCTTCCTCTTGAAGCATTCCGAGGCATAATGCCCCATCTTGCTACAATAGTAGCACTTCACCTTTGATTTGTCCTTCTTGACTTTGGTGGTTGATGGAGATGCCTTTGGGGGTCCTATTTGATCCTCAAGCTTTGTAGACTTCTTGAATGTTGATCCTTTGCCTTTGGACTTGCCTTTGCCTTTGGTGAAGAGAGCTTGGTCATCTCCACCTTGGATGGAAAGCCTATCCATCCTCTCTTGCATTTGGCTCCTTCTTGATTCCTCGGCCATGAGTGTGCCTTGGAGTTCTTCAAGTATGGGTAGCTTACCCATAATTGCATATCCCTGAACCAAATTGTCAAATTCAAAGCTTAGTCCATTCAATATGAGTTGAACAAGCTCTTCATCCTTGATAGGGTCACCTATAAAGGCTAGCTCTTTGTTCAATTCCTTTACTCTTAGGACAAAAGTATGTGCACTCTCTCCTTTCTTTTGATAGCTTCTATAGATTTGATTCTTCAAAGCTAACATTCTAGTTTGGTTCTTGGATTCATAGACCTTTTGCAAAGTCTCCCAAGCATCTTGAGCTGAAGTGCAATCTCCTACCTCTCTTAAGAGTTCATTTGCAACATTCATTTTTATGCAATGTAGTGCAACATTGCACCTCTTGATGTATTTGGCTTTTGCTTGAGGATGAATAGGTTCACCCTCCTTACCATTTACAATTTCCATCAGATCTTGCATGATCATGATAGATTCCATTCTAACTTTCCATATGGAATAGTTAGTTTTGTTGAGCCTTTCATTAGTATCCAAAAGATATGCATTTATAGATGCCATCTAGTCTCCTAATCAAGGACTTGACACAAATGAAGGTTACTTCTATTGATTTGATTGAAGGTCTACCTTATCCCACTTCTTAGGGACCTGAAAAGATCAGTAATAGACTTCCTATAAAGATCTAAGAATGATCTCTAACAAAATCAAATCATAGAATACTAGAAACAATGCACTTGCTTGATTGAAGTAGACAATACTAGTAGAATTGCCCCTCTTTCTATAAAGAACATTAAAGCTTCCAAATGATCTGATCAAGAGTGAATTTCAGCAACCTAATATACTTCCAAAATCACTTGTAAAAGATCTAAATGGAACTTAATGAGGATGCAACACAATCTACTATCCAATCACAAGCAAAAAATGATCAAAATTGATGAAAAATTGATCTAATTTGGTGCATAAGTCAAGCAATGGTTGGACTGAACCTAAATCACTTTAGGAGGTGTCTACTACACCTTAGAACAGCCTTGAAGAGTCCCCAAAACTCTGATCTTCCCTCTCCTTGAATGCTAGAAAGCCTCCTCTATGAAATCACCTCCAAAACTTGCTTAGAAATCAATGCTTGGAGCAAGCAAAACTTGCTATCTTGGTAATGTGAATTGAATTCAACTTTGCCTCTGGTTTTAGACACCTAAACACCTGCAAATGAAGTCACACAACACCAATCTCCAATGTATTTGACTCACTTTGAGTTCTAGAATCAATACTAGATGCTAAGATCCAATCTACACAAGATTTAGATAAAAAATTGTGATCAAATTGAATGAAAACCAAGGATTTAGCTCATTTCAGCCTTTAGGCTCTGATACCATGTAAAAATTACAGCAAATAAGTATCCTAAAACACTTGAAATGATTAGGGAAACAATAGATTATGATTTCATAAGATTAGCACAAGTTGAACCATCAAAATCCATCAAAAATCTATGCTTGAACCTCACTAAATGGCCCAAATCCTTGAAGAAGGCTTCACACGTGTGAAAGTACGGCCTCCCACAGTCTGAGTACTGTACACCATACCTACATTCAATCCTATAATCATTAGTAATCACAAGTACTCAAACAATTATGAACATAGAGAGCAATTGCACCATTATGAGAGAAAAAACATGAAATTACTTGATTGATTTTGGTGAGATATCATCACCTATATATACATGATCCATCACGGTTTTGGGCAGGTATGAGTAGCCCTAAACCTATCCCTAATGCTAATTTTGGTGGATCTTTCATCCCTACCAAGTTAGGGTTGGAATCTTGGAGATCTCTCAACAATGCAAAAATTACCAAAAATAGCTCCTATTTTTTCTCCCTTGTATCTAAGCATAATTTGGACTCATTCCAAAGGTTCTAACACTTAGGTCTACTTGAGAACATCCTTATGAATGGAATCCTATGCTATTTGGCACGTGTGACAAGCCACATCATGAGCATCTAACTATTTACAAGTCATATGACCAAAACTAGTCAAGCTAGAATTGTGAATTTTTAACACACCGATCAGTTGGTTATTGTGGTTTTGATAATTTAGGTTATTAAAATTGAACAAACCAAAGATTAGAGATAATTATTAAATAATTAATGGTGGAAAATTTATTGTATTTGGAGGTATTTCTTTATTCAACAATATTATTTGGGGTGAATACAGTGGAGAAAGTACTCGAATCCAGATCTTATTTCTCATTAATTATAGATAATTCTAACGAAGTAATTTTTAAGCCGGTAAGTAAAAAGGGAGAACAATCCATTTTTTTTGAAAAAATCGTAATAATAGGAACTGATCAAAAGTAAGCTGATTTCATTTCCAGTAAAATCCTATGGTGGTTTGTATATCAATATTTCTACCCCCAGGTATAGGAGAGAGATGAAACTGTTTCAAACTTTTTTCTGAATGTCATTACGTATTCTGAAAATTCTGAGGGAAGAAGAGTAGACATCAGAGGTAGTAAGTGTGATCGGGAAATGTATCTCGCAATTAGGATTTTAGCAATCCTAGTAAATATTTGCTTAATATCGGATATTAATTTCCTGGGTAGGATTCATTTGGTTGAGTGCATAACTAATATCTTTGTGACCATTGAGTTATCCGCAATTTTGGATGTCAATTGTGATGATAGAAGTAGAATCTGATATATGGATTACATTGGATCTGTTAATTGATAGAAGCTTGTCCCAAGAGTTGATGCTCTTGGATCCAGGGGGATTTGAAGCTTATCATTAACCTGTAAGGATCAGAATGTAGTGTTGAACCATGTTAATTCTTCTGTCTAAATCACAGAATCAGGTGTGGATTTGTGGTATCCATTTGATAGGCATGTCAGCCATCCAAATAAAGGGAATCTCCAGTATTTGGGAACAAGAAATAATATCCTATAGTGATTATAGGACAGCTAGAAGATCAATGAATCTCTAGAATATCAGATAAGGCGGTTAAGAATTTTCTGGAAGGAAAAGCTGATGGTATGAGACATCAGTAATTTTGGAAAGAGAATTCTAGGACTATAAAGATCTGATGATCAATGGTGTGTTATAGTACCTAGTCGCGATATGGGAAAAATAAAACTGTTTGATCAAATGTGGGGTATTTTGAAAAATTTTGAGGTTTAATCTAGATCCCAATGTGGTATCTCATTATTTACAAAATCAGAGGCCCTCAAATCTATTTCTTGCTTTCTTAATTAATCCTTTACTTCTTAGTATTTTTTCAAATATAGACATCAGACTGGGTTATATGATTCTTGTGAAAGATTCGACTAGTTTCGTCACATTTTGCAGTATTTCCATATTTGGCATATTGAGGCCAAAACTTGTTTTAGACTTAGAGGTTGACTTTTCAAAGTTCATTAGTCTAAATTTTATTTGAATAAACACTTTTTGAAAGTGTGAAAGCCAAGTGGCCAAATAGGGTTTGGACCTGCTATAAAAAGATGTAACTCGTGGAGAGAGTGATCTTCTCTCTTCTCTATCTCATTTCATGCTTATACATGGTTCCCTTGGATTCTACTATCCATTGGTGCACTATCTTGGTGATTGCTTGCAATTCTATGTGTAGGATGATCTATATTTGTTATTTTTGGATCCACATGTGTGAAATACAGTAGATTGCTGATTTTTTATGGACAGCAACAATACATAATCATTTCATTCAATTTTGATCACGTTCTATTAGTGTTTGCATCTCAAATTGTGTGTAGATGCTGATTTTTCTACATTGGTGAGATTGGTAGTGTATTTCTCTTTCTAACCAAAGATCATTCAAGTAGATTGGTTCTTAAGGATCTGAAATCTTTCACATGGTATCAGAGCACGAGGAAATTAGATCTATCAATGATTTGATGAAGATATCAAGTCTAGAGCATGCTAGACATGATTCTACACCAAAATCGGATTTTTTGCTTTTGTAGATTGGATCTTTTGTAGATCAAAACACTAAATAGGTCAATATACTTGTTCAATTCCGATTTTTGAATTCACATACTGGATTTGGCCAATTTCTGGATCATTGGTTTAGCCTAAGTGGTGGCTTATAGATTGCATATCAAATTTTCAACATTTGCACGTAGATTTGGAATAGTCAATTTTTTGTGATTTTGTCAAAACCTTAATTTTGATTGGATCTCTAGATAGTGAGGTTGCTGGACTTCATTTGAGTGTGTTTCAATCTTAGTAAGTGGAAAAATTCATTAGATTGAGAATAGATCATAGGTTGATCAAGATTCCATGATTCTATGTGTTGATTTGCTTGGATAAGTGCTAGAAGAGAATTTGTGAGATAGTTTCAAATCTTGGTGATTTCTTTTGAAAGCATTTGTTGTTGTTCAAAGGAGTGCTTTGTGAATTGAAGCAGGTTGAAAGAGAAGATCGGGTCATTGCTACATGGCAACCTCAATTGGAGTCATGTTGGAAGCCAATGATAGGCTTACCTCAAGTAACTATTCTTGTCTATGCTTTTCAATCATATTTAGAGTAGTTCTGGTTTTGCAAGTAGAATAGTTTTCTTAAATTCGGTTACAGCCTTAGGATCTTGAAAACTGAGCAACTGTGTTGCGTTGCAAATCTGACTTTGTTCACCATGGCTTGCTTCGTAACGGAGTTAATTGTAGAGGACAGCTCACATGTGTGGAAATAGCTGAAGTAGGCGAGTTTTTGCTTCTAGAAGATCTCCATATAGTAGGAAAATAGACCAAAATGCCCAAAATGGAAAGTTTTAATCCAAGTGTCAAATTATATGATGGTGACAAGGCATCCTCACACGTGTGAGATCTGATGCATGATCAGTACCTCGAGCTCCAAGAAGTGTATATATAGAGGCTTATTTGGCCATAATCAATGTGAGACACCAATCTTGGTTTTGGAAGCAATTTTGAGTGATTCTCTCCATTTGTCTACATTTGTTTTGATTGTTTTGAGGTTCTATCAATGTGTACTTGATTTTCATGTTGGAGTCCGTACTCAGTCAGTGTTTCACACGTGTGAAACCAGAAAGTACACCTACCTTCAATTGATTGTTCTTGTTAGGATTTTGTGTCTAGAATTGATCTAGATTGATCTTAATCTCAAGTAGATTGATAGATTATGTAATCTGCCAACCAATCCCTCTTGAGGATCAGATTAGGATCCACTCTTGGTCCTTTTTGTACTTTTTGCACATGGTATCAAAGCCAAGAGGTTTTGTTGGAATTGATAGGGTAAATCCAAATCGAAGCCAAAATTAGCAATTTTTAGGAAACTAGTCAAATTTTGTGTAGCGAGTTGAATTTGATAGCTATCCTCAAAAATTTTGGTCCAGATCTTGTTGTGGAATGTAGGAACCCTTTTCACAAGTGTGAGGCCGTACAGCTCCGGTTTTGACTGAGAAATTTCAAAAATTTGTAGAATTTGACTCACATACCCAATTTGAGTGATTTTTGGTGCAAAATCAAGCATTTTCTCTAGCAAATCTAATCCTTTGATTAGTTCTTGAATTAGATCAGCCAAAAAATCAAATTTAAAGCTTGAATTAGGTGCATTAATTGATCTTCTCTGATTTTTTGAGTGTATGTTGAGGTTGAAGAGAGAAATTGCTAAAAATCATAGATTAAGGAGTGATTTTGCAAGTTTGAGACAAAAAAACTCTATATTTCCATCATTCTAGATTGGTTCATGAGTGATAGGATTGAGTCTATTAGCTTTCTAAATTGCTAGAAGACTTTAGGTTCAGATCTCTTAGAGAAACCATAAGAGTTTCTAGTGTTTTTTCACATTCAAAAATGGCATCAATGGGTGGTTTTTTGCTTGAAGCTAGTGAAAGACTTACATCCACTAATTATGCTACTTGGATAGTTCGAATGGAGTCCTTTCTTGTACTTCATGATCTTTATGACATTAGTACTTGAGGTGGAAGTAGAACCTCAAGGAGGAGTTGAATTGGCTAAGTACAAAAAGAGATGTAGAATTGCATTACATTGCATAAAAATGAATGTAAGTAATAAACTTTTGAAAGAAATCTCATCTTGTACCACATCCAAAGAGGCATGGGATTCATTGAAATCCATTTATGGATCCAAGAACACTTCAAGGATACTCATGCTTAGGAATCAAATCCTTCAAAGCATGAAAGGAAGTAGTGAAAGTGCCCAAAATTATGTCTTTAGGAACAAATCTTTGAATAAGGAGTTGTCTTCTATAGATGATAAAATCAAAGATGATGAATTAGTTCAAATCATTTTGAATGGATTAGGAGATGATTATTCCAATCTTGTTCAAACCTTTGCTATTCACTATTCACTTCCTAGTATTGAAAAACTTCAAAGTGTGCTTGTTAGTGAGGAGAGTAGAATGCTTCATATCAAAAGTAGGATGAGTTCCTTATCTTTGAATGATGGTGATGAAAAAGCTAACTTTTCTTTGAAAGGCAAGAAGAAGAAGTTTCCATCCAAGAAGACTCAAGATATGGAGATGGAGAACAAAGATGGAGCGTCAAGTTCTAAAGGCAAGAGCAAGAAGGACAAGAAAAAGCTAAAGTGTTTCTTTTGTGGAAAAAAGGGACATTTTGCATCCGAGTGCTACAAGAAGAAGAATGCCCAAGAGAAGGACAATCAAGGCAATCTTGTGCTTGAGGAGAAGGAAGAAGGAAATCTATCTTTGATGGTATCCTCACCACAAACATCTAATCAAGACACTTGGTGGATTGATAGTTGACTCACCAAAAAGACTACTTTTCTAATCTACTTTCTTACAATAGTTCTAAGAGATTTATCTTCACTGCAAGTGATCAAGAATGTGAGATTGTAGGTGTTGGATCCATTCCTTTATGTCTAGGAACATCTAAAAAAGTAGATCTAGACAATGTTCTTTATGTACTTTCAATTACAAAGAACTTGTTAAGTGTAGGACAACTTATGGATAGTGGATTAGATGTACATTTCAAACATGGAGCATGTTCTATCTTGAAAGATGAAAAATGTATTGCTAGTCGTTTCAAGCAAGGGAGGTTATTCAAATTGGATGCTAATGTGATGGTTGGAAGTGTGAACATGGCAAGGGAGGAGCTCACTCAAGTGGAATTATGGCACAAAAGGTTAGGCCATCCTAACTACAAAGCTATGGAGACCATGGTGACAAAGGAGCTAGGAAAAGGACTTCCCAAAACCATAATTAAGTGTGGCAAGCTTTGTGAAGCTTGTGGACTCTCCAAATCTCATAAGCTTCCTTTCAAGAGATCTTTGATAAGAACTCTCCTCTTGACCTTATACACTCAGATGTTCATTCATTTTCACATGAATAAAATGGTGGAGCTCTTATGTATGTCACTTTTATTGATGATAAATCAAGGTACTCTTGGGTTTATCTCTTGTCTAAGAAAAGTGAAGTTTTTGATTCCTTTGTAAAGTTCAAAACTCTTGTGGAAAAGCAACTTAATACTAGCTTGAAAGTATTAAGAAGTGATAATGGAGGGGAGTACATTTCCAATAGGATGAAAGAGTTTTGTGAAACTAATGGCATTAGGAGAGAGTTTACTTGCACATATACTCCACAACAAAATGCAGTAACTAAGAGAAAGAATAGGACACTATGTGAGTGTGCTAAAGCTATGAGATTAGATGCATCACTTCCTATTTCATTTTGGGGAGAAGCTATTTTATGTGCAAACTTTCTATGTAATAGAATGACTAATAGTGTCATTAAAGGACTTACACCTTATGAAGTATTGTTTGGCAAAAAGCCAAATCTTAGTGCTTTGAAAGTTTTTGGATTTACTTGTTATGTACATATTCATTTAGAAACAAGGAAAAAGGAAGATGCCACTTCTTTTAAAGGCATCTTTGTTGGTTATAGTGAAAGTAAGAAAGCTTATAGGATATTTGATCCTATTACAAAAAAAGTTGTTGCTAGTAGAGATGTACTTTTTGATGAATCTCTCCAAGCCAAAGGAAAGGTGACTTCCAACAACACTCAACTTGTCAAGGATCATGCTATGGCTGAGGAGGAGCTTCATGAAGATGAAGACCAAGAGGAACCTACTCAAAGTCCAAGGGTGCCAAGAAGATCAACAAGGACAAGGATTGAGCCATCAAGGATCACTTATAGTGACAAAGGGGAGCAAAGGGAAGATTCTCAACTACTCAACTCTTATACTTTCTTGACTACTATGCTTGAAGGACCAACTAGTTTTGAGGAAGCAAATAAGTCTCAATATTGGAGGAAAGCTATGCAAGTAGAGTTTGATGCATTAATGGAAAATCAAACTTGGAAGCTTGTTGATTTACCTTATGGAATGAAGTCTCTTACTTGGAAATGGATATATAGATTGAAATATAATCAAGATGGTTCCATTCATAAGTATAAAGCTAGATTTGTAGCAAAAGGTTTTTTGCAAGTCAAAGGCATAGATTATGATGAAACCTTTGCACATGTTGCAAAGCTTGTGACCATTAGATTAATCATATGTCTTGCAACTTCTTTCAAATGGGAGCTCTTCCAACTTGATGTGACAAATGCTTTCTTGAATAGATTCTTGGAAGAGGAAAT
The DNA here is from genome assembly GCA_029204225.1 of Diphasiastrum complanatum. Lineage (NCBI taxonomy): Eukaryota > Viridiplantae > Streptophyta > Lycopodiopsida > Lycopodiales > Lycopodiaceae > Diphasiastrum > Diphasiastrum complanatum. The sequence continues at coordinate 17,704,488 of CM055099.1, forward strand.
CTACATGTGCCAACCCGAGGGCTTCATCAAAAATGGAGAAGAAGACAAGGTGTGTTTCTTGAAGAAGAGTCTTTATAAACTCAAGCAAGCACCAAGAGCATGGTACTCTAGGTTACATTCCTATCGTATTTCCATTGGATTTGTTGTAAGTTCTTATGAGCCATCATTGTACTATAAATGTAATGATGGAAAGATCATCTTAGTTTTATATGTTGATGACATTATACTCATAGGAAATGATCTAGATGGCATCAAAAATGTAAAAGTTTCCTTGTCTAGTGAATTTAAGATGGTAGATCTAGGACTTCTTAAAGTTATACTTGGAATAGAAGTCACTAGAAGAAATGATTTTTTCTTCATATGTCAATCTAAGTATGCTAGAACAATATTAGCAAGATTTGGCATGATTGATTGTAAAGGAGTTGAAACTCCTATGGAACTAAGTGTAAAAGTTTCTAAGGAAAGTGATGAAGCATCCTTTGAGGACATCACTACTATAGAATGCTTATTGGTTCCTTGATATACTTAACCATCACTAGACCAGATCTTAGTTTTTGTGTTGGCAAGCTGAGTCAATACATGCAAAGTCCATTAATATGTCATTGGAAAGGAGCAAAAAGGGTGTTAAGGTACATCTCGGCTACAAAAGACTTTGGCATAGTTTATGAAAGGACTAATATTTGTTTAAGAGCATATTCGGACTCAAGTTTTGCAGGTGACAAGATGGATAGCAATGACCTGATCCTTCTCTTTCAACCTATTCCAATGCACAAAGCACTCTTTTGAAATACAACAAATGTTTCCAAAAAGAAATCACAAAGATATGGAGCCTCTCAATTCTCTTCTAGCACTTATATCTAGCAAATCAACACATAGAATGTAGAAATCTTGATCAACCTATGATCTATCCTCAATCTAATGACTCTTGACACTTCCTAAGATTGAAATACACTCTAATGAATTTCAGTAACCTCACAAAATAGAGATTCAATCAACATTAGGGTTTTGACAAAATTACAAAAAAATTGATTATTTCAAATTCTGCTTGCAATTGCCTAAAACTTGATATATAATCTTGTAGCCTCAAGTGAGACCTTCCTAATGCATCCAAAATTGGCTATTTCCAGTAAGTGTGGTGTGAAAGAGGAATTCATCAAGTTCTATAACCTAAATTGAGTTTTGATCTACAAAAGATCCAATCTACATATGCAAGAAACTCGATTTTTGGGTATAAATCAATCTAGCATGCTCTAGCATTGATACCTTCACCAAATCCTTGTTAGATATGCTTGATCCTTTTATAATCTACAACACAAGCTCTGATACCATGTGAAGAATTTTAAATCATTTAAGATCCAATTCCATAACCTAATCTTTGGTTAGAAATAGATCAAATCTACCAATTCTGCCAATGTGAGAAAATCAACATCTACTTCAAGAAAGAGATGCAAACTCACTAAGAATCTGATCAATTATCAAACATCAAACATAAGATATGATGAAGTTATTGTCCGTACCAAAACAATACCCTACTATATTTCACACGTGTGGATCCAAAAATAGCATAAAGAGAACCATGATAAGCATGAGAGAGAGAGAGAGAATGTCTTCTCTTCCCACCACAAGTTACATCCTTTTATAGCAAGTCCAAACCTAACTTTAAACTTTGGTTTCCCTCCATAATGAAAACCCTACTACTTTTGTGACTAGATTCAATGTCTCTACTACTTAAATTGAATCTCACGAAAACTCATTTTCTATAGTTTCCCACACATTTCAAAAGTGTTTATTCAAATGCTTTTAGACTAATATAACTTTGAAAAGTCAAACTCTAAGTCTAACATGAAAATTGGCCTCAATTGTCAAATATACAAAGATTATCAAAATAGCAAAACTAGTTGAAATTTCTCACAGGAGGTTCACCTTTGGTAACTAATCAGCAAACACATCGGAAAATTACCCAAGATCTTTGAAACTTTGGATCTTTCACACTTTTCTTTACCTTGGACAATGCTTTTGTTTTGACTTCCTTGACTTGTCCCTGAACTTCTGCGATCATGAGCACAAACATTTCCACATTTAATCTAGACAGCCTTTGAGCCTTCTTCATAGAAATTAGTTGCAAAGTTGAGTGTTGTTGAGTGGATTGCACACTGTTAGTTCATATTGGTGTTTTCCTTGTCTAAAGCTCGTCAGTCCTTGATCAAAGTTGATTGTCACATTTCCCGAAGTCCTAAGCCATTCCACCCCTAGTTTAACATCAATTGGGCCCAACTCCACTATTATATGGAAACTTGTTCTGAGTATAATCCTCGATTTGCAAATTAACCACTAGGGTGATGTTATTACAAGGAATGGTTACTCCAGTGGAAAAATTTGTACTTTCATCTTGTCAAAATGATCTAAAGATACTAAACCATAGCTTCGTAGTGACCGACTAGTAAAGAAATTATGCGTACTACCACTATCTATTAAACAGAACACTTTCCTTCAGTTAATTAACATTTGCACATGGAAGGTTTTGTTGGAATGGGATCCATTGCATTCAGAGATATGCCCAATAGCTCAACTTTTTGATCCCTCCTAATAGATCTTTCCTACTATCCGTGGTCTGATTGATGATGTGATGACTCCTCATCGGACGAGGTGTCTTCCTTTCTTCCATTACTTTGCAATGGCTCAATGTCAATAACATGCTCTAGAATTATGCTAATTTCATCTTCATCATCTTCGACAATCAAGGAAATCCTTGCAAACTTAGCTTTATCACATTTATGCCCCGGTTTTCATTTTTGCTTACAAGTAGAACATAAGCCTTGTTGTGGCAATTGATCTATCTCTGCCTTCGATCTGACAATTTTTATCTCCGACTTGGCCTCCATGTTGATCATTGTTTCTTACCATTATTCCTCCTATTAGCTTCTTTAATCGTCGGGTACTGGAGAATTGTGTTCCTTTTCTTATCATGTCAACGAATATCAAAATTCCGCTCAGCTTTCCACCCAATAGTTTCATATTTGGATGCTCATGATTTAGTTGACCACTTACCAGCATATTTAGATTCGATTTTAAGAGCCTCCTGCATAGCTTGGTCCAAGTCAATGCAAAAGCGCGGTGCTACATCAGCTCCAATATTTGACTGCAGCCCTTGTACATACCTTCGTAAATGATCTGCATCAGACACTATAGGTAGCTTAAGAGTTAGAGTCAAAAAATCAAAGTACGAACTCTTCTGATGCATCTTCGTCCATCTCTTAAAGTTGTCATTATCTTGGAATGGTCTTCTAAAGTTTCAATACAAGCATTTTTAGATAATGGCCAATTAGTACGCTCGTTACACTCCTTTAGTCATAGATTATTCTCCCTCCACTTCCACAACTTATAAGTTGTTTCTTCAAAATCGATTGTAACAAAACTGATTTTTGCTGGATCAGGTCTGTCGAATAGGGTGAAGTAACGATCTAGTTTATCCAACCACTCTTCAATTTCAATAATCTTGAAGTCACTATTGAATTTCTAAATGGTAATCTTATCTTTATATTCTTGAGCATCAAGTTGGTTTCATAGTTCATGAAACCTTGTTGACTGTTGAATTCGTGAATTCAATGTTTTCCTTTGAATCTCGTCTCTTATTGGATTCCCAACGTGACTTTGTAACACATGTTTTCCCTCATCAAAAATTCTACGAAGATCCTGAGGAGAATACTCCACATTATGGGAAACATGTGGTGGTTGTGACGATGTAGATGGCTCATTACTTCTCAGGTCAGAAGCTGTAGCTTTATCATGCTTACATGATAGAGTAACAAATAGTCTGGACCACTTTTTTTCATCTGCTGCATGTTTCTTCTCCAAGTCCTGTAAACATATGAATAATTAATTCATGTGTTACTTGAAGTTGATTTCTTATTACTTTTTGCTGATTCAAACTTTGTGGTCCCTCCAACAATTCTTCCGCAGTGTCTTGAGGTGGATAGTTTTTGTCAATTGGTTGTTTTCCTCGACCACCCATTTCGAAATGTTACAGCACGCAACAATTTACAAAGAAATTTTTTTTTTTTTGACTTTGGATGGTATCTTTGAGTTCGTCTTATTGTTCTGATCACTTTTCGTTCTTACACGATTGAAATCCGAGCTCAAATAAAAAAGTTATGTAAGCTTAAAGAGAATTTAGAAAAAAGGATTAATAACAACTTAGGGAGGTTAAAGAGAAAAAAAAATTGGAATCCGTGAAACATTGGAGTGAAGACAAATATACAAAATCGTGAAAATTTTAAAATTTTATACTGAATTCTTTTTTAGCGGCTGCTCTTGTGGTGCATTCAAGTGCTTGTGAAGGATCTTGGAAAACCGTAAAAAAAAAATTAATCGGAAAAAAAAAATTAGGCACCAAGGAGATGAGATGGCAGGAAGGAATCTTTCTGTGAAATATTCGCGAGAGGGAGCGCCTACTGGTTGGTCGCTGCTGCCACAGAGAGAGAGAGAGAGAGAGAGAGAGAGAGAGAGAGAGAGAGAGAGAGAGAGAGAGAGAGAGAGAGAGAGAGAGAGAGAGAGAGAGAGAGAGAGAGAGAGAGAGAGAGAGAGAGAGAGAGAGAGAGAGAGAGGCGTAGGGGATTTTAGGTAGGAGAGGTTCAGGAGTCAGCCAAGGAAAATCATCCGAAGAACTAGCCATGTACGAAAATGGGTTCGTGGTTGAGAGTTTTTTTTTGTGGCGAGTTTATGTGCGAGCTTGACTAGCGAGCTTGATCGGGAGTCAGAGTGGCGAGTTTGACCGGCGAGTTTGACTGGCGAGTTTTAATTTTTTTTTAAATCTGGCGAACTTCAAAATGAAAGGCTGAAAAAAATCTACAAAAGAACAAAGCTTCAAAGTTGAAGAAATGAAGTGCATCTCTCTCACTTGGAAAAATCCAACAGAAAATTTTCATAATTTTGGCAAATCTGACCCACCTCCACTAATTTGATCATAACTTCCTCAATATTGATCCAAATCATGAAAACTTAGTACCTCTGAAAAGCTAACAACAAGCTCTATCAGCGTATAGTATCAGATCAATGATTAAAGTGATTCAATAGGTCAAATTAGCAATAGAACAGGTGTAAAATGTTTGAAGAAAGAAAACTAGTAAAAGTAGAGCTAGAAAACAAGATTTGTCATAACACACACATATGTATATATATATATATATATATATATATATATATATATATATATATATATATATATATATATATATATATATATATATATATATATATATATATACATATGTGTGTGTACACACACACACACACACACACACACACACACATACACACATATGTATAAATATGTGTGTGTGTGTGTGTGTATGTATATATATATATATATATATATATATATATATATATATATATATATATATATATATATATATATATATATATATATATATATATATATATATATATATATATATATATATAAAGATATTTGTGTGTCACATTTGTGCCTATGCATGGGGTGGGCACCCATGCATCCTCCTACCCCATGTACTTTTTCAAAAAAACTAACTAAAATTCTTACATGCATGCATGGGGAGGAGGATGTATGCATCCTGCCCCATGCATGCACATTAGTCTCATCCTAATTCAAAATTCAAACACAGTGTCTCAACTTTTGAGGTACTTTCGAAGGTCATTTATTCAATTTTTGAGGTATTTTCAAGATATTTCGAGGTATTTTTAGTGTCAATTTTTCGAGGTACTTTCAAAGTACTTTTTGAGGTATTTCGAAGGTCAGTGTCTCAATTTTTGAAGTACTTTTCGAGGAACTTTTGAGACACTTTTGAGCGTCAGTGTCTCAATTTTCAAGGTACTTTCGCGGGCCAGTGTCTCAATTTTCGAGGTACTTTCGAGGTATTTCGAGGTACTTTTCGAGCTATTTCGAGATACTTTCAAGGGTTAGTGTCTCAATTTTTGAGGTATTTCGAGGTACTTTCGAAATATTTTGGTGTATTTCGAGGTACTTTCGAGGATCGGTGTCTCAATTTGTGGAGAGATGAATTTTTGGAGATTTCAATTTTTGGAGGTATTTTTGACGTACATTTCGAGGTACTTTTCGAGCTTCAAGGTATTTTTTGAGGGTCGGTGTCGCATTCTTCGAGGGCCTCCCGCCAATTTTTTTGAAATTTTCGCGAGATTTTTGAGGCCTTCAAAAGTCTTCTTAGCCATAGGAGTTCTTTGGTTGTTGAAGTCAATGCCTTGTACTCGGCTTCACAAGAGGAAAGAGAAATTGTATCTTGTTTTTTGGAAAGCCAAGATATCACCCCTCCGGTTAAAAAATGCGAAAGCCAAAAAAGCTTGATGTTGCATTTTTCGAAAATGCGAAGGTCAGCAAAAATGTGTTCTAAGTCATTCTGGACTAAGTGTCACATTTTTTCAGAAATGCAAAAAAGTCGAAGGTCGGTGGAAAACACGTTCTAAGTCATTTTGGACTTAGTGTCGGATTTTTGAGAAAGTGCAAAAAATGTGAACTGTACAAAACACAGTTCAAATATGCAGACTGTGCAAAACTTAGTTCAAATATGCAATAGTCCAAAAAATGCATGGACAAATACAAAAGCTTTGACACTTAAAACCTTAGGTTTCTTCAAACATGCCCACTAGTGTGTGTGTGTGTGTGTGTGTGTGTGTGTGTGTGTGTGTGTGTGTGTGTGTGTGTGTGTGTGTGTGTGTGTGTGTGTGTGTGTGTGTGTGTGTGTGTGTGTGTGTGTGTGTGTGTGTACATATATCGCTGATCTGAAAAACATACAACACTCAAATTTTGATAATAGATGAGTTACAGCATTCTGCCTGTCGTGTGTAATCTGTGAATGATTTGTGATGCTTGCTTGTAGTAGATATTACTTCCATTGTTTCTTAGTCATTGAATGCTGATTAAACATTATCTACTATTTATAAATCAATATCAGATCTACAGTGTCACAGTCTGTAATTCGAAAGATGATTGATCATAGTATGAAACAGTAGCTACAACTACATAGATCGACTCTATCTGAGCTTCGCAAGGAATTGTTCATTGCCACAACACTTCCAACAGTGGTGACAGAGCGCTTAAGCCTGAAATATTAGATACCATCAGTGGTATTAGAGCGTGCAAAAGCATTTCACAGATTCCAACAGTGGTATCAAAGCGTGAAAAACGTCTCTAGATTCCCAACAGTATGCCCGTCGTTGATGGGCGGGCGGTGATCTAGGCAATGGTCAATGATTTGGGTGGCGGCCGATGGTTTAGGACAGTCGGTGGTCGTTGAGTGGCCGATGTATGTGTGTGTATGTACGTGGAAAAAGTGTGCCCGCCATTGGGGGGTGGCCAATGGTGTGTGTGTGTGTGTGTATGTGCGCGCGCGCGCGATGCGGGGAGAGAGAGAGAGAGAGAGAGAGAGAGAGAGAGAGAGAGAGAGAGAGAGAGAGAGAGAGAGAGAGAGAGAGAGAGAGAGAGAGAGAGAGAGAGAGAGAGAGAGAGAGAGAGAGAGAGAGAGAGAGAGAGAGAGAGAGAGAGAGAGAGAGAGAGAGAGAGAGAGAGAGAGACCCTCCCTTTCCTTGCGCCCTCCCCATGCCCCCCTCTCTTGTGCCCCATCCTTGCGCGTGCCCCCTTTATGTGCACGCCCTCAAGGGACGGGAACGGCTCAAATGGGGGACTGGGAACGGTAGAGAAGAACGACATGTGAAAATCAGTATATGAGCTTCAATTGAGGCTTAAAAGACATGTTTCAATGAGAGAACACCTATACAATAGTTTGAGAAGACTTTCAAGAGCAGAAAGAGCTCCAAATTAAGCAAAAAATGACTTTTTTGGAGTTACAGTGGAGGAACGTCCAGGAAACTCGTTCCCCATCCATTTTTCACATGTTCTCTTGCTACAAAATTGGGGAATGACTGTATCCCCATTTCCTAGGCCATGGAATGGGGAGAAACATGTTTTCTTGTTCCACAGGGATGGAATGACATTCCCTTGCTACTATGGTTGGAAGAATATATTATCTTTGCTCATGATTATGTAGCCTCACAGTAGAGTTGGATATAGAACCTCCAGCTCAATATTCACGTCTTATTCTTGTTGTTATCAAGATGCCAAGGGATTGGTCTATGTGATGACCTCTTGAGACAATGTGGCTGGCCTTGTGAAGCAACTCCGGTTGCTTCAATCAAAGGAAGCAAACAATGAGCGTTGCTTGGAGGAAGTGTTGGCTATCTTAGGCATCATTGCTTCCAAGTTAATGACTCATAGCCATTACACTCATGCTTGGTTGGTGTAATACGCGGAAGGTTGAAGAAGATGGTTGCCATGTAATAGACAATGGATTAAGAAGGACCATCCACTAATAGAGAGAGAGTTTCAAAGCTCTGATATTAGCTGCGATCTTCATGGCAATCAAAGAGAGAATGGAAAAAGAAGAGCAAGTGTAGAACTAACAAACTTTGGTTTAATGTAAGCTCATTATAAAATGTAGCAGCTTGTTGTGTACTCTTCCTTTGGATCGTCAAAACTCTTTTTTGCACTTTTTGTCTCCTACGTCAATACCTTTGGCAACATAAACTTAAAACTAATATTTTTTAACTCTAGCTTCAAGATCTAGACAAAACACTGAAAAAAGTTATAAGAAAAAGGCAATAATGACCAGTCAAGTGAAGATGGCGATGGTCATGGTAGTTGTGTTCGATCAAGATTTGTGCTACGAAAATGTAAATGTGCTTCACCAAGCAATCAATAATCCAGGAGAACTTTTCCAAACAATAAAGAATACATGAATCAAGATGACAAGTAATCAAGAATCAAGATGAAATCGCCACCTCGGACATTGCTACCTCAAACGTTGCTGCAACCAAGAATCAAGATGCACACGTTGCCTCGGACATTGATGCCTCAAACGTTGATGTCTTAGATGCTCGTTGCCTCATTTGTCACTTGCCTAAACGCCATTGCGTGTCTTCTCAGACATCGCTACATGATAGTCTCAAATGTAGCTTTCTTGCTTTCTTTGATGTGGCTCAGACATCTCTGCTTGCTTGTTTCAAATCTCTACCTTCCTAAGTCAGACATCCGTGTCCGCCTTAACCATGGCAGTTACAATGCATCAAAAATCCAAGATTAGAAAATTATATATAACCACATTCCCTACAATGTTTTCTTAATACACCTTAGAAAAAGAAAGAAAAGAAAAATCAACAGACAAAAGAAACTTACCTTGTTCTTCTCTTCTTGCCTTCCCGTTCTCCGATGATTTAGATTAAGTTGATTCAAATTGTAAATCACATCAATTCAAAGGAAAAAATGAGTTTGAATCAACCTAATTCCAAAAGAACCTGATTTGTTTTCAAATTTTGAAAGAAAAGAATATGCAAAAAAAACACCACATATTTGGAGGAAAAAAAAACATATTTTGAATAATGGATTCTAGACTCAAATCAATATCAAAATAATTGAATGGTCATTCTTTGAAACTATGTGCCCATGTGCAGCAATTTACATGCTTTGTCTACCATACCTCAGAACAAAATAGAAAATACGCTGACTTGCTAATCTTAGGATGGTAGTCACAGTATCGCAGCCTTCCAGCATTCTTCATTGAGCACATTAGCACAATGTAGCTCTTATTTGCACCTGAAGAAGCTTATTGCTACATCATGTTTTTTTTCTTTGGCTCTGCTTAGAGTGGCACAGCGAGATACCCTATACCTCAAAAAAATATTTTTGTCGTTTGAAACAAAATCATTCTGGACCTGAACTATGCTAGAATGGATTTGCTTCATGATACCTCTAGGTTCATATCACTTGGGTGAATGAAAGCTGCACCTTCTTTTGCTATTGGTCCAAAACTTCATGCTTGGAGCTTAACATTGTGGCCTCTTCCAATTGGTCCAAAAAATACTAAACAGATGCGCAATAATTTGTGTCATTGCGATGAGGAATTGTTAATCGATACTGTGGAAGCCAACTCGATTAGTGCTCTAGTTAGACACATTTTTTTACCTTTCCTTCATGATGAGATATGTGCCAGAGCACCTCTCATTTCCATGTGCAGAATTCTAGAATACCCATGTGTTAAGAGTTTGGGAACATACATCATCAAACATTGATATGTTTTATCAATTCTGATGGCTAACTCGAACGGTGCTCGAGTTAGAGCCATTTCCTCAACTATCGGGAATGATGAGATATGTGGTAAATATCACCATAGCTCACTATCTTCTCATCCATATACATTTGAGGAACTGTGGGCAAGCAGTGTTCGAGTTATACACATTTTTTTAATATTTCATGATAAGGTATGTGCTAAGTCACATGTCATTTCAATGAGGTACTGTCAATCAATAATGTGGAAGCCCAACTCGAGTAGTGCTCGAGTTGAACATTTTTTCTTACCTTTCCTTCACGATGAGATATATGCCAGAGCACCTCTCATTTCCATGTGCACAATTTAAGAATACCCATGTGCTAAGGGTTTGGTAATACATATCATCAAAGATTAATATGTTTTATCAATTCTCATGTATGGACAGAACCATGCAGCTAACTCGAACAATGCTCGAGTTAGAGTTAGTTTCTCAACTATCATGAATGATGAGATATGTGCTAAATATCAGCTCACCATCTTCTCATCCATGTACATTTGAGGAACTGTGGGCCAACTCGAGCAGTGTTCGAGTTATACACATTTTTTTAACATTTCATGATAAGGTATGTCCTTAGTCACATCTTATTCCAAAATGTGACATCGAACATACCTCGAAATTACCTCGAAATGTACCTCAAAAATACCTCCAAAAAGTCGTGTCTTGAGTCTCCAAAAATTCGTCTCTCCACAAATTGACAATGACCCTCGAAATGTACCTCGAAAATTTGGAGTCTCTAAAAATTGAGTCTCGAAAATTTGGAGACTCCAAAAATTCGAGGCTAGAAATATTCGAGCTTCAAGTCTCTCCACAAAATTTCGTCTTTCCACAAATTGTGTCTCGAAAATTTGTAGGCTCCAAATATTCGAGTTTCGAGTCTCAAAAATTTCGAGACTCAAAATTTCGTCTCTCCACAAATTGTGTCTCGAAAATTTGGAGACTCCAAAAATTCGAGTTTTGAGTCTCAAAAATTTCGTGTCTCAAAAATTTCGAGACTCAAAACCTCAAAAATATCTCGAAAAGTACCTCAAAACTACCTCGAGAATTGAGACATTGACCCTAGAAAATACCTCAAAAAATTGAGACGCTGACCCTCAAAAAATTGAGACACTAACCCTCGAAAGTACTGCGAAAAATTCCTGTCTTGAGTCTCCAAAAATGACCTCGAAACGTACCTTGAAAAATATCTCGAAAAATTGAGATACTCACACTCGAAATATATCTCGAAATGTCTCCAAAAATTGAAACCTCAAAATATACCTCGAAATGTACCTCAAAAATATCTCTAAAAATTTGTGTCTTGTGTCTCCAAAAATTTGTTCCTCCACTAATTGAGTTTTGACATTTTGTAGTCTCTAAAAATTGAGTCTCGAAAATTTGGAGACTCCAAAATTTGTGTCTCGAAAAATTCGAGTTCCGAGTCTCGAAAATTTTGAAGCAAACAAAAATGCCATGATGGAAACCCTAACATATTGAACATAAGAGAGTGAAAATATTACCTTGGATGGATGGGAATGAAGAGTGAGAGACGATTTTTTTATATTCTTCTTAGAGTCTTCCTTTTCATTCTTTCATTGATCCATTATTTCTTCCTTGGAAAGCTTTGTTCGATTAATGAATTCTCTTTCTTTTGCTGACAATCTCCCTTAAACTTCTGATTTTGTTAGCGATGTGGGATGTATGGTATGAGTCAGAATTCTCGAATGCAAAAGATCTTCACCAAAATGCTGAGACACCTTCCTAGGCCTCCTGGAACAAGACCTTCACATTTGAAGGGCAAGATCATCAAGATCCATTCTCTCAACTTCATGATCTAGTCATTGCAGACACATGCTCCTCTCGTCTTGGGGATGTTGAGAATATATTTTAACAATATTAATGCTCAAATGGTTTTATAATGTTTCATATATATAGAATGTCTTTATTTTGTTAGAAGCATTGAAGACGCATAGAAAACCACAAATGTTTTTGGTGAATAAAAATTATATTCATCAGGGAAATAATATCATATAAGAAAAAATGTATGTAATATCTAAAATAGATTTTAAAAAGGACAAATAATACAAAATTGATCAAGAGAGTTTTCTTGACGTGTACTCATATTCTATAAAAGCTAGTTGAGATTGGTGTCTATATTTTTGTATTCGTACCTCATCACACCAAAGAGACAAACTTTCTCTTATTTACATAACTTATCAACCACTAATACTGGAAGATTTATAACTCAATCAATAGAGTTTCCATAATTTAAAGGGTTCCAATATTAGACCATATTTATAAATTATGATATTTGAACAAAAGATATACAACTGTGCATGTGGATTTTTGTATAAATAAATTAGTAAACACATAAATAGATAAATATAAATGTATCATACCCATATGCTACAAGTGATGCAACGTAAAACCATGATCAATAGTGCTTTTGGCATAATTCATGTCAAACTACATTGATGAAAAAAAAAACATTTCTAATAATGTTCTAGCACTTTGTGAGGATTTGAATTCATGCAATCGAAATATAAGAGTGGTTAGATAGTTGTCTCATAGATATTTGTGATGGCGCACCGCCGATGTTGTTTTGGGCACACATGAATGAGCAGAAGCCCCTTTCCACCACATAGTTCTAGATAGGGATCAGAACTTCGATCACTTCCTAGGCATGTATACACATATATTATATAATAGATAAATAAGTGGATAGCTCGTTGAAGGGTACCCCGTGAAAAGTGAGCCCTAACTATCTGTTTGTAAATCCATTTAAATGCATCGACCCAGGGTCAAAACTGGCAAATCAATCCTTGCCTTGGGTCAGAATGTAGACGTGAAATATGTAATTTGGAAGTGTGGAGTCGATTTAGAAGACAATAAAAAATAGTTCAAGAGCGATATGTTGGAAATCTGCCACTTTAGATTCATAAAAAACACACTGATAGTCGAGTGGTTCAATTGATAGATTTAACTAAAGTCCGAATCTACAGAGATTCAAATCGATTCGTTCAAGATCGATTTAGTTCTTGGCTTAAGATCGATTCTTGAATCAGTGGAGCAGGCCCGAAATAAATGTACTCAGTCCATAGCTAATTAGGGTCATATTGATGTGCACTCAGGGATTCGGGTATAGCAAGATCGATGCAGATCAGAATTGTCTGTGGGTCGGTGGTTGCTCAGGGTCGAAACAGCTACCATGGATTGAAGTATAGATCTAAGTTGCACCTAGGATCGATTTCATGAAGGATCGGCAGCCTACAAATTAAGCAAACCCTATTTGTTGAAAGATCCAAGCAAATAGCACTGTGTGGCTCAATTCAAAGCCATCTCAAAACCAAGAAATGATCAAAGCAACAGAAAAGAGGTGCGATGAGAAGGCAAGAGTCAATGATGCGTGGAAAACTGAGGCAGAAGACAAAAAAGAATAATGCAAAGGCCAGATCCTGGGAAAGAACATTTACCTTCTTCTTCTTGTTCTTTTTTTTTTTTCTCCTTTTTCTCGTTCTTCTTTTCCTTCTTTTTTTTCTTGCCTTCTTCTCTTCTTTTTCACTTGTGCGTGAAAAAGATATGGAGATGGAGTAAGATCCTGCGAGAGAGAGAGAGAGAGAGAGAGAGAGAGAGAGAGAGAGAGAGAGAGAGAGAGAGAGAGAGAGAGAGAGAGAGAGAGAGATATGGAGGATAAAGAGAGAGAAATAGGGAGGATAGCACATGAGAAAGAGAGATCAAGAATAGAGAGAGAGAGAGAGAGAGTTTAAATATAAATATTTTTAATATATGCATATAGTTATGAAAAATACACGGCTATGTGTGTGATATTTTTTACGACAAATGGTGACATTTTCAATGACAAACAAGACATTTTTGTCGGGCATGTACACGCATATATTTTGTCACAGACTGCCACCCATGGCAAGTCATGCAAGCTTGGGGTTTGCCACATGGCAAGTCAACCAGGCTTTGCCATGTAGGTCTGAGTGGACATAGAGAGAGAGAAATGCGGCTCAAAAGTTGCCACGTGGCAAGTCACGTAGGCCTACCATGTGGAAAACCATGTAGGCTTGGGACTGGCCATGTGGCAAGCCAAGTAGGCCTACCATAGGCTTGTGTGGCTTGCCACATGGCCTACCATAGGCTTGTGTAGTAGGCCACATAGGCCTACTATCTACAAATCCTATCATAGGTTGCGAAAACATGAGAGATGGAGGAGAAAAGAAGAGCAAGGACATTCCATATCTTTTCATAAGAGGCTCAACCTGCTTGTATTGAAATGAAGAGAGAAGTGTACAAATAACTCGAATCCACCAATTTATATAGTGAATTTTAGGGCTTTGGCCTCAAATCCTATTGGCCAATTTCCACCTCCCTTATTATTTTAAATTCGAATTTTGGGAGGAGCCCTTTTTATTCACTAACTTGACTATTAGGCCTTGCGACATTAAAAGTCCCGCAAAAAGGCCGTCCTTTTATTAACTTCTAACTAATCAAATAACTATGTGATCATCGGGTTGGACTTACACACGCAGAGTGCCAAATCCCTCTAACTTATTAACTAGAGTTAGGGTTGCATTTGTATCCGCAAACCCTCCAAAATTCATGGCTCTGATACCATATTAAAACCAAAGGTTATGAACCTCATGTTGATCTCTAAATATGAATCAATCATCAAGGATTGCACTTGGATTGATTTGATTGAATTCTACACATCAAATCTAGCTATTTTGCACTGAGAATGGCAATTGCCTTTGAACACCACAATCAAACTAGCATTTACAGATCCCCACGACCTCTCACACATGTTGATAGTACAATATTGTTATCAAGTCCAAATCAATTCAATAGACACAAAAAATCATAAATTCATTAAGCATGAATCCTACTTGCAAGAGCAAAATTGTCAAAATCACAATGTTCAATCTTGATTCTCAAAAAGTGTATGTACAAATGAGCTCCAAATCCATATCAAGTGAGCTTGGATCTGAGATCAGGTCTTATTGCACTTAGGGTAGACCCTAACCCTAGAAATTAATGCATTGGATCAAGCAAACTAGGCTCAAGATGCCTCGAGTTAACGTGGCTCATCTTGGGAGGAGGTCGACCTCATCCAAATCCCTATAATTTAGGACCATGATTTCTGGCCTTGACATGAGCCAATTTATGGCCATGAATGGTGACTTGATTTATCATAATCTACTCCTAGTTATGTACAAGTGTGGAGGACACTTGGGTATCCATCATGATAGTGGAGGTGAGGCAGCTTGGGCAGCTATGATGGGAATGGTAGTCCCAATGGTCACAGACTGTCCGTGAGAGGAAGCAGAGCATGTGGCATAGATCTAGATGCTAGATTTTTAACATTTTCACATTAACTAATTTTATTTGAGTCAAAGTCAGTGAGATGGTTGATTAGTGGCATCATACGAATGTTGAGCAATCATAAAGCTTTCTTATGGTAGACTTTTGGGAACTATGTTGTCAGTCACACAAAAGCGCATTAAGTTTTTTTTATTGCTCACATGCAATTTTGTCGTTGTTGTCTATTCAAAGCTCAATTCCATTCTCATAGCAATGACTTGACATGTATAGGGCTTTTTTATCTCTTTGGTTAGAGTCCAAGAATTCGTAGCCCGAAGGAGAGATTTTGGCATGTGGAGTTGCCCACACAAATTCAAGTCCTTGTATGGCCTTTTGAGAAATGACTAGGCTTTACTAAACTTGTGGCATATGTTCAATGGAATTTATGCCAATGGCTAAAATCTGTGGAAATTTTGTTTTATCATGAATACTGGGCACTATGAATTGAAGTGAAATGGACTCCCTAAATATTGTGCAAAAATTAGATATGCCATTGGTAATGCGTGTGACTATGTACAAATGTGTATACTTGTCCATAGTCAACTAGTCTTATGTAGCCTTTTCCAAGAGATTAAAAATGATAGTTGAAATGCCCACTACTTAGCTAATCATTTGGTAGTGACAAGTTGAAGCTTATAATTTGTTGTGTAACCAAACTTCATAATTTGTTGTATATCTATAGTAATGATTGTCAAGGATTGTGGGATAAACTAGATAGTAGTAAAATTTACATGGCACAAACCCCACATAATGCTTTGTTGACATGTTTAGCTTTCAGATTATGAGTTTGGTTTGGTCTAACATTGCATGTTTGTACATAAAATCCTAGTTCAATGCAAGCTAAATATTTCAAAAAAAATTTGTAATTAAAACTAAAAGCTTCATAGTTTAACGTACATTTTATCATTCTTTTACTTAGGAATTTTGCTTCATTGTTAACATCCCCACCAATTTTGATTAGTTATAAATGCTATTGAACTATTCATCATTGTAACTCCTTAGTCAAATAAATTAAGTGAGATCTTTTTGGTCATATTTTGTTTGGCATAACCTCTTTCTTAGTAGCCTGGGTAAAAATAATCAATTTCAAGATTTAGGATGCTTATAAAATGAAATTTTGAAAATGACAATAACCAATTCCATAGATTATATAAAGAAATTGCCTGACTTTCAATGAAAACCATTCCGATCTATTTACATATAAAAATATCTAAAATTTTCAATTGTGTGTGTGTGTGTGTGTGTGTGTGTGTGTGAGAGAGAGAGAGAGAGAGAGAGAGAGAGAGAGAGAGAGAGAGAGAGAGAGAGAGAGAGAGAGAGAGAGAGAGAGAGAGAGAGAGAGATCATAAACTTCGGTATGTATTAGCCATCAAGCACAAGACATCTTGCCAATAAAGACTCCCAAAAAATTTAGGCGAGACACCAACAGACCAAGCCTAAAAAGTTTTGGGAGTTCAAATTAGGCAAAATGTCTATGTCCCACGATTTCCAATGCATAATGGATTATATATGGCTTATTCTCAAATGATGCTACTAAACATAATAGGCTTGTACATTAATGAAATTCAAGTTATTAAACAAAATAAACAAACATGTTTTTGCAAAGTAAAATTCTGCTATGTATTTGTCCAATTTTCGCTCATGAGACCACAAAATAGGTAACAACACAATAGGCTTAATAGGAGACCTTAAAATGGCTAGAACCTTCCATGTACATAGTCCATTTCATAGTGGAAAATAGGTGGGTACGTCTAGCATCTCAAAATAGAGAGTTATCACCCTAATATTAAGCTATTAATACATTCCCAACCTTGGAGACATTGATTTATATTTGCACATTCATTCAAATAACAATAACATTTAGAGTAAAATTCTTTGCAACCACATAAGAGGTGAGTACTTAAAATATGCCCCCAATTTTTTTTTTTTAAACTTTGTGATACATATATTTTAGTGCAGAGTCTCATAATTCTCAAGAACAACCACTTCTTTGTAACTTGAATTTTATACCTATCCAAATATCAAAACAATATTGCACTTGGAAGTTAAGATAAACCATGAAATTGCAATGAGAAACCCTATCAAAGTCAAGTGAAATTTGAGACACTTCAAGATGATCTTATGTGTTTCACATTAACATGCACTTACCTTACGTGGCTGATGACACAACACGGACCTTATGTCACATAGGGGCAACTCAAACCTATTTTTTGGGCCAAAAAGATGTCCCCTAGCATGTTGAGTTGCCCTTGGCATGTTGACCTGCATTTTGAAGTCTTCCCAACCCTTTACAGCCATTATTCCCTTCAATGAAATGCATTTCAATTTTAACCTTTCCAATTGAAAAGTATTGCTTGAAAAAAAAACCCTTAGAGCACCCTTCAACCTTTTAACATGAAACTATATACTTGCCTTTCAAAACACAAGACCTTAAATAAAATGGACAAATGGTATGTCAAAATTCAAATGGGCCAATCAAATTGCAACCCTTTATTTAACACTTGGGGTTGGCATCAACTCAATTGCCAAGATTCAAAATATGAGTGGCAAGTGAAAGGGCCATGGAGAGGGACTTGCCGCTAGTCTGAAACCATCCTGAGAACTAAAAAAGAAAACCATTTAGACCATTTGCCAATTCGCTTATTCCAACAAATATGACCAATGAAAAGACAAAGGCCCAAACAAATAGTGAAGATGTCAAGACGCATACAAGAAAACACTCACATATGCCTTCATCTAGTGATCACTATTTGCCACTCATGTGTTACATCATAGGCTAAACTTGCATAGTATGTCACATGAGTTCAAAAAATACACGACCAAAAAAAACAGCACAACTTTACAAAGGATATAAACACCGCTCATATTACTAACTCTAAACAAGTTGTAAGATTTTTCATAGCATATCTTCCTATCCGATATGCCAGCCTACATTAAAATTCAGATCTGTCTTCACCATGATGATGCTTTGCGAACCAGTACACTAGCAATTTATGCAAACACATAAAAAATGGCATTGATGGAGCCTTTCTACAGAAATTTCATGTCTTAACAAGCAACTAGCAGAGGCCTTTGTCAGTATAAACTTATCTCCCTGCATATGTGTGGCATTGAAAATCCTCGAGAACTGACCAATGGGGCCAATTCTTAGGCGCATTAACTCTATTTGAAAATTCTACTACTGTCAAACACTAGCAAATGCATCATGAAAATTAGTACTCAGACAAATCCCCTTATCCGACATATCTTGCTAAGCTACTTTTCCAGCAATCCTCATAATTCACGCAGAGAGCTTCATCATCTGATCAACTTAAAACACGACAAAAGGTATCCCACAAAACATAAAGCACCGATGAAATATGTTTGGGGTGTCTAACACTTAATTTCCTTCAAAGCATCCCTGAAGTAAATAAAGGTAGGATCAGTCTTTCCTTCCTTATAGTAAGCGTATACCAAGGTTCCATCGATATTCATGCCTTCTCCCACAAAACTGCATACACAGGCCATAACGATTAGGCAAAGTTAAAAAAAGCACGAAAAAGCTTCAAGTAAACTCACATCATCGCATCTACATTTATGGGCAATACATGCATACAGGTTGAATCTATGAAAAAGCAAACTGCAAAGAGCTCCAAAGAGAAATCTGATTCTACTGACAAATTGAGCACTTTTGCTTTTAGGAACTAACAGCCAACACGATGAGGTCCTATTCCTGACTAAGAGACACAACATGTACCATAAGTGACTGCAGCAGCTACCGAAAACAAGTCAAAGCTGAAAACAAAGAAAACTATATTGCAAAATCTTGAAGAATTTTCCAAAAGCATAAACCTGCTGAGTATCAGAACAGACCTGAACACAGAAACAAAACAAGCAACTGCGACTGTTAAGCACGCTGCACAATAAAACATCACAACCACTATGCCATAGAGGCTAGGCTCTGCCAAGCCTAACCAGAAGTTGCCAAAAAGGACTATTTAGGCAGGAAAACTTCCCTTTAATTGAAAGACTTGGACCATGCAGTTGACCTTATCGACTGTATTATTATCAAGTGATAAAATTGAGTACCATAAAGACCGTTATGCAATAGACGCGCGCTACTATTTGTCAACCCTAGGAAACGTAAAACCCTAACCAGAAGTTTTCCAAAAGGGCTGCTCAGGCAGGATAACTTCAGTTTTACTCGAAATAAGTGGATCGTACACTCGATCTTATTGATTCTATGATTTCTAAGTGATGAAAAAACTGAAAAATTAAGTACCATAATACCGTTATGTCATAGACTACTCTCTGTCGACCCTAACAAATGTAAAAACTAACCAAAAAGTGCCAAAAAAGGACGATCTACGCAGAAAGACTTTTTTTCGACAAGCTTGAATTGTGCACTCGGTCTTCTCTATTCTATCATGATAAGTGATAACATAAGTAACAAGATCGAGTACCACAAGGCCGTTATTTCGTACAGGCCACGCTAAATGTAAAACCCTAGGCAGCAGCTGCCAGAAACGACGACTTAGGCAGGAGAAAGACTTACAACTGAAGATCGGAAACTTTAGAAAGAAGCCACTTCACGGCTCCCTCCACGTTCTTCTTGAACTCATCCTGACGATCTACAGGAACAAGAGGAGTAAGCGTCTTGATGAACTTCTTGATGTAAGCCACGAACGATTTCTTATCAAACGATGGCTGTTCCTGCAGGCGGAAGGTATCGACAATATCCACCACCTTGATGGCCTGATCATCCACACCCTCATCCTCCTCGCCCCCTTCTGCAGACGGATTTGCCCCGATGTCCACATCCAAAGCGCCCTGTGTCACCCACTTTCCCTCGACCTCCCACAGGATCCCGTTGTGGATTTCATTGTATGCAAACGAATCTGACAGCAGCTCGTCACCTGAGATAAGATCCTGATACACTAACATCTTTTCAAAGGATTATTGACAAGCTGCGATGGCAAAAATCCTCGCAATGGCCGAACAAAGGCTCCCAATAGCGAGGTATAAGCTGTGCGCAAGCCTTTCTAAAGCTTCTGCTGTCTCGCGATCGAGAGCTCTAAGCCGATGACAGAACAGATCTCGATGCTACTGCGCCATAGCTCTAACAGATCTGCCTCTTTATATATCCTGGAACGAGAGAGAGGGGTACTAGGGCTTAACGACACCAGATCTCTTACGCCGCACCACTTGGATAGTCTCAGTCACGTGGCAGAATCTCAACGTTTGTGAGAAGATCTATTTGTGGAGGGCTTTAAATCGAACGGTGCCACTAGGATTCGATAGTCCTAAAAGACTTTCCCAACAAAACGCAAAAGCAAAAGGCATCTCATAAAGGAGGGATGGTGCTTGGGGTGGCATACCAAAAGCAAAGCTAGTGCCAATGAATATTTGCCATTTGGTCCGACTTGTCCCACAATGCACCCCTTTTAAGCAGCCTTCGCGAGAAATAACCCACCTCAATATCCTAGGACCAGCCCGACTAGTCTCTCATTCAAAATCAAGGCTCTTGATTGGTTTCAGAACGAAGTTGAGTTGTCATCATTCATATTGTCACAAATTGGGTGACAAAACTAATTGCCACACAAGGCACAACACAACCCTTTTTTTTTTAAGGAGTAGCGTATTTTGCACCATGGCTACGCGTCGCACCCCAAACCAATGCTGGAGTATGCTCAAAACATGGTGGAGAAACGTTTCTTCCACCCTTGCATCTTTCATCACTCTTGGATTTTCACATAACCCTGATTGCTCATCAGTAAAAAACATCAAGGCAATGAATTAACTTTTTTGTGATCTACTAACCTAGATGGTGGTAAACTATGAGATAATTCAATTAAATAGACATCTTGAAATATACTTATGATCTGATTTTTTACTGTTTGTTCTTGATCTAAACTTATTGAGATTAGAATTACAAATAATTCATAAATGTTTAGATACATTTCAGAAAAATCCAAAATAGGTACTACAAACATAGAAAAAACTTCATACTATGAATCATTAAATGCTTCTATTATATTAACTGTAGAAATCATTTCTGATGGATGCACGAAATTACTTTTAAAAAATGTAACTACTTTTTCACACTCCTTGAAATTGAGAACATCATTTTTAAAATCATTTGTCAGAGAATGCGATTTACTAAATAACCACTCATAACCAAAGATTAAATCAATACGTGCCAAGTTCAAAACATGAAAATTAGCTAATTCTCTATGATATTGAATTATCAATGGAAGATTTAGCGCTTTAATGTCCCAAGTCTCCAACTCGGCTCCTAAAAGCTAAATAAACTTTGTATTTGTGGTTGTTGGCTTCAGTTGTCATGTTGAGTTTTTGCACAAGACGAGAATTAATAAAGTTATCAGTTGAACCACTGTCCAATAAAATACTAACTTCTTGATCCAGTATTGTGTCCCTTAGATTAAATAAATCATTGCCAAGAAAGAAGTTGTACTAAAGATGTTAGATTTTAATGCTCAGCCTTAACAATCGTTCAAGTAATGAGCATCCTAAAAACAGCCGAAGGCCGACTACATGTTTCGGACCTTCGCACAGAGAGGTGAAGACAAGTTGTTGTCCAACGTTCTCCATGTTCCAAATCTAACCAAGAATCTGCTCTCAATTAGCAGAATCACAGATTCAGGTTGGAGGGTCGAATTTGATACAGAAGGTTGCACAATTCTTGACAAATCTCGAAAGGTTTTAGCCTTCAAAAGAAGAACCGGTTATCTTTACAAACTCAGCCACTGCTACTCTTCTAACAGTCAAGCTCTTCACACAGCCACTTCTGAATCAACTGACATGTTGTGGCATTTTAGACTTGGCCACCTTAATCTCAATAGTATTCAGCAAATGTCAACCTAGAGCATAGTTGTTATGTCCATGACCAATACACATGATACAGTATACTCCTAGTCTTGGATACACGGTACTCTAGTGAAACAAGCTGTTAGTTATGCCACATCATACTGGACGTGACCCGAAAGTAACTAATATCCTTGTGAGGCCCAGAACACACTAAATGGAGTTTAGACAAGGTATGAGACAATGTATGCATGTGTAGAGGTATCAATAGCAATTCTATGAATAGTTGGTCCATGCATAGGACTCTATTCCAAGTGAATCTATGTATAGGGAACTTAGGGCTATGCATGGCTGAGTGCCCAAGATGCTTTTGGCTCTATATAATAGGTCCAAACTCGTCCTACTCCTCATCATGGTTCTTGATTCATTGCCAGACTCTCACTCTACATTCATGCTTCTTGTTCCTTGGCTTGGGGGTGAGGCTTCTAGAGATTGATTGGATGCTTCTACTTGGTTGGGTGGTTTCTCGATAGTGTGTTATCATTGTGTTGTGATTTGTAAGCAGGATCTAAGGAGCTTCCCTTATAGTGGTATCAGAGCAAGGCTTACAAGTTTGGAGAGGTGGTTCTTTTCATTGGAGCTTGGTGGTATTCAACTAGTATTCTCATCCAAGGAGAGGAGGTTGCAAGTTAGTGGATCTTCCCAATTTCAATTTGCATGTTCCATATCTCTCTCAAATTCATTGTGGTTTATGGAGAATTGTGCTAGGAAATCAATTTTGGTGTCTTTTCTGGAGTTTTAGCATGTGTAGCTCAAAACTAGCTAAGGATCTGAAATTTCCAGCAAGTTAATACCCTTTGAAGTAGTTGAAATTCAGTTTGCATGTTGGATCTTCCCATGTATTTGGATTCTAGGTTCTTTTGTGGCCAAATTTGGCTTGTTTCCATGATTTTGGCACAAGATGAGGGTAGAATTCAAAATCTAGCAAGTTCAGATCAATTGGTTGGTTATAATTCTATATTTTGGATTGCATGTGGATTTGAAAAACGTTCTTGCCATTAAATTCCAATTTGGCATGGTGAAAAAACCTAGAAAGGGCTAAAATTCATGATTTTTGCTTGTTTTTTTCATGAAATTGGATGGTAGGAGGTTGTTGAACATCAATTGAAACTGGGAAAAGATGAATGATAGTCTTTTGAAGCTGTCCTAGAAGATAAAGCCAAGAATTCCAGCAATTGGGTTTGCAGGAAGTCAAAAATTGACAAAAATTGACCAATTTTGGTGAATTTTGGGGGATGGATTTCTCTAAATCCATAAGGGGGTCATTCTGGATTTTTTCCAGCATGATTTGTATTTCTTTTTATTTCCCAGCAAGCTATCATACCTGTAAATTGATGGGTAGAGGCTTATGTTTCAATTCCATCAAGTTTGTAGCAATTTTGACTTCTAGAAATCAAGAATTCATGGTTCTCAGTCCATACTGCTTCATAGGATTTGTATGAAGGCTTCATGGAACTCTTAGAGACCATTTAAGACTGTTTGGATCATCACTTTTAGGCTTGATTGAGTGTTTGCAAGTTTTTAGACATATTGGCCTAGAAAAAGTGCGCCCTTCTACAGGTTAATTGGATGTTCTGAACTCGCACGTGTGAATCCTAGGTGACAGGCTGATGTGGCAAGTGTCTTGTTCACTAGGTCTCTCTGTACAAAGATTTACATCACCCAATTTGGTCCCCTGTAGCCAAAGATACGATCATCTGAAGTTTTGCAATTTTGTGAGCAAAATTGGTAAGATTTTCAATTGTTCTGATTGCATGCATGACAATTTTCTATTTTGTGGTACTGTGCTTGCATGGAATGTCTGCATGTGGATTCTCAGAGTGATCATGACATGCATGAGTGTTTAGATCTGTTTTGAATGGTTATACGCATGTACTTTGACTGTTAGATACAAAACTGGATTGTATAGTTGACAATTTCCGTAGAACTGGATTTTTACGTAAACTTTCGTAAAAAAAACCAGTTTAATATCGCAAGTCTTGCATGTCTGAGGGACATTAATAAAGTAACGTTAAGAATCGAACAATGAATCGAATTTTCGATTTCGATTGCTTAATAACTGACAATGGTTTTTTATGAATATCTAGAAAATGTTAAAAAAAATTATAAAAAAATAAAAAGTGCGAAAACTCGAAATTTTTTGTTTTTTTTCCAATTTCTTGTAATATCTATGAAATTGACTAAAAATAGTGGTTTGACCATGCTGGAGTCAATTTCAGTCAGTTTTTTGGTCAACAACAATACTTCACTATGAGTTAATCTGATATTAACTAAATTTAGTAATTTCCAAGATAGATATATCGAGATGGCCGAAAAAACTTCAAATCAAGCTGCAAATCCAGGTGTGCCATCTTATATGGTGATTTTTCAACAGTTGAGTACGGCACTATGAATAATCGTAATCTGATGAGAGATCAACAAATGGAGGTTCTGTTGAATTCAGTCAAATTGATGTCTTCACCCGGATCTCGATTTTCAACTGGAGGTTTATGTGGGCGAGAAGAAGGAGAAGAAACCGGAGGTCGTCGAGGACTGGCTGGCCAAGTGGAGTAGTTATTTCAATCTGCACGATGTTCTTGATGAGAAGAAAATTGAAAGTGTCGTGCTGTTTTTACGCGGCAAAGCGTCATCGTGGTGGCGAGATTTACCGGTGAAGCCAACTACTTGGGAGACGTTTGCGGAAGTTTTCAAGAAAGCTTTCGTAGTTGCTAATGATGTGGACTACTACCTGAAGTTCGTGAACTGCAAGATGGGTACAAAGAGTTTAGACTCTTATATCCAAGAATTCATGGACCTATGGAATAGGATGCGAAGTTGGCACTTTGGCAGTTTGTCCTAGGTTTGCTAGTCGACTATCAAAACGAATGCAGGCAAAATCCTCGAGGATGCGTTTCGGATTGCGAAAGCATATGATTCCACATTGATGGCATCCAGGAAGCAGTTTGTGCAAATTCCAACCACTTTGAAAACCAAGAAGGGTAAGAAGCGCGGTCCAGACCAAGCAAAATATTTTGACGAATTAGATCACGCAGCATCGGAACCCAAGAAGCCGAAGAGAAAGAGATTCAAGAAATCTATGTCCAGGGAAAAGACTAAAAGAGAGAACTTATGTTCTGTCTACAAGAAGCCTGGACATATGATGAAATGTCCAGAAAGGAAGAAAGTGTCAGCTCACATGATTGAAATCCCAGGAGGCAATGAAACTCAGCTTGGAAACTGAAGCCAGCAATCATAGATATAAAGTTTATCTAGCTTCAGGAGCAGAGTTGGAGACTTGGAACGTCAAAGTCCCGAAGCTCCCAGTTTTGATGCAAGGACACACGAAATTAGTTAATTTTCATGTTTTAGACCTAGCTCGTACTGATTTAATCTTAGGTTACGAATGATTATTTAGTAAATTGCCTTCTCTGTTAATTGATTTTGAGAAGCATGTTCTCACTTTCAAGGAGGGTGATAAGGTAGTTACATTATTTGGCAGTAATTTTGTACGTCCGTTGGATCAGAGTTCTACAGTGAATGAAATGGAAACATTGGATTATTCTGAGTATGAAGTTTTTTCAATATGTATGTGTCAAAATCCACCATGAATGAGCCTCCATTGCCTTCTTGCCATGAAGAACCATCAAGCCTTGGAAATCTATGAGTAAAAGGATACAAAAATGATGCTAAGCCAGCTCCATAAGACTCCTCATAACTAATAAGTAGCACTAGTCCTTCTTCAAGATCCATTGGATACAAAAAGATGATCATAGATTCACCAAATTTTGACAATTCCACACATTGACATAACATAGCTCAAACATAAAGTTAGATGAGTATGATGTTGGTGCGTCATGTAGGTTGAGAGCCTAGTTAAGAATGCAAGAAAAAGAGAGAGATGCAAAATTTCTGCTATTTGTGACTTGCATATAAAAGTCCATGTAAGCAAGAAAAAGAAAGGGATATGATTTTTTTGTTAATTAGGACTTGCATATAGAGGTGCATCTAAACGATTTCATTCTTGCAATATAGTTCTTAGCAATGTGGCAAAGCTTTTTTGTGCACACCTCTCCTTATGATTTAACACATTGACTTTAATGTTAACTTTTTTAGAAACTCCATTTAAACACTCTTTTTTTTTTTTTCACAGTATTGCTTTTTTGCAAGGCCGTGCAAAAAAAAAGGCACTCAATTTTTTAGTATTTATGACTTGCATATACACGTGGATCTAAAGCATGAGCATGCAAGTACAAAAAAGATGGGCAATGTGACAAAACTTTTTATGCTCACATACCCTTATAATTTAAGGCATCTATTTTAATGTGGATTTTTGCGAAAGAACACAAAAAACGTGAATAACCAACTTGAACGCATGCTATTACGAAATACCAAAAATCGTAGAATCAGAAAAACGGGCAGTCGAAGGGAAACTAGGCCTAAAAGACAGAGAGGGGGAGAGCGAGAGAGAGATGGGTGAAGGAAAGCTGCAGCCTGAAGCTCGCCAAAAATTGGAGTGTGTTGATCTGTCGTCTGACGACGAGCACAAGCTGGCAGCTCAAATACGCCAGGCAAGTTCTCTTTTTCCAATTTTCACCTCCACACACACATACACACACTCATTTATTATACAACAGAATTCCTATTAGTATTATTAAGCTTCATCTGATATTCTCACTTTCATTGAGAGTTGCTGCTCTCCAACTCGGAGCTGCTACTCTCCAACTCGGAGCTGCTACTCGCATGTGCTTATTTTCAATATGTGCGAATCCGTTAGAGCTCTCAGAAACCTGCTTTCTCTCTGGTCCTCTGTGAAAGAGAAAAAACGAGAATCCAAGGGCATGGGGATTGTAACCACGCAAAGCCCAAGTATGCAATTGAAAAACCAATCCTAATAAACCATGCCTATAATGCTGAACAAGAAATTTAGTAGTGGAAATGGTTTATTCTTCCACAAGAACAATCATGTATTGTTTTCTATCAAAATGCTGGAATTTGTTTGGACAACCATCTAAATTTCTTTTTAAAAGAGCCTCTTCTTCATCTTTTGGCCTTTCATAAAAGTAAGACAATTTTTTCATTTTTGAGAAATTGAGATATTTTGTAACTCTTGCCATTAACTGCAATAGAACACATCATGAGGAATGCATTTATCAAAGGGAAGGAAGCCTCACTTGGCTTAAAAATAGAAACTAATGGCATAGAAGAGATTGACATGAAAAATGGAGTGTACTTTGGAAACCATAGAAAGGGACTGAGAGTATAGCCATAATAGTAGCCAACAAGCTTAGCAATACAAGCAGGCCCTTGCAATGAGGAATACTTTTGTTGGTGCACATATACATGCTGTCCTTTTTCAAAAGTGACATAACAAAGATGGTTTCATTAGGGTTTAGGCATCGCAACATACTTTGAGATAATAGGTTAGAGATAGTGGCAGTAGTATTTTGAGACTTTTGAAAGAATGATGTGATAGAAAAGGTGGTATTTTAAGGTTTCATTGAAATCAACATTTAAATTTGAAATTGGTTTATGCTTGATACTAGAAGTTATTGAATCACTACAAGAAAATCAAGCAACTAGAATGAAGAGATTCTAGTCGGTTCCATAGATATTGAGAAAATCACTTAGCCTTTTAGTATATAGTCAAGAATATTAGCCTGACCATTTGCAAAAGAATGATATGCTATCCGCAATCATGCCTTAATCCAAGCATGGAAGTTATTTCTTGCCAAAGGGTGCTTATAGGTGGATTTGGATTCTCGTAGGATGGGTAGTATTAGTGATTTATCCACTGGGGCTGAATTCTTGTATTTGTTATGTACATGTAGCCAAAAATCCATGACACTCTACCTTCAAATGTACATGTGGCAAAATTCAGGAAATTCTATTGATAGAAATGAGGATGTCACTATGTCTTTTGAAAAATCAAAACTTCCTCCAATGATGTACGAATCTTGTCCTGGATGATATAGGAACTTGGGAGACGGTAAACACATCACACGAACAATAGTAATGGTAGGGAAAATGGTCGTGACGATCAGAGAACAAGTTAGACTTGTTGAAATAGTTGAAATGTAGTAGAAAGAACTAAATGAAGGTCAATTTAAAAACTCAATAGTGCCTCTCGAGTCATAAATAATGAAAGGACCATTTGTGCATATATAGAATACACTATATTTATGTTTAACTACTATGATCATTTGATATAGTCCTTAATGTCAGCAAGCAAAGACATGTGATGTGAAATGAGTACACTCTAATGTTGTGTACAATGAAGCCAACTGTAATGGTTTAGGTTTGTTGGGATTTTTTTGCACATTTTGTTTTATAAACACAATAAGGGTGGCAATGTACATGGAAATCTTGGAATAAGGTTATTATGATGGTTGATTTGATGAAGTGGTGGTAGAGATTTTGGTGGATGGAGAATAACATTATATTTTCGAATTAGGGATGCAAAAGTTTGTTGTAACTTATTGCAAAAAATGTGAGATTGAAAGTATTTGACAACATGTACGATACAAAATAGATTGAGAAAGAGCAATGCCAAGAATGATATTGGCAAAATAACAAATTAGCAAAGGAAAGATGGTTATTAATGGCGAAGGGAACCTGAAGACAAGATTGGTCTACTTAGTACCGCCCTATGTTGGCCATTTGTGTCTTGAAATTGCAAAAGTTGAGTAGTTGTCGAGCAGACAAATAGATGCTTAGCATCGATGAAGTTATGTGAAGTATCGTTGTAATCAAGTGGATGTTATTGTTTCCAGATAATCGATTATGCATATGTAATGAAGTGGGACTCAATTGACCTAACCAAGGTCCAAATCATGTACAAAAGATCTACTAGTTTTTCATGTAGTCAAAGTCAACTTTATTGGTTCATATTGTCCATTGGTGGAATTACTTTCATTAGGAGTAGACTTAGCTAGGGCAATCATGTGAATAAAAGCATCAGCATAAACAACATTAATGTTTCCCCTTTTATTTAGATGACAAATTATGTGTTTTGCCTTCACGCTCCAAAACACAAATAGGGCATAAGATTCACGTTCTTGATCAAGAGGTAAAAAACATAGCGATTCTAAAGAGGGATAGGTTGTTGCTAGTCTCCACCAAGCCTTATATGCATAGGATTAAGTCATGGCATAGCTCCTTGAGGCTCACAAATTTGTTATCTTAGTATAGTAGCCTTAGTTAGTGATTGGTGGCGTATACAAGCCACCGGCTCATGCCCCTTAGCGGTAATGTAACACAGGTATGACTTGCAGGAGTTTCCAAAAGTGGATGACATGTTTTGCATGTATATTTTATGAAATTGATTCACTTAGAAATAGAAAAAAAGGAATATTTTTATATGGCATAATGTACCTTTACACCATTCAATCGAAATTGATAGTACTGAGGTAGATCGAATTGCAACATGTCTAGTTTTGATCGAATGTGATTGAGACACCAATCTTCCTCGACCTCAACCATGGCAAGAATGTTGTCATTTCACTGTTATCTGAAGTTACTCTTGAGGACAGCTCAGCCCCACGAATTAAGACAAACTTAACATGGCCTAAATAATTAAATATCCATGGTTACCCAAATCTCGACCTTTTGGGTCAAAGTAACCTATGGATTAACTTTAGCATAGTCAGTTATTTCTAACAGCATCCAATAATTCTTGATGCAAGTCTTTAGATGCATACAAGTTGTACACCATATAGTCAATATGCTTGCACAACATACATACATGATTGCAAGCATCACCCTCATGCAACATCATATTAGAATAAAAGATGAAGACATGCAATACTAATCAATTGAGTAGACAACTAAATGACAATCCATCAACCGTGCAAGAGGCTCTGACAGAAAGGAAGGCCACCAAAGACTCTACACGGCTCATGCCACGCTCTTCAAGACAATACATTTGTTATCTGGAAAAGATATTGCAAAGGATCATCATCATCAGGATGAAGATGTACAATTTGCTTTTATGGCTACAGTTTTGGAAACTGAGGATCCATCTACTTTATGGGAAGTTGAAAAAGAGGATATTTGGAAGAAAGCTATGGATGAAAAGTACAATTCAATCATGAAGATCAAGACTTGAAGACATGCTCATTTACCTATAGGTAAGAAGGCGATTGGATGAAAGTGGATCTATAGAACTAACTTGAATTGGTATAGGCGATTAAGTTTTGATTCAGATTCATGTAATGACTCATCACACAAGATAGAAATTTCTCCATCTTGCTCCTTATTAGAAGATATTTTGGTGTCTCTATGGCCTCATCAAAGATTACATCCTTGCTTATGATAATTTTGTTACCTTCTAAGTCATACAACATGTATCCCTTTTCTTGATCATCATATCCAAGAAATAAACATTTAGTAGCCTTTGAATCCAATTTTCTCCTTGAATCCTTATGTATATGAGCATATGCAATGCTCCCAAACACCCTCAAATGACTTACATCAGGTTTCCATCCTGTATAAGGATCTTCTAGAGTCTGATTCTCTATTGCTTTTGTAGGACTTAGACTCAAAAGATATATTGTTGTCTAAACTGCTTCAACCCAAAAAAGCATTTGGAAGTTTCTTGCTTTTAAGCATGCTCCTCGTAGTTTCCACAATAGACCGGGTCCTCCTTTCTGCAACTCCATTCTGTTGAGGCGTTTCCGTACTTGCAAATTCCATGATCCTTGCAAAACACCTGAAATTCTGTAGAAAATTTTTCTCCCCCTTTATCCGAGTGAAGAATCTTGACCTGTCTACCTGTTTCGTGCCTCTTCCTAGAATAATCATCAACAAACACCATAAGGTAACTTGCTTCACCAAAAGATTGTGTTCTCATATCACCACACAAATCTTTATGAACAAGTTCTAGAACATTTTTTTCCCTGAAAGTACTAGATGGAAATTTCTGCCTATGGTGTTTCCCTAAGACACATCCCTTGTTAGAAATCCATAAATCATAATATGGATGGACAGACTAGGATTCAAATCCAGGACCTCCCTCATACCGGATGGGATGCTCTACCATTGAGCTATCCTGTTTGATAGTTCTCTCTAGCGTGTGGATTGATATTCCAACACCCCCCCTCAAGCCACACTTGGTTGGGGTCCTAGCTGTCACCTGCCCTACAACTTATGATTAGAAGCAACTTGAGGTAACCCTATAACATATTGTACTTCCTCAATACTTGTAGACTATTATAAGTGTTTATGACCTAATTTTGCATGATCTTTGATGTTATTGCCCAATTAGTCAATTTTATTTTACATGGTCGTTGTTCAAACATCCGCAACTCCTGCCTGATGATTCACAACTTGAGTCTGAAGTTTGTACGATCTCCTCCCAAGAATGCCTTCAGCTACTACTACAATATTCTTCTTGTTGATTAGACATCGTTCTTCATCAAACTATACAACCATACGTTGCTTCACAATAGCTGACACTGAGAGTATGGTTTTCTTGATTTCTTGTACATAAAGTACATCCTTTATGTTTCCAATCTTTATTGAAGATAATTGAACCTATATTTTTCCAATGCCTTTAGTCTCGTACGTGTAGTTATCTCCCAACTTCACATTCAATCCATCTTCTAGTTCTTGGAAACTAGATAACCAATCTCATCTAGGTGTCATGTTTTGATGCACCTCTTTGCCGGTTCTCGATCCCGGAACCTTGCTACCACCAGCAAACAACTTTCCTGTGACTCAGCGAACTGCCTTGCAGATCCAGTGAACAAAATCTTGTGAATTCCTAGCAAACAACTACAATTAGTCTTTTGAAAGTCCAACAAACAAACTGTAGTCAACCAACGAACAACAACTGTCATGAAAATCAATGAACTGTTTGCAGATTCCAGCAATCTGTATCCCGAACAATATTAGGGCATACTCTCTTCAAAACCAGTGAACAACTCTTGCTGTAGAAACCAAAGAATAATCTCAGATCTTGTCTTGATCAGCGAGCTACCTGCAACAATGACTCCACAAAGAATTTCACCAAGAAAACTCCTTCATTGCTTCTGCAAATGAAAAGCAACCGAAAAGCAACGATCTTCCTACGACGATCCAATCTTTCCAAGAATGTCCGCGTTGTCCTCCTAACAACGCTTTTGTAGCAATTCCCAACCAATGGAAAACTCAATGGTAGCCAAAGTTGGTTCTCCTCCCTCTTCTTTCACGATCCAATTGCACACATGCACGATAATCTCTCCCTCACATGGAATCTCAATACATTCCATGACCAAGAAGCTAGCTCTGACGCCATGTTGGAATTTGTCGCTCAATTCCTAGAATGGAGATACTAATCATACTAGCATTGACAACCAACCAAGAATCAACATGAGAGATCAAAGAGACTTAGATTAAAGATCATAGCTCGCTGCAATGGAATGACAGAGGTGGGGCGCCAGCCCTCCTTATATAGACTTTCACAGCCTTAGCTAAAAGCAAAAATGCTTAAAGATAAATCCTATCAGGTAAATGTCCTGACTTATTATTAAAACCAAAGAGCAATGCTCTATAAATATCCTTCTGCACCCTAATACATGCATAGAAGTTTAACTAGGAATTCAAACTTTGACCTTGACTAGTGAACATTATTTCTAACAGATTACTTGTTAGGGGTATTGAGAACACAATATGTGTAATATACCATATATGCTCTAATCACCATTTGGTTTTGGAAGTTGATGATTTGAAATTTTGTGGGTAAACTTCATAAGGTCGAAGATTGCGCACCTCCATTGCCATGTTGGGTACTGTGCATCAATATATGGTTTTTGGATTAGAGATTATTGCAACATATGTGTGTATCCAATAGGTTGGGAGTTCAAGCCTTGGCTCTAATGTAGTTTTGGATATCATGCTATAATCGGACCTAAACCCTAAAGTTCTTTTTTTGAATTAGTATGCAGTCAGCTGACGTAAGTTTTTCTTTCAAAGAGCTACGTTTTAGGAACTTGATTCCTTGTGCAACATAAGGTTTATTACCTGGAAAAATTTAGTGATAAAATAATTTTTCAAGGTTCATGGTGTCAGGATGTAGCTAGATTCTTTATTTTGTTTCTACCTATGCTCCTTTCGGATAAAGGATGATATGAGAAACTTGGGTGGACAAGTATTTTTCAGTTTACTTCTTACCATAAACTGCTAATGCATTTTTGCACCTGTGACATTGACAGGCATGTCTAGAATCTGGATTCTTCTATGTAGTAAATCATGGAATAGATTTACAGTTCATCAATGAAGTCTTCAAGCATAGCAAAAGATTCTTTTCTCTTCCATTAGAGGAGAAAATGAAGGTGCTGCAGGACAAGAACAACCGCGGATACACCCCTTATGCAGAAGAGATGCTTGATCCTGATAAACAATCTAGAGGTATGATGGCACTGAATGTTGGGATTTGTGGTTTAAAGGAAGATGCATGCTTGGGCATAAGAAAGTGGAACAAAATATGATCCCTTTTGACCATTGAGTCTAGTTACTGATTCAAGGAATTCTGTGGTTGATACCTTTGTGGTCCCACTCTGGGGACTCAATATTCCATTTTGGACAGTCCTTGATGCCTTGTTAAAGAGAAATTTGTGTTCAGCACCATCGAAGTTCCATGAAGAAAATAAATGAGTTTTAGAGTAAACGCTAGGAATATTTAAGCTTTGTGAAGAAAGTGATTCTATATTATTGTTTTGAAATAGATCTTTGACTTTTTTTGTTGCATGTAAATTTTTTCTGAGCTTTACCTTATGACATCATTGATTCCTCAAACTAAATTTGTGAATCTGGATATATTCCAATCTCACAAATAGATATATCTACAATGAACAAATAGAACATATAAGTTTCAAAAAGGAGGTGACATGCTATTCTTTTGTCTTTAAGTGGAGGGCTAGTCCTTTGAGTTATTTTTTTAGATACTTCATCTTTGTTATGCTATTTTGTTATTTGTCTCCTTACAACAATGTTTTTGTAGGTGATTCCAAGGAAGGTTATTACATTGGAGTTGAGATCTTAGAGACGGATACTCGTGCGAAAAAGCCATTGCATGGCCCCAATTTGTGGCCATCTTCATGTAAAGTGTTTCTTGATCGATACTCCAACTTCTTGATATGAGTGTACTTTGTGTTCAAATGGACTATTCCTAATCTTATGAGTTCACGAGTACATATTTAGCATAATCTTAAGAAAAGTGTTGTTTTGTGTCATTCCCTGGGGAATCTCCTCTCTCTCTCTCTCTCTCTCTCTCTCTCTCTCTCTCTCTCTCTCTCTCTCTCTCTCTCTTGCTCTTTATGCACCAACACCCATGCACACATCTTTATACCCACGCATAGACGCTAGTGTGTATTTACACAGACACATTTAGACAAACATGCATGTAGAATGTAGTATGTACCGTTTTGAGAGAAAAAGAAAGAAAGAAAGCTTTATTAATGTCTTTTCCATGCATAATCATACTATGTATGCATGTCAAGATGTCAAGACTGTGCTGATGCTGTTGCTTCTGTGCTGATTCTGTAGAAAGATGTAATGCGAGCCGCAACATGAGAAAGCATTGGAGCCTGCTGGCGTCGTCTATGGGCATGAGCATGTGTAGTAGTAGTCTTTGTGTATGTCTGGTGATCTTGGCAGTAACGTGATGGTGGGAAGCACACTGTCTCTGATCTCTATGAGCATGTAAGCGGCTATCATCCTCATCGTCGTCATAATCATCCTCAGGCACTAAATCACGCGATCTCCGCCTAGTAAAGAAGGAAATAATCAATGGCTGTGAGGTAAAATGCTGGGATGTCCTGTATAGATCTCTTCGCAATATGAACATCTCACGTACCATCAGAGTGACACATCGTGGGTCCTCATAGGCTATGAGAGAGTGTAGAGTGGTAGGCATGTCTCGAAACAAGCAGTGATATCGCCCTCTGATCTCATAGTATACAGGGCATCTAAAGATAAAATGCTCCTCAAACTCCACCTCACCTAGAGAGCATAATTGGCAAATCCGCTCCTCTAGGAATACCATGGAACCTCCCAGTCTCAATAGGTAGCTGATGAGAAGACACCCTGAGCTGTCCCAGTGTGAATCTGAGGCAAATTCTTGAATCCAAGTAGCATGGCATGACCAGGGTCCCTGATGCATGCATCTAGCTCCAAGAAGTGGGTCCGGTAGAAAGCTGGCTTCACCCCTAACTGGTTACGCCAAGTCTGCTCTAGATATGCGCGATAGAGAAATCGTCTGATATATTGATGGCTAGCTGAGGGAAGCTTTGTGATGGAGATACCAAATGACTCAAGAGGAGGTGAGATGCCTGAGAGAACCATGATAATCTGTAGCCCTGATCATGAAGACACTATGAGGAGGATAGTGCAATCTATATGTATCGTCTGTCTATCTCTGGTAATGCCTGTACCCTCTGTATATAGGTAATGAATGAGCTGAAGAGCTGCCTCGATCTATATAGGTGGAATTGCAAACTCGGCCAGGAGAATCTCATGTGGAACAGAAGGCTTCGCTCAAATCAACCGAGCTAGCATGGTGGTCTGTAATTGTGAAAGACTGGCCCAGTGTGAAGAGGGGAGACCTGTACACCATGCCTCTACCGCATATAGAGCCGTAGGGGTGACAATGGTATCAAAGAGGCGACACTTACTGCCAACATCCTAGATGGACTTCCGGAAACAAAATCGCTCTAGCTGAACAAGGGAGGCATGTCCCTTCCCCAGTCGAGTGGTAGCGGCCTGTCTCATGCTAAAAGTAGGACCCGAGTAAAGGATCCCCAGATATGTATAGGAAGGGACCACCTCTGGAACCTGTCCATCAAAAGTAAGCTCCTGTTGTTGCATGAATGCTCAAGAAGTGTTGAAGACCATAGCCTTGGTCTTCCCAATGTTCACCCCTAGGCCCCATCTGGTGCAAAACTCTTGTAAGCAATCCAACTATCGCTGAAGACCCTCTCTGGTCGGTGAGACCAATACCACATCATCGGCATAAAGGAGGATGGCAATCAAGATGTCCCCAAGCCTACAACCAGCACCACCACACTGTGTAATGACTCTCTCCAAATCATCAATATACAAGCCAAAGAGGACTGGTGAGAGGGAGCAACCCTGCTTCACCCCAATAATGCTCCAAATGTGATCGGATATGCCACTGCTATGCCGGAAACATCCTAGGACACTCTCATAAAGTGCCATCACATCAAGAATGATGTTAGTGGAGAAGCCGAGGTCTCGGAGTCTCTGGATGAGCAATGAGCGAGGAACGGAATCAAAGGCTTTCCTGAAGTCCACAAAACAATAGTAAACGCTCTCTCTCCTATGCTTAGCCTCCTCAATCAAGGCCCGTAATGTGTAGAGAGAGAGAATTAGAATTATATTAATGTCTGTCAACGAGGGCACATAAGACAAGTAGAAAGTACATCAAAAGAGAAGGAGCATTGTCCACGTAGGACTTATTCATAAAAGCTCAACCAGCACTAGAAAATAGAGAGAAACAAAGCTTAACCTCCAGCTCTGTCGAGGGTACAATATCACTAGCTTAACCACTAGCTACACAGAGGGAAAGAGAGAACTGAAATAAGTTAACTAACTGGCTAGGTGGATATAAAAAACTGCGTGATATGGTGAGAAGCAGGTGTTGGCCTTGGGTGAAGAGCCCTGGGCCTGGAGGAGCGAAGAGGACGCTGGAGCTTCGGTCGTCGTACTGGAATGTCCATCTCACTGTCAGAAGTCTCATCTCTATCCCTCTTCTGGAAAAAGTGTGTAATGTGGGACTGGCTATGATCCACATCAGAAACATCCAATAAAAAGGAAGATCTCAGAGAAACATCTCTCGTAATAATAAACCAACACATCTCTCATCTGAGAAGGCAAGGAAAGAACCAAGTGTAAGTGGAGTATCTCTGTATAAGCAATGGTATCTGCCTCTGATCTCATAGTAAGCTGGACATCGGAAAATGAAATGGAACTCATCCTCAATCTCCTGTAAAGAGCAGCACTGACAAATCCGTAGCGGTCGAGGTGTGGCTGTGTATCTACCTATCTCAATAGCAAGCTGGTGAGAAGAGACCCTAAGCTGACCAAGACGACAACGCAGGCCGAAAGATAACGTCTGAGACAAATAACCCGGTCGAATGGGAAGCCCGGAAACATCAAGCTGAAGAAGATGAGTGTGGTAAAAATGGAGCTTGACCCGTGTTGGATCTGGGTGAGACCACGCTGTGCTGATGTAAGCTCTGTAAATCTGCTGGCGGATATACGTGTGTGTCCCATTCGGGAGATCAGATATAGATAAACCCCACCTACTCAAAAGGTCAGAAACACACTGAAACCATGAGGACTTAGCTTGCTGACTAGCTAGAGTGTGAGAGGATGTGAAAGCTGCAGCAACATATCTGGATGAATCAAGCTCCGAGACTCTATGAATGAATGTGAGAATCCGAAATATAGCCTCGACAATGGAGGTGAGGCAAACTCTGCCAGTATGATATCATGGGGAACTGACTGCTTCGCACGGATCATCCGGCTAAGCATAAGGATCTGCAAACATGAAATATCACTCCAAGTATCTTTGGACAAGCCAGGACACCATGTCTCTGCTGAACATAGAGCCACCGGAGAGACAGTGGCAGAAAAAAGGCGACAGCGCGTATTAGGGTCATGTACATAGTAAATAGAGGAAAACCTCTCCATCTGGACAAGAGCAGAGTGCCCCTTGCGGAGCCTAGACAATGCAGCTGGTCTTAAAGTGAGCAATGGACCAGTGAAAAGGACACCCAAGTATGTATATGAGGCTACTATCTCCAGTGGCAGCCCATCATAGTAGAACACTGTGTCTCTCATATGCTGTCGATTGGTGTTGACACCATGACCTTAGTCTTATCAATGTTCACCATCAAACCCCAAATCTGGCAGAAAGTATATAAAGCATCAAGGTGCTGCTGAAGCCCAGATGCTGATCTCGATAGAAGTATCACGCCATCCGCATATAGTAGAATAGGGATAATCATATCCGCTAACGGACAGCCATCTCCACCCCTAATAATCCGCTCAAGATCATCAATATATAGAGCAAAGAGAGTAGGGGACAGAGGACATCCCTGCTTAACTCCCACTGTACTATGAATGAAAGAGGACCATCCATCACCATCTCGAAAACAAGCTAGCACTCTCTCATACAATGTGACGATAGCAGCAATGATCTCCTGAGGAAAGCCAAGCGATGCTTGGCGCTGGAGTAAAAGGTGTCTCGGAACAGAATCGAAGGCTTTGCGGAAATCCACAAAGCAACAATAAACCCTCTGCTTCCTGAACTTAGCCTCCTCAATAATGCATCTCAGGATGAATATCTGGTCCGTCGTGGAGTAGCTAGCGCAAAAGCCTGCCTGTCCCATAGCATGTAACCCTTCTGTCTCTGCCCGTGAGCTGACAATAGACTGCAAAACCGATCCATATAGCTTGGCCATAGTATGACTAATCATAATAGTGCGGTAGTTGTCTACAATCAAAGGATCCCCGACTTTGAGGATAGGGTGTAAAAGGTTGGTGCACCACGATAAGGGGAGACCGAAGATGACAGATTGGTTAAAGATATGGGGAACGTATGGGGCAATATTGTGGGCAACTGGTTTTAGGAAGTCCATACTTAGGAGGTCAACATCAGTGGCTTTTTGGGTTTGACCATTGGCGTTTTCAACCATGGATGGGGTGAAGAGGGTGAATTTTGAAGGGCGTGGGGAAAGAGAAATGGAAAGAGAGTTAACTGTATAAAGCTTAGAAGCATAATCTATCCATGACTCAATAGCAATAGGAGTGGGTTTATACGGGTTTTTAGAGAACATTCGCCAAAAGAAATGGGAGGATGGGGAGGCAATAGCATCAACAAGTTTTTGTCCCAAGGACTGGAGATAAGCTGTCTTTTATTTCAGGGTCATTTTGTGATATTCTTTTTGCTTCAAGGCTAGGGTGTGAGGAGAGTGGTATCTAGCGTAAACAACTTGTTTATGCAGTGAGAAGCACTCGGAGAAGACATCTTCTAGCTGCATGTTGAACCGAGCTTGAAGATTCGACCTTACCATCACTTTTGAGACGCGCTGGCCACGTCTTCGTTTCTTTCACTTGTTTCTCAAGGCTAGATTTGTTCGACGTCTCCTCCAATACATGCTTTTGAGGGATATGTTCCGCAATCCGTTGCTTAAGAGATGCCAACCCTCATTGTTTTGGTGGATTCTTTGGAGAGTAGTTGCTCAATTAAAGAGTAGAAATTAGAGTCACATAGTTTAAGATATAGATAAGTGTTCTGAACTAAAAACATTTTCAATAAAAATTTGTATACTTGCCTAGTTTAAGCTTTCATAGTCACTGGGGAGCATTTCGAGGAAATCATTTTGAAATTCCCTTGTTTTTTGAAATGTAAAGAAAAGTACCCCTATTTTTTTGCCACATTCTAATTTCTAAAACAGAAAACATTCAGAACTTGGTCAAACGGAATACACAACTATTGATTAAGATTAGATATTTTAGTACCGTTATTAAATTTCCAAAACTATGGTTTGTAGGCATCCTTAGATTACTTGGTTGTGCAGAACTTTCCATGATGGGTTCATAGCCATTTTCTCGTAAAAACAAAACATAGAATGCGAATGTAGGAGGGTTAAACATGTGCAGGGGTAGAGTCTAAGGCATCTGTCTTTTTCACAAAGCATATGTTTCTGTCCTCCCTTGCTCTATTTATGTTTTAAGCGTGTACCACCACCCCTTTCCATTTCTTCCTCTTTCTATTATAAGGTTTCAATTTGTTTCAATTTTCTTTTTGATAAGCATAATCAGCTTGTATGTCACATGCTTAGTGGGGGCAATGATTGATGAAACTATATGGCATAGGGGAGTCCAGCGTTGTTGCCAGGATGGAGAGAAATCATGGAGAAGTACTTTGAGGAATCTTTGTAAGTTCAGTTAACCATTGCAAGAAGTGCATGCTTCCATTTTATGGGGGGATGCCAGATATGATTTATGCTTTTCAGGTGATTAGGGTGAATTATGAAAATGCACGACTATACTTTTTGTTAATCTGCCTGTTCAAAGCTCACATGGCTCATATACTTAGCGTTGTTAGAAAACTGTCTATATATTTCAAAGCAATATTATACTACTGTTAGTTGGAAATGTTTGATTAGAGGAAATCATTAAAGATTGAAAGCTAGTTACACGAAGAGATGTAGTTGTGACATCCATCACGCCCATAAATTTACAAGGCTTTTCAGTTTATTCTTCACAGATGCAACAAACGTATTTATTGATTGGTGTAATCAGAAAATAGTGATTTTTGAAATAGAAAAATATTTTTGCTATTCTGTCCTTGGCTCATTTCTTGAGTGTATTAAACAATGGACCTTAACATATACCCTACTTGAACAAGCAATGGATCTTTCTTTAGTTGCTATGTAACGCACAGACAAGTATGGAAAAAAGAAAAAAAAAACAAAGGCAATGAATTGATTTGAGTTTGATGTTGAATGATGTTCTGCTACCCGCTTTTTATATCAAAAGTTTTAATATATTTTACAGCATAAAGTTTTTGTTCTGAATGTAATATTTGTTCATAATATGTTTTCTTCCGTGCGAAAAAAAAAAATGAACTTGTTATACCTATGCCCGTTCCTAAGTTTCTAATCTTGTTCCTGTTCCTAACAATTCCCAAGTTCATGTGTAAAAAAAGTGTTATAGAGTTCTATTGAACCTAAGTTCCTAGGACTTCTTGCTCATGTTCCTAACTTCAAGTTCCTATTCTTGTTAAGTTCTTGTTCTGTTCCTAGGTTTTGTTCCTATTCTTATTCCTGTTCCAAGTTTTATTCCTATTTTTGTTCCTATTCCTGTTCCTAAGAGCATCTTTAACTTAGGAACACGGATAGGATCCTGTTCCTATTCCTAAGTGTCATTCCTATTTTTGTTTCTGTTCTTGATTCTAAGAGCATCCTTTAAGGTTTCAACTTAGGAACACAAAGAACAAGAACATAAATCCTTTCTTATGTGCAAAAACCTTTTCTAACCTCGAAAAAATGATCTAATCATGTTTCTAAACAAATTTACCCACATCAAAGTTATTTAAGAAAAAAAAAGTGCTGTTTGTTTTGTTTTGTTTAAGGAACAGTTCCTTGGAACCGTTCTTGGGAACTATGCTACACACCAAAAATACGGTGGACTGAAAAAAATCAACATTACAAGCTTACATGATCCAACTGAATGGGTAGAAGCACCTCAGATTACAATAAGTTTTGATGGTTGATTAATATGTAGGAGAAAACCAGAGTGCTACAAGGAACACACACTCCACCTTGACAACATGAGTCTATAGGCCTTCATAGAACGGTTTTAGGAGCTCAAGGCAAAGATTGTTTACAGGTTGTGTATGGCTGAATCTCAACCACTTGTCGGATCCAAGTTCCAGAGAAAAGAATAAGCTCATTTATCCATGTCATGATTTTTATTTTATTTACAATTTATTCGTAAAACAGGCCATTAAGTTGTTTTTCACAAGTTGTCCTAATCCTTGCTCATCATCCATGAGTTTGGGACCCGACTAGCATTAACAGTGATAATTACTTGCATTAGCTCATGATTCCAAAAGGGCTTCCCTTCTTCGTATGCGCTCGTGACTTGTTTAACAACCTATTGCTAATAAATCAACATACCTCCAAGGAGAAGGAAAAAATTGAAACAAAGTAATAAAAAAGAAGCATTTTTTTTTGCATTTCGGTAAACCCTAACGCTAATTTCTGGAATGTGAACCAGATGGGGAATGTGGCTTGCAAGTATGGTATTAGGTATTAGGAATACTAAATTATATACTAGTTGCATCGGAACCAAGTTTGTGTTGCTAC
Source organism: Diphasiastrum complanatum (assembly GCA_029204225.1). Lineage (NCBI taxonomy): Eukaryota > Viridiplantae > Streptophyta > Lycopodiopsida > Lycopodiales > Lycopodiaceae > Diphasiastrum > Diphasiastrum complanatum. The sequence continues at coordinate 17,746,706 of CM055099.1, forward strand.
ATTTTTAGATCACGCAAAGCATTGAATAACTTTGAATGACCGTTGGTACATGTCCACTCTATGGTGTTTTGATAGATCTTTAAGTCTTATTGGGAATTTGTCTGTTGAGTCATACCTTGTTGCACATCATGCAAGGTACTATGCTCTTGAACACATAGAATGAGCAACTACTTGTAACTAAAGCAAGCTTAATCCAAATTCCAAAGTGACAAGAATTGATCCTTATGCGGTTTGATTTCCTCTCTTGGTAGCACTCCTTCCTCAACACTCTAGATTCTTAACATGCAAGCTTTGGCTTTGATATCATTGAGAAGGCATGACAAGGAGTCACTAACTTGACAGAGATGCACATACAATAGAATTCCCTAGATTTTAAAATCTACTATTTTTCCTAGTTTGTGTATCCTAATAGGGTTCCACTGGCTGTAAATGAAAAAAATTAAGTTTTTTGTTTTTGTTTTTTTGGTTCTGACATTCGAGAACACAACTTATCATTGTTCCTAACTCGTTTTGTTGAACTGGGAGTCATGGTATGCAGAAAGCCCTTCTGGGGCTCGACTCGAAACAATTTATTTCTCAAAAATTCATTTTTCTTCACCCTTAGTCCAACTTCGACATTGTTTGGAGGACGCTCCTATTCTTTACCCATATTCCACTGGATGTAAATTCGGGAACACAACCTACTATTGTTCCTAATTTGTGTGCATCCTAATGGGGTTCCATTGGATGTAAATTCAAACATTCATGTTTTTCTTTTTTTGGTTCTAACATTCTAAAACACTACTCTTCGAAACGCTATGCTTCCGGAACATCATTCTGATGCGACAAGGTCATATTTTTAAAGCTTAGATTGCCATAAAAAAAACCTTAAATTTACCTGTCAGACATCCCCCTTGTTTCAAAAGTTATTGCATTGAAACGAACAAGTTTCAAATCCTTTTGGCTAGGAGTAAATAAAGATTCAAATCTTGCATCAAATTGAAAATATTTGAGATGCTTTGAATCAAGTTTTGTTGTAAGTACATCTCTCGCCAACAATGCTATGGCCGTCTAGTCAATCTTGTTAAGAATTAATGTTTATTTGATACCCCTTAATGATAGTTTGGCCATGCCTGCATGCTGTTATAGGGGCTGTTACTATTTATATTAAATCTGTTTTTATTGCTTATGCATGTAGGTGGGCGCTCTAATACTAGATTAAGATCTATTTTAGTATTTAGAAATTCACCTTGGGTCTTTACCCAATATAGGTAGTATTTTTAGCACTTAGCTTTTGCTCTTTTGCTATTTGCTTTAGGCAATAGTAGAACCATAGATGCACCGAATCGCGATTTGCTGGGTCCGTGATTCGCGAATTCTGAACCCAGAATGGCAAAAAAAAAAACATTTTTTTTTTTTTGGAGAAATAGCTTATGGCTGAAATTTTTTTAGGGGATCAATGGTCAAACCAGCGTTTTGCCTCTCAGAAGTGCAGTAGATGAGGCACAATCAGATCTTATTTTCAGTAGCTATCTAGTTGTCATTTGCTCTGGTTTTCAGTAAATGTTAATCCTACAGTTTGGGCTATCAAAGTTGTATGGATGATGATCACTTTTGCAATCGTTTCACTGGAGATGTGAGTGCAATGTGCATACAGTTGGGGGCATAAATATTGGGCCCTTCTCGGCTCGCATTTGGACCCCATTTTTATCTATGGGGGGCCGATAGTCCCCCGGGAAATAGGGGGTTTGGGGGGCGGTAGGCCCTCGAGAAACAGGGGGTCCGGACGGTAAGGCCTCTTCATGATTTGGCCTTCCAACTCCCTGAGTGAAAACACACTTTTTGGTGTTCCGCACCCGAAACAGTCTGCAAACCACACAATCATAATGCTCTCAATCAGAGCTTTCATTTGATACCCATATTGCCTAAAAAAATTTCAAAAAAAAAAAACGATTCTACGCAATTCTGGGAAAATCGCGGTGCATCTATGAGTAGAACTACCACTAAGGTAGACGACCTCAATATCAATGAAACCAGGAATGACCACTGAACACGATATCTGTGAATCAAGGCATATAGGCGCAAGGCACGCAACAACAACCTGAGGAAATCCGGAGCAGCATCAACCTGAGGAAGAGGCCCCACGGATGGTGAAAGTGAAGCAGCAACTGATGTACTCTGAATGGAAAGAAGAGCTGCATCCTGAGCCTTTGGCAGGCTACGCATAAATTGCTTCTCGGTAACCAACTGATAGTCACCTTGGGAATCAATACTAGCAAGTGAATGATGTTGAACAACATGAGTAAAGGAAAGTGTCTGCTGAGAGAGATCCACAAAAACTGTACCAAGTGAAGAGAACCAGTTTGCACCAAAAATAATGTCATAGTGCTCCAGAGGAATGATGTAGAAATCCGCCTAACCAGAAAAATCACCAATGCGATAATCCAAGCTCTGAAACATCTAAGAATTGCCTGTATCCACTAAAGCAATATACTCTCGCCCCGCATCTAGAATAATATGATCCACAAATGGAACAATATACGTAGGCATAATAACAGAAGCATCAACTGATAAGTTCTGGCCTAAATATGCATCTAGAAGAACCGCATACTCATCTAGACGGGTATCAGCAAAATAAGCTAGTGAGTATACAATAGGACCATCATGAAATGTATAACCATATGCCATATGGAGATCTACTGGAGTAGCCAAGCATCTGTATATGTGACTCTGACTCACTATGGGATACAATGACGATGAAAGGTAGATCAGTAACTATCTGAAGTAAATCAGGCAACTCGCTCACACTGTGTGATATAGAATCATCCTCATGTGTATCGCTAGCAATGTGTGAATCATCCTCATGTGTATCGCTAGAAATGTGTGAATCTATCTCTATTTGTCCTGCACAAGAAAATGGAACCTCGTATATGGAAGAATGCTCACGAGAGGAATTAGAAGGAGTAGAACTCTCAAGACCTATAATACCGCTCGTAAGAGCGAGAGGAAGAACAAATACAGAATTATCATCGGAAAATATAAGAAGTACAGGTAGAAAGTCATGCCACTCAGAGATAGGCGGATGAGAATGGACATAGTCAAACCACTTCGACCTAGCAGAACCCTTTAAGAGAAAAATTGCATCAAGAATCTTATTAGGACCTGGACAAGTTGGCCGAGAAGTATCAAAGTAATACTGAAGACGTGTGAGCCATTTGTTGAACATATGTTCAGATGGTATATCACTATTAAAAACAAAAAGATAATCTAAAGGGGATAGAGATTGAAAATCAGAAGTCATGATAAAAAATAAAATAAAAAATAACGGAGAAGAATACGTAACCCAATGATTCAACTTTTATTTTTTTTATTTTTATAATGGAGCGTAGAAAACAAAGAAAAACTGAAAAACGAAATCGACGATGAAAATGAATTATGGAATCGAAACGCAGAAAGTTAAGCTAGGCAAGACGCTAATCAAGTGGACGAACTGAAGGAGAGGACATAAGTCGTCACAACAGGTACACCAATGAAAAGACGTGAAAAAGCCTGCTAAAGAAAAAAAAAGAGGGAATGACAAATAGTTTAAGTAGTACCTCGCAACTGCAATCAAAAGCGTGCTGAAAACGGTAGTAAAATGGAGAGATACCGGGCAGCCACCAAATAGAGATAAGAGGGGCCTGGGGCCTGCATAAGCAACCAAATAATGAGAGAAATAAGTAGCAAGTAGTGGAGTATATGGCTGGAAAATGGGCAGTAGGTGGGCAGCAGTAGGGTGCCAGTCCTCCTCCAAACGATAGTGATAATCTGCAGAACAAGTGGAGAGAGAAAGCTGAAGATCCAAGCTGAAAATGGATGTTGGGCAGCAGCTAGTAAGATCCACAAATGTCCTGCAAAATGATGGAAAAACTGCTGAAAATGGTGATGAAGTAGGGCGCTGGACTACCAAAGTCCGCACATAACCTGAAATTTTTTTTTGGAGAAAACCGCTGAAAATGGTGATGAAGTAGGGCGCTGGACAGCCTCCAATGAATCCACGAAATGGGCAGCAAATCGGTGGAGAAAATCGACGAAACAAGGTAGTAGGAAATACGAATGACAAAATAAAAAGACTGTGCTGGCCAGCCTCTACCAAATCTGGAAAAATGATAGAAATTTGATGAAAAAATCTATGAAAGTGATGGGTTAGTAGGGCGTTGGACAGCCTCTACTAAATCTTAAAAACCGATGAAAATCTGATGAAAATAATCGACGAAAGTGATGGGTTAGTAGGGCGCTGGAGAGCCTCTACTAAATTTGAAAAAGTGGTGCACAGGAATGTGCTCTGATACCAAGTTACGAATAAAGCCACAATTGATCTAGAGCTAAGCTATGAAAGCATCACATAAGCAAGACTTAACCCTAGAAAGCAGGAAAGAGAGATTAAGGAGACTAAAGAGAGAGATCAATATCATCAGTTGAGTAACAAATGACACAGATTCCCTACTTATATCCTAGAGGAAGCCCTAAAAGGAAGCGTCCAGTGGTTAGGGCCCAACTGGGAGGGATAATAGTGCGCCCTCCAAGAAGGCCCCCACTCTCCAGTAATATGTCCAAATGTCCAAATAATGAATAATAAGGCCCAAGGCCAACCATACAGTCTAAGTGTCAATAATGAATAAAAAAGTGCCCAAGGCCTGCTTATGCATAAAGTAAAGTAAATGTAAATGGACGTGGCGAATGTAATGAGCCAAGTCCATAACTCTGTTCTTATTCTAAGTTTAGTTCATGTTCTTCATCTAAGAGGTAAGTTAGGTTTCAACTTAGGACACAAATAGGAACAAGAGCATAAACCCTTTTTCTATACGCAAAACCCTTCTCTAACCCCGAAAAAAATTATCTAAAGATTTTTGTAAACAAATTTACTCAGATAAAAAAAAGAGGGTGTTAAGGAATAGTTGCTTGGAACCATTCTTAAGGTACCTTAGGAACGACACAGAACGCGTTCCGTACAATTCTTGGGAACTATGCTAGTGCTATAGAGTTTTTAATCCAGATGCAGTAGAGGTTAGAGATGACATGAGCTAACTTGTCTAACGTAGTGGCTAGGACAAAAAGCCATGCTCGTGACAACTGTACCTATCGGGAATTTGATATAGGAGATCGGGTATATTTACTAGTCCCTTCCAAGTTGAAGGTGCTACACATAGGAAGGTGTGGCAAAATATCTCCTAGATATTGTGGACCATGGCTAATCTTTAAGAAAGTTAGCCAACTAGCTTACAAGCTACAACTACCCTTGGGATGCAAGGTGCATCTAGTGTTTCATGTTAGCAAACTCAAGCGACGTTTGCATGATGGTGATAACCTTGTCAAAGTTCTTCTGTCTCTAGAAGAGAAAGACACTATAGGTTATGGGTTAGAAAGAGTTCTAGATAAGAGGGAGCGGCGATTGGGAAAGGGCATCCATTGTTACATAAGAGATGCAATAGTGTTTGCATAAGTCTTACCTAGAAATTTTCCTCAAGAACCTATGAATTGCCATTAGAGGAAGGATTGTTAGAGCGCAGTCTCGGCACTAGCATGACCATCCAGCATGGCCAGTTATCAGAGGGCCTAAGGCCAAGCATCGGTGATGGCCAGTGACCAGAGTGGACTTCTGTCCCAAGTTGGGATCGGTGTGTCACAAGCAGTGACTTGGGTGTGACCTCTTGACAAGCTGTCAGAGTCGTAGTGAATTGTGACTGTCGAGATCCTAACCGTCAGTGACAAGATGCGAGTCGCAAGTAGCCGGGGTGACCAAGTGGGTCTGTCTTTGGTGTGGGGCAGGGGGGTGGTACCTTGTGAGTCACTTAGTATTCACAAGTCATAGGTAGCATGCATGCCAGGTGGACCGATCACCCATTGCTGGATGCCATGTGCCACGCGACAGGAATAGCAGGTAGCAGGACTCATAGAAGGAATGCATACGGTTGAGAGGTTCATTTTACACACCAGCCTTTTTAGTTTCACGAGCTTGGAGGGACAAGTTTGTGACAATTCAAGTTTGACGCAAGTCAATCTTACAACCATAGTTGCAGTATAGAACTGCAAATCGTGGTTTGAACTGTGATTCAGTATGGTCCATTTCAAGGTAGATATATAGTTGAAACAATGCTTTATGCTAGATTTGAATCGGCTGATTACTGTGATTGTTGAAGCAATTGGTTTGTGCGCAATATAGTTTAAATGCCTAGTTGATATCAGATTCGACACATATCAAACACACCATTGTGGTGTGTACAAAAACAATTATGCGCCAAACGTTTCAGAAGCAGTTAAGCACCAAATTGGATAATAAGCATGACTGAGCACTCTGTGTGTGTGTGTGTGTGTGTGTGTCTCTATAAAGCATGTGTGAAAAAAAATATCATCATATATACAATGTCGGGCCGAATGACACCATAATGGAGTACAATGATGTCTGATGAACAATATGAAAACTAATATACAACTTACTCTGACTCGTTCTGATAATCCTATGAGTCTGTGCTGCCTTTATCAAATGTGTCTACGGATGACTCCGAGGGTGACGTGTCGTGGTGAGTCCTCACCTCTGCCTCTGCCTGTGCCGCTGGTACCTCTGCTTACTGCCCCCCCTCTGGCTACCTCCAACTGCTCTCCCTCTGCCGCTCCCTCTAGCTCGGCCTCTCATCTGCGATCTTGTACCTTGAGAAGGCCCTATAAACTCAGAGTCGACCTGGCCTGCAATCGCTTGCGATGATTTTCTCCTCTGTACAAACAATTAACCCAACCTCCCCTCGTGGAACCTCTCGGTCACGCTCTAGGCCTAAGCGATTCGGTGGCTAGCTCCTCTTGTGTTTCTACATCGTGTTCCACCAACAAGTTATCTATAAAATCCCCATGACCCTCATCCCCCCTCTGGTCCTCCCCCTCGGTATCCCTCCTCCATCCACTCCTCTTGGTAATCAGCCCCCAATTCTCCATCCCCCTCATCATCCCCCTCCTCAGCCCTACTGTTAGAGATCTCAACACCACAATAGGGCAAACACTAACTGATCCACCCAACCTTGCCTACTCCCTGATATGGAGTAAGCCCCTCCTAGCCCAGTGTGAGGACTGGTAGCATGCATACTGCCAAGTGTCGGCCACGTGGCACTGACATGGTCGACTGCACGTCGGGACCCAACGTGGGGCCCTATCCTGCTGGTAGGGTCCCTATGCTGTGGTAGGCCCACCATGGCTATGGACCGTGCCGGGGCACACTACTCACACTGTCTTGCCCTGTTGGACGTGTACGCTGGACACGCCCCTAACTGTGGTATCTGACCTCTTGTGTTCTCTAGAGTTCGGCATTGGTTACAGGCTCGTAACACTCCCTCCCCCTTAAGAACCGTCTTGGTCCTCTAAGACAAAGTCTGGAAATAACTTGCGAAGGATGCTGCCCTTTTCCCAAGTGGCATTCGCCACAGGCCGATCCATCCACTTGATTAGATATTCTTGGTATAGAGTATGACGAGTGCTGTGTCTCTCTACTACTAAGGATCTCCTTTGGTTCATGTGGAGGTTGTTGAGAATCCAATGGGAGAACTAAAACATCGTCCCCTACCAAATTTTCAGATCTGGCTAAGGCTTTTCGTAACTGACTTACATGAAAGACTGGAAAAACCTTACTATTGCGTGGGAGTTCTAGTTCATAGGTGACCTCGCCTAGTCTCCTACTAATGGTAAAAGGACCACCATACCTAGGAGACAACTTAGCACACAGTCCTGATTTGAGGGTTTCAGAGTCGACGGGAACTCGTAAATAGACTTTCTCACCAGCGGAGAATTGCACATCCCGTCTGTGTGGATCTGCATAATGCCTGGCTCGATCCTGGGATTGCCTAATGCTACGCTTAGCATGTTCTATCATCTGGTTTAGGTCTTCTAAAAAGTTTCTAGCTGCTTCAACTTTTTCCTGTTTAAACCCTACAACTGTGGGTGAGCGTGGCTGAAAACCATACATCAGCATAAATGGGCTGTATCCCGTATCTGAATGTTTGGTACTATTATAAGCAAACTCTAATATCGAGAGATATTCCTCCCAATTAGTCTGCTTTTTGCTGATGTATGCACAAAGCATATCCTCCAGCACCTGATTTACTCTTTTTGTTTGACCGTCCTCGTCTGCGGATGGTCGGTAGTACTCATGTTTAGTTTAGTATGGAGATGATGGAATGCTGCCCTCCAAAAATTTCCATTAAACTTATTGTCTCGGTCGCTGACTATGCCGAAAGGGAGACCGTACAATTTAAATAGCCCATCTATAAACAATCTCGTTAACTCTGGAGCTCCGACGGTTGTTTTAGTTGGAATAAAGTGAGCCATTTTGGTCAAACGGTCAACTGTGACCCAAATAGCATCATTACCCTTTTGGGTCTTAGGCAGGTTTACTATGAAATCCATGGAAATACTGTCCCACTTACTAGCTGGTATATCTAAGGGCTGTAACAACCCTCCTGCCTTTAAACGCTCTGCTTTATTTACTTGACATTTCTGGCAACTAAGTACATACTGTTGGACGTCTTTTTTCATAGTAGGCCAGAAGAATTGCCTATGAAGAAGCTCATAGGTCTTTTGAATGCCTGGGTGCCCCGCACTAGGACTGTCATGACACTCATATAGGACCTGTTGCCTATAATCCTTTGAATTGGGGACACATACTCTATCTCTATAGAGCAAGTACTCATCCTGAATGGAATATTGTTTCCATTTGAATCCTTGAGTCATCTGACCCTCAACCACTACAGTTTGCTTGGGTAAAACAGGATCTAAGTCCTCAATGTCATTTGACGTATGGTCCTAGGTAGAGCTCAGAATTAAACCTTTGAGCTCGGCGAACGAGTCTTCCATATTAGACTTGAGATTGGCTAAAGCCAGTTTCAACTCATCCACTTCTGTTACCAACTGGAGATGCTGCTCCTTGGTAACCAAATCGTCGAGTTCTTCGGCGAATTGCTTCTGTTCCACTTCCATAGGTTCTTTCCCTTTATTGAAAACCAAGGCTTCTATTTCTAATTCGTCGATGCCTCTCTCCGGGGGTTGATCAGTTCCCTGAGGAGTGGTCATTTTCAAAACGGAAAGAGATGTACCTTAGATTCTTACTAAAACAAGAAGCAAGATTGACTGAACTGGAAAAACGAAAGTAGAATACTTAGGTCTGTCTCAGGACTATACTTCCAAAGAAAAAAACAAGCAAACCCCTCTGTCTTTCGATGGCTGTGCAATCTGGCTCCCCAATCTGCATGCAGTTAACCGGAGATAGTCTAGAAATCGGACTGCAACAAGATTTTTGAAAAACCCTGGTTCTCTTCCTCAAAATTGGGGAAAATTTTCTGGATTCCTATTTCAGAAACCCTCACTGGTAGAGCTATGGGTCTGCTGTCCCCAAAAACCAGAATTGAAGGTCTGAGTTTGCAAGGAAAATCTGATTTTGATTGCTAGCTATCCTCGCTGTCAGACTAGCGGCCCTGCTGCTCCACAAAACTCAAATTTCAAGCTGGAAACTGGTTCGAATTTTGTAGAAGAATTCACTTCATGGCCTTCTGGAACAACAGCGATGGATTTGCTCTCAGATTCTGATCTGAATCCGCTCAATCTGCCAAAGATTTCTCTGGATTTGCAGCGCTAGAGAACTGGGATTGCAGCGATGAATCTGCTCTCCAAAACAGATCTAAAATCCGCTCAGACTGCAAGGAATTGTAATGAAAAACAGCGATAGAGAGCTGACTATACAGCGATGGATCTGAGCCCAGAACGGATCTGAATTCCGCTCAGTTAGCAATAAATTGCACTCTAAAAGCAGCGTGGAGGCCTGGAACTGCCTCGCTGGATTTCCTCTACTGCTCGCTGGAAACCCCTCTCCTATTTTCCCCAAAAACTTTGGTGAAATCCCTGATTTCCGGTCCTCCCTGGCTTTGCTGCTATCAACAACTACTTTTTTCCTTTCTGATTCCCAAAAGATGGAGATGGCTTTGATACCAGTGTTAGAGATCTCAACACCACAGTAGGGCAAACACTAACTGATCCACCCAACCTTGCCTACTCCCTGATATGGAGTAAGCCCCTCCTAGCCCAGTGTGAGGACTGGTAGCGTGCATACTGCCAAGTGTCGGCCACGTGGCACTGACGTGGCCGATTGCACGTCAAGACCCAACGTGGGGCCCTATCCTACTGACAGGGTCCCTATGTTGTGTTAGGCCCGCCATGGCTATGGACCGTGCCGGGGCACACTACTCACACTGTCTTGCCCTATTGGACGTGTACGCTGCTGGACACGCCCCTAATTGTAGTATCTGACCTCCTATGTTCTCCAGGGTTCGCGGCACTGGTTACAGGCTCGTAACACTTACCCCTCTCCTACCCCTCTCCGCTGATGACGCAAGGCTCGTGCATCTGCCTTTGCCCGCTTATACATCTCTCTCTAGATCTCCTCGTCTAGCTCATCTTGTGTAGGTGGTGCGCAAGGAGCAGCGGCTGTTGAGTCCACCAGGCAAGAGTCAAGGTTCACTTGCAATTCAAGTATCACAAGAGTTAGAACCATACATCAAGGAGTTGCATACTGAACCATAACAAACCATTGCATTTCAAGCACGTCAAAACATGGGCTCACCTTGATGATCTCGGCACCCTCTTCATGTGTGTCTCAACATGCATCCGTTGGTGCTCACAAACGCCAACCGCCTTCATTGCTTAATGGAGAGCATGTTCTTTCTCTTCATGTGATGCATGGCCCATAAACTCTAGTTCCGCTCACAAGCAGAACCTGAATAGTCCTGTGAGGACTGTCTCGGCCAATCGGTGCAGGTCACTGGTGCTGCGCCTGTGCATGCTCCACCATGTCACATGCCACAACTAATCCTCCCTCAAGAGCGGCACTAGTCTCGATCAAAGGGCCCTAGGCCTCGCTCGAACTTCCCTAGGTCTCGCATGATGTTCCTGAGCATCAGTCCTATTGGCAAAAGAATCACACCATGCATCGTTACACGGAATTCATCGGTTGTGTGCGATGTAGAGATTCCTATTTGTTGGTCATCCCCTAAGTGGCGGCCATGCCATTCATACGTTTTGGCTTCCTACTGAATCTTCTATGTATCATTCTAATGATGCATACAAAAAAAGCCTCCAAAGTATAGCAATCCAGTTTTTAGCTCGTTACCATGTGATGAACAGGAATAAACAGTCAATTGGACCTTGTCTCTAAAGTCATGAACAAGGATGAATAATATTTCTATTGATGTGGATTACGAGCACAAACCCAAGAACTCGATGTGATCACTGTGGACAAAAGATGCTGCTGCTATAGTTGCAAAAGAATCGTCATCATACTATCCAGCAAGTTCTGTATCAACAATCAAGTTCGGATAGTAATAATATTCATGTGTACCTGTTAGTATTATTGTCATTCAAATGTTGGAGAGAGCAAAGCTATTTTTGCATCTTAAAAGGTTTTTTAATGGGATTTTATGCAGGATATTATCAAGGAAACTTATAAAGCTGCTAGCTCTGGCTCTATACCTAGATGAATCATATTTCAACAAGCCTGGGATGTTGGATGATCCAATGGCAGCCTTGCGCCTGCTGCATTATTCAGGTTGACGTTGCAAAGGCATTGAGCTGGCACTGAAATTGGGTCCTTAATAATGTGCAATATCTTTTTTCTTGTGAGTCTATGCTGAAATTTTGAAGTGCTAAATTACATTCTAAGCATATGGAAAATTGCTATTACTGCCTCTTCAGCTGAGCGCTCAATTCCTGAGCTTGGAATTTTGGGAGCTGGAGCACACTGTGACTACGGAATGCTTACACTTCTAGCAACAGATTCTGTTCCTGGCCTGCAAGTAAGCAATTACTAATATAGCTCTTGAATGCATGAAATGCAAAAACTGTTGGCTATAAGTTCACAACTTCAAGCTCTAGTCACCATAGCACACACATGCCTGGTCTTGCTGCAGGTTATTTTCAATTTAGAGCAATCTGATGGAAACAAAGTAAAATCATATTTATTCAGTTTTCCCACTGTTGATTTCTTCTCTTCCAAGATAAGATGGTACTAGTTTTTCAAGAAATGGTGCTGCTCTTAAGCACATGACGCATGGGTATTGATTTATTCAACTTGACAGATATGCAGACAGAAAGATGCAACACCTCAAATATGGGAAGACGTGTTACCATTAGAGGGGTAAGCTTCAGCTTCAGCTTCTTGCCTGATTTGTATCTTCATGATAATAGAAGAATAAAGTAAGAAGCTGTTTTTATCTCTTTGCACTATCAGCGGGCATTCTTCAGTCTAGCACAAAAAAGTCCAGTACATTCATGTACGAGGTGCTCGTGGACTTTTATTTGTTACTGCCCAGTTAGGCTAGTGAATGTTTTTCTTCTACATGCTCCATGGGACATCGATTAGCATTGTTGTTCTTTATTACCTTTAGACTATGAGACAGTGTAGTATCAGAAGGAAAGTCATACACACGATCTTGAGTTCTTCCAGTATCTCCCTTGGCTGCTCTGTTTCTGGATGACCTATCACAACGCTCTATTTTTATGTTGCAATTAGACATTTTTTATACTATTTCATTAAAATGTACTTTATATTGTTGATTCGTCACTGTGAATATGAGCTCTTTTTGAAACTTTGCAGTGCTTATGTTGTTAACCTCGGGGCAATGCTTGAACGGTGGAGCAATGGCCTTTTTAGGTGAGCTACCTGTGCTTGTGAGGAAATTTGTTTGGATGAAGATGAGATCCTTGTCATGGCATCAATGAATTACTGTAATAAACAAGCCCATCTCTCCTCCTTTTTCGTTGATAAGAACATAAAAAAAAAACTGGTCACTGATTTTCCTTCGGGCCCTACTTAAGAGCATGCTTTTGTTTCAATGTTTTGTACTGGATTTGAGAAGACCACACACAAGTTTCAACCTTTGGCTGTTGGAAGGTGAAATTCAGGGGCAGCATGAAATGTCTGTAGGACAGTATAGATGTTGGAATGATGTAGGAGCGACATGTCAGCAGAATAGACAGCACACAAGAATCCCTGATATCAGGGACCTACAATGGCATGCAGAAAATCCAACACAGATGATACACATTATGTAACATAATATCGTTTGGATATAGTTAATCACTTTATGCACCTTCAGCATACTGCAAATGTTAGTACATCACAGTTAAATTTGAACCAATATGGGTGAAAAAGATTTTCTGGTTTGTCCCAAAATGGCAAAACATTCCTTCAGTTTGAGAGACACAATACCTACTTGTCTAAATTTCACGAGTCTACCAGTGATATTGTGTGAAAATGTGACAGGATTACTGTTTTTTTCAAGGATTCCCATAATGTTGATGATCAAGATGTCGCAGGTTAATGCATTGGTATTTATCTCCACATTTAAGCTAATTAACTTATCTATCAGTTCATTTTATTCAACTATAGTGCTTAGTACTTTCACTGGATTTCACTCCCAACTTTCCAACTTGTAACAACACCGTGAGTAACATTTCAATTTGTGAACCATCTTGCGACACTTATTCCATTTCTGGATAGTGATGGGTTTTAGTAAGGACTTGGAGTCTCCTAAATTGTTCTTCAGGGAATATTTAAGGATTCATCAGACATGCCCCTGCCCCCACCAATTCAGTGTCTGCCCCTTGGCACTTGTTGCTAACAGAAGATGTTTTCTTGGTGACGTGACAAAATTTGGTATTGTCGAAAAAGGTTGCTGTAAAATCAATGGTTTATATGTATCCAGTTTTGAACAAAATATTGAAGAATGAGAAAGAGATCTTCATGACCAATAAAGCTAATAAATGTTTGTCTGAACGATTAATATGAAGACTCTTCAATGGAGAAACCTACTTCATTGCTTGAGTTACTATAACTATGTTAAATATGACTTACTCTGATCGTGCTAAGGTCCTAGAACATGTCTGATCCCCATAGTTCCTAGAAAACGCTGTATTCTATTTGATACGCCATTTAAACGTTTTCAAATACATCTACAAACACCGTATTCTTCTGGCCTTTTTTGTAAGAAAGCAAGAGTCAAGTCACCAAGACCTAGTTATCAATCAATCTCCAGAGAAAACAAGAGAGAAGAGGCTGAGCGCCCAACTCTAAGAGAGAGAGAGAGGAAACAACAACAAGAGCAATGGAGAGCAATGCTTAGCCAAAACTGTTCAAAATGGAATACACAATGAGCATCTAAGTACTCTACCTGGATGTGGCCAAATGCCACCAAACCCTAAGGTTAACGACTTACTAAATGTAGGGCACCCCCAAAAGTCAAGATAGGGCCCCTAAACAAAATTAGACCCTTAAGGACCCACGAGTCAGTACATGACCAAAATTGGGTCCAACTGAACTGAAGACAAACTTAAGATGGCCTAAATAACTAAATACCCATGGTTACACAAATCTCGACTTTTGGGTCAAAGTAACCTATGGATTAACTTCAGCATAGTCATTTATTTCTAACACCCTCCTTAAATGACAATGCAAAAACTGAAATCTACACTATGTAATAAAATAAACACGTGGTATCTAATTTAAAGCTTTGCATAAAGCTACCATACCAAGATCAAGTATTACGGCATCAATCTGCTGCTCATTACGTCCCGTAATAATAATATCATCAACATAAAGCAAAATAATGATGATATAATCTGAAGTATGCTTGACATAAAGAGTAGATTCGCTAGGACTATTAGTAAACCCACGATCACAAAAATGTATCTTTTGATACCACATCCTCGGAGCTTGCTTCAGTCCATAAAGTGCCTTCTTGAGAAGACAAACTTTATCTTCTTGGCCTTCAACCAAAAACCAACAGGTTGTTGAAGGTACACTTCCTCATTGAGATCACCATTGAGGAATGTTGTCTTTATGTCAAGTTGCGGCAAACGCCAACCAAAATGGGCAGCCAAAGAGGTTACTACCCTCACGGTAATCATCCGAGTAGTAGGAGAAAAAGTCTCCTCATAATCAATCCCCTTTTGTTGAGCATAGCCTTTGGCAACAAGCCTTGCCTTGTACCTTTCAATGGTACCATCTACCTTATACTTGATTTTGTATACCCATTTAGAACCAACAAGAACCCAAATCTGGTTCTTCATGATTGAGTCATACTCATCTTGCATCGCATCCTCCAAACATTTTACTCCCTTGGCCTGCTCATAAAAATCAGGTTCTTCCACAATATCTCCATGAGATGTAAGAGCAAAATCTGAAAAATCAACATAGTCCACTTATTTTATAGAGGGACGTTCTTTCCATCATAAAATGAACTTACTTTGCTGTCCTGCAAAGTCGACAACAGCCACCATGGGACTGTTTTGGGCTGTCCAACAGCCATGTCTCTTCTTACAATTTGCTGTCCAAGATCCTCCGACACCGCACTTGGCTGTCCAAGATCTTCCAAAACTGGTCCTTGCTGTCCAACAGTTCCTGCAGGCTGATTTTGAGCAACAACGGGCGGTTCTTGATGAACATTAGGCTCTAAACTTGATGAGGTGTTGGGCATGTCGAAACTGGTTGATTGCTGCCCCTTATTTCTAGCAATAGAAGATGGTACCAAATCTGGAAAAACTTCAACATTCACACTATGTGGGCTGTCCCCCTTCAAGATATGAGTTGGGGCCACATCTAATGAATTCTTTTCATCAAAATGCACATCGCGACTAACAATAATCTTGTTAGTGCTCAAATTGAACAGCCTATAGCCTTTGCTTTCACTACTATAGCCAACAAAAATGCATTTAATTCCTTTATCCTCAAGCTTTGTACGAAGTTTATCCGGAACAAAAGCATAAGCCGTACAACCAAAAATTCGAAAGTGAGAGATTGTAGACTTCTTTCCATACCAAACTTCATAAGGAGTTAATACTTTCAATGCTTTAGTAGGACAATGATTGCTTATGTATGCTGCCGTTATAACCGCTTCAGCCCAAAACTTGTGAGGCAGCCCCTTTTCTTTGAGCATGCAATCGGCCATCTCCATAAGTGTGCGATTCTTTTGCTCGACAACACCATTTTGTTGAGGCGCATAGGGAGTTGTCATTTGATGTAGAACTCCCTTTTCTTGAAGAAATGCACCGAACGTATTCTTAATGTATTCCCCTCCTCGATCGGTGCGTAGGGTCTTCAAAGAATGCCCAAACTGAATTTCCACCATTGCTAGAAAATCTTTGAAACGTTGAAAAACTTCCGATTTAGCCTTCATAGGATAGATCCATGTAAAACGGGAAAAGTCATCATTAAAAGTCACAAAATAGATGCACATGGATTCGGTCCTCATTGGACCACAAACATCACTATGAACCAAATCAAATTTATCAAGAACTATTGCTCCATCAATTGGAAAAGGTTTCCTTTGAAACTTTCCAAGTATGCACCCCTCGCATACATGCCCTTCCGGCTGCTCAATAGTAGGAATGTCTTCTACCATATTAAATGTTTTCAGCTTCTTCAAACTTGCAAAGTTGAGATGCCCAAACCTTTCGTGCCACAATTCAGCCAACTCCAATGATTGTGATGTAGAACCAACAAGACATATAGAGGGAATTCGTCGCTCATAGGTATCCATAATGAATAAGCCAGCATGCATTGTTCCCGAAACAATAATCAAGAGTGATCTTTTAGGATCCTTGACAAGACACTTATCTTCTTTGAACTCAACTAGTCTTTGCTTCAACATAGTTGAAACCGAAAGAAGATTCTTCTTGATTCCCGGAACATAAAGCACATTCTTAATGTACTTTTTTTTCACCATTAGGCAGAATGATGGCTACAATTCCAATTCCATGAATAGAATAAGATGCATCATCCGCACATTGTACCTTACTTCCATTTTGCACTTTCACTAATTTAGTGAATGCTTCTTTGCGAGAAGTCATATGACGAGTAGCACCACTATCACCCACTCAATGGGCTGAAAATCAGCAACTTGCAAAACAGAACCTGAATTCCTCATAGATGTCAAAGTACTAGTAGAAGCAATATTAGACACAAAAGCATAGTCTTGGTTGAAGAGATCACCACTAGCTTCAAGCTCTTGCTCCAAAGTAGCAAGTGAAGCACTAGTATCAATTCCTTTAATCTCCTCTTTCGCAAGCTTCTTCTTACAATCCTTGATGAAGTGCCCATATTTCTTGCAATAATGGCACTTTCCTTTCTTCTTTTGAGTGTTGACATCTTGACCTCCAACAGGCTTTTGCTCATCCTTGGAAGGAGGCTTTCCCTTTCCTTTTGACTTGCCTTTGCCCTTGCCTTTCGTGAAGAAAGCGTGATCTTGTTGAGTGTCACTCGCAAAGTTTTGCCTCGTTTGCTCCTCTTGAAGAAGCAGCCCAACAAGTTCATCAAAGGAGAGTTGCTGTCCCCTAAGAGAGATACTCAAAGATGAAACAAATGGAAGATAAGATGAAGGTAATGAGTTGAGAGTAATGGAAACAAATTGAGCATCCTCAATTATCTCATCAATATTGAAAAGCTCCTCACGAAGATCCTTGATCTTCGTCAAGTGATTGGTCACTTGATCCCTGTTACGGCCCTAATGGGGGTTTGGACCATTAGGAGCTGTCTTGGACGTAGGGGCCAGGCCTAGTCTGGATAATAGTCGAGTAGGACCATGGGGTCACACCTGCATGCGGTATAGGCATGTGTGTTGCATCCTGGTATGGGATAGGATGTATATGCACTGTGCTTATGCATGGGTCTTGACTATTATGGGTTAGGGGTACCTACATGCAGTGGATAAGCATTTAGAGTGCTTCCATATGGATTCGGTGCATGGGCAGGTGGGGTTGGTTATATCTTTATATATACCCTCACCAGCGTCTATGAGGATGAGGAAAGAGTCTGTGGCCGTTATGCTGCCAGACTGTGAAATGCTCTTTCTGCGGTTTGCCTCCTGGATTGCTCGGGGGCTAGATTGGATGGTCTAGATTTGGTCGTCTACTGCAATCCTCCCTTTGGTGTTCTAGGAAGCCCTATCTCGGTTGGGAGTCTTGGGGGTCATATTAATCCCCTTCTTGCATCTTCAACAAAGAAAGTTGCTTTCTGAGATACACCACTCTTGCTGGATTTTTGACTCTATACATAGTATAAATTGTATCCCACGCACTTTTAGATGTCTTACAAGACCTAATATGAGGTAAGATAGATCTTTTTACAGCAAGAGCAACCATAGAATGTGCTTGTGCATCCCTTCTATCCCACTTCTTTTGTTCTTCCGAAGATGTAGAAGATGATGATGATGATGATCCACGAGGTGTAGGAGGTGCGAAAGACGGAGGCCTTTCCTCATCACCATTGACCAAATCCCACAGCCCTTTCGCTATGAGAAGATTCTTCATCATGTAACTCCACAAGGAGTAGTTTGTGCCATCCAACCAAAGGTAGTAAAGCATGTGAAGAAAACTGTACCTCACGAACCCATGGGAGTGCGCACATGTTGTGGATGAGAAGATCAATGTAGTGTGTAGCGCATGGGGTCTCTATGATGTTGCGGTGCTCCCTCCTTAACATCTCTCCCATCCGCCCACAGTTTGTGGTGTTTTCTGTGAAAACCTGAACCACATGCTCCGCCCCAATCTCATCAACTACAACACTCATTGCCTCATAGATAAACTTGCTCGTGATGGCTGCACTCCTCGTAAGAAAAATGTGCCAAGTGAGCAAGTAACCAAGATATTGATGACAAATTGCCGACAAGTGTCGGTCCATCTATTGCTGAAGATCGAGCATCTATAGCTGCAAAAAAAAACATCATGTTTAATGACATGCAAAAGCTATGGTACTCGCATAATTTAATAAATGCAAAATAATAAGCAACAATGGTTTTTATGTCCACCACGTTGTGCGAATAGAGCTCGGCTCCCATGTGACAGTCTCCTCTTCCTGACATAGGAGGCTCATTCGCAATGCCTCTCTCCTCGAAGGCCTCCTTGTGGAATCCATTGTTGCAATCTAAAGGCAAGTGTCCCTGAAGATCCAAGTGTCAGCAATGGCAAAGGGATGCCACACTCATAAAAGAGCTGGCCAACCCGTTGAGTACAAAGGGCATGCTGCTCTCTTTGCCACCCACAACGCTCCAGGGTCTACTACCTAGGCCTAACCCCGCTCTATTGCACAAAAGGCTCTCTTGGTTTAGCACACCCCGCAGAAGCGACAGATGGGTGTACTGAGGGTGTGTCTGACAATGGAGCGTTAGATGCTAGATCTCTCCCCCTATTAGAAATCCATAGATCATAATATGGATGGGTGGACTAGGATTCAAACCCAGGGTCTCCCTCATACCGGATGGGATGCTCTACCATTGAGCTATTTGTCGTTGCCCTGCTTGATAGTTCTCTCTAATTGATATTCCAACACCCCCCTCCATCAGGCCACACTCGGTTGGGGTCCTAGTTGTCACCTGCCCCACAACTTGAGCCACCTAACCATGGCTTTAACACCATGAACTGTAAGGTCTAACTTGGATCTGATACCATGTTAGAAAACCGACTTGCTCATACAAGTTACCCAAGACAAAATTATTATTGTTGTTAAATAATAGCCATACACATACATGAAAGAGAACACAAACAACAATGATGGAGCAATGATGATGAGATGTACTCCAACTATGTCACATTCCAATGGACTAGGGTGCACTACATACTTATAGACAATAGTCTATGCCAAAAAGCAAAAGCAATCTAAAAAGCAATTGCCTAATTGATGTCTCTTTATAAGGTAAGAGCACCCAACACCTATCTATAGCAAGACTTGTGCTCCAAATTAAGCACTAGAATCATCCTACCTCGGGGGGGTGGGGGGGGGGGGGGAGGGGGGGATGTTAGAGTTAATGTTCACATTGTTATTCCTAATGTTGTCATCTAGGATTAATTAAGATCATTAAGCCATGCTTGCATGCTAATTCTAGGGGCATTTACCTATATTTAGTAAAAAGAAGGTTAGAATTAGACTCAAGTTTGCCTCAAAGGATGGTGCATCAGCAACTGATGACAGTGAGGGATGAGGAGCTGCTACTGTAGCTAAAACATGAGAGCTACTCATGTGCTGGTAGCTCCCCCCTCGTTGACTAGGCCCTGCCTTTTCCCCGGAGCTAAACCTTGCCTCTGCACCTACCCCTAACCTCTGAATAGAGCTTTGAGCTGGTCTTAATGGTTCAGTAGATGTACCATCGAGCCCGTATGTGTCTATCAACCTTGCCACCTGTGCATCTGATGTGTGGGAGCAAATAGATATGTCCATCCCCTGCCCATTTGACTTAGTGAGATGCAATAACTGGGCCTTGAGCCTTGAAGGCCCCACCACAATGCATGCATCTCCATCTACGAGCACTCGAACCTTGGTTTGTAGCCACATCCTCCTCTATCAGCTCAATTTCTAACCAAATGCCCCTACCAAGGACTGGCATTTTGTCAGTATGTTATCAGACCTGCAAAATTGGAAGCAAACAAGCATATGTTTAGTACGTTCCATACAACATCCGCATATGCATTAAAAATTGCTCACAACAACCTTGACAATTGATGCAACTCAACAACCGAAAGAAATTATGAATTTTTTTCGCTTTGACAACAATTTAACGTTGAATATAATGTCCTAGATCCTAAACACATCAAAATAGGCATCCCAAGCAATTTTGTGGGCATGAAGAAACACGGTTTAGCCTCAAATTGAACCTCAATTAGATGGCTATAGGTTAGCTACAAACAGGGCCAAAAATCACATGGGGTTAGGGTATTTTATTGAAAATTTCCACTGAAACTAATAGCATAGGAGTCTTAGTGGGCATGAAGAAACACAGTTTAGCTTCAAAATGCACCTCAATAGGATGGCTATAGGTCAGTTCACAAATAAGGCCATAAAACACCTAGGAGTAGGGCATGAGATTCAAATTTTTGTTAAAAGTAATAACGGCTGAAACCAATGCCACACGCATGTTTGTGGGCATGAAGACAAATGATTTAATTGTGATTGCATTGCCTATAACTTAATCTATTAGCTTTCAAGAAAGGAAACCAAAACTCACCTAAAAACAATCTCTCTTTTCATAATACTCCCTCGCCATTGCCTCTATGCAAATCAAGCACGAAATGATACTACACGATGCCTAGAATTCATAAGGAGGCTTTATTGCCTGTTTCACGCCTCTCTCTCTCTCTCTCTATGGATCTATCAAATGAAAAAGTAAAAGTGAGGTAGCTCGTGGCTTCACCAAAAAAATTTGAAATATTTTTAGCGATCTAGTACCATGATTCGACGGGTCCCAGATTGCTCATGTTCTAGAATGCGAGTTCCAGAACGCTCATGCAGTAGATCGCCATCTACTGCATCGTTGGAAGCAACTTAGGAGTAATTAAGTTTGAGTGACTTGTAGATCTGAAAGTCTATCAATCTATCTGACAAATACAAAATGAAGTAGCAGTACTGAAAAGCAATGACAATTTGAAAAAGCAGACAAGTCTTGCAAAAGGAGATGAAAGGGATGAATTCTAGTAATCATACTTAGTTTACAATGTATTAATACTATTCAATGAATGTAATGTAATAATGAGGCTAGTTACCTGAAACGCTGCCAACCACCATATATCATTTTCTGACTGGACACTGAATTTGAAATCTTCTTGGTTCTCTGTTCGGGATAGAGCACCATTCATGAGAGTTATACTAACCCTTTCCATCTTTTGCCCTTTCACAATTTCTGACTCATCTAACTTAAGTACTATGATTATTTTGCCATTCACCTTTTCATAGGCTATATCATAGAATGTGACGATGTATCTCAGCAAGTAATTTAGATCAACAAATAAATTGTTTGATGAATTATAGAATATCGATCTTCCATCAGTTTCATACACTTCCTCAATATGAAATGGAGTTCCAGTGATCTTATGCATACCTATGTTTAATGTATCCCTCTCTTTCTTCGAGTGATATGTCCTAGGGATTGGGACTTTTCTAATTTGAACTTGTTTAAAAGCTTCTTCAATTAGTTTAAATATTGTTGCATATGCTTCCCTGTTAATACCTGCAAAATCACAAGCACCTTGAATTATAGTCTTATCTAAAAAAATTTGAATGTCCACCATCAAAGACTCTGTTATTTTACACTTTACGTTTGAAATCCTATTGTTCATCATGATATGCTCAGTGGATTTGCAAGTCAATATTGTGCCCAATGACATTCCTAGTGAAGCATTGTCTTTAATATTTCGAGGAGCTACTAATGCAGATTCGCAAAAAAAAAAGATAGTTAACAGAATATCACCATAGTTGAAATTAAATCCAATTGTCATTGAAAAACTTACAAAAATCAAAATATGCTTACTTGAATGCACGGATCCTTCTATTTTGATAACCTCCTTTTGAAAGCGTGTGAATATGGTTGCAACTTTGTCGCTTTCGCTTCTTACTTTCAGCCTTCTTCTTTGCCAAATCCACATCCTTCAATAATTGTAAGTTTTCAATACGAATAGACTGTAAGACTAATTGCATTTGCTCTAGTTCTAATTTGATATTGATTGTTATCTTCTGTAATGATTCATTATTATTTTTAAGTTGTTCATTTTCTTCTAACATCTTTTGGAGATGACAATCTCTATTCTGACAATGAGAGGATATCCGAATTAACTCACCTTCTAAAAAGTGAACTTTATTCATATAAAGTTGTTTTCCATGGTTCTGCAATCTTTCACAATATCCTAGTAATCCACTATGCCCATTGCATATCCATGTAACTAGATGAGTTATTGAAGAGAATGTGGGATGTGTCAAAGTGTTTGGATCTTGTGGATATAATGTTCCATCTATCCACAAATCCAAGTTTTTTTTCCTTCTGCCCTGTAACGAGAATGATCCTCAGCAGATATTTGAATTCCTTTGCCTCCTCTTCTTTACAAAGGTGCCAAATCAATAGGGATATCCACATGTAGATGATACAAGGTCATTATCAAAAAAACAATAGAGTAATCAGTTGCATCAAAGTACTATGACCAGATTATATGAAGCAAAACAAAATACTTATCTTTGATTATATTATATATTATGTAAGATCAATCCAATCTCCATGCTTGTATGCTTGATTCAAATTTGGAAATGCCGCTCATTTTTTCATTCCAATAGGTAGTTGGCGCTCATATTTCCATTCCAAGGTGATGACGACATTCATAATTGGAGATGACACCCATATTTCCATTCTCGTGGAAGGAATGCATATGTAAACATTTTGCAATTTTTCCTGATTTGAATTTTGGGGATGGCGGTCATATTCTAGATCTAGTGAAAATATTGCCCTTTTTGTAACCAATGGAGGAAATATTTTTGAATTTAGTCAAATTATACTGCGAACTGTTTACAGTTCTTAACTGTGACTATAGACACTGTGGTTAGATCATTGGGAGTTGGGGAGGCCTCGAGGGTGGTGGGGACAAGCAAATAAACAATATTGTTTTTTTTTTTGATATTTTTCTATATCCAACATGGCATTCCTTAAAGGGTCTTTTTGATATTGAGAACTCCTCTAATGTAATCTTAAACCTTGACTAGTCATATATGGCCCTAAAACCATGTAGAAATGTTTAATTTATTTATTATAAAGTGTAATTATTGTGGTTAACATTTGATAATTGTGGTGTATTATAATATATTCAACTATGGTTGAATGCAAAGAATCACTTTTTTTGTTCTACCCTAGACCCTTAACTCAATTATTTGAATTTATTTCTTGCACTAATTACCTCTACATGGTTGTATATTCTGAATATATATATTTTATTGCTTGCAGAGATTATCCCAATCGTATTCCCAATGTCTCATGACACATCTCCAAGTCACAGATCTGGCCGCAGTCGCGGGTCATCCCGTTTTTCATCCATGAGTGACGATGAGGTCCTCAGTTATATGGATGAGATGTCTCCCTCGTGCATAAAAGCCTCGGTAATAGGGTCGAAAATCCTCCAAAATGTTGTAGTGAAGGAACATCATCCGCGATGGTAAAAAGAATGGTATTAGGGTTTCAAAGCGCGCACGGTCTCTCAAATAGCATCAATGAGAGATCGACTATGCCGCGCAACCAAGTACTCATGGATCAAACGATTTCTAAGTCATCTCTCTCTCTGGTCCAATACTCTGTCAGGTACATGCATCACCTCTTCATGATCCCGAAACAATACAAGTCCATCAGTTAGCAAGTTATCACCCTCTTTAAATGTGAAACATGGAAAACATGATGAACTTTACAATCATGAGGCAATGTTAGTTTATAAGCAACATCATTAAGCTTTTTAGCTATTTTCCAGGGTCCACAATAACGCGGAGATAACTCGTAACACTTCCATGTCTTAAGGGACTTGAGTCCTTTGGAATCAGAAGAAACACCATGTCTCCTTCCTTGCGTGATCCGTCGCCTGTTTCACATTTTTCTTGGCTAACTCAAGCAGCTATACCATGTGAGCTAGAAAGTCAATCACACTAGGCACTCTATGAGGTATCCTTACAGTAATTGGACTAACTAGCCTGAAACCATAATTCAACTTGAAAGGACTCATTTTAGTAGAAGCATTCTTTTTATCATTGTAAGCGAACTCCAGCAATGGCAAATTAATATTTCTTCCATTTCTTTTTCTTAACACTTACGTATGCCCTAAGCATGTCCTCCACGGTTTGGTTAACTCTCTTTGTTTGACCATCCATCTCTGGGTGATCAGTACTACTCATTCTCAACCACACCTCAAGCTTATCCATTACGCAGTACATAAATGACTCGTAAAACATGGATCTCTATCAAACACTTTCGATGACGGTAACCCATGAAGTATGAATATATTCTGTATAGATAGATCAGCTATCCCAGGTGCATGTATCTTGTAATGGGTCGGAATTGAACGAGCCATTTTTGTGAGTCTGTCAAGCACAACCATTATGGTATATCATGTTGAAGCTGCGTACGAGGCAAGTGTGTAATAAATTTTATTGATACACTCTCTCATCTCCCCTCTGGAATAGGCAAAGGGTGTAATTATCCAGGAACTTTAATCCTTTCGAGTTTCTTAGCTTGACACTTAAAACAACGTGTCACATAACTATGGACATATTTTTTAATCTTAGACCACCAGAAACTACGTCGAATCAACTCACAAATCTTATTCACACCAGGATGACCTGTGTTTGCAAAAATACCTCAAGGTATCATGATCAATGTACACCTAAAACTCATAATGTCTCCATACCTTTAAAGCAAGGATAATGGCAAACAACTCTTTCTCATGAGTTGGGTAATTCCGTTGTGCCGAGGTGAGTCTCTTGCTCTCGAAAGCTACAGGACTTCCCCCTTGCATCAGCACTGCCCCCAAAGCAATTTCACTCGCATCCGTATCAAGGAAATAGGGTTTTGGAGGGTCAACAATTTTTAGAGTGACGCACGCAGCAATAGCTTGCTTTAACTGATCAAAGCTTGCTTGATGCAGTTCACTCCACACACCAAAATTTTTCTTTTGAGTTACATTTGTCAAAGGTGTGGTGATACGGGAGTAAGTCTTAACATGTTTCCTATAAGGTCTCATTTGAGATCCAATCCTTTATACCTATTGTTGGGAGTCAAAAAATGTAGTTGAATCTTTAAATATGTAAGGGCTTTTGTTTGCATAGTCAAAGAAGATGAGGACCTTAAAAGGGAATTTTAGTATCCAAAATTTTAGTTGCTTGAATCTCAATTTGAGTTTATTGAAGGTTCCTAAGCCCCGTATGTAATCAATTCTTCAAAGTCTCAATCACCTTGAAATAATGAGGAAACGTGAAGCTCCAAAACTTCAAATTTTTATGCTCTACTTTTTGATAATTGATACCAAAAAGTGGCCATATTTCTATAAGAACACCTTGTCAGAAAGATATACTCATGTGGTATCTGAGAATTGTAAGTTATTTATAGTTTGCAGAGGCAAGCTCTAAAGCAATCCGCTAAGTGAAAGATAGGGGAGATGCAAATCTACTTGGGAGAGGGCATGTAGGCGCAGATTCTGCCACGGGGGGAGAGAGAGAGAGAGAGAGAGAGAGAGAGAGAGAGAGAGAGAGAGAGAGAGAGAGAGAGAATTAGATTAGAATTATATTAATCTCTATCAAGTACCCGTGGGCACATAAGACAAGTAAAAAGTACATCAGAAAAGGAGCATTGTCCACGTAGGACTTATTCCTATAAGCTAAACCAGAACAAGAAAACAGAGAGAAAAACAAAGTTTAACCTCCAGCTCTGTCGAGGGTACAATATCAGTAGCTTAACCACCAGCTACTCAAGAGGGAAAGAGAAAACTGATATAAGTTAACTAACTAGCTAAGTGGATATAAAAAACTGCACGATATGGTGAGAAGCAGGCGCCCCCCCTCCCTTAGTTTCTACCCTTTGATTATGTCAAAAGAAGTGCTTTCTTAGTGTTAATGGGTTGTACATTATAATTCGTGATTAATTGATAGTCCACTGAGGTGAAGGGAAAGTCATGGAGAGAGAGAGAGAGAGAGAGAGAGAGAGAGAGAGAGAGAGAGAGAGAGAGAGAGAGAGAGAGAAAGAAAGCTTTATTAACGTCTTTTCCATGCCAAAAGGCATATAAGACTAATGAGGTACATGTCAAGTGTGTAGTAACCATGAATGCGCATAGAACGTCTCCAAAACTGAAATAAAGAAAACAGATAGTATCAACTAAATAAACAAGTAATCATCTACAATCAAGATGTCAAGTCTGTGCTGGTGCTGTAGAAAGATGTAATGCGAGCTGCAATATGAGAAAGCGCTGGAGCCCGCTGGTGTCGTCTATGAGCATGAGCGTGTGTAGTATGTCTCTGTATATGAGGTATGGCTATCTTGGCAGTATGGGTAGTACATCGTCTCTGATCTCTATGGGCATGTAAGCGACTGTCATCCTCGTCGTCGTAGTAGTCATCATCCTTGGGTATTGAGACACGTGATCTCCGTCTAGTAAAGAATGAAGTGATCAATGACTGAGATGTAATGTGCTGGGATGTCCCGTGTAGATCTCTCCGCAATATGAACATCTCGTGTACCATTAGCGCGACACACCGTGGGTCCTCATAGGCTATGAGAGAACGTAGAGTGGTAGGTATGTCTCGAAACAAGCAGTGATATCTCCCTCTGATCTCATAATATACTGGGCATTGAAGATAAAATGCTCCTCAGACTCCACCTCACCGAGGGAGCACAACTGGCAAATCTGCTCCACTCTGGAAATACCATGGAACCTCCCCGTCTCAATAGCTAGCTGGTGAGAAGACACCCTGAGCTGTCCCAGTGTGAATCTGAGGCAATGTGATAGCCCTGAATCCAAGTAGCGTGGCATGACTGGGGTCCCTGATACATCCAGCTCCAAAAAGTAGGTCCGGTAGAAATCTGGCTTAACTCCTAACTGGCTGCTCCAAGTCCGCTCTAGGTATGCTCGATAGAGAAATCGTCTGATATACTGATGGGTACCCGAGGGAAGCGCAGTGATGGAGATACCAAATGACTCAAGTAGGAGGTGAGATGCCTGAGAGAACCATGATAGTCTATAGCCCTGATCATGAAGGCCCTGTGAGGATGAAAGTGCAATCTGTATGTATCGTCTGTCTATCTCTGGCAGTGCCTGTATCCTCTGTATACTCGGCCAAAAGGGACAAAAGGCTTTGCTCGAATCAACCGAGCTAGCATGGTGGTCTGTAATCGTGAAAGGCTGGCCCAGTGTGAAGAGGGGAGGCCCGTGCACCATGCCTCTGCCGCATATAGAGCCGGGGGGGTGACAGTGGTATCAAAGAGGCGGCACTTACTGCGAGCATCCTGGATGGACTTCCTGAAACAAAATCGCTCTAGCTGAACAAGGGAGGCATGCCCCTTCCCCAAGCGAGTGGTAGCGGCCTGTCTCATATTAAAAGTAGGACCCGAGAAAAGGATCCCCAAGTATGTATAAGAAGGGACCACCTCTAGAACCTGTCCATCAAAAGTAAACTCCTGTCGCTGCATGAATGCTCGAGAAGTGTTGAAGACCATAACCCTGGTCTTCCCAATGTTCACCCCTAGGCCCCATCTGGTGCAAAATGCATGTAAGCAGTCCAACTGTCTCTGTAGACCCTCTCTGGTCGGTGAGACCAATACCACGTCATCGGCATAAAGAAGGATAGCAATCAAGATGTCCCCTAACCTGCAACCGGTATCACCACACTGTGTAATGACTCGCTTCAACTCATCAATGTACAAGCCAAAGAGGATCAGTGAGAGGGAGCAACCCTGCTTCACCCCAATAGTGCTCCAAATATGATCAGATATGCCACTGCTTTGCCGGAAACATCCTATGACGCGCTCATAAAGTGCCATCACAGCAAGAATGTTGTCAGTGGAGAAGCCAAGGTCTCGGAGTCTCTGAATGAGCAATGAGCGAGGAACGGAATCAAAGGCTTTCCTGAAGTCCACAAAACAACAGTAAACCCTCTCTTTCCTGTGCTTAGCCTCCTCAATCAAGGCCCGTAATGTGAAGATGTGATCTGTAGTAGAGTAATGGGCCTGAAGAAGAAGAAGAAGAAGAAGAAGAAGCTTTATTAATGTCTTTCCATGCCAAAAGGCATATAAGACGAATGAAATACATCCAAGTATGATAGAAGCTAGATGGACCAATGTTGTCGAAACATACTGCATAAAACACAAAAACAACCACTAAGAAGAGAGAGAGTTGTAGTCTAGGATTAGACCATTTCCATGGACAACTCTTCATTGCTCTAAACTCTGCTGTAACTCAATCGAAGCTACTAGCTTTTTGCCAGATCTCAACAAAATAAATGTTAGCATCTTGTAGATCATGCGTCTGCTGCCCGTATCCTTTGCTTCTTGAAGGGCCTTTTTGCGTTCCACAACTTGTACATAAGTAAGATCTTCATCTAAAAAGATTTTAGTATCTTTTAGTTTAGATCGGCGTGGTAGCACATCTCGCCTAGACTCCAGTGAAGTGAAGCGTAAGACAAGAGTATTAACGTCCTTCTTGGTACTCCAAGTTGTGTCCAAACCTTTGCTATTGTGTTGGAGGTTTTTGTCCAAAAACTTTTTGGCTTCTCCAAGAGCATCCTGAGAGTCCTTTGACATTGAGGACCTTTTGCTCTCGCAATCGGCTCTCAGTGAACATGCCGGAGATGAAAGAGACTGGGGCACTAGGTTTACCTGGATGTTTAAGGATGTCCGCCCATGAAGCCTCCCTGTGGTGTTGTTCTTCACTTTCCTAGATTGTTTGTCTGGGTATTCTTTCTTTAGCGTCTGTGACCTCTTTCTTAACATCTTCAATGGAAGATTCTAGTCGCTGAATATGTGAAAGCAGCTACTGGATAGTCTTCTGTTGAGCATCATTCATTGCCTTCGGATATTCCGCTATCTTATATAGCTTGTGCGTGTCTTCACACAGTAGAGGGATCAAATGGGTCAAATCTGTAGAGAGAGAGAGAGAGAGAGAGAGAGAGAGAGAGAG
Organism: Diphasiastrum complanatum; assembly: GCA_029204225.1. Taxonomy (NCBI): domain Eukaryota; kingdom Viridiplantae; phylum Streptophyta; class Lycopodiopsida; order Lycopodiales; family Lycopodiaceae; genus Diphasiastrum; species Diphasiastrum complanatum. Next base: position 17,776,199 of record CM055099.1, read on the forward strand.
AGAGAGAGAGAGAGAGAGAGAGAGAGTGAGAGAGAGAGAGAGAGAGCGCTTTATTAATGTCTTTTGTAATGCCAAAGGCATATACGGCAAAGTAATACTTGTCAAGTGTGTGTAGCAACAAAGGGAGCGTAAGAATGTCTCTCAATAGCGGAAAATAGAAATACTAAAATCTAAATGCTAATATGAAAATGAAACATCAGCTTTGTAAGAATTATGGTACAAGGACTCTGTGGAACCCATGATATATATGCCATCTCAGCTGAGATGACCAAAAAAGGTTGTATACATATTATGGGTACTTGAAGAAATCAGAGGAGCAAGTGTGGTAGAAATGCGCTAATGATGACTATGTCTTAGGTTCTCGTGCCAGTTGGTATGGGGTCTCTGAATAGGAGCCCTCATGGTACATTTGGAGGCTCATAGGTGATAGGGATGTGTTGTGTTGTACATTGTCATAGGAATTGGGATATCCTTATTGTCTAACTTTGATTCCGTCCGAGCTCTCCTCCTGGAGACGAAAGTTGTAATTTGGGGCTATGCATCTCAAATATCTCATTGATCATGGCACAAGTCTCTCTGCATTAGGGACATCTCATGTATCATAAGGGCCACACACTGAGGATCCTCGTAGGTGATGAGACAATGTAAAGTAGCGAATGAGTCTTTGAATAAGCATTAATATTGGCCATATATCTCATAGTAAGTCGGACATCTGAAAATGATATGCTCCTCCGTCTCAATGTCTCCCAATGAACATATCTGACTTGTCCTATTTTCATGTGCGGTACCTTAGAAGTGGCCTATCTCAACCTCAAGCTGATGTGAAGGTGCTATGATCTATCCCAATGGGAATCTTAGGTAGTGTGATAAACCATAATCTGTGTACTGCAGTTGGAATGGGGAGCTTGATGCATTTAAAAAGTGAGTCCAATAGAAGTTGGATTTGACACCCAACCATCCCTGCTAGGTATGCTGGAGATAAGCATGATATATGCATCATCTAATATATTCCTAGGTGCCTGCTGGGAGGTTGGAGATGATGATGGCAAATAAACCCATAAGGCGTGGGCTGCCTATGAGTAGCAAGAAGAATGAAAACCCTAACAATGGAGCTGCATCAAAGAGGTGATTGCCATGTATTTGTATATGTCAGAAGGAAACGATGAGGTCCTTTGGATATATAGACAGTGAGCCGAAAAAGGGCATGCACTAGTAGTGGAGGAGCTGCAAACTTGGGGGGGGGAGAGAGAGAGAGAGAGAGAGAGAGAGAGAGCAAAGCCTTAGAGATAGAGAGAGATGTACTAAATGCCCTTTATGAGTACCCAATACATAAGATTGATGGGAGCATAATAAATCTTTGAATCAAAACCTAACGGGAAACTAGTAGTAAAAGAATAATGAGTACATAAGATTTCTAAACAAGAATGTCCCCTAGAACTTATAAACCTAGTCAAATGAATAGTACATGCCACATGAACAATATTTGGGTCCAAGTTTTTAAGGCCCAAATACTTAGGCAAATTTTTTTTTTTTTTAGGTCCCAAACTCATGGTGAAGGCCTTCTTGCATGATGATGCCTATGTCTCAACTTGAGTTTGGTAGACCCCCATGCACATGTGCGTGAGGGAGTACTAGTTAGATTTCCACCTATTAACATTAGATGTGGCATGCATGTGATATGCAAGT